>OY728141.1:1562268526-1563481455 GCA_963277665.1 Viscum album
TGTAATTATAAATTATGACTAAAAGAAAATGAACCTTAATATATAATTTGGACCAAAATATTATAAATATTATATCCAATTTATATGTGCGTTTTATATTAATTTTAGTAGAGGCATGTGCAATGTGAAAAAACACCACTTAAACTGTAACTGCGCTAACCGAGTTTTAACAATTTAATGGTTAATATAGTCATTATAATAGAATAATTGATTTATTAATAGACCATTTATGATAATTGTTAATACCTAAAAATAAATTGATTTAATATATTATTTTTATTAATTTTAAATCATTTAATAAAATATCATTTATCATAAAATAACATTAATCTCAATTTTGATGTTATCCATTTAAATTGAATTTAAAAATACCAATAAAATGATGTAATTATAATATATAAAGGTCATAACTATGTAACATAAAATATTAATATAAAATAATAATTTAATAAAAATAATTCATTCAATTTACTTTACTTTAATTTTTTCATTATCAATTACTTTTTTTAATTATTAACTAAAGAATTATTGAGTTGGTGTTTCTTAAGCATTTTATATAATTAAATCATCTCTAAAAATTAAATATAATTTATTATTATAACAATAACTCAAATATTTTTCATAATTATATGAATAAAAGAACCAATTTTGTTTTCCTCCTATTGTAAAGCATTATAGGTATTAAAAGTAAGTGAGGTTCTTTTTTTGTTCTTTTCTTTGATTAGCTTATTATATAAGTCACTTTTTGGGAAAAGGGTCCAAAAAATCATAAAATGATATAATAATGACATTATTTTCTACATATTTCCATCCAATAGATTTTTTACAATTTTATAGGTCATTTGGTCCATTAATTGTAAATTTTAATACCTTGGTAAATTAATTTTTTCTTTAATGGATATAATTGATCTTAACTGTTTTGAGAAATAATATTAGTAAAAAATTAATTTGAAATTATTAGATAGTATAAATTATTCTTATTCTAAATATTTAATCCTTTTTTCCAAAATAAAGTGCATAAATGTGTAAAAAAACTAATTTAATATTGATTCTAGAGACGTAATGAGAAAGAGGGTTTTAGAGTGAAAATGTTAAAAAGATTACAAAGTTTTTATATGTAAATTCAATAAAAAATGATTAAAATGACTTATATTGGATTAATATATTTATAATTTTACTATTATTCCTTAAAAAGAAATTCAAAATATAATTTAACATTAAAAATTATTTATAAGAGATTCCATTTTTCAATTAAAATTCATTATTTTTCATTATTAATCCAAAAATGAAACTTCTTATAAATTTAAAAAAATCACCCTAATATAAATTTGATATTATAATTTCAAAAATTATTTTTATTTTTTCATATAAATATTATAAAAGTTCTAAAATTTTATTTTAAAACCTGTGCTCCAAGCACAATTAAACCATCTTTTAGAAAAAAGATGTTTTTAAGAAAACATTTATTTTTCTTAATGATTCTTATTTTATTTGTAATAAATTGATAGATAATAAAATTTTTTAATAAATATATATATATCTTCATAAGTTAATTAATCATATTCATACCATCCATTCCAATGGTTAGTCAATAACAATTTTTTTAAATAAAAACATTAATAGTATATTGTTATTCGGTAAAACATAGTCTTGCGTGTAATGAATGCTTCCGAAGAATCTCATTAGTGTGTGTAATGAATGCTGAAATGTTCATGTAACTCAATCAAAACCCAATGTTTCTTGTCCCATATGATATCTAATATAATTTTGTTCTTATACAATTTTTGGGGTGTTATATTGTTACCACCAAAAAACTTTATAGTTGTGTGTATCTCATCAAGTGTTGTGGTGAACTAGTTATTTCATGATTACTCATTAATTATTTTAATTTATGAATTTATTTTCCCTATAAATACACACATATATGGGGACATATATTGGTGGTTCTTGGAGAGACCATATTAACTCTGTGCTCACACCTTGCATAGAAATCTCAGTGTTTGTGCATACTTTATGTTTTCTTTTATGGTTAGAGCATGAGATATGCAGTGGATATAGATTATAAATATCTATAAGTATGTAGATATTGAGAATGGAATAAGGATCAATGTTTTTTGAGTTTATATTTTTATTTTTGTGTTCTTTTAATTGTATAAGTGGTCAGCCCATTGTGTGACCGGTTGTGTGTTTGTATGTTAGAATGACTGCATCATTTTTAATAACATTGTGTTTAGTGATTTCTATATACCTTCATGACTATTATAAAAGCCCATTTTTCATTTTTTTTAATGATATTTTATAATTTTATATGAGGGTGTAGTCACCTCACTATTATTCTAGGACCTCTTCATTAATCGAAAACCTCTTGTATATAAGGATGCATGTTTGAGGTCACGTGGCACACCAGCCAAACCATGATGATTCAGTCATGGTATCACATTCGGATTCTCCCTAAATCTATCTCCCAACATCTTAATTTTCCTCAATAGAGACTAGAATATCTTGTCTATAAAGAGGGTCCTACACAATTATTGGGTGACTCAGTTGGATCAAAGATGCACCTCAGAGGAAGAGTCCATTGATTGTTTCTTAATGATCTTCATCTAATACAATTCATGATGACAAGAGGATAAACTATATTTGGTGAAAGGTATATTTTATTTATTTAAATTATACATGATTTTTTTTCAATGAATGGTGATCTTGGGTTTTTTTGTTTCTAAAGTCTTTTACTGTATTGAATAAGTGTTATTCAATCCCTAGAAAACCTTCAGTGGTATTAAAGATTGATTTTGATTCTTGATTCGATAAATCATGTTTGATAAATGAATAAATTTTGATGTTGTATTGTATTTTATAGGAAATTATATAGAAATTGATATATGAGTGATCCTAATATATATTATATTATAAGTTGTGATACGTTTATCTCTTATGATAAGTGATATTGTAATATATGAAAAAGTGTGCATCCTTTGGATTTTACAATATTTTAAATTATGATATAGGGTGTTTTAGTAAATGAGAGTGTCAATCTGTGCATGCAAAACAAAGTGTTGTATCACTCTTATGATTTAATTGATATCATAAAATATGACACCCACGCACTGAGGGGTGATGTCATAGGCCACCAATAAAATATGATATAGTTATGTCTCAGTCTATGATATATAGATATCATTAAATATGATTGCTAGAACTACATTATCTACCATGGGGTACATAAGTAGTATTCATAAACTATGATATTGTAATAACATAATTTCATATATAAAATAACAGAAATATCATAGAATAATATACATAATGATTTTTTTTCAATTTTTTACTCATAAATTGAATTATATAGTTTATTAATAAATTATTCAAACAAAAATTTTGGGATATTTATTTAATTTATAAATATTTTATAAATTAATTTATTATAAAATGTTTAAAATTAATTATTCAGTGTTTTGAAACATTTAATAACTGAATATAATATTTTGAAATTCTATAAAATATTTGGGCCCACACTTCAAATCCAAGGGGTGATTTAATACATACTAGAAACATTTTATTGGATGGGGTCATGATTTAATGTGCACATACAGGGTTAAAATAATATGAAAAATAAAATTTTTTAGATCGATTTATGATTGGATCCTAAATGTATATATATATATGTAGTGATAATAATAGTAACCTTATTTTAAAAAATGTTTGATTTATATAAATGGTTGCATAATTAATGAAATGTTTATTATTTGTTAAAAAAATTATTCATAATTTTCACACAATTCTAGAATATGAATGATTTTATTTTAAAACAATGTAAATGTTAATATGAAAAGTTGATATTGGATAAAAGTAAATTTTTCAATTTATCCATGCCTATATTATAATGTTCTTAGTATTTTTTATGAAATTTTCATTAATGTCTATCTCACATTGAAATATATGAATTATCTATTTATTTATTTTATTATATTTTTATTTATTCATAGAAAAAAAATCCTTATATTGGGAATAAATGTATACTTTAGTTTAAGGTATTTAACTACATATTTAAATTATCATAAAGTCATATAAGGAGTAATATTCTAGGTATGATAATAGGTTTAGTTTACTTATATGATAAATTTATCTTGTTCATATGTTTTATTAATAGTTACACATCAATATGGTTTGAAAATATTGATTTGGTGGAAGGAATAAGGATTATAATCCAAACCACCCAAAGCATGCATACATGTAAAGGGAATACATGAGACAAGATGGTGAGATTAAATCCCCCATTAAAATTATAAGTTTTATATTACTTCAAATGAAAACACTTTTTAGGACCTTGATCATTTAACCACGTAGGTCATGATAAAGTTTGGTTTACATAGATTATATTTTCTAAAGAAAACTAGTTACGGTTCTCCTTAATAGGATTATGTGCCCATTTTTAAAATTTTATTTCGGTAAAAATTAATTAGTAAACCTTAATTGGATTAGTATACCATTGGAATATAGTTGATTTTATCCATATGATGGATTGGGAAATAATTTATCCAACCAAATATCCAACATTCAAATATGATATGATTATAATGATGGCCTACCTAAATATCTAAGTGATGGGAAAACTCTAAAGTGACTCATGTCTTGGTGAATTATAGATATTTAACCACTAATTGATATGACTAGTTTAAAATGGTTTATCATTATATTGAGAGAAAATTTAATATAACTTATTATTAAATGAATGTAAAACATGATACTCATATGATAAAATATTTTACTGTAGATAAAATGGAATCATCATCATCTAACATAACCTTGATCAATTTTGTAGAAGGAGAATATTAATGACATAAATTTCTCATATTGGTATATAAACGTAAGAATCATTCTTTAAAAATTTGAAAAATCAAATTTTTATAGTAACCCCTCCTCAAACAACAAAATATTAAAGGTTTTCAATAAGTGAGTCTAGATTCTTTTGAAAAGAATGTAGAAATTAAAATGAGGTTTTGAATTTATTAAATATGAAATAACTAAAGTTACTTTAGTATCAACTCATATATTCAATATGAGTGAGTATGTTAATGACATGGAGATACTAGAGTTGTACATTAATAAATGATTTAGCTATAGAATTTATTTAGTTTGAAATAGATCCAATAATATAAATCAGTTCTATAAAACTTTAATTATTTTACTCAAAGTTTTGAGGATATACGAGCATAAAATAAGTTATCTAATCTCTGGTACTATGTTGATAGTATAGGAGGGTAAATCTGTGATCTATATTAAGGATACTTTACTTTTCCAATTTTTATCCACAGTCATTAAAACCTAATAGATGTATTACAAAAGAGGATAAATGATTCTATAAGTGATGGAATTATTCATAATACCTGTAGGGTGTTTTAAAAAATATACAGAGATTCCACGTTTGGTATCCATATTATAGTATCAATAATTTGATTTTAAGGGTATATAATGCCAAATATATATTTAAAAAATGTTGAAAACATACAGAAGTTCAAGATCAAGATAATAATGCACAAAGATTTTGGTTTTTATTCAATTATTATTTAAAAGGTTTATATTATGAATATTTTGAATGAAAATGAATCTTTCAAGCACAATTAAATATAAATAAAGGTCATGTATAATTATCTCATTTCTATTATATGATGATATAATTTGTTTGTTAAAAAATATTTTCTATAAAAAATATTATATTATGATATCAATACACATGGTTTATGATTCATTATAATTTATAAGATGTTTTAAAAATAGATAATGATAAAAACAGTTTTATCCTAGATAAAAGAGTTTATCTAAATGTTTATTAAAATTTAATGGATGTGATTATAACACCCATTAATGAAATATTTTAAATAATAAAGTATTATTTTTCAAAATATTTCTCCAAACACATATAATACCATATAATATATTAGTTATAATAGTTTATTTTTTATATATTCCCATGAAATGGAAATAATTGTTACTTCCTAACATAAAAGAGTTTTTATATCTTAACATGATTTTATAAAAATAATACAGTTCATAAGAGGCTAGATAGAGGATGTTTTTTACTTATAGATGTTTGAATTTAACAAATAAAATATTATTCAAGAAAAAACTCAAAGTGAATGTCACTTTATATACTAAAACAGTTTATGATTTTTTGGAAAATAAAAAATAATTTAATGACTCACATTAGTTACCAAAATGATCTCAAGGAAATGGTTTTATGGAAAAGATCCCAAAATGATGATGATGATGAAATTATAAATATTTATAAGTAGAAAAATAAATTTATTTACATCATAGAATATAGTTCTTTGTAGTTAAGAAGTATAAATACTGTGTTCAAATATTTGATCATTTTTAATATGATTACCAAGTCTCACTATTATAAAAATTGACTTACTTAATAGATGTTACCAACTAAAGAATTTTATTGATAATGATTTTATTATATGGTTACATAAATATGTAGAAAGAATTAAATAGAGATGTAATGGGTTTAACATGACCCTAATAGTGAAAAAAATAATGAATATCTAGTGTTCTATTGTATAGGATATGATTAGTTCGTCACTTATGTATGGTTTTGTTATTATTATTAAAATAGTTTATGAATATCAAATATAAAAGATTATACAAAATTAAGTCTCCAATTTATCATTATTTAATGTTGGATTCATATATAACATTAAATGAAATGGTAATTAACCTTTAAAAGTATGATTTTGAGTTACCCTGAAATGATGTTCATCATAGAGTATAAGAGATTGAGAAAAAATGTTAAGGCTAGTGAGAGTAAGATTTTCTATTGATATATTTATTATGATCATGAGTCCCAAAATGAGTTTTTTACATTAGATAACCCACAAATAGTACCACATGGTGTCTTATACACTATGAATGTGGTATACATGGGGTTAATGTTATATATTTAATCCTTATAATTGAGGTTAGAAAGATACCTAGAATGTTAAATTTCATGATTTGATAATTTAATTATGTATGACTTAAGGTGTATCTAATTAGTGGTGGTTGGGTATATTGTTGATCGTGTCATCAGTTGAGTCTTTACCAAGATATTATGATTCCTCTCATATAGAGAGTATGATATTTGGCCCCTCGATTTAAAAGGAATGATGAAGTGTGTAGATATGCCTAGGTGAAGTTTATATGATGTTCTTATTTATCTTGATTAGGGTAATGTGATGTGATAATCTACATAGATGAATTAAATGTGATGTATTTATCAATTTTTTCAATATATACTCAAAGAATAAAAAACTTATGAGTAGGCTATACAGTATTAACATAATCCATGTCCCATTATCACTTGATGTATTGTAAAAAGGAATTATAAGATTATTCATACTTTTATATGATAAAATTTGTGTACATAGGTATTGAGATACAATTTTAAGGGAATATTCCTTTTACTATTCCTCAGTGATCTTCATTAAATTTAGTGATTGAAGATAATAAGATTAGTTATCTTCAGTGAAAGGTTCTTGATCTTAATTTACAATATACATGATTTCAGTTTTGAAATCATTATGATATTGGTTTTTAGGATTCTAAATTCTTCCACCAAATTTAATATGTGTTATTAGATACTTATAAACCCTTCAGTTTTGTCTTGGATCAAAATTATAGAACATGTAACTAAATGTAGCATAACATGGAGATTAAAATAACATAACATGTAAAATATATCATTTCATGTTTTTGAATTTTTTTTGGAGTCTTTGATAAATTAATATGTTGGTAACACTTACATGGAGGTAATAATCTCATTTCATTATGATCTTATCATAATTAAATTAAAAATCTTATAGAATGAAAAAAAAATCATGCCCAAAGAAAAATAATTATTCTTATTATATAATAAGAATTTTGAACTAAAGAAGTTGTCTGATATTTTGGAGATATTAATGTGATTTGGAGAGAAATTCATGAAAATACATTTTGAGTTTTCTTTTATTTCATTGTTAATATCAACATTCCATGGCTTTCTGTATCTTGTAATAAATCGTATATTTATATCCCTTATGTTTTTTACAATTTTGTAAACTTTAATTATTGTCTTAATTTAGAATATTTGGATGATTTTGACTCCGCATTAATAGGTACAACATGTGGAATCTGATTTTGAGATATAAGATCTGTTAAGAGATCATATCCATACATGATCGGTTAGGAATATCAACAGAAGATTATACATATTGTTATTACTAATAGAATAAGTAAAGGACAATGATATAATTTATATATGTGTGTTAAACATACAATTTTATAAGAGTATTGAATAATTCATTTCATCAAATAGATAAATTAAGATGTAGATATTTAGGGATATAAACATGTTGTTCATGATGATGTGGATTTAAAGATACACCCCATCCCTGGATTTGTGTTTGATTTAGTTTGATCTTATATTTTTACTAATTTCAAACTGATATTATTTTGAACCTTTACTTGAATCATTGAGTGATGAACAAGAAAGAGGGTGTAAATATTAGTCTCCATAGTGAAGTGAACAAAAATGATAGTAATTAATACATGTTATAGGATCCTAAACTTCTAGCAAGATAAATTTTGTTTTTAATTTTTTTAAAACTCTCTTAAAATAGTTAATGAAACGATTCCCAAGAGCAGGGAAAGTATCAGAAGTGTTACAGGGCTTCAATACATGAAAAGAAGAAAATTGGGTCATTTAATGCATGACACACGGTTGAATAATCATTAATAATACACATGCACTAGGATAAAATGACCTAGATAAGGGGGGGGATGGTTTTTAAATCATGTAATGGGGTGTGGAAATTGTGAATCCTTAAATATAAACAACTGCATTTCATCTGAATGGTTTTTCAAACCATACAATCTCCCTAACAAACTATGTGGCCCATTGAAAGTGTGAAAATGTTTGTTTTCTATCATGATATTTATATAATTTCACCCAAATTTCCCCCTCATTTCTTCCCCATTAGCCTTATGTGGGAACTATAAGTTCCTATCTCTTACAAGGATCAATTTCTTTAGATTATTAGGTGTTTGTTGAACTTTTAGTGTGAATCAAATAATTGGGTAAGTCTTTGACTCTTTTTTCCTTCTATTTTCTAGAAGAATCATGGTTTATTATTTCCTCTTATTTCAAATATCATGAACCCTATTTTATATAGAGTTATTTATTATCATGTTTAATACTCCTTTAGAATTAATCAAGGGTCTATGTTTGATGTATATTTGTCTATGAGCCAACAATATGTCATCTACAGGATTTCTCCCATAGATTGGATTTTTTCCTTGTGTATGTGGTTGTTTATTTTCACTCCATTACCGAGTATTTGGGTTCTTGACTAAGAAGATTAGATGAAATTTAAATTATATGCTAGACCTCTCAAGATTCCTCTCAGGTCCTTTGATGATCAAGTGACCAGACCTGAGGAAACCCATGGGGTGTGTCAATCCCCTGAAAAAATGGTAAATGGATTATATGTGATAATATAGAGGGTTTAGATGATTAAATTGGTGGATCTTGTTGTTTAAAAAAGAAATCATGAAATAAGGGGTTGTTTGGATTGATTGAAAATTATAGGCATTATATAGAATATAAGGAAATAAAGGGGAAATGGTTATAAGAGGTTGAAGATGTAGTAAAATGGTTTAAAAAAAATTATGGTTGTATTAAATGAATAAATGGTCAAATCAATTAGGTATAGAATTTGGTTAAAGATATTGAATCAGATAGACCATGTGAATAAAGGTGAATGTAAGTTGAACCCTTGATATTGTGATATGTTGAAAAGGACATTTAGGATGGACCTTAGAAATTGTAAAATAATGAAATGGTTAGGAATGATGGATATTACATTCCAAATCTCCCAAGTGTGAATGGTGGAATAGAAGTTCCTCACAAGTGGGTAAGTATGTTGAACATGTTTTTTCATATCCTTTATGTAGGATGGATAAACATGATGTTTAGAATCCTTGATATGAAATAATTGACTTGGGACTTTTTATTCTTTGTTAGGGTGTCAACATAACAATATGAGAACTAATTCCTTTTGATATGGTATGGGTAAATGAGCTATTTTACCTCGGTATGTGTAATTTAAATAATTAATAGATTCCCTTGTTTAAATTTTTACCCAATTTTTATTGATGTCGGGGGCTTCCAACCTGGCCAAAATAGGTTTGGTGGGTTGGGGTAATCATATAACCAAATGTTTTAGTGACTAATTGATAAAATGTTTAATTGTGAGATATGTTTCATTATTTTCATATTTAATTTTAATTTATATTATTCAAAAACTTTTATTTGAATAAATATTTCTTTAGGATTAATTTTTGGTAGCCAACGGAGCTATAATCACACCCTTCTCGGGCTACCATTGGTTCCAGAGCTGATTTTATGGTTGTATGTCTAGATAAAGGAAAAGGCCCTATATTTAATTTATTATTTGGGATATGGGATAGAGAATGTCTGTGGGGATCGAGTTGATGTTTAGAACCATTTTGGGTATTCTTAAGGTGTATTTATTTTGGGTTTCCTTTGACACATGAAACTAGTATGACATGACATGTTTACTGTATTGGTTGTGGGCATTTATCCATTTGGGGGATCTTATTATGAGATGCATGGTTATTATCAGTTATTGATTGTTACTTGGTTATTGTTTATTTTGGTTTTTTCTAATGTATTACACCAGTAAAGGGGGTATAATCTACATACATACCATATTAGACCATCTCTATTAGTCTAAAGCCTTTGGTGTGTTGGGAGGTGCATTTAAGTTCACATAGTGCACTGGCTCGGGGCACCGATTTAATGGAACCCGACCTGGGAAGTTACAAAGTAGTATCATATGCAATTTTCTTTTTTATTTTCTTACTAACTAGAAAATGTATATCAGAGGTTCTGAGGTTTTGGTCCTTGTAAATGAGATCTTTCATGGGAGTAGCTAACGAATATGTGTGAAAAAACCCAAGTTCCCAAGGTGGGGTTCTTATTCTTGATATTTTCTTGTTATAGATGGATTTTATTTTAAATTGGATGATAAAAATGTGTTGTGATGCTCTAATTTTTTGATATTTTACATATGGGTTGGTATGAAAATGGATTGTGTATGCATACATCATTTTAGGCACTCATGGATTTATGTGACATGGATCATGTTATGAATACATAGAATACCATGTATGGTTGGCTGAGGGAAATAAAATTATTTTATGTTCCTTTTTTCTTTTATAAAGATATTGATTGATAAAGAAGATAAAATAGTTCAAATTAAAATATGTTAAATGAAATGGTTAAAAAAATTATTTTAAATGAAAATCTTGTAATTATAGAAGTTTGGTTTACCCTAAGTTATCCATAGACTAGGAAAGGGCTGTTTGAGGGTGGTGATGGTGTTTGGATTTTATCCATTAGGATAATGTATGTGGAGTGACATTTTTATGGCTTATAGTGAACCCATCCCTCTTTTTTGTAAATTTTAAGGTGGTATGTTAGGTTTTTAAAGACATGTTTTTGGAATTGTAGAGTATTTCTACTGTGATGATGGTTTCTAGTTGGGATATAGGGAAATATTGTTGAGAATACACCTCTTTTAGTGGGACCAAATCCCTCATTGGATCTGATTGATAAAGAGGACAACCTGTTCAGTGAGAATTTTTCCTATTTTATGAAGTTTATAGAGAGATGTATAATGTGTTTTGTGCTATGTATGTTTGACCTGACTATAGAGTTTCGACTGCAAAATCCTCTAATGTTTTCAAAGTAGGGTGGGATAGAGGTATCTTAGTTATATATTGAGTCTATTCAGATGATTATAGAAAATTTAAAGACACCACTCAAGAAGAGGTTCAAGTTACCAGCTTATATACCATGATGAACAATGAAGTTTTAGTGGTATATTCAAGATCAGGTTGATCCGTTAGAGGTTCTTCCTTAGAATGGTTTCTATGAGAAGTTCCCAGAACACTTTTACCCTAATATCTTGTGGAGAGAGAGAAATTTTGTGTTTATGTGTTTGATACAAGGGAATATGTTAGTGATATATTATACTAAAATTATCGTCAACTTATGTCTATTTGTTCTAGAATTGGGGGGGGGTGAGTAAATTATAATAAAACATCATTAGGACATACTTATATGTGATATCATGTCCCATGGGAATATATTTTATTTGAAGAAGTTTAACGAGGTTGTGAATCAGACTCTCATTTATAAGGGGAACCTGAAGGAAGATTCTAGTGGTGAAAATATTGGAATTTTTGGTTGATCTGGTGGTATGCCTTCATATAGTATATGCTAATCTTGTGAGATCGTTTACTAAGGTGGTGGTGGGAAGTGTATCCAGGGGAGAGTAACGACCACTCAGAGAGGTGGTTAAGTGTTTTTCTATTAGTGAGGAAATCCAGGTAACATGCGTGGATAATTTCTATGAACACAAGTGGATTGTGGAGATTACATAAGAATGGGACATGTAAATACATTCTATAGGAACCATTATCTAGTGGATGGAAATGGAGGATCTAGGTCGATTAAGAGAACTGGTAGTGGATATGCCACCTCATATCATTATGGAAATTGGATTTCTTTTAGATGCGCTAGTCGAGGTGGAGGAGGAGGTGCTCTAAGATATGAGTGATCATATGAGTAGAGTATAGATATTCATGGGACCCAAACATAAGCTTAATTTATAGGGACAAGCCAAGTACATGTAGTTTATAATACACCTAGTGGCGAAAGGTCTAGAGAATCAACTTTACGTGTTATGAATCTTATAGCTTATACACATTCTAGTGCTTTATTTGATACATGATTCTCTCATTATTTTGTATCTACTTGATTTTTAAATGGTTTTTAAGTATTTAGGAGGTGTTCATGTTTATTTTTATGTCGATCAACTTGTCATTGGGGGTGTGATCAAAGGGAATCTATCTTTGTAAGGGGTGTGATGTTGAGATGGGTGAGTATTATTTTCTATTGTACTTGTAAAGGTGTGACCTTTAAATATCCTAAGGAAAAACCTTTGTTTTTTTGTGGGGAATTAAATATATTGCAAGGAAATTCAGGGATAGTTCATCAGAAACTGAGTGAAACTATAACCTAGGTTATAATTATTTATATTAATAACGTGATAGTGAAGAATTATTTCTTCCCTCCAATAGTGGACCCATTTCAAGATTTTTTTTGGAGGAGTTCTCAAGATTTCCACCTGAGAGAGATGTTGATTTAATTATTGAGTTGGTTTCAGAAGTTTTTTTTTGTTTATATTCCAACATACATAATGGAAATAGTATAGTTTTGGGTGCTTAATGCACAGTTTGAGGTGTTGGTGGATAAATAGTTCATCCATTTACATACATCTCCTTAGAGAGAACTAGTTTTATTTTCCAAAAAGGATGATATAACAATATATTTATGTGTCTATTATTTAAAGTTAAACCATAAGTCTATTATGAATAAATATCCACCCATGCATATTGATAATATTTTTGACTATATGTATAAGGCCCCAGCCTTAAACATTACTTAATCTTGAGTTATTACAAGATTACACCTTGAGGATCTTTTCAGGTTTAGTGATTTAGAAAATTAGATCATAAAACATGCATTACATTACACATTTAAACAAAGTGGTTACATAAAAGATAGTTTTCATTTTTCCCATCAATGGAAACATATTTAAAATAAAACATGAATTCTTCCTTGAAACTTCCTTGACACTATCATCATATCATGTACCCTTCCCTTGACCTGTGAAAAACATTTCAAAAACTTGGGATGAGCATAAAAAGCTCAGTAAGGGATATAAAAATATGGAAAGGAAACATGAGTACATATATACATAATAATGAAATCATACTTTACCCATAAAACATAAGAACTTTAACATACCTCATCAAATCATGAATAAAACATAAAAAACGCAAGACATAAAGGTAACCTGAGGCATTCATAACATTCTTAAGTAGGGAGTAACCCTCTTGGTTACATTTGGAATACTCATCACAGTATATTACCTAAATCTCTTCAGAGAAACCTCAACTTTTAAACCCTTTGCGTTACCTAATGCATTGGAGAGCTATATCGGGCTCACCTGCCCTTAGTTTATCATGGAACCACCCGTCTTCATAATAATTCCCAAGAACCACAACATAATCGTATCACATAAAACATGCATAAAGGAAACATAACATTTCCACCTTTCAATCACAAGATATCAATACAACACATTGATATAAAAACATTATGAAAACTATTTTCAATACCAAAATAAAAGAAAAGTAAAACATCGTATTTATTTTTCTTTTAAAAAAACAGTATGGCTTGTAGAGGAAGCCGAAACTCAAATAACGGTCACGGCGGCGGAGAAGTCGTTGTTGCCGCATACGTACGACAAAAACATTCCCTTTTGTCTTTTAGTAAAACACTTCGTATAAAAAATATTCCTTTTGGATAAATGTAAAAGTCAAAGGGGTTTATACACCGTATAAAAGAAGGTTGTGTATAAAACAAAATATGCCCCAATGAATGGAGATTGAGACGAAGTCCCATACCTCGGGTCCGACTTGACTCGATCGTTCTTTAATCTCCTGAATAATAAATTAGAGTTAATTTATACTTTCTTAAGAACCTTTTTCAAGTTAATTATTCATTTTATATCACTTATTACCATGTCATGAACACAATGTAATTATTTAAGTTCTTAACTGTCGTTTTAACGATCATTCGTACTTGAGTCAAAAATAAAATCTTTATAATTACAAGTTGTTCATGTATCCATTATATCCATAGTTATACTCATGATGTAGATATCATATATATCATATATATCCAGAATATACATGCATTTATAATATTACATAACGTTTATAGGTAAGAAATGAAATGCACCGTTAATGGAGACGGTAATCCGTACGTACGCATGAACGCTACTATCATTTCTATTTCGTATTTTATGGAATTTAATCATAATTATATAATGGTATATTATAATTCCAGTATAATATCATATATAAAATCATTAATTACATCCTTTATACGCCCCACATATGGCATTAACGAATCAAATCACTTTGAGGGGGCGGTAGTCTGCACTTCCTAAAATGAAGATATCACGTTACCCATAATGGAAATCATAAAGGTATTCCATAAATGAAAAATACAGAATCTTAATTAAAACATAAACATATTATATATCATATATAAATATAGTGACATCTTAATGGCCACCTTTGAAGGTGTTATATGAGTGTTGAACAATCATCGTTTCGTGAGGCAGAAATTCGCCATCCACGGAAACAATATGTTCTTTAGCCATTAGATGTAGGTGTGTGTAAGTGTAGCTCAAATAGTTCTTATAAAAACATACTATTATATTTAATATACTGAATTTGTTACAAAAGAAATTATTAAAAAGAGTTTAGGGGGTTGGAGAAGCAAAATAAAACAAAAGGACTCAAGTGAAGACATTACCTTAAAATCGGGTAAGTCCCTTTGGTTTGAGCTCAAAGGCTTCCTTGGGAAGACTTCTGCCCAAATTTAGGCTTTTAAGAGTTATAGAGGGATGTGGAGAGACAAAATGGGCAGGGGTTGGCCGAGCCAAATGCTTTGTAAGTGTGGGTAAGGAGGTAGAGGTGGGGGCCTTTTATAAGAGGAGAGGAGGGACACTCTTGGAATGTAAAGAAATGTTACTTTATTTTAAAATGAGTTTCGGATTTAAAAGGTCCCACATTTATATAATTTGATGATAAGGTGATAAGGGTTCTAAATATACCCAACCAATAGATTTTTGACACGTGTAGGTCTTAGATTTTACATTATCTTTTCATTTTATTTAAATCGTTAAATAATGAGGTAATCGATGCATCATCATGGTGTCATAAATAATTTAATTTATTTAATGCCTAAAAATTATAAAAAAAAAATACTATGATGTAGGAAATATTTTTATCTTTACAATGACTATTTATAGTCAAATATCAGACTTCTATAACCCGACGTAAAAATGGTTTTAGTAAAATAACTCTTGTTTGTGACATTTTTACTTTAACATTAAATTAAAAGATATTAATGTCATTTTCCTTCCAAAGTAGCTCCATGGGGTCCCCAATTTGACCCATGGATTGTATTGGTCGGCCATGACACATCCAATAAGGGTAAGACATGTGTCAAGCTCATCTCATAATATTAAAACATTATTTATATCTTAAACTACACTAATTACCTCTAATCACTATTAAGAACTTAAAAGTTACTATTCACCAAAAAATTATTTTAATCTCATTGAACCACATATTACTTCTTAATGACAACCATATATGTCGGTTTTTTGAAAATCAAATCACGGATGTGGAAAAGTTTCATTTAAATGAAAAATCAGTTTCATTAACTACCACTTAGTGGTTTCACTATTCATAAAAAATTGAAGTTTTTCAGAAAAATACCAAAACTTCACCCTAAGCTATATTTGATATTCTGAATTCAAAAATGATGTCTATTTTACAAAATTAAAATCATATAAGTTATATTAATTAATTTAATAATTAATTCCCGCTGTCGTGACAAAGAGCGTGTTTTTATGAAGCAATAAGTATCAAAAGATTGACATTAGTTTAAGTCCAATTTCAAAGTGAAATTGATTACAATGACCACCATTTGATTAAATGGTAAAAATATATTCTAATTTTACTTTAAAACCAAATCAAAATATAATCTAATAATATAAATAAATTAGATTAAAAGGAGGTTTTGAATTAAAATACAACATTTTTCACTATTCATTAAAAAAATGAACTTTATCAGAAAAATACCAAAAATTCACACAAAGTAAATTTTGATGTCCCAATCATAAAGAATAAGTTTATTTTGAAAAACATAGATTATAAAATTTCCAAAAGATAGATTTACAAATGGTTTTCCATTAAAAGGCAGTAAAACAATCTTTTAAAAATATTAGTGTATTCCATGCTTAAGATTGGATTTATTTTCATTTTAAGCCTCTAAAACACTATCTAATTCATTAATTGACATAGATAAAAATATCTATTATTCATTACTTACTTGGGATGTTACATCCTTCCCCCTTTAGAAAATTCTGCCCCCGCAATTTATTTACTTATCAAATAAGTGGGGGTATTTATCCCTCATTACATTTTCATATTCCCATGTTACCTCTTCAATCATGTGGTTTTTCCACAAAACCATTACCTGATGAATCACCTTATTCCGTGATAGTTGCCCCCTGTGGTCAAGAATCTAGACAGGTTGTTCCTCATAAGATAGGTTCTCTTCCAACTGAACTATCTCTGGACTCAAAACATGAGATGGATCTGGCATGTACTTTCTCAGCATCGAAACATGAAAAACATTGTGTACCTGAGATAAAATCAGAGGTAAATCTACTTGGTAAGAAACTAATCCAACTCTCTCCATAATTTCATATGGTCCAATGAACCTTGGACTCAGCTTTCCTTTCTTACCAAATCGCATCACACTTTTCCATGGTGAAACTTTGAGAAAAACATGATCACCTACCTCAAAAGATAGATCCTTCCTCCGGTTATCTGCATAACTCTTCTGCCTGCTCTGAGCTGTTCTCATGTGTCTCTGAATCAACTGAACTTATTCTGCCATCTCTTCTACCAATTCTTGTCCCATCAACTTCCTTTCACCCACTTCATCCCAGAAAGCTGTAGTTCGACACCGATTCCCATATAATGCCTCAAATGGTGACATCTGTATACTAGAATGAAAACTGTTATTATAAGAAAACTCAACCAAAGAAAGGTGATGGTCCCAAATTCCCTGATAATCAATAGAATAAGCACGTAGCATATCCTCCAAAGTCTGAATTTTTCATTCTGACTGCCCATCTGATTGAGGATGAAAAGCTATACTAAAATTTAATTCAGTACCCAATGACTTCTGAAGGCCTTTCCAAAAGTTAGAAGTGAACCTGGGATCACGGTCAGATACTATGGAAAGAGGAACTCCATGTAACCTAACTATCTCTTTAAGATACAATGAGAAAGTTGATCTAGGGAAAAGGTATCTCGTATAGCATGGAAATAAGCAGATATAGTCAAGCGATCAACAATAACCCAGATTGCATTATTACCTTGAGGTGTCTTCGGCAATCCCACAACAAAGTCCATGGATATATTCTCCCATTTCCACTCTAGTACTGGTAAAGTCTAAAGCATCCCTTTCGGTAACTGTCGCTCTACTTTAACCTGTTTACATGTCAAACACTTCATAGTAAACTAAGAAATATCTCTTTTCATTCCGTCCGACCCGTAATACTCTGGAAGATCTCTATACATCTTAGTACTGCTAGGATGAACTAAAAACAGAGAACTGTGAGCTTCACATAACAACTCTCTCTTCAACTATGAATCACAAGGAACACAAAATCCCTTCCCAAATCTCAAAACAAAATCATTATCAATGTTGAATTCAGGAAACTTACCCTTCTGAACCAGATCTACCTTTTTTTGCAACTCACTGTCTTGCTTCTGTGCTTTCTTGATTCTGTCTGATAGAGAATATTTCACTGATACCTGAAAAAAATAGAAGAAAATCCTGAACCAAAAACTTCTATGCCAAGGTTCATCAAATTCTTAAACAAAGGATCACATTCCAAACGCAAAATTGTTAGTGAAGCATTACTTTTTCGACTCAAAGCATCAGCCACTTTATTTTCTTTTCCCAGATGGTAATGAATTGTACAATCATAATCATTGATTAATTCTAGAAATCTCCTCTATCTCATGTTCAATTATTTCTGAGTGAATATATACTTTAAAATTTTGTGATCGGTATATATTTCACACTTTACTCTATACAAATGATGCCTCCAAATTTTTAGAGCGAAAACTACAGCAGCTAATTCCAAATCATGTGTAGGGTAATTTACCTCATGAGTTTTCAACTGTCATGAAGCATAAGAAATTACCTGATCATTCTACATTAGGACACAACAAAGTCCTTTCAATGAAGCATCACTATAGATAACAAACTCCCCATTCCTGGAAGGTAGTGCCAAAACTGGAGCATTCACCAATCTTCTTTTCAGTTCCTGAAAACAATAATCACATTCTTTTGTCCAAATAAACTTAACACCCATCCGAGTTAGCTTAGTCATTGGACTAGATAACTGTGAAAAATTTCTAACAAACCTTCGGTAATAGCCTGCCAAACCAAGGAATCTACGAATCTTAGTTATATTTGTGGGTCTTGGCCATTCTTCAACAACCTTTGTTTTTGCAGGATCAACGGTTATCTCATCTTTAGAAACAATGTGACCAAGTAATGAAATTTTTTGCAACCAAAACTCACACTTGCTGAATTTCCCATACAATGTATTTTCTTTTAAGGTTTGAAAAATAACCCTTAAATGCCTTTCATGCTCCTCTTTACTTTTAGAAAACACCAAAATATCATCAATGAAAACCACCACAAACTTATCCAAGAACTCATGGAAAATTCTATTCATTAATTCAATGAATACAGCAGGTGAATTGGTTAGCCCCAAAGGCATTAATACAAATTCATAATGGCCATATCTTGTACGAAACACAGTCTTCGGAACATCTGCTTCCTTTACCTTCAGCTGATGGTACCCCGATCTCAAGTCAATCTTGGAAAAATACTGAGCTCCCTGGATCTGATCAAACAAATCATCGATATGAGGCAAAGGATATTTGTTCTTAACAGTGATGTTATTCAAGGCTGTATAATCAATACAAAGTCTCATTGAACCATCTTTCTTTTTAACAAATTAAACAGGAGCACCCCATGACATCGAAAATCTTCTCCAGTGCTTTAATCCACCCTTCAGCTAGCACAGGGTCAGATGATCCTCTGAATGATGGGGGATGTTGCCTCATGAAATGTTCCACCATTGGCATGTTCCTCTATGGTTGATCTGGCTGATCTCATGTATGGATACCACCACCATTTATCGCTTGAGTCAACTGCACCATTACTACAACAAACTGTTCAGTTCCAATTCTGAACATCTTAGGATGCTGATTCGGAAGGTTATTTCCTTCTGTATGCCTTCCTAGAACTGCTTCCCTGTTTCCTCTGCCGAAAACCATTCTGAACAAACATGTCTTAGATGAAGCAACATGGTAATCTTAAAATGCTTTATCATTTCCATTTGACCATAATTTTTTTTTGGATAATCATTTAATAGAATTCTAACTCCTAAAGTTATCTAAACCGACCTCTGATACCAACTATAAGGCCCCAACCTTAAACATTACTTAATCTTGAGTTATTACAAGATTACACCTTGAGGATCTTTTCAGGTTTAGAGTTTTAGAGAATTATATCATAAAACATGCATTACATTCCACATTTAAACAAAGTGGTTACATAAAAGATAGTATTCATTTTTCCCATCAATGGAAACATATTTAAAATAAAACATGGATTCTTTATTGACACTTCCTTGACACTATGATGATATCATGTACCTTTCCCTTGACTTGTGAAAAACATTTCAAAAACTTGGGATGAGCATAAAAAGCTCAGTAAGGGATATAAAAATATGGAAAGGAAACATGAGTACATATATACATAAGAATGAAATCATACTTTACCCATAAAACATAAGCACTTTAACATACCTCATCAAATAATGAATAAAACATAAAAATCGAAAGACATAAAAGTAACATGAGGCATTCATAACATTCTTATGTTGGGAGTAACCCTCTTGTTTACGTTTGGAATACCCATCACAGTATATTCCCTAAATATCTTCAGAGAAACCTCAATGTTTACCCCCTTCGCGTTACCCAATGGATTGGAGAGCTATATTGGGCTCACCTGCCCTTAGTTTATCATGGAACCACCCGTCTTCATAATAATGCCCAAGAACCACAACATAATCGTATCACATAAAACATGCATAAAGGAAACATAACATTTCCACCTTTCAATCACAAGAAATCAATACAACACATTGATATAAAAACATTATTAAAACCATTTTCAATACCAAAATAAAATAAAAGTAAAACATCGTATTTATTTTTCTTTTAAAAAAATGGTATGGCTTGTAGAGGAAGCCGAAACTCAAATAATGGTCACGGCGGCGGAGAAGTCGTTGTCTCCGCATACATACGACAAAAACATTCCCTTTTGTCATTTAGTAAAATGCTTCGTATAAAAAAGATTCCTTTTGGATAAATGTAAAAGTCAAATGGGTTTATACACCGTATAAATGAAGGTTGTGTATAAAACAAAATATTCCCCAATGATTGGAGATTGAGACGAAGTCCCATACCTCGGGTCCAACTTGAATCGATCATTCTTTAATCTCCTGAATAATAAACTTGAGTTAATTTCTACTTTCTTAAGAACCTTTTTCAATTTCATTATTCCTTTTATATCACTTATTACCATGTCATGAACACTATGTAATTATTTAAGTTATTAACGGTCATTTTAACGATCATTGGTACTTGAGTCAAAAATTAACTCTTTATAATTACAAGTTGTTCATGTATCCATTATATCCAGAGTTATACTCATGATTTAGATATCATATATATCATTTATATCCAGTATATACATGCATTTATAATAGTACATAACGTTTAGAGGTAAGAAATGAAATGCAATGTTCATGGAGACGGTAATCTGTACGTACGCATGAACGCTACTTTCATTTCTATTTTATATTTTATGAAATGGAATCATAATGATATAATGGTATATTATAATTCCAGTATAATATCATATATAAAATCATTAATTACATCCTTTATACGTCCCACATATGGCATTAACAAATCAAATCACATTGAGGGGGCGGTAGTCCGCACTTCCTAAAATGAAGATATCGCATTTACCCATAATGGAAATCATAAAGGTATGCCATAAATGAAAAATAAATAAGATTAATTAAAACATAAACATATTATATATCATATATAAATATAGTTACATCTTAATGTCCACCTTTGAAGGTGTTATATGAGTGTTGAACAATCATCGTTTCGTGAGGCAGAAATTCGCCATCCACGGAAACAATATGTTCTTTAGCCATTAGATGTAGGTGTGTGTAAGTGTAGCTCGAATCTTTCTTATAAAAACAACCTAGTACATTGAAGATACTGGATTTGTTACAAAAGAAATGAATAAAAATAGTTTAGGGGGTTGGAGAAGCAAAATAAAACAAAAGGACTCAAGTTAAGACATTACCTTAAAATCGGGTAACTCCCTTTGGTTTGAGCTCAAAGGATTTCTTGGGAAGACTTCTGCACAAAGTGAGGCTTCTAAGAGTTAGAGAGGGATGTGGAGAGACAAAATGGGCAGGGTTTGGCCGAGCCAAAGGCTTTGGAAGTGTGGGTAAGGAGGTAGAGGTGGGGGCCTTTTATAAGAGGAGAGGAGGGGCACTCTTGGAAAGTAAAGAAATGTTACTTTATTTTAAAATGCGTTTCGGATTTAAAAGGTCCCACATTGAAATAATTCTAGTATAAGGTGATAAGGGTTCAAAATATACCCAAAAAATAGGTTTTTGACAAGTTTTGGTCTTATATTTTACATTATCTTTTCATTTTATTTAAATCGTTAAATAATGAGGTAATCGATGCATCATCATGATGTCATAAATAATTTAATTTATTTAATGTCTAAAAATTATAAAAAAAATACTATGATTTAGGAAATCCTTTTATCTTTCCAATGAATATTTATAGTCAAAAATATGACTTGTATAACCCCATGTAAATATTGTTTTAATAAAATAACTCATGTTTGTGACATTTTTACTTTAACATTAAATTAAAAGATATTAATGTCATTTTCCTTCCAAAGTGGCTCCATGGGGTCCCCAAGTTGACCAATGGATTGTCTTGGTCGGCCATGACACATCCAATAAGGGTAGGACATGTGTCAAGCTCATCTCATATTATTAAAACATTATTTATACCTTAAACTACATTAATTACCTCTAATCGCGATTAAGAACTTAAAAGTTACTATTCACCAAAAAATTATTTTAATCTCATTGAACCAAATTTTACTTCTTAATGACAACCATGTATGTCTGATTTTTGAAAATCAAATTACAGATGTGGCAATGTATCATTTAAATGAAAAATCAGTTTCTTTAACTACCACTTAGTGGTTTCACTATTCATAAAAAATTGATGTTTTTTAGAAAAATACCAAAACTTCACCCTAAGCTATATTTGATATTCTGAATTAAAAAATGATGTCTATTTTACAAAATTAAAATCATATAAGTTACATTAATTAATTTAATAATTAATTCCTGCTGTCATGACAAAGAGCATGTTTTTATGAAACAATAAGTATCAAAAGATTGACAGTAGTTTAAGTCCAATTTCAAAGTGAAATTGATTCCAATGACCACCATTGGATTAAATGGTAAAAATATATTCTAATTTTACTTTAAAACCAATTCAAAATATAATCTAATCATATAAATAAATTAGATTAAAAATAGGTTTTGAATTAAAATACAACATTTTTCACTATTCCTTAAAAAATGATCTTTATAGAAAAAATACCAAAAATTCACACAAAATAAATTTTGATGTCCCAATCATAAATAATAAGTTTATTTTGACAAACATAGCTTATAAAATTTTCAAAAGATAGATTTAAAAATAGATTTCCATTAAAAGGAAGTAAAACAATCTTTTAAAAATATTAGTGTATTCCATGCTTAAGATTGGATTTATTTTCATTTTAAGCCTCTGAAACACTATCTAATTAATTAATAGACATAGATAAAAATATCTATTATTCATTACTTACTTGGGATGTTACAATATGAGGGGTTCCGTTATATTCTTCGACATTGATTTTAGATCAAGGTATAATTAATTGAGGATTATGCCTTCTGATGTACCACGAAATACCTTTAGAAGAAGGTATGGTTTGTACGAGATAATTTTGATGTCATTCAGGTTGATGAAAAATCCTACGGTGTTAATGGATTTGATGAACCAAATCTTTCACCTGTACATGGATCTATTTTCTTTTATCTTTTTTGATGACATCTTGGAACACTCAAATAATCTTGATGATCATTCCAAACATCTTGACATCATGCTATGTAACTGAGAGAGTATAGGATATATACTAAGCTATATAATTGTCGTTTTTGGATTGAAAAAGTGAACTTTATAGGTCACATAATCTTCAGAGAAATGTGTGTTGATGGACCTGAGAAAGTTCAAGAAGTTTTTTTTGGGAGTAACCATTAATGATTTTGATATATGATGATTTTTGGGTTTTGAAGGTTGTTATAAAAGGTACATAAAAGAATTTTCATACTTTTAATCACTTATATTATGCATGAACAATAAGGGAATTAATATTTCATGGTCTGAATCATGTGAGAATGATTTTTAGAAACTAAAGAGGATAATGAACATAGAACTGAGCTGATCTAACCTAAGTTGGGTAAAGTGTATACACTATATTATGATGCGTCTAGGACCAGAATTGGGGTAGTGTTGATTCATGGAGATCGATTCATGGTGTATAGATAAAAATATTTTATTCCACATGAATAAATATATTCTATGAACAATATTGAGTTATCCTCAGTATTTCATTCCATAAAATGTTGGCATCATTATCTCTTAGGTGATATGTTTATGGTTTATAATAACTATGAGATCCTCAAGTATATCTTTTATTAGTGATATTTAAATCTTCAATAATACATTTGGTTTGGTTATATGATTTCCTTTAACTCTAGACTATCTTATATGCCTCTAAAAGTAAATAGTTTTTTAGATTCTCTGAGTCAGAAGACATAGACTCAGGTGGTCCAAGAGTTTAGTTATGGGTTGAAAATGATGGAAAATTTTGATTATATGCATATATATTTTATGTGGAACGTGTATAGATGACACTCATGTATTTATTAGTCAATCCCTCTCTTCAAAACCATGTAAAATGAAAATAGTATTAGGACATAGAGTGTATAGAGTTAAGGTAAATCCTTGAAGGTGTGTGTGTGTGTGGGGGGGGGGGGTTAACTCGTGATTAGACCATCAATAATGAATATACTGTTCAAAATCATGCCACCTAATTGTGGCCACATGTGTGTGGGAGGAGATGATGCATTACTTTCATTCATTGTAGTGGGTAGTACACCCCAGTTTGACCAATTTTTTTTGTTATCTTCAAAGAAAGTATTGGAGGCCAAGAATTTAAATGTAGATTTTAGGTTTTGTGAAACAATGTTACACTTGTCAGCAAGTGAAGGATGAGTATTAGTATTATATTGGTTTGTTATATCCATTTCAAATTCTAAAGTGTAAGTAGGATGATGTTACCGTATACTTTTTGATAATTCTTACATGGAATCTCTAGAATAATGACACTATATGGAAGATTGTAGATTGGTTAGAAAAAGTATACCATTTATTTTTAATTCAAGAGACTTTTACTATTGATTAGTTAAGATACTTATATATTTAAGAGATATTTTTCTTACATGGGGTAAATTGGTGTATAGTTTTAGATCATGATAAATTTTTACATCTTACTTATGGAAAGGGTTTCAAAAGGTTCTTGGTATCAAGTAAATTTTGAGTGCAACTTTTCACCTATAGAGATAAAGTATAATTGAATGTATTTTCCTATTTTGGTGGGACATACTGAGAGTTTGTGTCCTATATTTTTATAGGATAAGAGGAAATAATTTAATTCTTATTGAGTCTTCCTTTAACAAAATTTATTTGGAGACTATTATGATGGAACCATTTGAGGAATTATATAGTAGGCCATGTCGATCTAAATTGTCTTGGATAGAAGTGGGAGAGTCCAATTTTTTGGAACTAAGTATTGTGAAGGATACATATAAAAAGGTATAGTTAATGTATAAGAACATGGATATGGTGAAAATTTAGTATAAGTATTATAAGGATCAATTTCATCAAAATATTGAGTTTATAGTTGGTGAATGTTTGTTTATTTTGGTGTTTCTGATATTGGGTCACCACTGGATACAGAATAAGGGTAATTTGGCACCTAAATATGTCCATTAATTTAAGGTTTTACAGAGTATCATACCAGTAGGGTGTCAGTTGGCTCTTCCATGGTGGTACAATGCTATGAATGATGCTTTTCATATGTTACAGCTTTGATAGTATCACCCTAACCCTTATCTATAGATTTAGGTTAATGATGTTGAGTTTGAGGCTAATGCTTCCTTTGAGAAGATTTCAATTCCTATTATTGATCATAGTGAGAAGAGTCTATGGGGTAAGACTATATCGTTGGTCCATGTTTTGTGGTAGTATGGTTGTATTTAGTAGGAAACTCAAGAGTGAAAAGTTGATATGTTGGAAAAGTGTCTTGAACTTTTTATATTGTATTCTTAGTTGTTATTGGGAGAGAAACTTAAGGATGAACTATTATATAGTGGGGAGGTTCTAAGTTACCAAAATTATAATGAGGTACATTTTTATTTTGATTTTTCATTAAAATCTCTTAATATGGTTAATGAAACTCCTCCCGTGAGTAGGGATTATCTCAAAAGAGTTTTGGGGGATTGGGACTTGAAAAGGGGGAAATAGGGGTCATCTAGTGCATGTAATATAATTGGATCATGATTAGTGCTAAACATGTTCTAGGGATGTTTTCCTTGGAGATGATAGTTTCATGGTTTTTAAACCATACTAAGAGAGTCTAGAAATTTTGCATTCATGGACAAAACCAACTACATGGCCTCTGCAAAGTTTTCCAAACCATGTGGGATCCCTAGAAATCATTGTGACCCATTCCTACCTTAGATAGAAAAGACTGCATATTTATTACGTAGTTTTTCAAACCGTTTGTCCTAACCTTGATACCCATTAAAAGTGGTAAAATGACTATTTTTCCTCCATATCATTATACAATTTTACTTGATTTCCTCCTCATTTATTCTTGACAATCCTTGTGTGGTAAATAAATGTTCCCCTCCCTTACAATGATCAATATCCTTCTATTCATAGGGGTTTAGAGTGTCTTTTTGTGAGAATTGACTATTCAAGTAAGTATTTGACTCATTTCCTTCTATTTTCTAGAATAATCATGGTTGGTTATTTCCTCTTCCTCCAATGCTCAGGAACAATATTTTATAGGGTGCTCTTCATTTTTGTGTTTGAGTCCACATTAGCTTGAATCGAGGGTAAAATTTAGATGAGTGTTTTCTTATAAACATAAGGTAGGTGGTCAAAAATAATTCTCCAATATTATTGATGTTTTACTTGTGTATGTGGTTGTGCCTTTTTGATAATTTGATGTGCATTTGTGTTATTGAAAAATAATAGTGTATTTTTCCTTTAAATGATACAATATACCTATAATAGATCTTGTCAAGTCCATTTATGATCAATATACAAGACTTGAGGCCACCCATGGGGTGTGTCAATCCCATTAAAAATGGTAAATGGGTTGTAAATGATTATATATATGGTTGAGATCATTAAACCAATGGAACATATTTTTTGAACAAGATAAAATGGAATAATGGGTTGTTTGTCTTTATCATAAATTATAGGTGTTATAAAAAAGATAAGGAAATAAATGGTAAATGGTTAAAGGGGTTTGAAGATGTAGTAAAATGGGTTTAAAAAACCTTATGGTTTTATTAAATAAATAAATAGTTAATTAACTTAGGTATAGATTTGGGTTAAATACATTGAATGAGATTGACCATGTGAATAAAGTTTAATGAAAGATGTGCACACTTGATATTATGAAATGTTGAAAAGGTCACATTGGTTGGAACATGGAATTTTTTAAATAATAAAATTGTTTAGATTGAGGAACATGAAATTCCACATATCTTATATGTGAATGATAGACTAGATGCTCCACACCCACAGGTAAGGGTTTTGTACAATGAATTACTTATCCTTGATGTGGGATGTCTAGACATGAAATTTGGCATCCTTGACATGGAATGATGAACATAGAGCATCTTATTATTGGTTAGGGTTCCAACATGATGATTCAGGAACTGTGTCTTTTAATATGGAATGGGTAAATGGGCCAGTGCACCTCGATATGTGTAATTGAAATTATTAATATATTCCCTTATTTTTTAAAAAATTAACCCTTTTTATTGATGTATTAGGCTTCTGGAATGGACAAATTCGATTTTGAGGGCTGGAGTCATGGTATAACTAAAGGGATCGAATGGCTAATTGAAAAAATGTATAATTGTGAAAAATGATTCATTATTTATTTGTTTATTTATCTTTTGAATACACTACTTTTAGACTAGAAATTACTTTAGACATTACTAATGGTGGTCTACTGAGTTTTAATCACACCCTGATCAGGCTGCTATTAGTACCCAAGAAAATCTCATGGTTGAACATTAGGATAAAGGAAAAGGAATTGTATTAGACTGATGTTTTTTGATACATGATAGAACATAGATGAGGGGACTTAGATGATGTCAGGACCCATTTTGGGTATTGTTAGGGTGTCTTTATTTTGGGTTTCCTTTGACACATGACACTAGTACGCATGACATGTTTATTGTATTGGTTGTGGGAATTTACCCGATCTGGGGAAATTTTTATAAGATGCATGGTTATTGTTAGTAATTAACTGTTACTTTTTAATTGTTTATTTTTTTTTCTGATGATATATTACTCGTATAAAGGGGCTATATTCACCCAACATACCTTATTATAAACTCTTTACTAGTCAACAACCTTTAGTATATGTGAAGGTGATCTTAAGGTCATGTAGTATACAAGATTATGGTACAGGTTTTGTGGAATCTAGATTAGGATGTTACACATATGATGTTAGTGATTTAAGTACATAAAAAAATCACGGAGTGTGTTCCCGTTAGGATAACCCATATGTGTTGGATAATAAACCAACTAAATTACTTATGTCCTTGCATTTTATTTTCATTAGTTGACTGTTATATTTATGAAATTGTGATTACAAATAAGAAAATTATTTCTAACATGAGAACATAAATGAAAAATATAGAATATATTAAAGATAATTGTATACCATATTTCACCACCTTCTCATGGTGTTAATATTATAAATGGGACCCTAACTGTAATAATCAGTATCAAAGTGGAATGTTTAAAGATTAGAAATAAATTAATTAAAGTAATATATATCATAAATTTTCTTGAAATGAAGAAAGTTGTGAGTGTGAAGGGGGTACCCTTATTTTATGTGATAAACCATAAAATCTAGAATAATATAATGATATCACATCAATGAAATATTTTATTGTGTTTTTTCTTAAACTCTATAAATTTAATACATGTATGTGATCTAACATAGATGAATTTAATCATAAATAATAATAAACTAATGGATGTTGATTATAAAGCAAAAAAAATTATTTAGATCTCTCTTAAATAAGGATATATAATATTTATATGATCCACTACCTTAAAGGAAATATAGGAAAATTTGGACAACATCCATGTAGGTCATCACAATGTAAATGAAACAACATTACAAGTTCTAATGAACAAATTTTAATATTTTTGGATGTGAAAAAAATGAATCCACTGATAAATTATTTTATAGAATTATTATTGTGGTTAGCTCGATGATTCGAATTGGTAAAAATATTAAAAATGATTAAATTATAAATAAATAATTTAAAATTATTCAACCTTTGTGTAATTAAATGGTTTTGGTGATTAAAGAACATGATCTCAGTTAACATACACTTTATGACTTAAAAATTATCTTGGTAGTGTATGGGATTAGAGTAAAGTTAGAATTTATTCCTATAAATTCATTTAAATAGATAGATTTCGTGGTAATAAAGAATCTATAATTGAATGGAGAATATGAATAAGATGTTAGTTATTAATTTATTTAACTGATTAAAAATAAATTGAAGTATGGAAAGGATAAATTCTAAGAGAAATTACCATTAGCAAGTTCTAAATGTGTAAAATTTGGAACATTATTGTGAGGTGTAAAAGAGTATGGGAATAAGAAGATGAATTTATTTAATTATTAAGAAAAATTGAAAATAAATCAACCATATATTTGTTAATAAAATTATCTAATAATATATAATAGAAAATATTAATGAATTTATGTGATAAAGTAATATTTTAAATAAGAATATTACTATAAATAATAATAAACCTATTTAAAATTTGATTTATAAGATTCATTATTTTTCATTACAAATGAAAAAAAGTGAAATAGATTAACTATAAAAAAATAAGGAGTTGTATACTTGAATTTTTATCTTAAAGGTGCACATGAATGGGTATATTTATTAATAAATAATGACTATAAAGTGATATTCCATTGAAATAATATAATGGATATGTTGATGAAATTGGGAGAGAAATATCAATCCTCGAAAAATAGGTTAATAAGGAAACCCAACAATTTCACATATTAATATTTCATTTTTAGAAGAATATTGAATATATTTCACAATAATACATGTTTTAGGAACGTAAAGGTTTAGTGAATTTGGAGAATAGATACATAATAATATTATTTCTTGAAATATATTCAACATATCCCAAAATATCTTCTCAAAAAGTACACTTCTTAGATGTAAAATACTTAAAACCTTTCTTTATAACATGGAGAAATAAAATAAAAGAATGATTGATCTTAATTTCATGTTAAGGGTAAATATAGGTTATATCAATTAATGATCATAAGTGAGCATAAAATAATCATAAGGGTATGATAACATGTTGATAAATTACAATAATCATATACAATCTGTCAAAGATCTTTAATATTGAATCATGGAATATGGTTTTTTCAATAAGAAGAAATTATCCATTAGAGTTCATAATGATAAATAATAATTCATAATCCATGAGAACATATCATAAGAATAATACATATGTTTTTGTAATATACATAAGCATATAAAATCACTTAGTCATGTTTTACTCCCAAGAATATCATTATGGACAAAGTCCTATAAATGGAAATGCTTTCATGGTCATTTCCAACATTCTATTAGGAATAAATATCATATAGTCAACTCCATCATCTCTTAGAAGTTTATTAAATTAATCATCTCATAGGATATTCTCAACTCTATCATTATTAACCAATGCATTACAGCGCTATATAATTATGGGCCTACCTATCACATAATCATAATCCATTCAAATGTGTGACACAATATCCTAAAACATTTATAATATCATCATATCATAACCCATTGAAAATAAATGGGTTTTATAAAAATTTAATAATTTCATAATAGCATAACCTGTGGAAAAGAAATGGGTTTCATAAAGGTTTTATCATAACATAATTAACTCATGGGAAATAAAATAATTCCATAAAATTATATTAAAATAATCATCATAATAATCCATATAGAGAAAGAAAGTTGATGGAATCATAAGATCATATCCCTAGTGAATTATAATGATACATAAAATATTTTGACATGGATGGATAATACCATTAAAATATCATTCAAACCTTTATTTTAAAACATGAGAAAATATTATTTTCCATTGACAACATTTTAACTAAAAAATCATCGAATATTGAGAAAATAATTTTCTTTGACCATAAACAAGTAAAATTGTAACATAATATTCAAATCAAATAATGGTCATGATGGCGGAACAATCTATTCATTCCATATACATTAAAAGAAAAAAATTCCATTTACACATTTTTAAGAAGTCAAAAATGACTAGTTAGAGAAAAAAATTTATTTAAAAAGATTCCTTTTTACTCCTTTGTAAATAACATCAAAATTAGTGAAAGTGAACTTTTTAAACATTTCAATTATAGTTAATTACTTTAATAAAATAATTTTTAATCGTGTGGGCATAAAAGAAAATGGTTTTCGACCAAAGAGGAGATAAAGTCAAAATTTCTTTAAAAAAGATGTTCTCTATAATTTTAAGTAGAAAAGATAGAAAAATTAAAGAAAGACATCAAAAACCTAGATATAATAAAATAAAATAAAATATATTGTTTTTAATGGATAATATCCATATAATATTCTTCAATAGAAATTTATCATAGACAATCATGAAAAGAAATGAGATTATAACATAAACCCTATACTCAAGTCTCATCTTTCTTTATACACATTAAAATATCATGTTTAATAAAAATAGATCTATTTTAAATATATTAAAAACCATATTCATAAATAAATTACTATTTATCATTCCTTTATAATTTCTAATTACCCTTTAAATGAAAATTTCTTTAATAAAATTAACATTAAGGTAAAAATTGGTTCCTTTTCCATGAAAGTTTTGGTTTGATGGTTCTGATATTTACACATTGTTAATGGTTTCATCATCGATATGATAATAATCATGAAATAGAAATAATATTTATTCATTACATACTCTTTTATATTTATTCATATAAAAGAATGTTAAAAAATTAATTACATCACTTCATGAAGAAAATGGTCCATATGTACGCACAAGTGTTGTTTCTTCTTTTCGATGGTTTAAACAAATGAGAGGTAAATAAGAATTCAATATTATAGAATAAATATTATATCATAAATATCATAAATATTCCTTAAATATATACGTATTACCATCCATGAAAAATATAAATTAAAAACGAATCTCATCTCTTTATGGAGTTAGTAGTCCATACATATGCATGAGACATGTAATCAGTTTCCAACATCTTGAAGGTTAAAATATTGATAATATATTATAATTATAAAGTCAAAATTATTTTATAAATATCATCTATAAACATTAAATACATCATAATTACCAACAAAAAAAAAGGTTATGGAAAATGATTCATCTTTCTATGTGGATGCGATAATCCACATGTACACATAAGAGATAATTTCTTTTCCCATTTGATGGAAATGAGGTGGAAAATGGTTGGTCTATTATCATAATAAAAAATAAGTAAATTTAAGATAATTAATTTATTATTTTTAATTTATATAATATATTTATATAATATGGAATATTAAATAAAATTTAAAGTACTCTGTTAAGAGTTATACCTCTTAGTTGAGAAATCTCTTTTGAATTACACTGTAAACCTTGAAATGATGGTATTATGAAAAATAAAGGACCTCCAAAACATTGGCAGAGATATCATGAAGGGTTTTTGATCAGGTATTTATTGATATATAAGTCTTATGAATTGTGAAAAATATAGGATATGTTGTATCCATTTATATGGATGGGAAAGGACACACTTAGATTTTTTCCAATGACTATAATATATTAATGTCTAACTCATGCAGTGAATCAAAAATGAATAAGATTTAAATATAATTTGTAAAAGGTACAAATACCGTCTAACAATCAAATTAAGTTATGCTTTCTCTGATATTTTAAACCTTACCTCTTATGTTAACCCCTGGTAAACCCTTTTTAACCCTAATAGTGGTAACAACATTATATTATTTTTACTATTCATTATGAAAAAAAAGATTTTGACCCTATTAAATTATATTATTTATAATAATTTAAAATATGGAATAAATTTTATTAGATTCATTTTTTATAACTTCTATAAATTCATTTTAAAATAATCTCACAAAATGCAATGAAAACTATTTTTTAGAAAAATACATTTTTAATCAAAAACCTAGAGTTATTCTTATTCCATAACTAGTTAAAACTATTAGATGAATGTTAAGAAAATTATTTAAAATTTAATATATAAATTTTCTTGAAATAATTCAAAAATAGATATTTATTTAATTTATTATGATAAAAAAACATTGTGCACATAAAAATTGTTTTAAGAAAAAAAATCAATTTACCTTCAAATGATTTTATTTTCCTTTATATATAGTTTATAACCAATGAATTCAGTTTATAAATATTTAAAAAATAATTTTTAATAATTTAGTTATTCCTACTCGTACCCTCCAATATAACAGTGAGATTATAATTGTCAAATTAAATAATAGAATATCATAGTTTATTTAAAATTGGTGTGGCATGTAAAGAAATATATCAATGAAATTAAATTTATTTAAAGTGAAATATATCATAAAATCCCAGGGTGTTATATTGTACCCCATTATAATAATTTTGATATATAAATTTCATCACTTAAATACAAACAAGTGAGGATACTTCTGCCTCATCAAATATTTAGGTTCCCATATATATATTCCTCAAATTTATGGTATCACCACAAAACTTTGATAAGGTGAGTGATATTTCATCACAATAATTTTTCAATTTTATTTAGAATCTCCAATAGTTATTCCTCAAATGTGATATCATTATCTAGCAGTATGACCTCTCAGTTTCATACATATGAATGATTAAGTATCTACTTCATCATGTGAGATACATGGAACACATAATGAACTTGATAGAGATTCATTAGAAGTGAAAAAAGATAAGAAACCTTCCTTATATGATCAATAAATTTTAAGGGACCAATATATATAGGGAAAAAAATACATTATTTAAAAATCACATAACTTATTCCAAGGATATATTCACAAAAATGATTCCTCACAAACTTAAACTCCAGATATCACTAAAGAATGTCAGTATAAATTTTATATCGACTCTGAGATATCCTGGTGTTCTATTGAATAACTCTAACATTATTTTCTATTTCCTTAAATAGATCTGGTCCCATTTTCTCTACAATATAATACCAACACATTGTAGTTATGTGATTTATTCTATATATGGATTAATTAGTTTTTACTAGTGTGATTTAATGAAAGGTATTATTATATAAAAATTTTACCAAAGGAAGGTGTTGGTCCTGACCACCTATCAAATCTATATATCATCATAAAAATAGGTCCTATAGAGTATGAATGGTCTTATCAGACATACCCTTTGTAAAAAAATGATCTAAATTATATAAAATCAAATATATACATATATTCTATGAAAGAATACTCCAAAACTTCAATTTAAAACTCAAGTCCCTATTAGATACAAAAAATTGTGGAATTCCATGAAACATTACCAATTCGTTAATATATATCCTAGAAGACTAATAATGATAGAAAAATTCTTTGATTTAAATGGAATGAATTTATTTTTTTAAGTTGTTTGACTATAACACAAATAAAATTATACCCTTTAGATGTTTTGGGGAGTCTGATGAAAAAACACATAGTAATGTTTTTTTATTTCCATTATCATATAGGTAATGGTTATAACATCACCTTTTACTTAAATCTCTTAGAATTAAATTTTTTTTATACCAAGAATAAATATAAATACTCTACAATATCCCATATCATATTACGCCATCATAAATAATCTTTTGTATCTCTACACATTGTTTTACTTTTAGGATAAATAAAGAATGATAAACTATGAGCGTTATACAGTAACACATTGTTAATGTTTGGTATTGAAAGGACATGTACATTATTACAAAACCTTATTATTCCATTACAATCATGGTTTAATTCATTATCATTTTTTACCTTATTTTAAAGTTCCACATTATCCTTCTTCACCTCTTTAATCCTCAGAAGGATGGTTGTTGAATATTCATACGATAAATATATGATTTGTTCCCTTTACCGATAATTAAAATATCCATATTCTATAAATCCATAAATATTGTATTTATTTCAAATTTCATCATTTATTAACTATCCTAGTCTTTCTGAATCTATGCAATATCCACTGTGTTCTCCTTTTTATGGTGGAGATTCATTGAGCAATCATAATATTTAATCAACTCCAGCCATATCCTTTGGCACATATTCAACTCTTTCTGCATAAATATATACATGAATGTTTTATAATCACTATATATATATCACATAATTCACTATAAAGATATTTAGTCTACATTTTTTATGCAAAAAATACAATTGAAAACTCAAAACCTTGAGTTGGGTAATTTTATCATGAATTTTCAATTAGTGCAAGGAATAAGTAATCACTATATCATTATGGATGAGAATACATCTTTGTCCCTTATTTTATGTGCCATAATAGATAAAAAAACCCTTCTACACTACAAGCTAGTGTAATAATATGTGTGTTAACCAACCTTTTTTTTAGATGCTTGAAATTTTCTTCATATTCATCTATCTACAAGGATTTTTCTCCCTTATGAGGAAAATTTTTATTATATTTGATATCCATGAGAAATACCTCAAAAAGTGTTGGTAGTATTGATAAAAACCAAGAAAACTATATATCCTGGTTAATATGGTTAGTTTGATCCATTTCTTCACAAATTCCATATTTAAAAGATCCACTGATATACCCTCACTTGAGATTATATAATATAGGAATAAAAATTTTTGTGTCCTGAATTCACACTTACTAAATTAGGAATACAAAATCTCTTTTCCTTAAGGACTTCATGAAAATCCTCAAATGTTCTTCATATTCTTCCTTGAACTTCAAATTTATATGAATATCACCTATAAATTCTTCCACAAACTGATCAAGGTAATCTCTAAAGACTCTATTAGTTAAACACATGAAGATAATAAAAGCATTGGTGGGTTCAAATTATATCCCTAAAAATTTATAATGTCCATTCCTTATACGAAAGAATATCATGGGAATATCCTCCTTGAGAATCAATTTATATTATCAAGAATAATGGTCAATCTTGGACAAATATTGATCTTTATTAAATTCATCAAACAAGTAATTAATATGAAGTATAAGATACCTTTCTTGATAGTGATCTTGTTATATACAAAATAATAAATGTAAAGACTCATTAGCAAATATTTATTTTTAACAAATAGAATAGATGAACCCTATGGTGATGAGCTAGGGAATATAGATCCCTTATCAAGATTCTATTAGAGTTTCTTCTTCAGTTCCCACTACTCAATCAGGGTAATTATATATAGAATCATTAAAATATTTTTAACTCCAGGATTGAGTTATATTGTAAAATCATCTTAATATTTTGATTTAAGATAAGGAAAGTATTTAAGAAATCTATCAGCATAATTCTAAACAATAGGAATTTATCTAGTACTAAGTTTATCCACAACTATTTGAGATAAATATCCCTCATTAATAGGTAGTAAGACCCATATAATCGATGTAACTTCCATTGCATGTTCATATTCAACATCACACCAAAAATGATCATAGGTTGATTCAGAATATCAAATGTGACTTCTCTTCCTCAATAGTTGATATGGGATTATTATAGAGAGTTAAAATATATTTCCAAATTAACATTTAATTCAACTATAGGGGGAATCATATTATTTCCAGGAATCAAATTCCCACAAAATTCTATCAGAGAGGAGCTATAGAATTGATATTCAATCATCATGCCATTAAGTGTTTTAACTGATAACACAACATATAATCATCTAGGTGGTTTTTTGATACACTTAGAAAATTATTTATATATAAAAGTGTGGGTATATCAAAAATAAAATAAAACATTTTTAGTTTTAGAGTGGATGATAAGTGTACCTTTTACCACTTCATTCCCATGACCCACTTCAATAATTATGATCTCATGATATTTTTATTTGTAACTTGGTTTAAAAGGATGTCTATACTCATTTCAATTATATCATTAGAGTGTGGTTAGACAATTTAGATGACCTTTTTAACCATCATTGACTAGACTCTTCAAATCACTTTGGTAGTATTTTGCTCGATGGACTTCTTTTTCCACCTTTAAAACACTTACGAGAACCCATAAGGAAATTTCTTATATGCTCCATTAAATAACTTTAACATAAAAGAAGAATACTTTTCTTTCCTCTTTGGGTTTTATTATTATAATTTCCTTGAAATTACAAATTTTTTTATCCCCAAACCTTAATAACACTAAGAGACTCTAATTTTCATTTCCATCTTAAGAGAACATTGAAAAATTGATTCATAACAATCAAAGTCTCTTATGTAAAATGACTTTTTATGATTTGGTCTCAAGAAACTAAATAATGAGTCAACTTTCCTTTTTATATCAATGTTAAAATCAAATTCATACCTTGAAATTATGGTGAAATTTTCATAATAGGTACAAATTTATTAATTATATTTCTAATTTTATTCTAGTAATTCCATTTATATTTTAATTTAAATGTTTTGGGGAAAATAATTACTAAAAAATCATTCTTAAACACTTTCCATGTTATGGATTCAATTTCCTCATATTGCCTCATATTCTCAATATGAGTCCAATAATGACCAACTTATCCTTCTAAATGATATACTTCTATAAAAACCTTTTCATGTTCTGAACACTGGAGAATGAAAAATATATTTTCAATGATACTAATCCATTTCTTAGTAATTAGTGGATTAGTGGAACCACTTAAGAAAAGTTGACATTGTGGAATAAGAGACTCAATTGTGAGTTTTTTACTTCTTCTATCCATTTATAAGATCAATATAATCTATGTTATCATTCATTTATTAAGGGATTTTTGTGAGCATAGAAATAATATTTCATATCCTATCTCACATTTCATTTGGTTATCCATGAGTAAGGTCATTTAATTTCTCATCACATTCCACATTAAAATTACTCTTCCTGATTCCATCCATTTACTAAGACCAAAAAACATAGTTAAATAAATAATAAACATTTATAATAATCATATAATCATGAAAAATCACTCATATGATGTCTAAATCATAACAATGTTTTTCAATCTATGAAACATTAGGTTTAATCTTGGTTATTCATAGTCATTATCTATTCAAATCCTTTGTAATGGTTCATAAAGAAAATGTAAATTAACCTAGGAATGTCCATTCAGAGTGTCTATCCATATGTGTTGTCTTAGGCCCACTCATCATGAACCGATGACAATTGAGTTAATACCTAATCCACCAATTTCAGAGTTATTACCTTAGGTGCATCTAGGCCATAACCACATCAACTTTATAGTATCCAGAAATGGATATATTTTAGAGGAAAATCATGAAATATATACATTACAAAATATTCAATATTTTTTCCTATACTTTGACATATACCTAGGGTTTTAAATAAATTTATTTAACCATAATAACCAAAAACACACTAGACACTCCTCTGATACCAACTGTGGTGACCAAACAATTTTATTCATTAATATTGAACCATTTTTTATGAATATTCAAAAACCTTAACATTAATAAATTCCACAAGAACATAAAGTTTTAGTGTCTTTAGATACTAGATTTATAATCATCTTATTTATTAAAATATCTCTGACGTCTCCCATAAATATCTTCTAACATATTACAATTGTTATACATACACTACAAAAAAACATTATGGATAACTAGGGGAAAGGAAATATAATAAACTGTGATATCTAATGCTCTACAAGGGTAAAAATAAAAGATATCAAACAATGATAATAATTTAGCATAAGATAAGTGTAAGGGTAAGCAAACATTACCATAAAATACAATAATAATACCCAATAAGTCAAATATATTTGATCACGATTCATGAAATATGGTTTTTTAATTCAAAATACATAAGATATAAGAGTGTGGAATCATCAATAATAAATCATAACCCATGATAACATATGATAAGTATAATCTATAATTATTTTTCACACAAATAATCTTATAAATCAATTCATTATTAAAGAATTACTCCTAAGACTATCATTGTAGACAAAGTCCCATAATAGAAATTCCTACCTAGTTATTTCAAATATTTTATTAGGAGTAACATCTATCTAGTTAACCCTATAATCTCTTCTGATTTTATTAACTCTATCATATCTTAGAATATTTTCAAATCTATCACCATTACCCAATGCATTGGAGAGCTATATAATTCTAGGACCACCCATTACATAATCATAATCTATTTATATGAGTTCTATAAGATCATAAAACATTCATCATATAATTATATAATAACTCATGGAAAAAATGAATTTTATAAACATTTCCTAATTTTATCATAGTACAACCCATGGGAAAAATGAGTTTCATAATGGTTTTATCACAACTTAATTAACCTATGAGAATAAAACAGATTTCATAGAATCCTCATTAAATCATCATCATTATAGGGCATACAAAGAAAAACATGGATGTTATCATAATATCATATCCCTAGTAATGCATAAAAAATTTAAAGTATGTTGACATAGATTAAAAATATCATTAAAATATCATTTTAAAATTTCCTTGGAAAAAATGAAAACATAACCTTTTCTTTTTATAAAATTTTAATTGGAAAATTATTTTAATATTGAGAAAATCTTTTTTTTGAAAATATTTTAGAAAAAATGTAAAGGAATATTCCAAGAAAATAACCTTCATGGTGGGGGGGGGGGATTTTTTAGGATATTTAGGTTAAAATTAAACATTGATTTCACGCATTTGAAAAAATTAAAAAATGACTTGTTTGGAAAAAAATATTTTTAAAGAACAATTTCTAAAACATTTAAAATAAAGTAAAAGGTAGTGAAAATGGACTTTTAAAAACATTTCAATTATAGTTAAAAACGTTTATTAAATAATTTTAATGTTTATAGACCTAGAAGAAACATTTCATTGACCATAGATGAAATAAAGTCTGATTTTATTTAATAACATTTCCTTGATCATTTTTATTACCAAAGAGAGTAAAATTAATGTAAAAATTAAAACACCATAAATAAAAAAATGTTATAAAATATATGGGGATTAGAGGATAATATATGTATGATTTCCCTAAACAGAAATTTATCATTGAAAATATGAAATAATGAGATTGTAACATAAACCCCTTACCTTAAGTCTCATCTTTCTTCGTAAGCATTAATATATCCTATATAAAAAATATATATTCATTATACATATATTATAGAACCATATTAATACATAACTTACTATATATGATTCCATTATAATATCTAATTCCCCCTTTTTTAAAAAAATCATTAAAATGAATATTTAGGTGAAAATTAACATATACTTTTCTTTAAACAAAAATATAATAACTTACCTTGTGAAAACATGATATTTATATAAAAACATATAAAGAATAAATAAATAATATAGGTTAATTGGGGAATTATTATAAAATCATACTTACTTATAGAGTAACCCTCCCTGCTATGTATGAAAAACCCTCATGGTTGTACTTAAAATAACCCTCACAGTTATACTTGGAGTAATTGTCACAATTACTCATGAAATACCCATCAAATTAAAATATCTACATAAACATACCCAATTAATTATAGGTATATCATATACCCACACATATTCTGTTCACAACGGAACCACCCATTATCATAAATAATTTCCATGAACCATAACATAATCAGAAAATAGGAATGATTACATCATAAAAACAATCCCAGTGAAAAATAACTTATTTAAAATTAAAATCTTTCACTTAAAAAGGAAAAAATATTATTCAAAATATACATGTAATATTTTAAAGGAATATTCAAATAAAATTTTATTTATGAAGTTGGTAAAATCCCCTCATCCGGTATAGTTTAATAAAACATCTCCTTCATATATTTGTTAGAAAAGTGAACAAATACCTCATTTGAAAAATGACACAAAGATTCCTATAATTGTTTTTTAAAAATTCAATAAAAGTAAAAATGAATTAAAAAAATAGTATAATATTAATAATATTTTTGAAAATATTTTTAGAAAACAAGGACATGTATGAAAAAGAGTGTTTTAATGGAATCTTTATAAAAATATTAAAAGAAAGACCCTTAATTTGTGTCTGAATCATCACATACATTCTCTTTATTCTTTAATTATAGATTTTTTATCATTTTATACTTTATTAAGAATTTTTTTCAATATTATTATTCCTTTTATATCACTTATTACCATGTTATATATGGTTACTTAATTATTTATGATAACATCGAATGTTTTGATGATATTCTGTTTACAAGTTCTAAATTACTTAGGTATGTTGATTATTGTCAAAGGGGTTATTATTTGATGATATAAAAAAAATAATTAAATATTTACCATTTTTAAACATCAATTATACTTGTAAATTCAACCATTATATATGTTTATGAAAAATGAACTACGTTAAAATCCTAGAGATAGTATATCGTACGTACGCAGATTAATATTTCTATTTTTCAACGATCACTAAGAAAAGAATTTAAATATTATTTTACCTATCTATGATGATAATAATATCATATATATAAAATTAATTATTTAAATATATATATATATATATTCCATTGACACTGTGATGAAAAATGAATCACATCGCTTTGTGGAGAAGGTAGTTCACACGTACGCATGAATGATGTTATCATTTTTCTAGGCATTGAAAGGTAATAAAACAAATAAATTATTATATTTTAATAATTATAAATATGTAATTAATATAATATATAAAAATTTATTCCATCATTAAAACCTGTATTGAAAGACGACGATGGAAAACGATTGACATCGGTTTGTGAGGTGGTAGTCCACCATAAACACGAACAATGAGTGATTTTACCATTAAATGAAAGAGGATATAGATATTGGTCATGAAAATAGAAAAATAAAATATATTTATATGTAGGATAAAATATTTATCATTTTATCATGGTTTATTAATGTATGTGGGATGTGGAAAAAGAAAAAAAACATACAGACAAACACTATACTTATTCATTGGAAAACATTATTTTCTTAACACCTTAAGACCTAAAATATTTTTATTATTACTAAATCAATACCTATAGAATTTGGGTAGGGATTATAGGAAGGTATTTGGGAAGTTATTGGTCTAACAAAAAGGTTTTTTTAAGAGTTAATAAATGAGAAGAAGAGGTTTCTTTTTATAATAGAGGGTAGGGGAACTCTTGCCTTTTCTAAAAATATTAAATTAATATAAATTATTTATTGATAGATAAAAAGTTATTAATTTAAAATATAATATTATTATGTGTCTAAATATCATCATACAATAAAAATTATACAAGTTTTTTCTATATTTCTACACATATATTTTGGTTTTAACCCTTATTTAACCTCTTTAACTCTTACATTGACAACATGGTTTTTTATTTTTTGAGGACTAATATAGTAACTATAAAATTAAAAGAGACACATAATTGTACCATGGTTTTTATTTTAAACCATATAGTAGTCAGTTTTATAAATTTAATATTCTTGGGAAATTTATATCATTTACTAAAATATTATTTATTATAAAATATCAATAACGTAATTTTTTATAACTATTCATTATTTGACATGAATAATATCATGATAACACATATAAATCAAAACAATTATTTTAATAAATCACTAACCTATAAATATCTGTGAAAAAATTCTTGTATGAACTTAATCAACTTAAATTATATATATTTTAATTTTTTTAATATCATTTATTTGATTTCTCAAATAATTGTATAATTATACAATAAGTGTTGTGCACAAATTTAAGGTAATTATTTTTTCCATTAAAATTGTAAATAAATTAATATGATTAATAAAAATCACTTTTAATTCAAAATAATATTTATATTTGAACATATCCTCTGAGTAATACCATATTAAAAATATTATACTTATTAAAAACAAGAGTGTGACATGTTTGAATTTTTTTAAATAAAAAACTATAAGGGTCATAATATCATAAAAGTGACCACAAAAGATCATAAATTATAAAATTTGATGATTATGGTCATGATATACTCATCAAATAATATTTACGTAAGTTTTTGGTTTCTTTAATAGTTCTCATCATCTTATTTTTTAACCTAAATTACCCGATTTACCCTTATTCATGGTAATAAAATTATTAAAATTACTATTCATGTTTAAAAAATAAAAGGAAAATATTTAATTAATTTAGAAACAATTATTTAAATCATGGAATCTATTTTTTAATATTCAAAACAAAAAGTTTTTAGAATTTATATTAAAATTAAACCGGAAAAATGCAATGAAAAATAGTTTTTTGGAAATATACTCTTTTTAAATATAATTTTTTTATAATAAATTGAGGTATAAAATGCATTTCAAAAATCAAAATTGGATTATTTTAAATAAAAATTAAATAATAAAAATTTAAAAATTATCCAAAATATAATTTTTCTTTGGAAATAATTTAAAATAAAATATATTTTTCAATAAAAATCAATATTTTTCATTATTCCTTAAAAAATAAATATTTTAAAAAAATTATCAAAAATGATTTCTAAGATAATTATGATATTTTGAATTTTAATAAAATGAAATTAAAAATTTCAGATATATTTTCTAAATCGTCTATGGATTTAATTTTAATATTCACTCACAAATAGTGAGAAAAATCATTTTTGAAGAAAAACTATTTTGGAAGAAGAAAATGACATTACAAAAAATTTGAGTTCTTATTTAAAGTTAATTAATTAATACATTATTAATGATGATTCCCATTATATATTTAATAATTCTATTAATATTATTCGTTCTCTCTTATTTAATAGCTATGTTATAATGGTTACCTTTAAATAATAATAATTCACTTTTCGTTTAAGATCATTGTTTCATATATTATATTCTATCAAATAGTATTTGTTTTTTAAAATATGAGATGTTATATCCCCCTTATTTAATAAATTAAATCCCCATTATTTTAGACTCGGTCTTGGTAACTAGGGTTTGACTTTTCAAAATAACTTTTCTAAAAACCTACATCGTAATAGGGGTCAATAAAACATCCACTTGAAAGAGGAAAAAGTGAAGTATGAAGGACATCTAAAATAACACACAAATAGGTTTTCATATATGAGAACATAATTGGGATGTGAAAACATGGATATGTAAGATAAAACTAACTCCCATATACTTATATAGATTGATAGAGAACATGGTCAAGAGAAGTTAACCACCACAAAACCAAAATTCTGTAATGGGTTAAAAGGTTATATATTTCTTGGTAAGAAAAGTATACATATTATGTTTTTTTAGAATAATTTTCCTAATTTTTACTAATTATTTTACACATATACTAAGAACATTAATAAAAATACTAACTTGAGAAGTATAGTTTTATCCTTTAATCAATTTCCACCACAAACTCAATTTTGTCTCCAAATTACGAGTCTTTGTGTTGAAAATTTCATGTCTAAAACACTAGAATAAACTTCTATGGACCAAAAAATTAATAAAAGAAAAAAAATTCTTCTTATTTTTATGCATTAACTAAAAAAAATTGTTACTAAAAGATAAGATAACTCCTAAAAAATAAATAACCTTTATATGATGAAAAACTAATTTAATCAACAAAATTCAATAGTAACACCCAAAGATAAACATATATCTTTTAACAAATAACTATCCTCAAAATTACTCAAAAATATTATGTATAAAGATTGAAACCCAAAAAATAAGAAAGATTTAATCACATGGTCTTCCAAAATAAAATTAATATTTTTCTCCCAAAATTACATCAATCACTCTAAATGTCTAATATAAAAAATATAATTTCCCAAATCACATAATCACCAGGATATTATAACCATTTCCATAAATAACGAGAATCATTGTAAATCCAGAATAAAATTATTTATTCTTTATAATTCCAAAATGAAATTAGTCACTAAATCAATTTTTAATCAAATTTTTACCTATTTTTTGAAACATATATTCCTAAAAATAATTTAACCGTTATCTATTATATATATTAAATAATGTAATACAAATTTATACTAAGAAAGAAATAACATAGGATAGTTTTTGGTGATACACCATTTTTACCCATTAGTTGTGGGTTAAATCATCTTGACCTTTCATGATGTGATAGGTTGTCTCATGGCTGGCATATTTTCCATTTTTGAAGACTATAATTTTTATAACATTACTATAAATATGATGAAAATCCTCAAAAAACAACTTTAATAATTTCATTCTTTAATAGAATTTTTTTTCATCAAAGGTTATCTCATACCATTCATATTGAATACTAAAATTATTAATTCATGTAGTCTTTTATATCTTGATATTTGACATTTTAGACCCTATATTTAAATAAAATTGTTATAAGATGGAAAAAGTTTATACCTTGATCATGGTATCCATCTAATTTCATTGTCCTTTTGATCACATGGATAGAAGGTTCACGCATCACAAAAGGTATTTAGATCTTCTTCAAATTCCCTTGCTTTATTTTTCCAAATGAATATTGTACAATTTTGGTTTTATGGATGGTGGACTTTTTCTACGACATATAATTTCATAACATTGGAAAAAAATGGTTTTTTATAAAACATTTTGATAATTTTTTAAACATTCAATCAAGGTTAATTTTAAAACACTATAAGTATGAACCATAATATTATAAGTTAAAACCAAATATAAATAGGTTGCACAAGGGTATCTTTCACCAGTAGCTATATTAAAATCATAATATGATTCCTGTGATAGGGTAAAATATTTGAAAATTCCTTGATAATATGAAACTTTTTGGAAAATATTAGAAAATTGGAAAATTGGGATTTTATTGAAAACAACCCATGAACCATGGTGGTATTTATGAATAGAGGAGGTGTTTGATATTTCATAAAAAAAAATTTACAGGGTAGTTGTATGTTAGAAATGGTTTCAAAATCATAATGGAACAACTTTTCAATAATTATTTAAATCAAGTCATCAAGACAAGATGAAAATGTTGTTTGGGATCCTCCCCCTTATATTTTTAACTAATTTTATTTGATCTAAAAAATTTATAGAATAATTATTTCAATAAAAAAATATATTGAGAAACCTAACCTATGGTTTACAAGAAGTCTTTTCTCCAAATTTTTCTAAACTTTTCTCTGATTACAACTAAAGGACCTGACCATAATCAATACATATTATAGTGTTTTTAGACTAAAATTCATATTCTTACAAACCTGAGGAGGATTTTTCTTCAGAGTTTTATATAATTAGGACAAAATATTACATAATAAACACAAACATTACAATTTTATTCTTATACTCAATATCAAAAAAAATTGCTTTCATTTCATGATATATATTCAAAATTTTAATTGTGACATCATAATTTTCTCTTATCTTCTTTAAACCATATTTTTAAAAACCTAGGATCAATATAAAAATATTTGTAAGGGATATAAAAATATATAAAGATACTATTATTCTCTGAATACTTTTAAAAATATTATTTTTTAAAATAAAATTTAAGCTCAAAATAAACATTTTCTTTCCCAAAAAATTACCATTTACACACAAATATTTCCATAAAAAGTCAAAATAAATCTTAAAGGAAAAATAAAACCATATAATTTTCTTTGAAAAATTGGTAAAATCATGATTTTTTTCACAATGTTATAATTTTCACCATTAAAAAGTAACATATAATTTTTATTGAACATAAAATTAATAACTTACCTTTTAAATACATGATATTTCTAAAGAACATATAGATAATAAATAAATCATATAGTTAAGTTGGGGAATAATTTTATTCTCATACTTACTTATGGAGTAACCCTCATAGATTCACATGAAAAAGTCCTCAAGGTTATTCTTAAAATAACCCTCACAGTTATACTTAGAGTAACCATTATAGTTACACTTTGAATAACCATCACAATCAAATTAAAACATAAACATACCCAATGCATTGGATGGATATCTTGAACCCACACTTATTTGGTTTATAATGTAACAATCCATTATCATTTAAAAATCCCAAGAATTATAAAAAATCATAAATCTTGTATTTTTGCATCATAAAAACATTCCGTGAGGAAAATTACTAATTTAAAAAGAAAATCGTACACATAAAATAGAAAAATAATTATTTAAAAATATCCATGTAAAATTAAAAACTAATATTCAATAAAAATATTATTAATTAAGGTGTGAAAATATTCTCATACCATATAAGTTAAAAAAACAATTCTTTTGTATTTTTTTTGGAAAATCCACAAAGTAACTAATTTGGAAAATGAAAAGAAACATTCATTTAAAACGGTTTTGTAAAAATTCAAAAAAAGATTAAATAACTTTAAACTATCATATTATAATATTAAAAAAAATTTGAAAAAAAATTATAAAACATTCACATGGAATAAAAATGGAGTTTTAAGGGAATATTTAAAATGATAATTTTAAAATAATTTCCCTTGCCCTGTTTCTGAATGGTGACATTCATTATTTATATTCCCAAATAATAGAATTATATTAATTTTCTACTTTATTAAGAGACCTTTTCATTTTTATTCTTATTTTTACTTAACTTATTATCATCATATATATGATTACATAATTATTTTACTTCACATCATATGTTTTGACAATATTCGGTTCAAAAGTCCAAAATGAATTAGGTATGTTGACTTTGGTTAAAGAGAAAATTATTCCATCACATATATAACAAAAATAGTGACATAATTACCATATTTATACATAAATTACACTTTTAATTCCAACCATTAAATATGACTCTGAAAAATGAACTGTGTTACAATTATGAGGACGTTAGGCCGTATGTACATATGAGTAACACTTCCATTTTTCAGCGATAATTATAAAAATATGGTAAATATTATTTAACGTTAACATAATTATCATAATATAATATATATAAATATAATATTACTTATTTAGATATATATATATATATTATAGTTATATTGTGATGAAAAATGAATCACATCGCTTCGTGGTGGTGGTAGTCCACACTTACTAACATACTGTGTTATAATTTTTTAGTGAATTGAAAGGTAAGAAATTAAATGATATATTATCATTTAAAAATGATAAATATATCAGGAATATCATATAAAAACATTAATTACATCAATATAACCTGTCTTGAGAGTCGATAATGGATAATGAATTACATTGGTCCGTGAGGTGGTAGTGTGTCGTACACACGAATGATGAATTATTTCCCAATTTGATGAAAGAGGGGATGAATATAGGTAATGAAACTAACATAATAAAATCTAATTATATTAATGATACAATATTTATTATTTTATCATGATTGAACAAGGTTTTAGCTAAGTGGAAGAAGAAAAAAAACTAAAACATGAAGATAACCACTATATATCTTCTTTGGAAAATATCTTTTTCTTAGCACCTTATAAACTATAAGATTGGTATTATGCCTAAAAAATACCTATTGAATACTCATATGGATTATATTAAGGTATTTTTTAAGTATTTTCTGAACCAAAGGGTTTGTGATGTCTTTATAAATGGGAATAAGTGGTTCCATTTTAAAAGAGTGGGGAGGGGCACTCTTGGAATTTTTCAATATATTAGATTAATGTAATTTAATTATCAATTAAAAATGGATCCAAAGTGATTTATTTAAAATTTAAGATGATTATAAAATAAAAATTATAAATTTTTTGACAATATTTTAACCCTAATCTTTCGGTTTTAACACTTATTAAACCTCTCTAATGTTTAACATGACAACATGGATTTTTATACATCTTGGGTTAATATAGTTACTATAAATTGAAAAAAGAACCATAATTGGACCAAAATATATATTTTAAACATTATAAGAATATATTTTACAAATTTAATATTTTTAATAATTTTATATCATGTAAAAAAATATTATTTATTATAAAATATCAATAATGTCAATTTTTTGAACTATTCATTACTTTGACTTTAATAATATCAATATAAGACATATAATTTGAATATATTATTTCAATACATCCCTATAATATCAAGGTCCTATAAATAATTCATAGATCAAATTAATTATCTCAAATTATATTTATTCTAATATAATTAATATCATTTATTTAATTTTTTCAATAATTGAATAGTTAATGCATCAGCGTTGCAAAAAAATCTAAGTTAATTTTTTCTTCAATAAAAATAAAAATAAAAATTCCATGTTGAAGATAAATATATTATATTTCAAAATTATATTTAAAATCTAATATATCTAATGGATAAAACCATATTAAAAATATTACACTTAAGAAAATTAAGAGTGTAACATTTTTGATATTTCATTATATAAAATACTATAAAGGTCATAATCTTATCCCAGTGGCCCAAAATGGTCATAAATTAGAAAATTGGATGATTATGGTAAATATATACTCATCAAAAAATATTTAGGTAACGTTTTAGATTATTTAATAGTTCATATAATTTTATTTGTCAACCCAAATTACCCAATTTAGCCTTTACCGTGGTAACAAAATTACAAAGTTTACTATTCATATTGAACGAAAATAAAAGGGTCCTATTTAAGGAATTTAGAACCACTGATTCAAATAATATAATATATATATATATAAATTATAAAAACTTTAATTATATTATTTAATTTAAAATTAAACCAAAAAAACTCACTGAAAAACTATTTTTTGAAAACAATTACTCTTTTTAAATATAGAATGTTTTGATAATAAATTGAAATATAAAATATATTTAAAAAACCATAAATTTATTATTTTAAATAAAAAAAATATTCAAAATTTAAAAATAATCTAAAAAATTATTTTTCCATATAAATAATTTATATTAAAATATATTTTTCTATAAATATTTGTATTTCTTACTATTCCTTGAAAAATAAATATTTTCAGAAAGTTCTCAAAAATCCATTCTATGGTAATTTTGAAATGATAAATTTAAATAAAATGAAATTTATTCTGTCAAATATATTTTCTAAAACTTCTATATATTTAATTATAATATTCACTCATAAAAATTAAGAAAAATAATTTTTTTTAAAAAAAATGTATTTTTGAAGAATAAAATAACTAATAAAAAATTGAATGATTATTTTAAAATAATTAATTAATGTAATATTAATTACTATAACATTATATATTTCATAATTTCTTTATCACTATTTATTCCCACCTATTTAACGACTATTTTATAACTATCACCTTTAAATTATAATAATTTGATGTTCGTTTATGCTCTATATTGTGTATCTTGTATGCTATGAAACCATATTTCATTATTAAAATATTAGTATGTGACAGATTACTTCCATATTAATTCTAGATAATAATACATTTTATTATAATGGTGTAACCCAAATGATTTGAATGAAACAAAATTTTTAGTATATCATTAATGAAGTAGAGAATCCCATAGATATTTTATGTGAACAAAATATAGAAAAAAAATATTATAAATAATTATATATATAATTATCATGAAAAAAATATTGAAAATTTAAAATATTTTATTTAAAATAAAATGGATATTATTTTTAAAAGTTGAATATATTGGAATAAATGAGAAATTAGTGGATATAATCACAAAATCACTTGAGAAATCACTATTTGAAAAGTATCAGTTGAATCTATGAGTTCAACCTTCTCCCTAAACATTAAGAGGTTTGGAAAATAATTTGTCTCCATATATTTTTATTACCTTATGTGTATTCTCATGTTTATAATTCATTTTTGAAATAATTCCCTTTGGGTTTATTGTCAATGCAGGAGAAATTTTGAGATATGGATGAATTCTCAAAGTAAAGATATATTAATCCAAGGGAGGTACATCACATTAAATTTATCCTTGAGATATAGGGATATGTGATCCAAGGACACATTTATATTAGTTATCATAAATTTTGAGGGTGTTGAGTTATTGAAGGTATTGCATTATTAAGAATCTTTCTACTCACCCATTTTTCCTATATCAGCTTTACTTAAATTATCTTAGAGTTGATATAAGATAAATCCTTAGTCATTTGGGTTTGTAGATAAATTTTTCATTGTGATAGAGATTTACCAATGAATAAAAAAATGGTGATAATTTCTAATAAACTCAATTGGGGGAAATTTTGTCACCATTGAATGAAATTGAGAGAATTTGGGAACCAAAATTATATATAGAAACATATATAATTTTTTGATAAATAAAGTTAAAAATACTTATATTTGTTTTTAGATATGGTTTGAGATTATTGGATGTTGAAGGGATATTTATGGATAATAACAAACCAAATTACATTAGGGTATATAACTAGGTATCAGATATTGATCATTTTATATAAGGAATTTAGAAATTAATGGAATTTTGGATTAAAATTTTGAATCTAAAAGAATATTCAAATAATTAAGAATGATTAATCCTATGTTTTTACAATAATAATTGAATTATATAAGGAATTTAATATTTTTTAGATAATTTTATGGAGATATAAATTTTTGGATTGTCATTTTAGGGATAGCATATGATTAAAATAACAGAAATGTAAAGGAACATGCTGTGGTGATGATTAGAATGGGAAAGCATAATGTTTTGGATCAAATCAAAATAGAAAAATTTGAAGATCAAAATAATGTAACATAGAGTTTTAAATATAAAAAACATAGAGATTAAAATGTCACAACATTATAAACACATCATTTTATATTGGAATTGTTTAGAGGTATTTGAGAGCCTGCTCTGGTTTCCACACTTATATGGAGGGAATAATGGTGTTTCTTTACGAATTTATCATAAGTGAAGAGGTAAATATTTTTTATTGAAAAAATTATTAGAGACAAATAATAATTTTTATAATATTTTAATAATTTCAAATTTATGGGGATATTTGATATTTTTGAGGTATAAAAATGATTTAGACCATTAATTTCAGAGATCAACTTTGGCTTGAATATCATATCTATAACAACCCAGAGTTTATAAATGATATTTTTTCATGAAATTAATGTGTATAATGTTATATTATAAAATATTATACACATAAAACACATATAGAAAAAAAATTCATTTTTTAATTTATGAAAACTATTAAATTAATCAACTGATAAAACTATTATAATTACAATTATTACAAGGGAAAAAAATAAAAAAAATAGATAAAATAAAAAGTTAAAATATGGATCAAACCAATCTACTAGAATAACCCCTCTTAGGAACCAAAATTTATAAAATAAACATAATATTAGTAAACCAATCAAAATTATAGAAAATGGAAATATAGAACCTTGAGATGAATTGAGTTGAATAGTGAATAGAGGAATGTATAGGTATTTATAGGAGGTAATGTGATGTTTGGAAAAGTAACATGTTCGTTTGAAATAGTAACCTGACCCTTAAGAATAATAACATGACTGTTGGAATAGTAATTTAACCTAAAAAATAATAAATTGTGATATAAATAATATTTATAATGATTTATGTAAATAAATATAAATAATATTTTTCCCAAAATTAAATATCATGATTTAAAAACTGAAAGAAATTATAAGAAATTTTTTAATAAACTATATTTTAAAGTATTTCATAAAAAACATAATTGTAATTTTAAAAATTAAAATTAATGATGTTATACATTTTTTTTATAAAATTAATATAATTTTTGAAATCTGAATGTATAAATTTTCGAAGTGTTATTTTTTGATATTTTTTCGAAATATTTCTATTTTCAAGTGAATAGTAAACATATGGTTTTTCATGTAACCGATGTATATTAAATTACATCAGTCATGATGTAATAATAAACTAATAATTTATAGAACTTTATTTTAAGAGAAAATATATATAATTTCATAAATGATTCATTTAAATACAATAAAATTAATTTCGAAACCTTAAGCTAAATTTGATCCCTCAAAATGAAATGTTTCATTTTTCCACTTTCCTTTTTAATAAACTAAGTGAATTTAAATTATAAAGGGATTAAAAGTCATAAAATCATTATATTATATCTATATTTAATTTATATTGTCAAAAAATAACTATTACAAGTTTTACCATCGAAATAATGTTTTATTTAATATTTTATTTTAAAAATACGCCTTTCCTCAAGTATAAATAATTCATCACCATCCCCTTGGAAAAACACACTTACATAACTTTAAAAAGAAATATTTATACCCATATCTTCCCTATAATTACCATTAGAATACCTTGGGACATTTTGGAGTAAACAAACTCAAAAATCATGTTATTTTTAATGTCATACAAGGGAAGATACATTGAGGAAAGAGCATGTTCTATCAACTCTTATCTTTTTTTCTTCTTCTTTTTCTTTTCCTAATTTCATTAAAAAATAAATCTTATAAAATTAATTATTTAGTATTTTAAAATTATATAAAATTTTCAACATACTTCATGTATCATAATTATGACATAAATAAATTTCAAACTTCCTTTTCTTACTCGTTCAACAATGTCCCGTCAAAGGTTTGTTAATCCCCACTAAGGACATTGCCAATAATTTTCTTATCACCAAACCTATGTTTGGTTAAAATAAATTATTTATAATATACATATTTATTTTAAACTTATTTAATTAATTATACATATTTATAAATGACTTCAGAGAAAAATATAGACATAAAAACAAAACTATAAAATTTAATAAAAAAATAACATCCAAATAATTCACATTAAACAAAGAGTGTTATAAATTAGAATTCAATAATTATAATGGATAAATAGTATAAAATTTAACATATTTTACTTCCATAAATTTTTTTTAATAATCATAAGTTTATTATTTCGGATGCAAAAAAAGTAAAGAAATAAAGTGGTATCTAAGGTAAGGGGATTATCAAATCCCAACTTATTTTCTTTGGGTTATCCCCATGTCAAATCATTTTCATTATGGATATTAATCTAATTTTACTTAAATATAATTTCACTCTTATTTATATATCTTCTCAAGGATATATGTGTTTCCAGCTTTATTTTTATTCCTAATACAAATATTTTCCACAAAAAAATCATCGACTCATAATTTTTTATTTCTTTTGCAATGAAAAATTAACATGTATCCCAATTTATGATCTCTATTTTTCATTTAGGAAACCTAATGTTTATTCTTGAATTTAATATTTATGTAATCATTGTGAATCTCATTCCATTGAATGTGTTATTTCATTACCATGAACGTTATATGTTCTGTATAGCATGCATGATTATGTAAATATTATTATGTGATATATGGGATCAGAATTATATATCCATATAATGCATTGGGTAATGTGATGTATCACATGATATAAAATGTGTTATTCAAGAACATGGTGCTATATTTGTTGAAAATTATGATTTTATAATTATTCACATATGTTATGCATGGACATGATACTACATTTGTTCAAAACTACATGTGGTATTTGACCACTATGACATTATGTTTCATTTTTATGCATTTCCATATTCGATTCATTTATAAAATTTTTCCCTCATGATTATTATGATTTTCCTATAATTATGATGTGATAATGGTGATTATTATCACCCGTGTTATATTGATTCATGTCCTTTATTCCTCCTTTACTGGGATTTTAACTCACCCATTTATTTGATGTATATCCTTAGGTGACTACATGTACTAAGGATAACATGATATTTTAGAAGGATAAATAATAAGGCATTAAATAAATGTTAATGATTAATATTTAACAATAATGTATGATCCTAATTTTCCAAATATAATAAACCTTTCAATCCTTGAATGTATAAATATTATATTTTTTATATTTAAAATTATTTCATATTAATGTAAGAAAAAGTGGGGGTTCTATAGTTGGTATCATAGGTATAATTTAGTTAATTTGGAAATTAGTATTAGAACAAATTAGTGACAACCATTACGATAATTATAAGTATATATAAAATATTAGAATATTTATTTTATAAAAAGGCTTACCATAGAGATCCTATAAGATATTAATTTATATTTAATTGCCCAAAACAATAAATTATTTATTCATTATTTTTAGACATATATTTTGTTCAAACGTTTTATATTTTCGAAACTTGTGGGAAGTAAGAGAAACTAATCCAATAACCCATATGAGAGATAATGCTATGATTTCCCAAATGACATCCCCAATTCTATGAGAGGTGGAGGTCAAAACTTCATGGATATGCTAACCCAGTTTTCATAGGCTATGAAGAATAACCTGAACCATGTTGAACTTCCTCATTAGCCCAGGAAGGAGAATTTGGTTATTTATACTTGTATGAGGAAACATCCACCAAACTATAATAGATATTTTGATCCACTTATCACAGAATAACGGGTTAACACAACAGAAAATAACATTTATGTGATCCACTTTTTTTAGAATATAAGGTGAATTTGGTCTTCTATAATTTGGATAGAGAGGTCGATCAATAGTGGGAGTTGATAAATAATACAAAGATAAAAGATAAAATGGAAGAGATAGAGTTATAAGACATTATGAAAATATTTATTAACAAGTATTTCTATTGAACTCTTCAAAAAAATATAGAGATAGAATTCATAGATATAGATAAAAAGGAAGGTTAATATCTCATGAATTATTAGGAAAAAAATAAAACTATTGAAAGATACACCTCAGGATTTGTTATCAATAATGATAGAAAAATAGATAAGTTATTTAGTGGTAAAAAAACCCTTTATAAGGATCTATATATTCAAGACTTTTCAGGTTATAAAGAAGTAGTTTGATGTTCTCTCAAAGTAGAGATGGATTTTTCAGAATGTTCCCATGGTTATGGATATAATAAGTGAAGAATGGAGTTTCAAGAGGGTGGGATAGTTTAAAAAAGGAGGAAAGAGGATCCAACCACCCACATAGCCAAAACGTTTGAAGAAACATCATGGTAATTTCCTCAAAGGAATGAGTAAATACTTAAATTGTGGGAGATAAGGACACTAAGATCATGAATATTGAAGATACATAAAGAATCTGTCTAACACGATGGAGAAAAAAAATATACCTCCAAATTCACCACCCATGGTTCAATGGTTTAACTATAGGAAGAAAGGGAACTATGCATGCCAGTGCACTAAACCACAAGTCCAAGAGGGTAATTAGTGTCAGTAAAAAATAAATACAACGAAGTAAGGGAAATTTTATTCCATCACTAATACTAAAGTGGAGCATAAAAATTAATTCAAAAAAGTTTCACTTCTATTCACTCAATATTGGAATTTTTTTTATTTTATTATAGTTCTACACATTTCTTTATTTACTGTATGTTTTCTATAACTATTAAATCGAACCCCCAATACATTGATGTAGATATATATGTAAAAACACCTAGTGGTGTGATCATTTATACCTAAGTATTAGACTTTCTCCTATTAATTTATGTGTTAATATTCTTCTATTGAATCTTGTAATCCTTTCCTTTGTGTAATTTGATGCTATATTGGGCATGGATTGACACTCATTATATTTATCACACATAAACTGTTAAAAAAATAAATTCTATTCTCTTATTCCAAAACATCCCATGATCATCTACAAATCCATATAATATCATGAATTTCGTTATGAAAATTCATCCAATTTGTGGGTGTTTATACCCATTGAAGAATAAAAATTTTCTGAAAAGGATGAGTCAATGGAAAGAATCAACTATGAGAAAATTCCCATTTTTAGGAAATACAATGATTTATTTCTTAAAAAGTTAACCAGGCATCCCCCAAATTGTGATGTATATTTCTCAATAAAAAGTATACCTAGAGACACTTTTATATAAAAATTACTCTGCAATATCTTAGTTGAACTAGAGGAGTTAAATAAGAAGTTAAAAGAATATTTGGACAAATGGTTCATACACCCTAGTGTATCGCTTAGGGGTGCGCCAATGATCTTTTTCAAGAAGAAGGATGGATCAGTGCACCTGTGAATCCATTATTGGGATCACAGCAAGATCACCATTAGGAACAAGTATCCTCTACCAAGGATTGATGACTTTTTTATCAAGTATGAGGAGATTAGTAATTATCAATGGTTTATATTAATTCGGGATATCATCAACTGAATGTAAAGAAAGAAATATTCATAAGAATATTTTTATTATAATTTATGGACACAATGAGATCTTAGTGATTCCCTTTAAACTTACTAATTCACTTCTATAATAATGTATTTGATGGATAGATTCTTTAGAGACTAGTTAGAAAAAAACTGTGTTTATTGATGAAATTATCATTTACTCCAAGATATTTGAGGAACTGTAAGAACATATAAGGATTGTACTGGAATCTTTATGGATGGATAAAATGTATAATATGTTTAGAAAGTGTGACTTTTTGATGTATCAAGTCACATTCTTAGGGCACTAAATCATAAGAGAGAGAATTTTTATGGTCCCTTCAAAGACAAAAGAAATTAATGAATGTCCCAAACCCCCTAATTTCATAGAAATCCATAGTTTTCTTATCTTAAACTGGTATTATCGTATTAACTATGTTAACATGGAAAAGGGTAAAGTATTTCCAAATAGAATAATTTGAGGAAATATTTAAGGAGGTTAAGAAGAGGCTAATCATTGCACATATACTCACACTATCGTCAAGTATATAATTTTTTGTGATATATAGCGATGATTCAAAGAAAATATTTGGTTGTGTGCTCATGAATAATGATGAATTGATATCTTATTCCACATTATAGTTGAATATCGCTAAGGTAAACTACCTGAAGCATGATCTGGAGTTATCAGCCTGATCTTCAGCTTGAATATTTTGTGTAACTATCTCTATAGTGAGAAGTGTGACTTATATACTGATCATAATAGTCTAAAATATATATTCTCACATAGATATATCATCATGAATCAATGAATATGGTTAGATCTAATCATAGACAATGAATTCTCTATTCACTACTATTTGGAAAAGGCGAATAAGGGATCTAATTGTCATAGAATAAAAGAACCTATTACATTATACATGATGAAAATAGATAAATAATCTATCTTTATGGATATGTAAATAATAGATCTGGAAATCATAATATAAAATAATACACCCTACCATTTCTAAATGACTGAACATCTATTTATCCATGAAAAGATCAAAGAGGCATAAAGGGATGATTTAGAGCTAAAAAATAAGGTGAAATAGTTAAAATAATTGGAGCTACATGAGTTCCACATTAATGAAAGTGGTGTGATTTGGTTTGGAAATAGTATTTAGGTTCCTTCATCACCTGATATAAAGAAGGATATATTGGATACTACACATAGATCACATTTCTGTATATATCCTTGAATTACCAAGATGTACCGTGATATTCAGAAGCACTTCTAGAGGGAAAAATGAAGATGTAGATTACGTATTATATATTATAGTTCTTGGTATTTTAGTAAGTTAAAGAAAAGGGAAAAAATTAAAAAGGGATGATGCAACCATTTACTATACCCACATGGAAATGGTAGAAGTTGTTAGGGCTAAACTAATGTGTAAGGTGATTGTATTCATTTATTGTATTTTTCCATGAAATAAGTTTAAGAATAAAGGTAAAACACCTCACATTATATTTGGATAAATTCATACTAACCATCTGATTCAGAGAATCATAATAAAATTCATAAGAAAGCCCATTATATTTGGGAGAATCTGGAAGAAAGAACTCATCAGATTCACACTAGAATGTGAAATTAAAGGATTGATTTGATTTAGAATTTATCATAATAGAAGTAAATGGTCATCAGATTCACAATGAAATCTATTGATAATGAATCAGAGTTCACATAATTAGAGTCTTCATGACTATAAAAAATCAAATGTGATGATGCTTTGCTGATTTTGGAGTTCTCATAAATCATTAGTAAGTTTTGAAAACTATGGTGCAATCTTGATGGAAGAATGGATGAGTGAAAGAGAACATATTAAGATTTATTAGATATAGATGGAAATAAAAAGGGATCTGGAGGTTGTATTTTTTTAGGATTATATTCAAGCCAATAAAATTAATGGAAATCATATTCGAGTTAAGAGAGAAATATAAGTGTCATTGAATGAATGGTATGTAATAATAATTTCCAAAATTTGATAATGCTAAATTTGATCCTAAATATGTTCAAAATCATGAAAGAAGTCATGATACAAGATGAGTATTTTGAAAGAATGATTTTTTAGAAAATAGAAAGAAGTTGGCGAGTGATATCTTATTCATAAGAAAAAGAAGATAATTGTTGGACTCGGGATGAAATCGTATTCAGAAGTGGAATTATTTGAGACTGATTAATGAAATAAAGAGAAATAAATGTGATAAAAATGAAGAATTCCATTTGAAAATGGTTTAATTGATTTTTTATCAATCAAGTTGGTTAAGGGAAGAAGTCGAAGATATATAGAGGATATTTCTGAATGTGTTGTTAAGGGGGTAATGAAATTCAAAGAAGATGTTTTGGATCTCCAAGTGCATTAAAAACCATTATATCTGAGCTGATACCAATTCATCCTACTGATCGTATTCAGTAATCAGAATGGAGAAATAGAATTGGGTCGATCTATCCGACTAAAAAATTGGATCTACATTGGAAATTAAAAAAGAGATGAAGTTTGGAGAAACTTCGAGATGATTGGAGAAGATTTGAAGAAGTCAAGATTCACCCAAAATTCAAGTGAAATCATGATTTTGTGGAAATTTATTAATGGGGAATGTTTTTGGGATTCCTTCCAAAACCATCCTTGGGTCACCTATAAATAGAGAGTGTACTTTTCACTTTTTCTAACAGACGTGTTGTTCACCACATAAGAGAGAGAAGCTTTAAATTTATAGGGGGAGAAAGAAGTTTTTTTTATTGAGCCTTGTTTAAGTTGTTTTGACAAAATGAATTGAAAGGGAAGAGAAAAGATCACAATTTTAGTCAACATCCATCATATTCAGTAATCATAATATTCAGTTATTTATCATTTTTGTCTTGTCATCGTATTTGGATGGTCATTAGATCTAGCTAAATTAATAGGATTAGAGATTTATATATTGGGATTTTTGGATTGAGGAAGGAAGTTTTCTGAATTGTCTCGATCATATTCTGATAGTGCTACATCTATCATATTGGGAAATCAAATTTGAATATCTGAGTAGGAAAATTGGATTGGGCGATCAGGTCTGGAAAATCAGATTGGAAGACCAGACTAGGAAATAGGATTTGAATTCCATATCAAAGTCCTTTAATTTTTTACCATCTTCTCAGTAATAAATTTAATAATTGTTTTAAATGTAATATATTTGTGAAGTTGAAATGAATCATAGGTAACATGTGTTCTTACAAAAATATTATTTTTCTCCCTTTTAAGAGGGTGCATTGGTACTATTGGATTGTTTTCATAGTACATCAGGAGTGAAATAGTCTATCCTAATCATTGTAATCCAAGTATACTTTTTCTAGTGGATTCTATGGTATTGGATTATTTCCAAACCATACTAAGGATATGGATATTTTTTTTAAATATTGATCCTTTCCAATACTTGTGTTCATGTGGATGTTTGTTTGAATTTTTTCTTTAGTACGAGATTAAATATTTAACAAGAGGAGAAGGTTGTTTCAAGAAAACATAAAATAAAATATTTTCACTGATTCACCCCTTCCCCTCTCAGTGATACAAATACACTGACTGGGTAATTTTAAGTGGTATTAGATGGAATTTTGCCTTCTCTAATTATTTGCTGAGGGAGAATTTTAATTGTGTGAACAAGAAAGGTATTCTGGTGTTTGATGGTAGGAATTATCACATTTGGAAAGATATAATTATGTCTTATCTTATGTCTATCGGTTATGATGTTGTTTTAGCTGAAAAAGTTGGGTTTCCTCTTATTGATGACAAAGTTCCTCTAACCTCTATTGGTAAGAAGAATATTATGAATGACATAAGAGATAAGAATTATTTATTATCATCACTTTCTAAAAGTGAATTATTATGGGTGAAAGGTGTTGCTAAAACCAAAGTTATATAGGATAAATTAAAAAACATATATAAAAGAAATTCAAAAGAATAGAAGGAATGTTTACGAATCCATATATTAAAGTATGAAGATTTTAATGTGGGTCAATATGAATCTTTTAGGGACTTATTTCAATACTATCAAATGTCTTGGTTAAAAGGTAGATGATACTACCATTGTTGAGAATATTTTAAGAATCCTTCCAAACAAGTTTGATGAAATGTTTTCTTCATTGGAAGTCCATGATCCTGAATCATTATATCTAGATTATTTTCATATCAATCTCATCACTTATGAAATGAGAATGGATAATGATATAAAAAAAATTGATTGAGAAATTTATTTCAAGGATCCAAAGAATGAAAAGTCAAAGAATGTTCTTATTAAAGATGAAGTTGTTGATTCTGATTCTGAAAAAAAGTTATGTAAAAGACTATGGGATATTTTATCCTTGTTTTCTAAAAATTTTAAATAAGGTATAGGGAAAGAAAAAGGAAAAAATTCTTGAAATTATTTGAATGTGGAGCAATTGGAAACATTACAGATAATTTTACTAGAAGAAAGATAAAAGAGGATGGTGATGATGAAAAAAGAAATCCAAGAATAGTGTAGAAGAAATAAAAAGATAAAGGGAAATTGTATTGCATAGGGAAAAAAATTCCTGAAATCCATAAGAATAATTTCTCAATCTAAAGATGAATAAAGAGAATACAATGTTGTTGAATCTATAAAATAAATTGATAAGGGTATTAAGAATACTTTTATTAAAATAGTGAATGATATAAGATTCAGAAGAAGTTTTTCTAAGGAAACAGAAAATCAAATTTAATTTCATTTGAAATAATAGTTGAAATAATATCTGAGAAATATCAAAAGGATTAAAAAGAAAAAAAAATCAGAAAATGAATTTTCCTCAATAATAAATCAAAAAAGTTTTTCTAATGAGAAGCTGAGGTTATTAATATAAATTGATGATTTAAATAAATCTCTAAAAGAAGAAAAGAATCATAATGAGCATATGAAATTGAATCTAAAAAGAAGAAAAATCGTTTGATCTTCTCCAACAAAATCTATCTCAACCTGAGATAAGAAATACAAGTTTCAAGGACTCTATCACTGATGTTTGTGAAATTTCTCAAAATGAGAAACCTAAGAAGGATCAATAAAATATGCCTTCAAAAGGTGAGAAGAATGATGGAATTGTTTCTGAGAAAAAGAAATCTTAGAAGGTTATGTATGTGGAAAAGATTGAAAAAGTGAATATTTCTAAAGATTCAAAGTATCATGAGTCTGAGAGTGTTTTATCTAGATCTGGAGAATTTTAAAATACATTTGAATCTGATAAATATGAGAATAAGAATAATAATATAAATGATACTAGAATATTTTGTGGCTTTACAAAGAACAAAAATAAAGTTTTTAAGATACGTATTCATTATTCCACTTAGTATAGATGTTTCATATTAAATAATCTTTTTATGGTAATTTCTGGTATTGTGGTGGATTTGACCACCCAAAAAATATATGTTGTTTTAAAAAATTCGAATACCCCATATGTTGTGGATATAAAATGTTGAGGGGGATTCAATATATTCAAAGAAAGAATGAATCACCCCAAGCTTCCATGGTACGCTCCTCTTTGAATAATAGAGCAGCGTGTGTTGTACACAACCTCGAGTTCTAATACACCGCGACCAATAAAAGTAGCAGTTATGAATAGTAATACCCACTTTTTGAAATTATATAAATTTTATATTTCAAAATTGACTTCATTTTTGTATTCTTAATATCAAAATTACCCTAAGTTTAATTTTTTGTAATTTTCTGAGAACTTCCAATTTTTTATGAATAGTATAAAATACCAAAAACAAATTTTTTAATAAAAATAATTTATACGGATAAATTATACTATTTAGTGGTTTTCAAGTATAATTAGAATATATTTTTACCATTTTATCCAATGGTGGTCATTAGAATTAATTTAACATTGAAATTGGACACGAACAATTGTCAATCTTTTGATATATATTGTTTCTTAAAAACACACTATTTGTTGTGGCTGCGGGAATTAATTATAAAATTAATTAATGAAACTTATATGTTTGTAATTTTTTAAAATAAAAATAATTTTTGAATTCGGAATATCAATTATATATTAGGGTGAAATTTTGGCAGTGTTCTGAAAAATTTCAATTTTTGATGAATAGTGAAACCACTAAGTGGTAGTTAAAAAACTGATTTTTTGTTTAAATGAAACATTACCACTTCTGTGATTTGATTTTCAAAAATTCAACATACATGGTTGTCATTAATAAGTAAAATGTGGTTCAATGGGATTAAAATAATTTTTGGTGAATAGTAAGTTTTAAGATTAATTAATCACGATTAAAGGTAATTAGTGAAATTTAAGGTAAAAATGATATTATTAAAATACGAAAATACCTTTACACTTTTCCTACCACTTTTGGATAATTCATGGACGTAAAAGACAATCCATGGGTCAACTTGGGGACCCCATGGAGCCACTTTGGTAGGAAAATGACATTAAAAACATTTTATTTAATGTTAAAATAAAAATGTCACAAACATGAGTTATTTTACTAAAAAAAATTAAATGGGGTTATGAAAGTCATATATTTTACTATAAATATTCATTAGAAATATAAAAATATTTCCTACATCATGATAGTTTTTTTATAATTTTTAGACATTATATAAATTAAATTATTTATGACACCATGATAATGCAGCGATTACCTCATTATTTAACGATTAAAATAAAATGAAAAGATAATGTAACCTATAAGACCTACACATGTATAAAATCTATTTTATGGGTGTATTTAAAACTATTATCAACTTATCCTCGGAATATATAATTTTGGGACCTTTTAAATCCGAAAATCATTTTATAATAAAGTAACCTTTTATAATATTCCAAGAGTGCCCCTCCTCTCCTCTTATAAAAGACCCCCACCTCTACCACCTTACCCAAACCTCTCAAGACTTTGTATTGGACAACCCCTTCTCATTTTGTCTCTCCACATCCCACTCTTACTCCAAGAATCCTCACTTTGGGCATAATTCTTCCCAAGGAAGCCTTTGAGCTCAAATCAAAAAGAGTTACTTGTTTTAATGGTAGTGTTTTCTCTTGTGTTGTTATGTTTTATTTTGCTTCTCCATCCCCCTAAACTATTTTTATTAATTTCTTTGGTAAAAAAACCAGTATCCTCAATATAATAGGATTTTTTTCTAATAAGGATTCAAGCTAAACTTACACACACCTACATCTAATGGTTAAAGAACATACTGTTTCTGTGGATGGTGAATTTCTGCCTCACGAAACGATGATTGTTCAACACTCATATAACACCTTCAAAGGTGGCCATTAAGACGTCACTATATTTATATATGATATATAATATGTTTATTTTATACTTAAGAATATATATTTTTAATTTATGGCATACCTTTATGGTTTCCATTATGGGTAAACGCGGTATTTTCATTTTAGGAAGTGCGGACTACCGCCCCCTCAAAGTGATTTGAATCGTTAATGCCATATGTGGGATGTATAAAGGATGGCATAAATGGTAATATAAATTATATTTTACAGTAATTATATTTTAACTTTATATAATTATAACTTCATTCCATTAAATACGAAATAGAAATGAAAGTAGCGTTCATGCGTACGTATGACATACCGTCTCCATGAACGGTGCATTTCATTTCTTACCTCTAAATGTTATGTAATATTATAAATGCATGTATATACTAGATATATAGGATATATATGATATCTAAATAATGAATATAATTCTGGATATAATGGATATTCTACCACATAAACAACTTGTAATTATAAGAAGTTTATTGTTGACTCAAGTACCAAAGATCGACAAAACGACCGTTATTAGCTTAAATGACTACATAATTTTTGTAACATTGTAATAAGTGATATAAAAGGGAAAATGAACTTGAAAAAGGTCCTTAATCAAGTATAGATTAACTCTAGTTTATTATTCAGGATGTTAAAGAACGATCGAGTCAAGTCAGACACGAGGTAAGGGAACTTCTTAACCCAATTTCAATTATTTGGGTAAATCTCCTACCTTCAAATTATGTCATGATATTATTATGTCCTATCTTGTATTTTTCACTTTATTTATGTGTACATATAGTAAACACACTTAATATTTCTATTTTATTTTAAAAATCATCTTTGTAAGGACTTCGTCTCAATCTCTTTTCATTGAGGCATATTTGGTTTTATACACAACTTTCATTTATACTGTGTATAAACCCCTTTGACTTTTACTTTTATTCAAAAGGAATCTTTTTATACGAAGCGTTTTTACTAAATGAAAAAGGAATTTTTTTTCTTACATATGCGGCGACAATGACTTCTCCGCCGCTGTGACTATTATTTGAGTTTCGGCTTCCTCTATAAGCCATAACATTTTTTTAAAAGAAAAATAAATACCATGTTTTACTTTTCTTTTATTTTGGTATTGAAAATGGTTTTGATAAAGTATTTATTATATCAATTTGTTGTATTTATATATTGTGATTGAAGTGTGGAAATATTATGTTTCCTTTATGCACGTTTTATATGATACAATTATGTTATGGTTTATGATATGTTTAAACCTGTTCATATGAGGAATGCATTGGACTTAATAAGTGACGGGTGGAGCCCGCTATAGCTCCTCGATGCATTTGTAGGTCTCATGAGACAAACTAGTGTCTTGGCACGAGGCCTTGACAAAATCTTATTTGTAGTCTTGGCACGAGGCCTTGGCTACATGGTTATGATAGTCTGGCATTATGCATTCATACATTATGAAGGTGGTTATTGATATTTCATGTGATTATTCGACCAGTAGAATATCCATGTGAATAAGTAAATGGAATTATCTAATTTTACTTTTGCCACATTATGTTGAAGTTCAAGTTTAATAGTATTTTTAGTCATTCATTGACTTAAATGTTTATGTTTATTTATGAAAGCTTCCGCTATATTGTTATCCTTACTGAGAATCTAATCTCACCCCTTTAAATGTTTTATTTTTCCTAGGATGTGAAGAAATATTTTATGACTGACCTATAGGGATAATCTGAAGGGAATAGAAGTGTGTAATATGGAGACTATGTTATTGTGATTTTCCACTTTATGATGTAATGTAACATTTATGAATGTATCTAGTGTTTCCAAGGATACTAAACTAATCGGTCTTTCGAGAGTTGATCTTTTTTTTATCATTCCAATGTTACCCAATAATGCACCAACTCTGGGTAAATGGGGTCGGGTAGTTACAGTTAGCATCAGAGGTAGTTTAGTGCTAACCTTGGAAGCTATATTTAGATAAAATCTTATTAGAGCACATAGCCCAAAGATAGACTTTGAGGATTTGTATAGAAGAACTTCCTAGAATTTTGGTATTATAAAGATTTTGTGAGTTTTTCGAGAAATACATCCATGTCTGGATACGAGCAGGTAGAGGCGGCTCTGGAACAGATATACCTAGGGGTAAAACCCGAAAACACCGCTTTGAGCTAGACTGGAATGGGAACTGGTGCACGAAAACGGGCCTTGCTACACTCTTAGTTACGACACTCCCGGGGGATATTCTTAGGATAATTATCATTTTCTTTACAAACTATTATGAAGGGATTATGAGTATATACTTTCTCAAAGAACACATTTTTATGATTATGGACTATATCCATAAATAGTTAAATTTATGTTAAGTGTTTTACAAGTATGGAATTATGTATTTTAATTCATAAACTAATCTAGTTTATGCCATTATGTAGAAATGGTGCCTAGTGGGAGGAATGGAAACTGTATTAATGCACGCACTCTGTGTAGGGATTTCCCTCCTACTCAAGATAATTATTATGGAACTGGAGATAAAAATGGTGCTGATCAACTTATTACCATACTAGGACAACTCACTCAGGTTATGAATAATAACCTTATTCGTATGGATCTCCCTGATCCGTAACATGGAGGATCAATGTTAGACCGCTTCATGAGGCAACAACCGCCAACATTTAATGGGGGCACAAATCCATTAGTAGCTGAGCAATGGATAAACTCCATAGAGAAAATATTCCACTCCTTGGGGAGTTGCGAAAGGGAGAAGGTTTTCTTGGCAGTCTACCGCCTCACTGGAGATGTTGATCAATGGTGGTCGCTGATTCAAATCAAAAAGGAAGATAAAGAAGTATCAAGTATGGAATGGAGGGAGTTTAAGGAAATTTTCTTAGAAAAATACTTTCCACATGGCCATCGAGCAGATATGGAAAGGCAATTTCAGAGTCTGAGGTAGAAGGAGGATGAGAATGTTGCAAAGTATGAGGATAACTTTACAAGGTTAGCGAGGCATGCTGCAGATTATATACGTAATCCAAGAAGTAAGATCTATCGTTTCTTTTATGGGTTAAAACCGTTTCTCCGTCGAGCATTAGTATCAAAATATTTCTCAACATATGAAGATATAGTCTCGTGTGCTATCAAGACAGAAAAGGAATTCTCTAAATCTTATGACAATAAAGTAAAGCAAGAGAATAAGAGAACGATGGAACAAGAGACAGATAAAGGGCAAAAGGGAAAGAAGGATTTTCCATTATGTGATAATTGTGGGAAGAATCACCCTGGTACTTGCCTAAACTGAACGGGAGTTTGTTATAAATGTCGAGAAAAAGGTCACCAGGCTCATGATTGCAAGGGAAAGAAAGAGGCTATCAATGTTGAATGCTAAAACTGTAGGGAAATGGGAATTATGCAAATGAATGTCCTAAGCGTCAGGGAAACTTACCTCAGAAAAGGCCAAGGGATCAAGGACAATCTTATGCTGTTACTAAAGTTGATGTGGAATAATTAATGTATTGGTGCTTTTGGACTCAAGGATTATATTCTGGTTATGATGATAATGTGATATATATAAGGATTGTACTGCAGTACTTGTTGTTTCATTAAGGTTTTAATATGATTAAGGTAATCATATTTTTAGTATGTGACAATACGAGAAACTTTACTTTGTTTGGGGAATCTGATGTTACAATTGATTTTGGAATTTAGAGACCTTTTAGAGAAAGTCTGGGTAGAGGTATTTTGGAAAACTATAAAGGTTGGAATGGATTAAGTTGAACTTTTGATAGTATTATTTATGGTTAAAACATTTCTGAAGATTACTTTTGGAATATTATAATACTATATTTTTAGGAAAAGGACAACCTGCAGGTGGGGGGATAACCCGTCGCGTTGGAAAAAGCTGCAGGAATCGAACCCACAACCATAGTGTGATAGGCCTTTATTACCTACCACTAGCCTACAGGAAGTCCCTGGTTATTACAAAACGTTTTCCTAATCCAAATGGTATGTGTTAATATTTGTAACCTTATACAATTATGATAAATAGAATATTTTTGAGTCCTATTACCTTTTAGAGTGAAAGAGGGATTTGTGGTAAAAATTTATTAAAGAATGAAAGTCTACATGACAAGTATGTATATTCCCTTACGTTCTTAGTAAATCTCCTAAATAAATTCCTCAACTTTATAAAAGTTAACTTAAAACAAAAATGTTTCTGGTTAACTTTTCTAACTGGGGATTCAATTACCGTTTAACCAATCACATGTTTGTGATTTTCTTGTGGTTAACTTTCTCTTAATACCGTTTTCTACAACTCTCCATCAGACCTTGATGGTTTGTTTTTCTTCCATATCCATATTTTCATATAATCCTAGTATGGGCTATCTCGGGTGACCTTTGTACTTATCTTTCTTTCTTTTAAAGCTATATTTTTATTAACCTTATTTTTGATGTGGGTTTTCCACAAAGGTATTTCCTATTTTCAACCATTTATTTTAAAAGAAAAAATTTAAACTGAGAGGATGCAATTTATTGAAGGAGGGGAGAATGTAACACCCCAAGCTTCCATGGTATGCTCCTCTTTGAATAATAGAGTAGCATGTGTTGTACGCAACCTCGAGTTCTAATACACCACGACCAATAAAAGTAGCAGTTATGAATAGTAATACCCACTTTTTGAAATTATATAAATTTTATATTTCAAAATGGACTTCATTTTTTTATTCGTAATATCAAAATTACCCAAAGTTGAATTTTTTGTAATTTTCTAAGAACTTCCAATTTTTTATGAATAGTGAAAAATACTTAAAACAACTTTTTTAATCAAAATAATTTATAGTGATAAATTATACTATTGAGTGGTTTTAAAGTATAATTAGAATATATTTTTACCATTTTATCCAATGGTGGTCATTAGAATTAATTTAACATTGAAATTGGACATGAACAATTGTCAATCTTTTGATATATATTGTTTCTTAAAAACACGCTATTTGTTGTGACCACGAGAATTAATTATAAAATTAATTAATGCAACTTATATGTTTGGAATTTTTTAAAATAGACATCATTTTTGAATTCGGAATATCAATTATATCTTAGGGTGAAATTTTTGCACTGTTCTGAAAAAATTCAATTTTTGATGAATAGTGAAACCACTAAATTGTAGTTAAAAAACTGATTTTTCATTTAAACGAACCATTACCACTTCTGTGATTTGATTTTCAAAAATCTGACATACATGGTTTTCATTAGGAAGTAAAATGTGGTTCAATGGGATTAAAATAATTTTTGGTGAATAGTATTTTTTAAGTTTAATTAATCGCGATTAAAGGTAATTAGTGAAATTTAAGGTAAAAATGATATTATAAAAATATAAAAATACCTTTACACTTTTCCTACCACTATTGGATGAGTCATGGCCAACCCAGAAAACCCATGGGTCAACTTGGGGACCCCATGGAGACACTTTGGTAGGAAAATGACATTAAAAACTTTTTATATAATGTTAAAATAAAAATGTCACAAACATGATTTTTTTACTAAAACAATTTTTAAATGGGGTTATACAAGTCATATATTTAACTATAAGTATTACATAGAAAGCTAAAAATATTTCCTACATCATGATATTTTTTTTATAATTTTTATACATTAAATAAATTAAATTATTTATGACACCATGATGATAGGGCGATTACCTCATTATTTAAAGATTAAAATAAAATGAAAGGATAATGTAAACTCTAAGACCTACACATGTCAAAAACCTATTAGATGGGTGGATTTCGAACTCTTATCACCTTATCCTTGAAATATATAATTTTGGGACCTTTTAAATCCGAAAATCAGTTTATAATAAAGTAACCTTTTATAACTTTCCAAGAGTGCCCCTCCTATCCTCTTATAAAAGGCCCCCACATCTACCACCTTACCCAAACCTCTCAAGCCTTTTTCTCGGCCAACCCCTGCCCATTTTGTCTCTCCACTTCCCACTCTTACTCCAATAATTCTCAATTTTGTCATAAGTCTTCCCAAGGAAGCCATTGTGCTCAAATTAAAAAGAGTTACTTGTTTTAAAGGTTGTGTTTTCTCTTGTGTTCTTATGTTTTATTTTTCTTCTCCAACCCCCTAAACGATATTTATTCATTTCTTTTGTAACAACACAAGTATCCTCATTATACTATGATGTTTTTATAATAAGGATTCGAGCTAGACTTACACACACCTACATCTAATGGTTAAAGAACATACTGTTTATGTGGATGGTGAATTTCTGCCTCACGAAACGATGATTGTTCAACACTCATATAACACCTTCAAAGGTGGCCATTAATATGTCACTATATTTATATATGATATATAATACGTTTATGTTATACTTAAGTTTATGTATTTTTCATTTATGGCATACCTTTATGGTTTCCATTATGGGTAAACACGGTATTTTCATTTTAGGAAGTGCAGACTACCGCCCCCTCAAAATGATTTGAATCGTTAATGCCATATGTGGGATGTATAAAGGATGGAGTAAATGGTATTATACATTATATTATACTTGTATTATATTATACCTTTATATAATTATAACTTCATTCCATTAAATACGAAATAGAAATGAAATAAGCGTTCATGCGTACGTACGGCTTACCGTCTCCATGAACGGTGCATTTCATTTCTTACCTCTAAATGTTATGTAATATTATAAATTAATGTATATACTGGATATATAGGATATATATGCTATATAAATCATGAATATAATTCGGGAGATAATGGATATTCTACCACATAAACAACTTGTAATTATAAGAAGTTTATTGTTGACTGAAGTACCAAAGATCGACAAAATGACCGTTATTAACTTAAATGACTACATAATTTTCGTAACATTGTAATAAGTGATATAAAAGGGATAATGAACTGAAAAAATGTCCTTATGAAATTATAGATTAACTCTAATTTATTATTCAGAAGGTTAAAGAATGATCGAGTCAATTCGGACATGAGGTAAGGGAACTTCTTAACCCAATTTCAATTCTTTGGGCTAATCTCCTACTTTCAAATTATTTCATGATATTATTATGTCCTATCTTGTATTTGTACTTTCTTTATGTGTACTTATAGTAAATACACATAATATATCTATTTCATTTTAAAAATGATCTTTTTAAGGACTTTGTCTCAATCTCCTTTCGTTGAGGCATATTTGGTTTTATACACAACCTTCATTTATACGGTGTATAAACCCCTTTGACTTTTACTTTTATTCAAAAGGAATATTTTTATATGAAATGTTTTTACTAAAAGACAAAAGGAATTTTTTTTCTTACATATGTGGCGACAACGAATTCTCTACCGCCGTGACTATTATTTGAGTTTCAGCTTCCTCTATAAGCCATAACTTTTTTTAAAAATAAAAATAAATACCATGTTTTACTTTTCTTTTATTTTGGTATTGAAAATGGTTTTGAAAAAGTTTTTATTATATAAATGTGTTGTACTGATATCTTGTGATTGAAGTGTGGAAATATTATGTTTCCTTTATGCACGTTTTATGTGATACAATTATGTTATGGTTTATGATATGTTTAAACCTGTTCATACGAGGAATGCATTGGTCTTAATAAGTGACGGGTGGAGCCCGCTATAGCTCCTCGATGCATCGGTAGGTATCATGAGACAAAATAGTGTCTTGGCACGAAGCCTTGAAAAAATCTTATTTGCAGTCTTGGCACGAGGCCTTGGCTACGTGGTTATGATAGTCTGGCATTATGCATTCCAACATTATGAATGTGGTTATTGATATTGCATGTGATTATTTGACCAGTAGAATATCCATGCGAATAAGTAAATGGAATTATCTCATTTTACTTTTTCCATATTATGTAGAAGTTCACATTTAAAAGGATTTTTATTCATACATTGCCTTAAATGTTTATGTTTATTTATAAAAGCTTCCGCTATATTGTTATCATTACTGATAATCTGAGCTCACCCCTTTCAATGTTTTATTTTTCCCAGGATGTGAAGAATTATTTTATGACTGACCTATAGGGATAGTTTAAAGGGGATAGAAGTGTGTACTATGGAGACTATTTTATTGTGAATTTCTACTTTATGATGTAATGTAACATTTATGAATGTATCTAGTGTTTCCAAGGCTACTAAACTAATCGGTCTTTTGAGATTTGATCTTTTTTGATCATGCCAATGTTACGCAATAATGGACCGACTCTGGGTAACTATGGTTGGGGCGTTACAGTTGGTATCAGAGGAAATTTAGTACTAACCTTGGAAGCTAGATTTAGATAAACTCTGATTAGATAATATAGCCCAAATATAGATTTTGAGTATTAGTATAGAAGAACTTCCTAGAATTTTGGTATTATAGAGATTTTGTGAGTTTTCCGAGAAATACATTCCTGTCTGGATACGAGCAGGTAGAGGCGGATCTGTCACATATATACCTAGGGGTAAAACGCGAAAACCCTGCTTTGAGCTAGACTCGAACGGGAACTGGTGCACGACAATGGGCATTACTGCACTCTTGGTTACGACACTCCGAGGGGATATTCTTAGGATAATTATCACTTTCTTTAAAAACTATTATGAAGGGCTTATGAGTATATAATTTCTCAAAGAAAACATTTTTATGATTATGGATTATATCCATAAATATTTCAATTTATGTTAAGTGTTTTACAAGTATGGAATTATGTATTTTAATTCATAAACTAATCTAGTTTATGCCATTGTTTAGAAATGGCGCCTAGTGGGAGTAATGGAAACTGTATCAAAGCACGCATTCCGTGTAGGGATTGACCTCCTGCTCAAGATAATTATTGTGGAGTTGGAGATACAACTGGTGCTGATCAACTTATCACCATACTGGGACAACTCACTCAGGTTATGAATAATAACCTTACTCGTATGGAGCACCCTGATCCGCAACATGTAGGATCAATGTTAGACTACTTCATGAGGCAACAACCGCCAACATTTAATGGGGGTACAAATCCATTAGTAGCTGAGAAATGGATAAACTCCTTAGAGAAAATATTCCACGCCTTGGGGAGTTGTGAAAGGGAGAAGGTTGTCATGGCAGTCTACCGCCTCACTGGAGATGCCGATCAATGGTGGTCACTGATTCAAGACACAAAGGAAGATAAAGAAGTATCAAGTATGGAATGGAGGGAGTTTAAGGAAATTTTCTTAGAAAAATACTTTCCACATGACCATCGAGCAGATATGGAAAGGTAATTTCTGAGTCTGAGGCAGAAGGAGGATGAGAATGTCGCAAAGTATGAGGCTAACTTTACAAGGTTAGCGAGGCATGCTACAGATTTTATACGTAACCCAAGAAGTAAGATCGATAGTTTCTTTGATGGGTTAAAACCGTTTCTCTGTCAAGCATTAGTATCACAATATTTCTCAACATACGAAGATATAGTCTTGTGTGCTATCAAGACCGAAAAGGAATTCTCTAAATCTTATGACAATTAAGTAAAGCAAGAGAAGAAGAGAACGGTGGGACAAGAGACAGATAAAGGGAACAAGGGAAAGAAGGATTTTCCATTATGTGATAATTGTGGGAAGAAGCACCCTGGTACTTGCCTAAAAGGAATGAGAGTTTGTTATAAATGTGGAGAAAAAGGTCACCAGGCTCATGATTGCAAGAGAAAGAAAGTGGCTATCAATGTTGAATGCTAAAATTGTAGGAAAATGGGCATTATGAAAATGAATGTCCTAAGTGTCAGGGAAACATACCTCAGAAAAGGCCAAGGGATGAAGGACAATATTATTCTATTACTAAAGTTGACGTGGAATAATTAATGTATTGGTGCTTTTGGACTCAAGGATTATATTCTGGTTATAAAGATAATGTGATATATATAAGGATTGTACTATAGTACTTGTTGTTTCATTAAGGTTTTAATATGATTTAGGTAATCATATTTTTAGTATGTGATAATAAGAGAAAAATTAATTTTTTTTGGGGAATTTGATGTTACCACTGAATTAGGAATTTATAGGCCTTTTAGAGAAAGTCTGGGTAGCGGTATTTTGGATAACTATAAAGGTTGGAATGGATTAAGTTAAACTTTTGATAGTATTATTTAAGGTTAAAACATTTATGAAGATTACTTTTGGAATATTATAATACTATATTTTTAGGAAAAGGACAACCTGTAGGTCGACAGATAACCCGTCGCGTCGGACAAAGCTGCAGGAATGAAACCCACAACCATAGTGTGACAGGCCTTTATTACCTACCACTAGCCTACAGGAAGTCCCTGGTTATTACAAAACGTTTTCCTAATCTAAATGGTATGTGTTAATATTTGTAACCTTATACAATTATGATAAATAGAATATTTTTGAGTCCTATTAACTTTTAGATTGAAAGATGGATTTTTGGTAAAAATTTATTAAATAATTAAAGTCTACATGAAAAGTATGTATATTCCCTTACGTTCTTAGTAAATCTCCTAAATAAATTTGTCAACTTTATAAAAGGTAACTTAAAACAAAAACGTTGCCGATTAACTTTTCCAACTGGGGATTCAATGAATGTTTAACCAATCACAAGTTTGTGATTTTCTCATGGTTAACTTTCTCCTAATCCTGTTTTCTACAACTCTCCATCAGACCTGGATGGTTTGTTTTTCTTCCATATCCATATTTTCATAGAATCCAAGTATGGGCTATCTCGGGTGACCTTTGTACTTATCTTTCTTTCTTTTAAAGCTATATTTTTATTAACCTTATTTCTGATGTGGGTTTTCCACAAAGGTATTTCCTATTTTCAACCTTTTATTTTAAAAGAAAAATTTTAAATTGCGAGGATGCAATTTATTGAAGGAGGGGAGAATGTAACACCCCAAGCTTCCATGGTACACTCCTCTTTGAATAATAGAGGAGCCTGTGTTGTACGCAACCTCGAGTTCTAATACACCACGACCAATAAAAGTAGCAGTTATGAATAGTAATACCCATCTTTTGAAATTATATAAATTTTATATTTCAAAATAGACTTCATTTTTGTATTCGTAATATCTAAATTACCCTAAGTTGAAGTTTTTGTAATTTTCTGAGAACATCCAATTTTTTAAGAATAGTGAAAAATACATAAAACAAATTTTTTAATAAAAATAATTTATAGTAAAAAATTATACTATTTAGTGGTTTTAAAGAGTAATTAGAATATATTTTTACCATTTTATCCAATGGTGGTCATTATAATTAATTTAACATTGAAATTGGACATGAACAATTGTCAATCTTTTGATATATATTGTTTTTTAAAAACACGCTATTTGTTGTGACCGCGAGAATTAATTATAAAATTAATTAATGCAACTCATATTTTTGGTATTTTTTAAAATATACATCATTTTTGAATTCGTAATATCAATTATAGCTTAGGGTGAAATTTTGGCATTCTTCTGAAAAAAATTCAATTTTTGATGAATAGTGAAACCACTAAATGGTAGTTAAAAAACTGATTTTTCTTTTAAATGAAACATTACCACTTCTGTGATTTGATTTTCAAAAATCTGACATACATGGTTTTCATTAGAAAGTAAAATGTGGTTCAATGGGAATAAAATAATTTTTGGTGAATAGTAACTTTTAAGTTTAATTAATCGCGATTAAAGGTAATTAGTGAAATTTAAGGTAAAAATGATATTATAAAAATATGAAAATACCTTTACACTTGTCCTACCACTATTGGATGGGTCATTTCCGACTAAGAAAACCATGGGTAAACTTGGGGACCCCATGGAGCCACTTTGGTAGGAAAATGTCATTAAAAACTTTTTATTTAATGTTAAAATAAAAATGTCACAAACATGAGTTGTTTTACTAAAACAATTTTTAAATGGGGTTATACAAGTCATATATTTGACTATAAATATTCATTAGAAACATAAAAAGATTTCCTACATCATGATATTTGTTTTATAATTTTTAGACATTAAATAAATTAAATTATTTATGACACCATGATGATGCAGCGATTACCTCATTATTTAAGGATTAAAATAAAATGAAAAGATAATGTAAAATCTAAGACCTAAACATGTCAAAAACCTATTGTATGTGTGGGTTTCGAACTCTTATCACCTTATCCTAGAAATATTTAATTTTGGGACCTTTTAAATCTGAAAATCAGTATATAATAAAGTAACCTTTTATAACTTTCCAAGAGTGCCCCTACTCTCCTCTTATAAAAGGACCCCACCTCTACCACCTTACCCAAACCTCTCAAGCCTTTGTCTTGGCCAACCCCTATCCATTTTGTCTCTCCACATCCCACTATTACTCCAAGAAGACTTACTTTGGGCAGAAGTCTTCCCAAGGAATATTTTGAGCTCAAATCAAAAAGAGTTACTTGTTTTAAAGGTAGTGTTTTCTCTTGTGTTCTTATGTTTTATTTTGCATCTCCAACCCCCTAAACTCTTTTTTTAATTTCTTTTGTGACAACAATATTATTCTAAATATACAAGGATGTTTTTATAATAAGTATTCGAGCTACACTTACACACACCTACATCTAATTGTTAAAAACATATTGTTTCTGTGGATGGTGAATTTCTGCCTCACGAAACGATGATTGTTCAACACTCATATAACACCTTCAAAGGTGTCCATTAAGATGTCACTATATTTATATATGATATATAATATTTTTATTTTATACTTAAGCTTCTGTATTTTTCATTTATGTCATACCTTTATGGTTTCCATTATGGGTAAACGCAGTATTTTAATTTCTGGAAGTGCGGACTACCGCCCCCTCAAAGTGATTTGAATCATTAATTCCATATGTGGGATGTATAAAGGATGGGGTAAATGGTATTATATATTATATTATAATGGAATTATATTATACCTTTATATAATTATAACTTCAATCCATTAAATACTAAATAGAAATGTAAGTTGCGTTCATGCGTACATACGACTTACCGTCTCCATGAATGGTGCATTTCATTTCTTACCTCTAAATGTTATGTAATATTATAAATTCATGTATATACAGGATAAATATGATAAATATGATATCTACATCATGAATATAATTCTGGAGATAATGGATATTCTACCACATAAACAACTTGTAATTATAAGAAGTTTATTGTTGACTCAAGTACCAAAGATCGAAAAAATGACTGTTATTAACTTAAATGACTACATAATTTTTGTAACATTGTTATAAGTGATATAAAAGTGATAATGAACTTGAAAAAGGTCCTTAAGAAATTATAGATTACTCTAGTTTATTATTCAGGAGTTTAAAGAACGATCGAGTCAAGTCGGACACGAGGTAAGGGAACTTCTTAACCCAATTTCAATTCTTTGGGTTAATCTCCTACTTTCAAATTATGTCATGATATTATTATGTCCTATCTTGTATTTGTACTTTCATTATGTGTAATTATAGTAAATACACATAATATATCTATTTTATTTTAAAAATTATCTTTGTAAGGACTTCGTCTCAATCTCCTTTCATTGAGGCATATTTGGTTTTATACACAACTTTCATTTATACGGTGTATAAACCCCTTTGACTTTTACTTTTATTCAAAAGGAATATTTTTATACAAAGAATTTTTACTAAATGACAAAAGGAATGTTTTTTCTTACGTATGCGATGACAAAGACTCTCCACCGCCGTGACTATTATTTGAGTTTCGGTTTCCTCTATAAGCCATAATTTTAAAAAAAAATAAATAAATACCAAGTTTTACTTTTCTTTTATTTTGGTATTGAAAATGGTTTTGATAAAGTTTTTATTATATCAATGTGTTGTATTGATATCTTGTGATTGAAGTGTGGAAATCTTATGTTTCCTTTATGCACGTTTTATGTGATATAATTATGTTATGGTTTATGATTTGTTTAAACCTGTTCATACGAGGAATGTATTGGACTTAATAAGTGACGGGTGGAGCCTGCTATAGCTCATCGATGCATCAGTAGGTCTCATGAGACAAACTAGTGTCCTGGCACGAGGCCTTGACAAAATCTTATTTGCAGTCTTGGCATGAGGCCTTGGCTATGTGGTTATGATAGTCTGGCATTATGCATTCCAACATTATGAAGGTGGTTATTGATATTTCATGTGATTATTCGACCAGTAGAATATCCATGTGAATAATTAAATGGCATTATCTCTATTTACTTTTGCCATATTATGTAGAAGTTCACGTTTAAAAGTATTTTTAGTCATACATTGCCTTAAATGTTTATGTTTTTTATGAAAGCTTCCGCTATATTGTTATCCTTACTGAGCATCTGAGATCACCCCTTTCAATGTTTTATTTTTCCCAGGATGTGAAGAATTATTTTATGAATGACCTACAGGGATAGTCTGAAGGGGATAGAAGTGTGTACTATGGAGACTATGTTATTGTGAATTTCTAATTTATGATGTAATGTAACATTTATGAATGTATCTAGTGTTTCCAAGGCTACTAAACTAATCGGTATTTCGAGACTTGATCTTTTTTGATCATGCCAATGTTACGCAATAATGCACTGACTCTGGGTAACTAGGGTCGGGGCGTTACAGTTGGTATCAGAGGCAGTTTAGTACTAATCTTGGAAGCTAGATTTAGATAAACACTGATTAGAGAACATAGCCCAAATATAGACTTTGAGGATTAGTATAGAAGAACTTCCTAGAATTTTGGTATTATAGAGATTTTGTGAGTTTTCTGGGAAATACATCTCTGTCTGGATACGAGCAGGTAGACGCGGCTCTGTCACAGATATACCTAGGGGTAAAACCCGAAAACACCGCTTTGAGCTAGACACGAACGAGAACTGGTGCACGACAATGGGCCTTGCTGCACTCTTGGTTATGACACTCCTGGGGGATATTCTTAGGATAATTATCATTTTCTTTAAAAACTATTATGAAGGGCTTATGAGTATATAATTTCTCAAAGAAATTTTTTTATGATTATGGATTATATCCATAAATAGTTCAATTTATGTTATGTGTTTTACAAGTATGGAATTATGTATTTTAATTCATAAAATAATCTAGTTTATGCCATTGTTTAGAAATGGCACCTAGTGGGAGGAATGGAAATCGTATCAATGCACGCATTCCGTGTAGGGATTGACCTCCTACTCAAGATAATTATTGTGGAGATAGAGATACAACTGGTGCTGATCAACTTATTAGCATACTGGGACAACTCACATAGGTTATGAATAATAACCTTACTCGTATGGAGCACCCTGATCCGCAACATGTAGGATCAATGTTAGACCTCTTCATGAGGCAACAAACGCCAACATTTAATGGGGGTACAAATACATTAGTAGCTGAGCAATGGATAAACTCCTTAGAGAATATATTCCATGACTCGGGGAGTTGCGAAAGGGAGAAGGTTGTCATGGAAGTCTACCGCCTCACTGGAGATGTCGATCAATGGTGGTCACTGATTCAAAACACAAAGGAAGATCAAGAAGTATCAAGTATGGAATGGAGGGAGTTTAAGGAAATTTTCTTAGAAAAATACTTTCCACATGACCATCGAGCAGATATGGAAAGGCAATTTCTGAGTCTGAGGCAGAAGGAGGATGAGAATGTTGCAAAGTATGAGGCTAACATTACAAGGTTAACGAGGCATGCTACATATTTTATACGTAACCCAAGAAGTAAGATCGGTCATTTTTTTGATGGGTTAAAACCGTTTCTCTGTCGAGAATTAGTATCACAATCTTTCTCAACATACGAAGATATAGTCTTGTGTGCTATCAAGACAGAAAAGGAATTCTCTAAATCTTATGACAATAAAGTAAAGCAAGAGAAGAAGAGAATGGTGGAACAAGAGACATATAAAGGGAAAAAGGGAAAGAAGGATTTTCTATTATGTGATAATTGTGGGAAGAATCACCCTGGTACTTGCCTAAAATGAATGGGAGTTTGTTATAAATGTGGAGATAAAGATCACTAGGCTCGTGATTGCAAGAGAAAGAAAGAGGCTATCAATGTTAAATGCTACAATTGTAGGGAAATAGGGAATTATGCAAATGAATGTTTTAAGTGTCAAGGAAACTTACCACAGAAAAGGCCAAGGGATCAATGAAAATCTTATGCTGTTACTGAAGTTGAAGTGGAATAATTAATGTATTGGTGCTTTTGGACTCAAGGATTATATTCTTGTTATAAGGATAATGTGATATATATAAGGATTGTACTACAGTACTTGTTGTTTCATTAAGGTTTTAATATGATTAAGGTAATCATATTTTTAGTATGTGAAAATAAGAGAATCTTTACTTTGTTTGGGGAATCTGATGTTAAAATTGATTTTGGAATTTAGAGACCTTTTAGAGAAAGTATGGGTAGACGTATTTTTGATAACTATAAAGGTTGGAATGGATTAAGTTGATCTTTGGATAGTATTTTTTAAGGTTAAAACATTTCTGATGATTACTTTTGGAATATTATAATACTATATTTTTAGGAAAAGGATAACCTGCAGGTCGGGGGATTACCCGTCGCGTCGGACAAAGCTGCAGGAATAGAACCCACAACCATAGTGCGACATGCCTTTATTACCTACCACTAGCCTACATGAAGTCCCTGGTTATTACAAAATTTTTTCCTAATCTAAATGGTATGTGTTAATATTTGGAACCTTATACAATTATGATAAATAAAATATTTTTGATTCCTATTACCTTTTAGAGTGAAAGATGGATTTTTGGTAAAAATTTATTAAAGAATGAAAGTCTACATGACAAGTATGTATATTCCCTTACGTTCTTAGTAAATCACCTAAATAAATTCCTCTACTTTATAAAAGGTAACTTAAAACAAAAACGTTGCCGGTTAACTTTTCCAACTAGGGATTCAATGACCGTTTAACCAATCACAAGTTTGTGATTTTCTTGTGGTTAACTTTATCCTAATCTTGTTTTCTAAAACTCTCCATCAGACCATGATGGTTTGTTTTTCTTCCATATCCATATTTTCATCGATTCCTAGAATGGGCTATCTCGGGTGACCATTGTACTTATCTTTCTTTCTTTTAAAGCTATATTTTTATTAACCTTATTTCCAATGTGGGTTTTCCACAATGGTATTTCCTATTTTCAACCTTTTATTTTAAAAGAAAAAATTTAAATTGTGAGGACACAATTTATTGAAGGAGGGGAGAATGTAACACCCCAAGCTTCCATGGTACGCTCCTCTTTGAATAATAGAGCAGCCTGTGTTGTACGCAAACTCGAGTTCTAATACACCGCGACCAATAAAAGTAGCACTAATGAAAAGTAATACCCAGTTTTCGAAATTATATAAATTTTATATTTCAAAATGGACTTCATTTTTGTATTCGTAATATCGTAATTACCCTAAGTTGAATTTTTTGTAATTTTCTGAGAACTTCCAATTTTTTATAAATAGTGAAAAATACTTAAAACAACTTTTTTAATCAAAATAAATTAGAGAAATAAATTATACTTTTGCGTGGTTTTAAAGTATAAGTAGAATATATTTTTACCATTTTATTTATTGGTTGTCATTAGAATTAATTTAACATTGAAATTGGACATGAACAATTGTCAATCTTTTGATATATATTGTTTCTTAAAAACACGCTATTTGTTGTGACAGCGGGAATTAATTATTAAATTAATTAATGCAACTTATATGTTTGGAATTTTGTAAAATATACATCATTTTTGAATTCTGAATATCAATTATAGCTTAGGGTGAAATTTTGGCATTGTTTTGAAAAACATCAATTTTTTATGAATAGTGAAACCACTAAGGGGTAGTTAAAAAACTGATTTTTTGTTTAAATGAAACATTACCACTTCTGTGATTTGATTTTCAAAAATCCAACATACATGGTTTTCATTAGGAATTAAAATGTGGTTCAATGGAATTAAAATAATTTTTGGTGAATAGTAACTTTTAAGTTTAATTAATCGCGATTAAAGGTAATTAGTGAAATTTACGGTAAAAATGATATTATAAAAATATGAAAATACCTTTACACTTGTAATAAAACTATGGGATGAGTCATGGCCGACCAATACAAACCATGGGTCAACTTGGGGACCCCATGGAGCCACTTTGGTAGCAAAATGACCTTAAAAACTTTTTATTTAATGTTAAAATAAAAATGTGACAAACATGAGTTGTTTTACTAAAACAATTTTTAAATAGGGTTATACAAGTCATATATTAGACAATAAATATTAATTAGAAATATAAAAATATTTCCTACATCATGATATTTGTTTTATAATTTTTATACATTAAATAAATTAAATTATTTATGACACCATGATGATGTAGCGATTACCTCATTATTTAACGATTAAAATAAAATGAAAGGATAATGTAAAATCTAAGACCTAAACATGTGAAAAACATATTGGATGTGTGGATTTAGAACTATTATCACCTTATCCTAGAAATATATAATTTTGGGACCTTTTAAATCTGAAAAGCATTTTAAAAAAAAGTAACCTTTTATAACTTTCCAAGAGTGCCCATCCTCTCCTCTTATAAAAGGCCCCCACCTCTACCACCTTACCCAAACCTCTCAAGCCTTTGGCTCAGCCAACCTCTACCCATTTTGTCTCTACACATCCCACTCTTACTCCAAGAAGCATCACTTTAGGAATAAGTCTTCCCAAGGACGATTTTGAGCTCAAATCAAAAAGAGTTACTTGTTTTAAAGGTAGTGTTTTCTCTTGTGTTCTTATGTTTTATTTTGCTTCTCCAACCCCCTAAACTCTTTTTATTCATTTCTTTTGTGACAAAAACAGTATCCTCAATATACTAGGATGTTGTTATAATAAGAATTCGAGCTACACTTACACACACCTGCATATAATGGTTAAAGAACATACTATTTCTGTGGATGGTGAATTTCTGCCTCATGAAACAATGATCGTTCAACTCTCATATAACACATTCAAAGGTGGCCATTAAGATGTCACTATATTTATATATGATATATGATATTTTTATGCTATACTTAAGCTTCTGTATTTTTCATTTATGTCATACCTGTATGGTTTCCATTATGGGTAAACGCGGTATTTTAATTTTAGGAAGTGCGGACTACTGCCCCCTCAAAGTGATTTGAATTGTTAATGCCATATGTGGGATGTATAAAGGATGGAGTAAAAGGTATTATACATTATATTATAATGGAATTATATTATACCTTTATATAATTATAAAAACATTCCATTAAATATGAAATAGAAATGAAAGTAGCGTTCATGCGTACGTACGGCTTATCGTCTCCATGAACGGTGCATTTCATTTATTACCTATAAATGTTATGTAATATTATAAATGCATGTATATAATGGATATATAGGATATATATGATATCTACATCATGAATATAATTCTGGAGATAATGGATATTCTACCACATAAACAACATGTAATTATAAGAAGTTTATTGTTGACTCAAGTACCAAAGATCGACAAAACGACCGTTATTAACTTAAATGACTAAATAATTTTTGTAACATTGTAATAAGTGATATAAAAGGGATAATGAACATGAAAAATGTCCTTAAGCAAGTAGATATTAAATCTAGTTTATTATTCAGGAGGTTAACGAACGATCGAGTCAAGTCGAACCTGAGGTAAGAGAACTTCTTAACCCAATTTCAATTATTTGGGTTAATCTCCTACTTTCAAATTATGTCATGATATTATTATGTCCTATCTTGTATTTGTACTTTATTTATGATTACTTATAGTAAATACACATAATATATCTATTTTATTTTAAAAATGATCTTTGTAAGGACTTCGTCTCAATCTTCTTTCATTGAGGCATATTTGGTTATATACACAACTTTCATTTATACGGTGTATAAACCCCTTTGACTTTTACTTTTATTCAAAAGGAATCTTCTTATATGAAGCATTTTTACTAAACGACAAAAGTAATGTTTTTTCTTATGTATGCGGCGACAATGACTTCTCCGCTGCTGTGACTATTATTTGAGTTTCATCTTCCTCTATAATCCATGACTTTTTTTTAAAAGAAAAATAAATACCATGTTTTGCTTTTCATTTATTTTGGTATTGAAAATTGTTTTGATAATGTTTTTATTATATAAATGTGTTGTATTGATATCTTTTGATTGAAGTGTGGAAATCTTATGTTTCATTTATGGACGTTTTATGTGATACAATTATGTTATGGTTTACGATATGTTTAAACCTGTTCATATGAGGAATGCATTGGACTTAACAAGTGACAGGTGGAGCCCGCTATAGCTCCTCGATGCATCGGTAGGTCTCATGAGACAAACTAGTGTCTTGGAATGAGGCCTTGAAAAAATATTATTTGTAGTCTTGGCACGACGCCTTGGCTACGTGGTTATGATAGTCCGACATTATGCATTCCAACATTATGAAGGCGGTTATTGATATTGCATGTGATTATTCGACCAGTAGAATATCCATGTGAATAAGTAAATGGCATTATCTCATTTTACTTTTGCCATATTATGTTGAAGTTCAAGTTCAAAAGGCTTTTTAGTCATACATTGCCTTAAATGTTTATGTTTATTTATGAAAACTTTCGCTACATTGTTACCCTTACTGATCATCTGAGCTCACCCCTTTCAATGTTTTATTTTTCTCAGGATGTGAAGAAATATTTTATGATTGACCAATAGGGATAGTCTGAAAAGGATAGAAGTGTGTACTATAGAGACTATGTTATTGTGATTTTTTACTTTATCATGTAATGTAAGATTTATGAATGTATCTAGTGTTTTCAAGGCTACTAAACTAATCGGTATTTCGAGACATGATCTTTTGTGATCATGCCAATGTTACGCAATAATGCACCAACTGTGGGTAACTGGGGTCGAGGAGTTACAAACAATTCAGGAAAGGGGTTTTTTAAAACATTAGAAGGTTAAAGTAATGATTGAAAATAGGTTACAACCATTGGAAACCATTTTTGAAAGATGTGAACAACCTTAAAACCTTGAATTTTTTTGTCTTGCTTTGTTACCAGCATAGTAAAAGATTTTTAACAATTCATAAAAGCCCACTGTGAATAAAGTTAAAGGAAGAAGAAAAATCTATTGTTATTGAAACATCGTTTAAAGGTACAAAAGGAGAAAGACATTGGATTCTTGATATTTGGTTTTCTTCTTATATGACAAGAGATATAAATTTTTTGAGGATTATGAAATATATTAATAAAGTAACAATTACATTCAGCAATGATGAATCCTTGAAGATAAAAGGTGTCGGATCATCCATCATTGGGATATAATAGATGAAATACAAGAAAACCTTGTATGTTGATGGGATAAAACACAATTTTCAAAGTTTCTCAAAATTTTGTTATAAGGGTAAAAAGGTTATATTTATAAAAGGTGGATTTTTTGTGAAAAGTGAAGAATATATGAAGATTATTACAAGAGGACAATGTATAAAATGAAACTCGTTTCTAGTTGGTGAAATAAAAAACACTTGTTGCATGAGTATGGTGGAAGAGAACTTATTGTGGTACAAAATTGTGATACACATATGTCAAAGAAACAAGAGAAAGTTATCTAAAAGATATATTTTCTGAGACTTTTTTGATTTAACAAGAAGAAGAGATTGTTGGTTCACTATTTTTCAGAGAGAAAAGATTATAAATGTCATTCATAAGAAGGTTGATATTTGATAAAGACATCCCCTAGAGCTGAATCATTATGATTTTTGTAGTCCAAAAATAAAACAATCAGAAAATTTAGATATGTAATTTATCACCTTCATTTATGATTTCACATTCTTTAAATGTGTTATATGTATGAAATATAAATCAGATGCTTTGAAAATTTTCAAATTTTTCAGAAGGGAAGCTAAATAGGAATGTGAGTATTCTATAAAGAAGTTGAGAACTGACAGTGGTAGTGAATACAGAAGTAAAGAATTTGAAATTTATCTGTAGAAGTCTAAAATTCAATATGAGTATAGTTCTTCATACACTCCACCAGAAAATGAGGTTGTGGAAATAAATAATATAAGTTTAGTGGAAATGGGAAGAACCGTGTTACTTGAACATGACCTTTCTCACTACTTTTGGAGAAAATCCATGAGTAATGTTGTTTATATACATAATCATTGTTTCTATAGGACTCATTTATATATGACTCCATATGAATTATTTTATGGAAAAACATCAAGATTGAAACACATTATATTTTTTGCAATTCCATGTATTTTAAATGAGAAAGGTGGAAACTATGAAATGTTTGACAAAAAAGGTGAAGATGGAATCTTTCTAGGATTTTCTCCAGACAGAAGATTATATAGATTCTTTAAAAAAGAAACAAAAATAAGTGTTTATTCAATTGATATGAATGTAATTGAAAGGGCTGAGAGAGACAGGAATACTCAGTTAGAAAATTAAGTTGATCAAGATATGAAAAACAATTCTGATAAGGATACATAAAATTTTATTCTTAATCAAGAAGAAGAATCAGAATCATTTATTTAATGTGATGAGGAAGATTTTTTAAAATTTTATCCTAGGATGAGGAAGTAAGTGGAAGCTAAAAATATCACTGGGGATCAACATTAGAAGGTTCAAACTGGAATAAAAACAAATTTTATTACACATAATTCTTTGTATTCCAAAGATGAGCTGAATGATGTGAAAGAATCATTTGAGTATCTGAAATGAGTTCAATCCATAAATGAAGTACCAGATTAGATTGAAAATAATTATACATGGGAACTGATAACCAATCCAGAAAACAAAAACATCCTTGGTACAAAATGTGTCTTCTGGAATAAACTGATTGAAGATTGTGAAGTGATAAGAAATAAAGAACGATTGGTTTGAAAAGGGTATTCAAAAATTGAAGTTATTTATTTTGGTAAAAAATGGTCTCCGGTGACAAGATTATAAAAATTTATAATATTTATTTCCATTACTACACAATGAGGTTACATGATCTGGCAAATGGATTCTAAATCCTCATTTCTGAATGGTGATCATGAAGAGGATGTTTATATTGAAAAACCTCATGGGTTTGTTATTGGGGGAGATAAAAGATATGTATTCAGATTGAAGAAGGAATTGTATAAGATAAAAAAAGATCTAAGGGTATGGTACTCAAAATTGGATTCTAGCATAAAGAATAAGAGGTTCATGAAAGGAAGAGTTGATAAAAATCATTATATTAGAGAAATACAAGAGTATTAACTCACTCTAATTGTTTATGTTGATGCCATTATCTTTGTTATGAATTATGAAAGAAGTTTTGAAAGATTTATCGAAGTAATGAAAAAGGAATTTGAATTTCCCATTCAAGGAGAAACAAAATACTTTCTTGGGTTAAAATTTTTTTAGAAGGATAAGTACATTTTTATTTCTCAAGAAAAGTATTCAAAGGAACATCTCAAGAGGTTAGGCAAGAAAAACTCAAAACTAGTTTCCACACTAATTATAGTGGGAAAATCTGATTAAAGATGGAGAAGGACATGAATTAGATCAAAAAGAATTTTTGAAGTTGATTGGAATTTCATTGTATTTGGATGAATTAATCCCTCGAATTTTTCTTGTTGTTATCTTATGTGAAAGATGTTAGAGTGCTCCAAAAGAATCACATTTACTTGCTGGAAAAGGAATTATCTTATACATCAATGTCACAATATAATTTAGAATCAAGTATGGAAACATAGATAGTATTGAATTGTTTGGATATTTAGATGTTGATTGGGTAGGAAGTGTTGATGATAAAAGATCCACATCTGGTGGAGTATTATTTCTAGGAAATAATTTTTTTATTTGGCATTAAAAGAAATTTAATTCTATATCTCTTTGTACTACTAAATCAAGGTATGTTGCTTCACTCAATCCACTACCGAACATATGTGGATGAAAACTCAATTTGATGATTTACTTATTAAAGTAAAGTTACCCTTTCTCATTGGTTGTGATAATAAAAGTACGATTAATCTCACTAGAAATATGGATGAAAATTTTCATTCAAAACATATTAATATAAAATATTATTTCACCAAAGATCATGTGGAGAATAATGAATTAAAGCTGTAATATGTTCCAAAATCAGAACAAGTTGCTGATATTTTCATAAAACCTTTACCGGAGGAATTTTTTTTTCTAAATTGAGGTTTACCATGGGAATCCAACCTCTTTCTCGTTAAGGTTAAAGTATGTGTTTTTGTACCCTATATCATCTTAACTTTATATTGTATTAACAAGGTGGATAAGAATCGTATTCTTCTATAAATCTACCATTTTGAATGCATTGAAAAAGCGGGAGTTTTGGGTAATCAGTGAACTCAAAATTGTATTATGTTTAAAATATTATAATTATTTATTGGAGTTGTTATAAGAAAGAATGTGTTTTGTATTCTAGGAAATTTGATGGAGTGAGGAAGAAAATATGAGGAATATGGAGAAGGTTATCCTAATAACTACTTTTGGATAGTATGGTTTTTCTGTTAATGATTCTTTTTTACTACAATGAGTTAGCTCACATAGGCTTAGAATTGTTGATATGTAATCTATAAGGACCCAGCCTTAAAAATTACATAATATTAAATTAAGTAATTAATTCACATTAAGGATATTTTCATGTTTAAATTTATAGAGAATTAGACCATAACTATTACATTATATCTTAAATTTTAAAAAGTAGACAATTATACTCAGTATCCATTTTTTAAAATAAAAACTCCTATAAGAAGATAAGAATTATTTTCTTGATATAAATCTTCTTGAAATATTCCTTTCTCTTTCCCTTCCTTAAATAAGGTGAAAAACATTTGAATGAAACTTGGGATGAGTATAAAAAGCATAGTAAGGGTCATAAAATAAAGAAAGAAATCCTTAGTCCATTAATACATACAAAACATAAGATCTTTTACATACCTCATGAAATAATAAGATTTATGAAAAACACATAGAAATTATAAATCATAAAGGCAACTTGTTGAATATATATCAAACATACATTGTAGCTTTCATAGCTATGTAGGGAGTTACGTTTGGAATACCCTTCATAGTATATTTCCAAAACCGTTTAGGAGAAAAATCAATGTTTACCTCCATCACGTTACCCAATGCATTAGAGAGCAATCTTGGGATCACCTGCCCTAGGTCTATCTCGGAACCACCCATATACGTATACAATGCCCAGTAACCATAACATATTCATAACAAATTAAAAATCATAAAGTAAAGATAAAATTTCTACATTTCAATCACAATATATCATTTCAAGATATTGACATAATCAATGCTTTATCAAACAATTTTCAAAACTATTTAAAACATTTATTAAATAGATTTTTGAATCAAAGCGTCTCATACCACATTGAAGATTTTGAAAGAAATTTTAATTTCAAAACATTCATGTACATATAAATAAATCCTTAAAACCATTTTGAAAACATTGACATTAATGAGAAATATTTATAAGAATAAATCATTAAAACATTTAAAATGATATTTTAGTTAAATAGTTACTAACCAAATGAGAGACGCTTGAATACAAATAATTGAGGAATAACATTAATAAAAGCTTATAATATCATGATAATAAATATATTCATGATATAATATTTTAAAGGGTAGTATATACACCATATAAAAGTGAATTGGTGTATAACAACAAATAAGTCTCAATAGAATGTAAACTGAGACAAAGTCCCTTGTAAAGATCATATCCTTAGATTAAGGACTAATCACTGACATAATTAAGTGTGAAAAAAAATAATACACCCAATATAAGTTTATATTAAGTTTAAAACAATTAGTGTACATTAAAACATATTTATATTAGGACATAATCAAGATGTATATGTTTAACCCAAATAATTTAAATTGGGTTAAGAAGTTCTCTTACAGAAATTCGACAGCCTAACGACGTCACTTTAAAATTCATAAAATTAGTAGATGATATAGAAAAGGGTCTATCGTCACATGGAGATAAAATTTACAGAAATAAGGATATATAAGAACACATCCCAACATATGAAAATGGAAATTAAGAGACATAGCAATGAATAAGTCTTTGACTAAAAGAGTGTGGTGAAAGGATCCCTTACCAATTTGGTAACGAACGAAACATACACCCCATGAAGTAATGATCATAAAATGAAGATTTAAATACCAATAAATTAAATTATATTACACAAATAATACAATCATGGTCAGTACATACACCACACAAAAGGAAATAGTGTAAAATATATCAAGAATCTCACGGGAATAAAAAGTGAGATGAAAACCCCTTACCTCATTTATGAATTGTCTTGTATGTTCCTTGTTCTTATTGAATAATAATCATAAGTTAATTAATAATTTCATAAGAACCTTTTTTCAATTTTATTATTACTTTTATATCACTTTTTACCTTTCTATAAAAATTAGTTAATAATTTGAGTTCATATCAGACATTTTGTCGATGTTCGGAACTTGAGTCAAAAATGGACTTGTTATAATTAGAAATTGTTCATGTGGTCCAAATTCTATTATCTAAAGAATGATATTCATGATTTCAATATCATATATATCCAGTATATAGGTATTTATAATAGTCCATATCATTTGGATATATGAAAATGAAATGCACCATTCATGGATATGGTAAGCCGTACGTATGCATGAACTCTACTTTCATTTCATTTTTTTCATTTTTATAGGAATGAAAACAAAATGATAAATAGGTATATTATTATTAAACTATAATATAATATTTTATATATGTTTCATATGTTCATTAACAACATCCTTTATACATTCCATGTATGGTATGAACGAGTCATATCACTTTAAGGGGGCGGTAGTCCGCACTTCCTCAAATGAAATTATCGTATTTACCAATTATTGAAACCTTAAAGGTATGATATAAATGAAAAATACAGAATCATAGAAAAAATATAGATATAATATATATCCCATATAAATATATTTCCATCATAATGGCCACCGTGATAGGCGGTAGGAGATAATCGAACTATCATCGTTTCGTGAGGCAGCAGCTCGCCATACACAAAAATAGTATGTTCATATCCATTAGATGGAGGTGTGTGTATGTTTAGTTTGAATAATTCTCATAAAAATAACATATTATATTGAGGATAATATTTTCATTATTTTTAAAAAGAATAATAAGATCATAGGGAGTGAATAAGTAAAATAAAATAAGAGAACTTGAGGGGAGATGTTACCTTTAAATAGGGCAACTCCCTTTAGTTTGAACCAAAAGGCTTCCTTGAAATGCCTTATGCCTATGTTAAGTCTTATGAGAGTAAGATAGGGATATAGAGAACATATTTGAGCAGAGTTTGGCTGTTACAAGGGGCTTTAGAGGTGTGTTTAATGGGTTAGAGGTGACGGCCTTTTATAAGGGAGAGGAGGGGCTCTTTAAGAATGTTTGAATTTTTTTATATATAATGATTTTAGGTTTAAAAAAGTACAAAATTTTTTAAATTCAAATATAATATGACTCTTGTTCGAAATAAAATTATCCAATAAGAATTTGAAAGGTTTTTTTATAGTTTTTTTAATTTTTATAATCTCATTTATTTAAATCATTCTTTAATAAGGTAATCACTACATAATCATTGTGTCAAAAATAATATCATTTATTTGATGTCTAAAAATTATAAATAAAATACCATGATGTAGGAAATTTTTTTATTTTTCTAATGAATATTTATAATCGAATTTATAACTTATATAAACACATGTAAAAATTTATTTACTAAAATATATATGTTTATGTCATTTTTTTCTTTACTTTAAAGTAATTAATATAAAGTGTCATTATCACTTCTACATGGCTTAATGGGGTCCCAAAATCGACCCAAGGACTCAATTAGTCGTAAATATATCATAAAATAGGTTTAGTACAACTATAATGGTTGTTTAATATTAGTATAATATTATTTTTACCATTATTTACCAGATTTTCCATTTAACCATGGTAAATAAAATATTTACGGATGTAAGTATTCATAATGTCTAAAAATAAAAATTACCTATTTACACAGTTTAGACCTATGGATTCCAAATATTAAATCAAATTTTCCAAATTAAAAACACAAAATATGTAGAAATTAATTTAAAATTAATTCCCATTTCTAAAGAAAGCATGTTTTTAAGAAATAATAACTATCAAAATATTGACACTTTTTTATGTCCAATTTCAAAGTGAAATTACTTCCAATGACCAAAATTGGATTAATTGGTAGAAATAAAATCTAATTAAACTTTAAAACCAATTAATAAGATAATCAATCCATATAAATAAAGTAGATGAAAAGGTAGTTTTGAATTAAAATGCTGTATTTTTTACTATTTATTACAAAATTAACTTTAACAAAAAAATAACAAAAAATTACCCAAAGTAAATTTTGTTGTCTTGATTATAAATAATAATTTTATTTTGTAAAATATAACCCATAAAAGTGAAAAAAACTGTATTTAAAAAGGGTTATCTATCAAAAGGCAGTAAAACGATCCTTTAAAGAATATTAGAGTATTTATGCTTAAAATCAGATTCTTTCTTATTTTAAGCCTCTAAAATTTATTGGATAAATGTAAAAACATTTAAAAAATATGTATAATCATATTTTAGTTAGTTCTATTCATTCCATCCATTAAAACAGCTCATGGTTAATTACCATTTAAAATAATAATATTATATTAATATTTTTCAGTATAACTCAATGTTGTGTGCAACGTAAGTTTTCAAAGAAACGCATTATTGCGTATCAGGTACACCATCGAACATAGAATCTGCTTTAATTTAATATTAAAATTTAATTAAAAAATATTAATAAATATGAAAATGACATTTTTTATTTACCTGGGATGTTACACCCTTCCCCCCTTTTGGAAATTGTGTCCTACCAATTTTAAAATTGGGCTTGGAAACATCATTGAAAGTCCCACATCAGAAAAAGAGTCAATAAAAATATAGTTTTAAAAGAGAAAATTAGAAGTATAAAGGTCACTCACGATAACCCATACTAGGATTCCATGTAGGAAAAAAAGGATATGAATGAGAATCTAACCATCAAATTCTGATGAAGTGTGATAGAAAACATGATTAAGAGAAAGTTAACCAGTAGAAAATCAAAAACATGTGAAGGTTTAAATGGTATTTTATTTCCCACTAGGAAAAGTAAACGGACAACATTTTTTTTGTTTTAAGTTCCTTTTCATAAATTTGAGTAATTATATTACTATGTAGAATAAAAAAATAAGGAAAAATACTTACCTTTCAAGTAGAGTTTCATCCTTTGATAAATTTCTACCATAAACACATCTTCTCTCCAAACGATGAGTATTCAAGATGACTTGGTCACACCTGAAGCTATAGAATCAACTTCTAGAAAATTAAATAATCCACAAAATATAAACCATATATTTCCCTCATCTTTAGGCATTATCCAAAACCAAAAAGGTTAGTAAAAGATCAGATAATACCCAAACATGATAATATTTAATAAAAAATAAATACCACTCTTAATTTCCAAAATTTAAAAAACAAAACCCAAAGCTGAAAAAAGACCATTCAATACAATATTGTCCTTAAAAAATTCTTAAAAATAATCCAACTAAGATTGAATCAAAAAAATCAGAAGGATTTGATCACATAGTCATCTATAAAAATCTTAACATTTACCTCAAAATAACATTGGTTTCTCTTAAAGTCTCATATTGAAGAGTAATTAACCTAATGAAACATTCTCTATGAAAGGTTAATAATTTCCATAAATTACCCAAATCTCCATATGTTCACAATAAAATCATAGATTCTTCCAAAATAAAATTCCACCATTACTCCCAAAATTAAATCTCATAGTATTCTATTTTCCTTAAGAATATAATGTTCCCCAAAAAGAGAACTTCTTCCAACCTAACCTTTTTCACTTAATCACCAAATTATTTTCCTATATTAAGGATATCTATTTGATAAAACATAAGTTCTAAAAATCAACTTATTCTTGATCCATAAAATCATTTAACTAAAATAATAAGTCATACTAACTAGGGACTTCACGTAGGACAGTGGTAGGTGATGCGCCCTTGTCGCCCTTCGGTTTTTGGTTTGATTCCTACGGCCTTTCCAGACGTGATGGGTTGTCACCCATCTTACAGGTTGTCCTTTTTATAGAACTCAAAAATAACCCTAATATTCTTTAACCTCAAATGTTTTATTATACCTCTAATTTTCATCCCAACTCATAATGTCCTCAATATCTTAATTCATGATGTCTTATATATATTGAATTTTTTTACCACCATAAAAGAACTCTATTTTAAAAAAAGAACATCATACCCTGATCATGGTGTCCACATGGTTTCATCGTCATCTTGTTTACGAAGATAGATGGTCCATGTATTGAAATAATGATTTAGTGATCCTTAAAAATCATCTACTTCTTTTATCCAAATACACCTCGTACAACTTGGGTTATGTGGGTGTTCACAGAAAACTAGTTTCGGAAAATAAAACATCTATGACATATAATTTTAAAACATCTGATAAAACATTTTTTATAAAATAGTCAGACCGAGTTTGAGTTGAAGCATTCAATAAATGGTCCTTTTAAAATACCACAAGTATGTGCCGAATGACTATAATTTAAAAGAAAATATAAATAGGTTGCTCAAGGGTATCCTTATTCAGCACATTTTTAAAAATCATAATATGCTTCAAAATCTTATGATAAGGTAAAATATTTGAAAATGCCCTGATAATATTTACCTTTCTTGAAAATATGAGAATATTGAGAAAATAGGATTTGATTAAATACAACCCATGATCTACGATGGTATCAAAGTATAGAGTAGCTGTTTGATATCTCAAAAAATTGGTTGCAAGTGAGTTGTATGTTACAAAATGTTTCAGAGTTTCCTAGACACAACTTTGCAATAATTATTGCAATAAAGTCATCAAAAAGAGATATGAATGTCATTTAAGATCCTCCACCTTCTGTTTGTAAAATACCTTCCTTGATCTAAAAAAGTTTCAAAATAAGGATTTAACTTTAAGAGTAGACATAAAGACTAACCATGTGTCTAATAAAAACTCTTAATCCTATACAGTTTTCAAAAACAAACTTTGATACCAACTATAAGGACATGACCTTAAACATTACATAATTTGAAATTAAGTTAATAATTCACATTGAGGATCTTTTCAGATTTATAGTTTTAGATAATTAGTCCATAACTATGACATTAAATCTCATATATTATAAAGTAGAAAATTCTCCTCAGTATACATTTTTAAGAAAATAAAATCTCTTATAATAAAATAATAATAATTTTTTTTGATATAAATATTCTTGAATTATTATTTTCTCTTTCCCTACCTTAAATCCTGTGAAAAAAAGTTCAAAAAAACATGGGATGAGCATAAAAAGATCTGTAAGGGTTATAAAATAAAGAAATAAATCATTAGTACATCAATGCATACAAAAAATAAGCTCTTTTACATAACTCATAAAATAATAACATTTATGAATAACACATATAAATCATAAATCGTAAAGGTAACTTTTGGAATCCATATAAAAATTACATTATATATTTCATAGATATATAGGTAGTTACATTTGGAATACCCATCACAGTATATTCTATTAATCTCTTTGGAGAAAAATAAATGTTACCTCAGTTATGTTACCCAATGCATTGGAAAGATATCTCGGGCTCACCCACCCAAGGTTTTTCACGGAACCACCTGTATATGTAAATAATGTGCAATAACCATAAAATATTCATAACTCATAAAAAAAGTATAAAGGAAAGATAACATCCCCACATTGAAATCACAATATATCATTTCAAGATATTAACATAATCAATCCTTTATCAAACCATTTTCAAAACTATTTAAAACATTTAATAAAGATATATTTTGAATCAAAGTGTCTCATACCACTTTGAAGATTTTGAAAGAAATTTTAATTTCAAAACATTCATGTTCATATAAATAAAACCTTAAAACCATTTTGAAAACAAGTACATTAATAGGAAATATTTAGAATAATAAAATTTTAAAACATTTAAAATGATATTTTAGTTAAAGGGTTCCTAACTAAATGAGAGATGCTTGAATACAAATAATTGAGGAATAACATTAATCAAAGCTTATAATATCATGAGAATAAAGAGATTCATGATATAATATGTAAAAGGAATGTATATAAAACATATAATAGTGAATTGGTGTATAAAAACAAATAAGTCTCAATAGAATGCAATGTGAGACAAAGTCCCTTGCAATGATCATATCCACAGATTAAAGAAAAATCAATGACATAATTATGTGTGAAAAATAATAATACACCCAAAATAAGTGGATATTAAGTGAAAAATTTTTAGAGGTTATTCACATATATTCATAGCATGACATAATCAAGAAGTATATGTTTAACCTAATGAATTGAAATTGGGTTAAGAATTTCTCTTAGAGAAATTCAACAACCTAACATCGTCACATTAAAATTCAGAAAATGAGTCGATGAGAAAGAAAATGGTCTCTCATCCCATGGAAATAAAATTTATAGAAGTAAGGATATATTATAACATATTCTAGTATAAGAAAAAGGAAATTAAAATATATAACAAAGAATAAGTCTTTGACTAAAAGAGTGTGGGAAAAGGTTCCGTTACCGATTTGGTAACTAACGAAACATACACCCCATGAAGGAAGGATCATACAATGAAGATGTAAATAACGATAAATTAAATTACATTATAAAAATAATATAATCACGTTAATTACATACACCAAAAAATGGAAATAGTGGAAAATGTAGCATGAATCTCAAGGGAACAAAAAGTGAGATGAAAACCCCTTACCTCATGTCCGACTTGTCTTGTATGATCCTTGTTCTTCCTAAATAATAAAAATAAGTTAATTTATACTTGATCAAGATTTTTTTCAAGTTTATTATTCCTTTTATATCACATATTACCTTGATATAGAAATTATTTAATCATTTGATTTCATATCGGACATTTTGTCAATGTTTGGAACTTGAGTAAAAAATGAACTTATTATAATTACAAATTGTCCATGTGGTTAAAATTACATTATCCATAGAATGATATTATTGATTTAGATATAATATATATCATATATATACAGTATATATGTATTTATAATAGTCTATATCATTTGGATATATGAAAATGAAATGCACCATTCATGGAGACAGTAAGCCCTACGTACGCATGAACGCTAATTTCATTTCATTTTTTTTCATTTTTAAAAGAATGAAAACCAAATGATACATAGGTATCTTATTATTCCAGTAAAATATAAAATTTTTTATATGTTACATAATTTCATTAACACCATCCTTTATAAATTCCCTATATGGTATGAACGACTCATATCACATTGAGGGGGCTGTAGTCTGCATTTCCTAAAATGAAATTACCATATTTACTAATTATGGAAATCCTAAAGGTATGATATAAATGAAAAATAAAGATGAATATAAACAATATAAATATGATATATATCAAATATAAATATAGTTCCATCATAATGGCCACCATGAGAGGTGGTTGGAGATAATCGAACAGTCATCGTTTCGTGTGGCAGCAATTCACGAGACATAGAAATAGTAAGTTCGTATCCATTAGATGGAGGTGTGTGTAAGTGTAGTTTTAATAATTCTCATAAAATAACCGAGTATATTTAGTATACTAGTTTTGTTACGTAAATAGAAAATAATAAGAGCATAGGGAGTGAAGAATTAAAATAAAAGAAGAGAGCTTGAGGGAAGACGTTACCTTTAAATCAGGTAACGTCCTTTGGTTTGAACCAAAATGCTTCCTTGAAGTGACTTCTACCCAAGGAAAGGCATATGGGAGGAATTGATGAATCTTTAGAGATTATTTGGAGAGATTTTGGAAAATCCAATTTTCTTGAGAGGTGTGTTTAACAGGTTAGAGGTGATGGCCTTTTATAATGGAGAGGAGGGGAACTTTATGAAAGTTTGAAAATATTATTTTATTATATAAGGATTTTCGGTTTCTAAAGGTGGAAAACATGTTAAATTTGAAGATAAGATGAGTTTAGTTTGAAATAAAATCCTTAAATAATAGTTGGACACGTTTTGAATAGTTTTTTTTTTAAATTTTATAATCTCATTTATTTAAATCACTCAATAATTAGGTAATCAATGCATCATCATTGTGTCATAAATAATTAGATTTTTTGATGTCTAAAAATTAAAAATAAAAGAGCAAGATTTAGAAAATATTTTTATATTTCTAATAAATATTTATAGTTGAAGAGATAACTTATATCACCCCATGTACAAATTGATTTACTAAAAGTTATATGTTTACATCATTTTTGTCTTTACTTTAAATTAATTAATATAAAGTGTCATTTTCACTCCTAAGTGGATCCATGAGGTCAAAAAATAGTCCCAAGAATGTTATTAGTCGTAAATATCTCATCCAGTAGGGTTAGGACAAGTGTAAGAGTAATTTAGTATTATTATAATATTTTTTACCATTATTTACCAGATTTACCCTTTAACCAGGGTAAATAAAATATTTACTGAAGAAAATATTCATAAAGTATAAAAATAAAATTTACCTATTTACATAATTTGGAAATCATGATTCCAAATATGAAATCAATTTTTCATAATTCAGAAAATAGAAGTGGCAGAAATTAATTTAAAATTAATTCATGTTGTCAAAACAAAAAGTGTATTTTTAAGAAATAAAAACTATTAAAAGATTGACACTTGTTTATGTTCAATATCAAAGTTAAATTACTTAAAATGACCAAAATTGAATTAATTGGTAAAAATATAATCTAATTACACTTTAAAAACAATTAAAAAACAATGTAACCATATAAATAAATTTTATGAAAATGCAGTTTTGAATTAAAATGCTATATTTTTCACTATTCATTAAAAAATTAACTTTATCAGAAAAATACCAAAAAATTACCCAAAATAAATTTTGATGTCTCAATTTTTGAGAATAATTTTATTTTTTCAAATAGAACCTATATAAGTGACAAAAAATAGATTTAAAAAGGGTTCTCCATCCAAAGGCGGTAAAATGACCTTTTAAAGAATATTAGAGTATTTTTGCTTAAAATCTGAAACCTTCTTATTTAAATCCTCTAAAAATTATTGAATAAATGTAAATACATTTATAAAACATGTATAATCATATTGTAGTTAGTTCTGTTCATTCCTTCCATTACAACAACTAGTCCTTAACTACCATTTAAAATAATAATATTATATTAATATTTTTCAATATAACTCAACGTTGTGTGCAACATAAGTTTTCAAAGAATCATGTAGTTGTGTATCAGGTACGCCATTTAACATAGAATATATTTTGAATTAAAATTAATATTTAATTCAAAAATATTAATAAATATTAATATGTCATATTGTTTATTTACCTGAGATGTTACATAATCCATTGCTTGAGGTTACAAATTTCTATGATTTTTGAAACATGGTTGACAACAAAATCCAAATGGGTAGATTGTTAGGAAAATATTATTGGAAGTTGATTGTATTCAAGTATTTTATTTTCTTTTCAAATAAGTTTGAGAATAAATGGAAAATCACCTCACTTTGTATCAGGTGAAATTTGGAATAACTGTCAGATTAAGAGAATCTTACTCATAATGGATAAGAAGGAATATCATATTCTGGAGAGGTTGGCTAGATAAACTCATCATATTCACACTAAATCCATAATTAAAGGATTGATTTTATTTAGAATGTATCTTACTAAAAGTAAATAGTCGTCAGATTCACTAGGAATCTTGTTTATAAAGAATCAAAGTCTCCATGATGAGATTTTGAATGATTACAATAAATCAAATGTGATGATGTTTTTCTGATCTTTGGTTCTCATAAATCATATGTATGTTATGAAACTTATGATTAAAACTTTATGGAAGAATTAATATTTTAATGATATCATATTCATGTTGATCATATCTGGGTGGAAAGGAAAAAGGAGTTGGAGATCGTATTCATCCAGGATCATATTTAGACCAATCAGATTCATGGAAATCGTATTCGGTCTAAGAAAGAAATATAAGTATTATTTAAATAAATGGAAGTTATAATACATTCCAATGGAAATTTTATTATGCTAAATCTTATCTTCAATATGTTCAAATTCATGAAATAATTCATGATACAAGCAAAATGTTGTGAAAGAATGAAGTTATTGAGAAAAGAGAAGTAAGATAACAAGTGATATCGTATTAGGAAAAAAAGAACCTACTAATCGAACATGGGATGCAATCATATTCAAAAGTAAAATTTTTTGAGACTGATAAATGAAATTAATAGAAAATATTTTAATAAATAATGTAGTCAATCATTTTAAAGAGGTTGAATTGATTTTTTTATCAATCAAGTTGTTCAAGAGAAGAATAGAAGAAGTATAAGATAACCTGGAGGGTAATTGAGTTGAATAATTAATAAATTATTATAGTGGTATTTATATAAGGTAATTTTATCATTTTAATAGTAATTTGACCTTTGGAATAGAAACCTCACCATTGGGAATAGTAACATAGCCTCTGGGAATAGTAACATGACCGTTGGATTAATAATTTTACCAAAAAACAATAATTTTTTTTAAAAAAATTTATCATGATTATCATAAGTAAATATAAATAATATAATGCTAAAAATAAATATCTTGATAACAAATTAAAGAATATATGAGCACATTTTTAATAAATAACATTTTAAAGTAATTCGTAAAAATCAATAAATTTATATTAAAAATAAATATACCTTTTTAAGAAATTTATTTTCAAAAAAATAATATCATTTTTAAATTTTCACATCATAATTTCCCATGGGGGATTTTTTTGGTAATTTTCTAAAATAATTCTATTTTCTACTGAATAGTAAAAATACAGTTTTTCACATAAGTGATGTATTTTCAATTACATCATTCATGATGTAGTAATGGCCCAATTAATTATAGACCATTATGTTCATCAAAAATATATTTAATTTCATAAATTATTCATTAAAATACAATAAATTAAATTTCCAAACCTAAAAATAATTTTCCAAAACCTAAAGTCAAAATTGATCCCTTAGAATATTTTTTTTTCATTTTCTCGACTTTAATTTTAATAAAATAAGTGAATACCAATTATAAAGGGGTTTAAAGTCCTAAAACCATTTTATAATATTGATATATTAATTATATTTTCTAAAATTTACTATTACATGTTTTACCTTTGATATGATATTTTATTTAATATTTTATTCTAAAATACCTCTCTCCTCAAGTATAAAGAACACCTCTCCCTCCCATTAGAAAAAAAGTCCTACCTAACTTGAAAAATCCAATGTTCTATTGAAATATTCCTTATGAATACACTTAGAATATCTATGGAAATTCTCAATTAAAACTAATCTAAACATCAAGGGAGTTTTATTGTCATACAAGAGAAGCTACACCGAGGAAAGTGTATGTTTCTACCAACTCTTCTCATTTTTTCTTCTTCTCTTTATTTTTTCCAATTACATTAAGAAAATAATAAATAATTAATTATGTTGTATGTTAAAATTTTATTGATGATCTTAACCTAATTAAAGTATCATAATTCTGAAATATATAAATTTCAAACTTCTCATTCCTTTACATTTGACAATGTATCATCAATAGTCAGTCAATCACCAATAAGGACATTTCCAATACTTTTATTATCACTAAACCTATGTTTGGTTACAATAAATTATTTATAATATATAAATATATATTTTATTCTTCTAAAATTAATTATACTTATATATAAATGACCTTTGAAAAAAATAGAGACATCGAAACAAAAATTGAAAATTTTAATTAAAACATGATATCAAAACAATTCACATTTAACAAAGAGTATTTTAAATTATAATCCAATAATTATAGTGGATAAATAGTGTAAAAATGTACATAATTAATATCTGGTACATTTTTTAATAATAGGAAGTTTATCATTCAGGAGATGGAAAATAAATGAAATAAAGTAAGATTTAATGTAAGGGGATTCTCAAACCCAACTCCTTTTCTTTTGGATTATCCCTCTTTCACATCATTTTTATTATAGATATTCCTTTAATGTTGACTGAAAATTCACTTTTTTATTATAAAAGCACTTTTAAGGTAAATGTGATAAACCACAAGTATCAAGTAGAGAAAGCATCAAAGGAAACCGAATAATTATTGAATGACAACTTGAGCCTATTAGAACTATTCACCCTAAATAGTTTCTAGGCAAGATTTGTTACCTGTAGATCAGGATCATCCTTTATATGGTCTTCAAATTGATGCACCAAATTGTCCTATATTGGCATGTAATCTTCTCTTCGCATTTTATTTACATTGAATTTTTTAATCAATATTTGGTTCTGTTTATCAATCCATGCAGTCTACTCCTTATTAGTGTCCACCAAAATACATCTCTCTATCATCTTGTCATCTTCTTCAAGTGTGGTAATAATCACAAGGAAGACCTCCACCATTTCTTCCTTCGAATGAACAATAAACTCTAATTTCATATCCCCCTCTGCTCCTGCCATAATTAGATTAGAGGTCTCCAATGGGTCCCCTAGTTCTTTCTTTTAATGTTAAATATATATATTTTCAGTATTATTACCTTATCTTTTGGGGGATATACATTTTTCCATCATGATTTTTAATACAAATAAAAATATTTTTGAAAAATACATTTTCTTCCAAAAAAAATAATTTACTACTCATGTTTTGTTTCTTCTCCAAAGAAAAATGACCTTTTATCCCAAAACATGATATCACTTTTTCATTTTGGAACCCCAATGTTCATTCATGAATGTATTATTTATGTAATCCTCATGAAAATCAGTCTTTTACATGGGTTATTTTATTTTTATGATCATTATCTTTTCTATGTGTCATGCATTATTATGTTAATATTATGATGTGATGGGTGGGCCTAGAATTATATAGCCCTCTAATGCATTGGGTAATCTGATGTATCTAATGAGATAATTTGTGATATGTGTGAACATGATTGTATATTTTTTAAAAGTAATTATGTTGTTATTATTCACATATGTTATGCATGAAAATGATTCATGTTTTTTTTCACAACTATGTGTGGTATTTGACCACAATTACTTGATGTTTCATTTTATACAGTGCCACATTACATGCATTTATCATATGTTTCCCTAATGATTATGATGACGATCTTATGATTATGATTTGAAAATGACGATTATGTTCAAAAATGTTATATTAATCCATGTCCCTTATTAATCCTTTTAGTGGGCTTTTATCACACCCCTTTCATTGGTGTCTACTAAAAAATACCAGATTAGAAGGTTTTATTTAGAGGGGGTTCTGCACAACCCCTATAAATTCAATTTCTATGTAATTAGAGAGGGTTCTGCAAACCCCATTTGATCATAAAATTTATAGTGGGTTATAAACCCTCTCTAAATTCATTTTCTATTAAAATTATAGGGGGTTGTGTACAACCCATGCTAATCATCTAATTTAGAGGGGTGAAAAACCCCCCAGTAAATTTTTTAATATTATTTTTTAATATCCAATTGGATTTTAGAGGGGGTTCAAAACCCCCTCCAATATCTGAAATTAGAGGGGGTTCAAAAGCCCCCCTCTAATTTCATAAAATACAGGGGGTCCAAAACTTCCTCTAATGTATTTAAATTATATGGGGTTCAAAACCCCCTCAAATTTGAGAGATTACATGGGGTTGTGAACCCCCTCTCTTATTTTTAAAAAAGAAACTTCCATAACATATATATATATATATAAATAAATAAATAAATAACCATATATAAATGTATTTAAAAACATTACATGAACATATTATATAAAATATTTATATGATTTTATTTAATTGTATTTATATGTATACATAAATATAATTGTATAATATTATATAAATTAATTAATATTTTTTTTACAAATTTTATTTCATATAATATTATTTTTTTATAATATAAAAGAATAAAAATATTATATCAATATATATATTAATATAATTTATGTAAAAAATATATCATATAAAACCCCAAACTTGTAGTATTTATAAATTTTATTAGAATAATAATAAGTATGTTTTTAAATAATATGTATATGCCTTTATATTATATATAATTAATATTATATGAAATATAATTTATAGAAATAAATATATATTAATGTAATATTATAAAAATATATTTATTGAAATATGTATATATATATATATATTAATGTATATAATAATAAACATATGTATTGAAATACATTGTATAAAAAAATTTATAAATTGTATTTTGTATAATATTAATTATATATAATATAAAACATTATTTCATATAATATTAAGAATATTTTTTATGAATATTATTTCATACAATATTGATTATATATAATATAAATATTAATTATATATAATCTAAAAACATATTTCAAATAACTTTTTATAAATATTTCTGTAAATCATATTTCATATAATAATAATTATATAATAACTTTCTATAATATTATATATTTTATACAAATAAGCATGTGTATTAATGTGAATAATAACAAATATACTATATAAATATATTTTTAAAGAACTTATATAAATATATTAAGTAAATACTTATATATATATATTCTTTAAATAAATATATATAAAATATAAATATACATTTATGTATATAAATACATTACATAAATATACAATATGTATGCATTTAATATGATATATGTATAATATAAATCATAAAATAAATGTGTAGTTTTTATATAAGACCAACATATAATTTTTATAGTTTAAAAAATTGATGTAATAACAATAATAATAATTAATAATATTATTGTTATCACACACGCATACACAAAATTATTGTAATATATTTGGTTAATATATAATTATAGAATATAGAATATTTATAATTGTATATACATATAAATATAGTCAATAATATATATAAATATATTATATATAATGGTTTATATATATATTTATAAATAGAGAAAATAATATATATTATATGGAAAATATATTATACATAATTTTATATACATATGAATATAGTAAATAATATATATATTGTAATTTAAATGTACTTAAATATATTATGAAAATAATATTTATTAAAATTAACATTCAAATATATATAAATATATTCATGTGTAATTAAAAATTAAAATGCATTTGTTATAGTGGTTGGAGGGTGGGGTTCCAGCGGTGTTTCTTCCTTTTAGTTTGGTGTTCGAATCCTAGGTGGGGATATTTTATACATACGTTGGGGGGTGTTTGGTCGGTCATGTAGTGCGGTGGGGGGTTGTTTGGTTGGTCATGCGGAGCATGATCAGGGGCGTGAAATGGAACAGGGGGGGAGGGGGCGAGGGGGGAGGGGAAATTTTAAAAAAACTAATAAAAACAAAACCCACATTTAGGGAGGTTTTAAAAAACTTCCCATAAACGTGGGTCTTAAAAAAATATGGGGCAGTTAAAACCACCCATAGAATTAATATATTTATTAGAGTGTCTTTTAACCCCCAATAAAATTTAATATTTCTAGAAAAATAAGAAAACATTTGGTGGGTTAAAACCCCCTCTAATTAATCACTGCTAATTCTCTCCCAATTATACCAATTCTTCCTAAAAATAGCCCCTACCAACATAGGGTGGGCACATTAGCAGTAGTTCTCCATAACCACCGCTAAAACCTTTAGAGGGGGTTATAAACCACTCTAAATGAAAAACTAACACCATATAATCACCCAATTTTATTAGTTTCTCAGGTGACTACATTTACTTATGAGAACATGATCTTTTATAAGGATAAAGAAGAAGGATTTAAATATAATTTTATTATTATTATTTAATAGTGATGTATGATCTAGATTTTTCTTAGATACTAAAGCTATGAATACTTTAATTCATAACTATTATTTTCTATGTCTTTTAAATGATTTCATAGTCATGGAAGAGAAATTTGGTCACTATAATATCATAGATAATAATATCATTTTATGGTTTTGTGTATCATATAATTGATTGGATACATATTTCTTATCCATTTTTAGAAATTTTATAAAATCTAGTGGTGGATTAAATTTAACATATCTATATGTTTTGACCATCCATTAAAAATAATTTCATTTTTAACAAAATCAAAATATATGGAAGGTATGAGGAGATCCTATACATTAATATAGTTTTTTATGTTCAATAGAATATTATATATATGATTTTTATGTTTTTTATAAAAAATAATTATTTAATAGAATTGAATAATCAATTCCATCAAGGACAAAATAGTGGTATGGAAATTCAAGAAGATAAATATATGGAATTGAAGAAACACACCTCACTAGTTTGTTGTTTAATTTACATTGTTCATATTTTTTTTTGACATAATTGAAAATATTTTTATCAACACTAACATGAATCAATTATTAAAGAGTGAGGAAGAAGGTGTGATCCTTTTTCTAGGAAGTGAGTTGAACTTAAATCTTTGCAGTTTCTAAAAGTGACATTATTGATTTAGGAAAGTAGATACATAACAGCGTGTATTCTCCATAGATGAGCCCATCCACATTAGACGGTGATCCATAGAAAATAATTACAACCTTTTAATATATTTTCATTACACACCTTATATGCTTTCGAGATTATGACTAATAGAATATACATTACTTCTAACATGGGAATAGTATCCAATAATAGATAATTTATTAAAGAAAATATACAACCTAATTACCCCTAATTATGATATTGATCTTTAAAATGGAAACTTTATTACAATACCTTCACTATATTTGACAAATATAAATAAGAAACAAACAGAAGATTCTTCTCTTCTAAGGTAATCCACAGACTAGTGGAATCATGGATCGAACCAATTGGACCTATAATAGATTGAGTTTTTCATGTTTTTTTAATTATATTTTTTGGATTTTAGTGGATAAAAATATTTTAAAGGTCATGTAATATAGATATTATTAAATTTCATTCATATAATTTGTGAATTTTAAGGGGGAATGTTTTTGAACATTGGCATTAATAGAATCTTATGATTGCCTTAATGACATAAAAGGGAAATTTTATATCATTGTTGGGTCTATAATGGGGTATTTAAATTAGGTTATATTTTTAGGGGAAATTTATGACATCGATGGAAGTTGGGAGATGTTTTATAATGATACAGAGTTAGTTACATTTATTTTAAAACTTTACATTTTAGAAATTTAAAGGTTGGAAGGCATGTGTGGTTAATAGTATGGTTAGTGTAACAACCCCAACTCTAGTAACCAGGAGCTAGTTTCTATATTATTACATTGGAATGTGATACAAGTGATCTCATAAATAAGGACTGATCAATTTAGTTATCTTTAATAACTTGAAACATACATGATTTTATTTTGTTAAAAAAATGTAAACATAGTATAAAACATAACATATGAAAATTTTCGACATCATTGAAACTCATTCTAATATTTCTTCTTCATATCTTAGTGAATGGGAATAAAATAAGGGTTTTATTAAATAATTAGCATGGGTTAATTAAAATTAAAATTATTATGAGTAAATAAGTCATAATCAATATGGAAAGGTAAATAATTGAAAACACTTTCCATTTAATCAATAACTTGTGAATAAAATTCATTTATAGATAGAATCAATTGCACTAATATAATGGATAATAATAAATGAATTATCAATTAAGGAAATTCTTTATATTATATTTAATGATATTAGATATCATGATATATTTACCATCAAGACCTTACACTAAGACAATTTAAAACTATGGGTAGTCATACACCCAAAACCCATTTATAAGGCTACTCAACTGGGTAGTCTCATAAGAACTATTAATGCGTTGAGGGAATATATAATTCCAATCCCCACACATCAATACATGTAAAATTTATTCCTCATGTATTTGATGATAAATTTAAATTCATAAATGATATTTCTTATCAATAAATATCTGTATTGAGTAAATAATATGATGTATCAAGATTTCCCCAGTCAATCAAAAAAATTTCATAATAAAACACCATATGTAGAAATGGTATAAAATTTAAGAAATAATAATTTCCATGATACAAATAAAATATATATTTGTGAGAAATTTTTTATATAATGAAATATGATCACATGAAAGTGTATGTTTCAATAAAAAGTTTATGACTACAAAATTAATAAGAGATAAAATATGACCATTAATTCATCAGAAATATAGGTTTTGTAATAAAATCATATCATTTATATAAATAAATAAAATATAATGAGAATATTAAAATATCATTTAATTAAATATTTTTATTCGTAAAACCATTGAAAACTTTTATAACAATCTAAGAGCATAAATCAGTTATGGCTGCGGGAAAATCCATTAATGTAGTATAAGTTAAAAAACATTCCCTTTGAATTTTTATAAATAATGTTGAAAATGAACCATTAAAAATAATTATAAATATTAAATTCAAAAAGTTTCATAATTCATGGATAAATTAAAATTTTATTTGAGTTAATAAAAAGGAATTTTGTAAAATAATTTTTAAAAATTTTGACATGGAATAAAAATATACCCAATCAAAAGTGAAATAAGATCAGATTTTATTTTTATAAAAACTATTGAATCAAGTACCAAGTAAAAGAAACTTTGGAAGAAAAAATGAGAAATAATTGAATATTTATAATATAATAAAATATATTGAGCTTATAAAGGATATATTATATGATTCCTTCATTGAGAATACGAGTAGTCCCAAAAAATGAGATTGTAAAATAAATTCATACTTATTTGGTAACATTAAAATTGTAAGCACTTGAAATAATAAACATGAATTTAAAAATTAATCATAATGAATAAATATATATTCTTTTTAAATACAAAAAAGGTTCAGTATAAACCCTATATAAAATAAATAGAGGCATAATACCAAATAAGTCACAATAAAGTGAAAGTTGAGATGAAATATCGTACCTCTTGTTTCCCCTTTTTTAAGCATGAATAATACTATTTTATAATGGTTTAAATATGTTATTTAATTATACCAAAACCATGTTAATATTTATAATATCATATATGATCCTCTTATGACATTTTATCACTAATTCCTTAACAATATTTCATTATTATCATTGTTTCTTGTGTTAACTGCTTTATTTTCTCATGCATATTTTTTAATATAATTTCTTGCCCTTATTTTTTATTATGGTTATATAATTTAAATAATGTTAATAATGATATAAATATATCATATATTCATTAAATCTATCCTTATTATCATTCATGTAATCATAAATTAAAAATGGATTACATCTCTGTATAAAGGTGGTAGTCAACAAATTCGCCCGAGTGACATTATCATTTTACAATGGATCGGAAGGTGAAAAGTAAGATTAGATATTATAACTAAAAAATAAAAATTATGTTCTAAATATAATATATATTAATTATTTTCATCTTTATAACCATTCAATTAAATTAGTGATGAAAAAACGAATTACATCACTACATGGGGACAGTAAACCATATTTACACACTTATGATGTCTTCACTTGTTATAAAATGGAAAAGGAGGAAATGGTTACCCAATATTCATAATAAAATATAATCATATTTATGATAAAATATTAATTATTTTATAATGGTTACAATAGTATTAGAGGAATCATAAGAAGGAATAAATTTTAATGAGTCGGCCAAGATAATTACCTCTTCCTTAGTAGACTTCTGTTAGATATCCTCTTAAGGGACTTAGGGTGGGTTTTTTAGAAAGAAAAGAAACTCAAAGAAATATATAAGGATTTTTATAATATAAATAGTTTATTTTTTACCAATATAGGTTGATTAATATAGTGTAAATAAATTATAGAATGGGTATCCTTTTATAACTGAGGGGGGCACTCTCATAATTACTTAGAGTGTTAAATTAATATAAATTAATTTTCTTGTAAAAATGGATCATAATTGCTATAATTATAATATTATATGATTAATAGTTGAAATACTCTCATAAAATAAAATTTGGACAATTTTTTGTTATTTTTTCATCCTTGTATCTTTGTTTTAACCCCCATTAACCCTATTAACAATTACAACAATATAAAAATTTTATACACATTAAGTGTGAAGAATGTTTTCATAAATGAAAAATTGGCTAAAAATGGAAAATGGATTAAATTTTATAACATATCTTATCCCCCTTTCCCTAGTTCAATATTTTTTTGATTTTCAAATAATTTAATAAAATATTTTTTTCATAAAATATATTTAATTTCATTTTTGACACTATTCATTTATTTTGACTTTAAAACTCAATAAAAATATAAAATTATAATATAATCCTTTAAAACAAAAATATTTTCTTATATTTATCAATATAATTCATGGGACGTAATAATCCATCCAAATTGTTTTACTTTTAATATTTTTAAAATCATTTATTTTAACTTTCTATTATTTTAATAAATATTGTATTAGAGTTGTGCAAGAATTTAACATAATTATTCAATCATTAATAATTTAAAATAAATTACAATAATAAAATAAATCAATTATGTTCAAAATAATATTTTATATTAATTCATAACATATTTTTAGCCTTATGTGAACATATAAAATAAATTAAAATCAAGAGAGGGTTATTTTTAAATTTTCTCTACATAGAATACTATCAATGTCATTACCAAGGTTAATGGAACAAAAATTCATATATATTATAATTTTATATGGATATTATAAAATTAAACCAAAAAAGTGAACTAAAGGTAAGTTATTGTTTGATTTATAATGCGTAATCACATTATTTTTAACATTAATTACCTGATTTACCATTTACTGATATGATAAATTTTACCACAATTACTGTTCAAAATGCCTAAAAATAAAAAGTATCTCTTTACAAAATTTAAAAAATTTAATTCCAAATATGATATCAATTTTTCCAGATTAAATTCCTATAAGTGGAATAAATTAATTTTAAAATGAGTTTTTAAAAAGTAATAAAATATTTTTACATAAAAATATGATTTTAGGAATAAAATTAACTTATCTCAAAATTATGAAAATTATTGAATCAAATTATACTATTATAAATAAAATAGATCATATGTAAATTTTATACCAGATATATATATATAATGATAATTTTAAATTACAATATTTATTAAAAATAAATGATGGTATTTGAAAAGTATTATTTTTCACTATTCAATGAAAAATCACTTATTTCAGAAAAATCCCAAAATTTTTCATTATGTTAATTTTGATTTTATGTTTGCAAAAATGAAATTAATTTAAGAGAATTAAATTTATAAAATTTTATAATTTAAGTACAAATCACATCCTTGAATAAATCTACATGTATTGTGCTTTTTTTCAGTAAAAAGAAAAAAAATGCTATAATTGAAGCTCTGTGTAATATCATGGGATTTTGAATAGGTTCAAAATTTCAAACTTTTTGAATTTTGTTTCTCTTGGTGGTCGGTACAACATTATTTTTGGTCTTAAGAACCTAATTTGGAGAGTTTGAATTCTATAAGGCGTTGTTTCTAGATAGTATTAATGGCTTGGTAAGTGCCTTGAAAGTTTGAATGGGCTTTAGAAGAGTCAGGCTCCGAATACCCAATTTCAGAAAAAGAAGACCAAGACACACAATTTTTCTAACCATGTGACTTCAACCATGATGTATATTTTCAAAGGGGTGTAGTTTTATTAACCATGAAACCCCTTTCAACCAAGCATGTGGGTGTTTATAGGTCTTTAAATAGGGTGCACACAGTTGGCATATAGTCTGGAAAAATCGTGTAGCCAAACCATGCGACCTATTTTAAATGGGTGATCCTTTGGACAGTGAGCACCGTACGGTTGGTGCATGGTATTCCAAACTATACGTTAAACATATAAATTTTTAAAGAGTCCATGATTAAATTCATTATCCATATTTATTTAATAGGCCTCCCCTTTATCCTTCTATGTTTATAGCCCCTCCTTTAGGTGTGGAGATCTTCTAATCATCCCCTCATAGGCATTGATCCTTGGATATTTTTTGAGCCCCAATTCATGCTTCGTTTATGGCTATGGATTCCTCTCAGTAAGGACTTAAGTCCTTTAGCTTATATTAATTTTTTATCTCTCTATATAGAATACTAAATCCTTGTGATCTCCTTAACCTATTTTAAGGGAGTTTGTCTAAAATCTTAGTTTCTTTTGATTCATCTTGAGTTAGAGACTGATACTCAATAAGAATGCACCTACGAGTATAAGGAAGTTGGTTTCTAGAATTATCTTTAATTTTATAGGTGTTGTGGGGTTTATGATTAAATGTTTAGGTTGGGATGTTTGATGGAATCCTTTAGTTAATTAATACTTGTCTTTAAATTGATTAATTGGATGTCATAAGATGTCATTGAGAATTAAATATCCTATATATATATATATATTCTAAACTGGGTTTGGGGATTTTGACCAATTGGGAAGGTTAGGTTGGTTGTGTGTATTAAATTAATTAATTTTTTATATGTCTATTATGGTTCTATGGGACTGTTATGAGCATGGATTGAGTCTTGGAGGGGATGTTAATTATTGGGTCTGAGGTGATATGGTTCTTTAGAATGGGCTTGGTTCGAAATACATGGGGTGATAATGATTTCCTGGTTGAGGTGACACAATTCATTGGGATTTAGGTGACAAGGTTGTTAGGAATAGGGCATGGACAATGTAATTTAATATGATTTTGATCATCAGGACTTGGGAAATGTTTCCACGTGGGAAATGAGGTTTCTGGTTCATGTGGCTTAGTAAATGTTGGTGATTTTTGCTCATCATTGTTATCTGATGCACTATTCGATCCATGTGGAGACATATAGGACTCATTTGAGATGGTGTTGACCACTTTTTATGGGTGGAGACCTCTATAGATATCTCTTCTTAGGGTATTGTGTTGATAATTTGTTATGTTGGAGGTTCTCATCGTAGAAATCTATAGTTGATAGTGATGGACCATCAAAAGATGGCGTTGAGACCTTTTGTTGGGGGATGTGGCTCACTATTATATTGAGGTTTATGGTTTGAGATTATTAGAGGATGTATATCTTCACGTCTTGGGATGTCAAGCTGTTAATCTGATGGTGATCTATTATACATTGGAGGATAGATATCACCATGCCTTAGGATGTTGGGCTATTGAGGCAATGGTGAATTTATGAGTAGATGTCTAAGGGAACTGGGACGTATTAATGGGCACATCATTAAGACTCCATATACTTGATTTGTGGAATGTGAGGTTTCAGATGGAATTATGTTTCGATGACATATTTATGGGGGGTTCCTGAGGGCTCTCTATGAATGATACTCTTTAAGGGATACCTAGACACTAATCCTTGGATCCTCACCACTAAATATATATATATATATATAGACATTTATTATATGCCAAATATATATTTGGGGAACATATTTAGAGACATACTTATGTTTTTTAATGAAGGTAAACGATTCTATGTGGTTGTTGAGAACACACTGATAGAAACATAGCATATACCAATAGTTTAGAACCATGTGTATAGCCTATACCCATGGTTTTATGAACTCTGAATGATGGAGAAATCGATATTTAGATGCACCCACAATTTCTATACAAATTGTGTTTATATCCTAGGATAATTTCATAGTACCCACAATTTAGTTAAACCGTGCGTATATACCTGTATCCACAATTAGGAGAACTATGGGCATAGATTCACCCACAAAACCACATTTTACCCATAATTTATTGAACTGTGGGGATATCTCTATGTCCCAACCTAGCAAAACCAGCCCATCCTGAACCTGTAAACAAAACAAAAACCATAGTACACATTCAATGAAATAAATATATTTTGTATTTATCATTGAACCCATTTCTTGTAATAAATTTCAAACCATTTACCATACTATAATAGACATATTAATCCATACAACCAATCAATTAAATTCATTAAAAAACATCCCCATGTCTATTTACTACTAACTAAAAAATGGAGGGGATCAATATCTTCCCCATAACCATCATCCTCATCCTCATCACCTTCAACAACATCCTCATCACCACCATCACCAACAGAATCATCTAAAGACCCACCACCATCATCATCATCATCCCCACCACTACCACCACCATCATCTCGACTGCCACAAGGACCCTCATTGACATAACTCGGGGCATCAAATAAAGAGTGCATTGATTCCATACATGAATCAAAAGTAGTATAATTCACTAATAAAATTGATTGAATTATAACTGAAATATATTTCAAGAAGTATTTGGTGACTAGTTTACTTCTTTCTTGCTATTGTTAAGCTATATTTTATCCTTAGATGCTTCATCATGAGTTCTTTTCACCTAGGTGGTCTGATAGGTTTTATAGGTGCTTGATGAGGTCCAATACCTAGTGAGTATAGTGTTTTTCCCAAGTCGATATCAGACACTACCCTAGTAATCCTCATTGTCAGATCCATATTTTTAAATTAATTATTATTTTTATTAATTCTTGGATCATGGTTATCGCACCGAAGTCCAGGCTGGATCTCGGATTAAAACTTTTATCCTTTAGTATTTTATTAGGTTTTGGACCCGTACGTAGTCGCCGTGAGATTGGCGGTAGCCATGCAACCGACCAAGGTGTTTTGCAACTCCTCATCATTCTTTTTGTTATTAATCCTTATATTATTATTATTACTATTTCATTATTTTCATTTTTATTTTTATTATTTTTGGTTTTATTATTATTATTATTATCTTTATTGTTCCTTATAATATTACTTTTATTATTATTATTTGAATTATTATTATTATTATGGTATTATTATTATTATTATTATTATTATCATTAATATTATCAATACTGTTATTATTATTATAATAATAATAATAAAATGAAAAAAAACATCTAACCCTAATATACCCAGAAGTCGCCCCTCCCTTCCCCGATCCACACTGCATGCCGCCCCCTAACCCTCTGTGCTCACCTGAGACCCTGCACCCTGCATGTCATCTTTGGTAATCGCTCCCTAGGCCCTCGCTAGCGCCGACCTCTCCCCCTCAAGCTCCAAGACACCTCCACCTCACCCTCTCTCAGCGCTGCTCCCAGGCCCTCCCCTCTCCCACTTCAGAGGTGATTTCATGCACTGACATCCGACCACGCCATCCCCCTCCCGCTCCGACAGTTCTCCTGCCACACCTGCCTTCTTTTGCACTGGCTAGGAATCTCCGGCCACCCGCGTTCCCGCAACTCCGACATCCAGATAGACCTCGCTCCGACCAAACATCTTCTCACCGGAGCTTCAAACTCACTGTACCCCACCTCTTCGGCAACCAATCCACTTCTGACCCTTCCTGCTCTCCTTACTCCAGCCAACGACGCCTCCTATCCCCACTTCACAGCACTTCAGCCTCCCCTCCGGTGCGCAGACTTCACCCTTGAGGTGTGTTCTTCATTTGGGTTGTGTTTTTCTTCAAATTAATAAAACCTTAGTGTCCAAGTTATGTGCAGTGTGTTCTTATTGTTTCTTTAAGGTGTGCTAGGGGTTTTTGAGGTTCGGTTCTACCTTTCATAGAAGAAGCATTACATTTTCATGCCTTTGAGGTAGGCCAATCAAGAAATATTCCTTTCCAATGCATTCCTTTGGCTCCTAGTTCTTCCAATTATAATTATTATTATTTTTCTATTTTATTTGATTCATTAAAATATACCCAATTAGTCTATTATGCATTTATAAGTTTTTATAATTTGTTAAAAAGAATTTCTTTTGATGCAATCCTTCAGTTGTGCCATTGTATTGGTAAATTTAGTATGTTCATATTAAAATCATATTTTCATCCATGATGGAATTTTTTATTTAGGTTCCAAATCTTATTTTGAAATTTTTTAAAATATGATTCCCACATCCATAGTTTACACAGTTAGTTTTTGGTGGTGTTTTCTAGATGATTGGATTTTTTAAAAGTAAGTTTTAATGATCTTCATATATAATGTTTAGGATTTTTGCACCTAGGTTGTTCTTTCTAATTGATATTGTTTATTTAAAGCAGGATAAGGGGTTTTTATGAAATTCTTATCCCTCACGTTGTTGTGAAAATGTTTATTTGGATGTAAGTTTGGTCTAGAGCATGTTGTTTTGAAATGGTATGATTTGTTAAATGTGTTAAAATATTTTTGGGAAAAATTTAATGATTCCTATGGGGATGGTTTTATGTTTTATAAATAAGGTGGGTGGTTGAACATGGTTCTTAATGAAATGGTTGTTTTATGGAAAATGGTTTAAAGGGTCTTAATTTTATTTGGTGTATCACTGGATGTTGGCGCAACCGTGCTTTCACTTGGTGCACACATGGATGTGTCAACAAATGAAGGTGATTCCTTAAGTTGGCATTGTCTTGATATATTGGTTTTATAAATGGTTCTTATTTTTTTTGAATGAGGTTGAGTCTTTTGTGTGTGTTCAAAACATTACTTTCAAGGTGTTCCACAAGTTTGGGCTAGTTGGACATAAAGCATAATTTGGCATGAGTTAAAAGAGTAAAGGTCATTTAGCTTGAAAATATAAATGTGGTGTTTGTTTAATAGTTTGATAGTGTTTTTGGACATGTTGACTCAAAGGCCCATTTGGCACTTTTAGCTTTAGTGTATTGTTTGTGTTTATTCTTTGAAATGACGATGTTTTGATTAGTGTATGCCCATTTAACAACTTTAATATTTTGAAAAAGTTATCAAATGGTTTTAATGATTTCATGGCATGATGGACCATTTAGCACCTTTGATGATATATATATATATATATATTTGTAGAAACTCTATAGGGGGCATATCCCTTATGGGTTAAAGTATGGAGTGTCCGTGTTTGGGGTAGGCAAGTGTCGTGAGATGAGTCACTTGTGCGAGGGCCTCCTACTTGCACAATATTATTATAACTACCATGGGTTCATGGGTGTCTTTTAGATGATCGAGTGACGGTTTCTGACCAACCTTGATTATATAGTTTGGTACCCCTAGATTTTTTATTAGGCTAGGCAGGCTTTGACACTAGATTGGTTAATTTAGGGCGTCCAATTGGTTATAGACTTAGGAACTTCACCATACGCAGACAGGTGGTTCCAAAACCGAGTACATACAAGGGGTCTTCTAGGGATGTTTAGGATCACCAATTGTTGACCTTTTCTTTTCTTGTTTACATTTAGCTATACTTATTTTTCCATCTTATATTGTCACCTATTTCTTTTAGCACTGCCCTATTTTCCATGTCTGGCTTTTATTTCCAAAATTGTAACTTTTTTTCAGAAATGGAACATGGTGTGTGTTGGATTTTTAAAATGAAAAATTGATATTGTTTTATTAAGTTATTGAAAACCTATTTTTATAATTGTATTCCAAACTTGTGTCGTTGGATTATTTTGTAAAGGAGATGTTGGATTCTGCGGTTTATCTTGGAAATGCTAGTGAGCATTTTTAATTCTCATGCCTATATTTATCATTTCATTTGTAGGTTCCCCTTTTCTCGAGTTCTCTTGTCTGAGTTGCTCATTTTTTGAGCAAGGTCGGCCTTTGGTTGGGTGGTGACCTGGAGGTTCATATGGAGGTATGTTTAGCTATTCTATTTATTTCTTTTCCCGCTGCTAGAGTTTAGTTTTATTGTTTTGTTTATTCTAATTTATTTATTTTCCTTTATGGGAAAAATTGTTTCCTACAATTAAATTTTGATGTTCGGTACTCATTGTCTTCTAGTGGGGATCATGAATGCTCTTCGGGTCATGTCGCGGACTGGATTGGGTGACCAGTTCGGTGTCGACCCAGGTTGGTTCATGAAAAAATGGTATTAGAGGCGACCCTTTTTATTTGGGGTGTCTGGTAGATGGAGTTTTGGATTATTGGTACTTTATTGGTAGGTATGAGAACTGCATCGTGAACACTTTCTCGTTATAAACACTGAGTTTCCAGGGGTAGTCTAGTTTTTGTGTCTTCTAATTTTGTTTTGCGATTGAGGAATGACAATAGAGGTTGGCCAGTGTCATATCGTGACCTCACAGGGAGTAGTGACCCATGTGCAGTCCGAGTGCACAATTGATCTCCTCCTCCTCATTGATGCTTTCCTGGGGTGTGGCTCACTACCATGTCGTCGGGTTAAGTGTTACTACTAGTTCCTCATTCCGTCATTTTTTTTGGCGTAAGTTGTTTTTCTCTTTGATTTGATTCCAGTTGGTGCAAGTGGGTTTTTGAAAAAAATAAAAAGGGTTTTTGAAATGAAGGAGTTATCTTATGAATGAATTGCATTGGTAAAATGGGTTCTAAAATTGAAGTTTTATTGATTTGATAATTTTGTAAATTCTTAGATTTTCTAGAAAGTGTTTTGGACACAACCTTGGGTACTCTTTAAGAATATTGGAACATGGGTGGGCACGTATGTAAAGTGCATGTTGGTGCGTATGGGTGGAAGTGGATGAAAACATGCAAAACAGTTCATGGGATTACTTGGGTGTGTTTTGAAATTACAGACTTTACATTATTATTATTATGTGATTTTGAAAATGGTAAATGTTTTTTTGTAAAATTGAATTTGTTTTAAAAAGTGGTGTTTGGTTTTTGGAAATTTTCCTTAAATAAGGAAAAATAAAAATGGGGCTTTTGAAAAAAAAATTGGCCACGTTTATATTTTTTTGGTTTTTTCTGAATGTAGTTGCCTTTATTAATGTTGCTTCGTCTTGATTTTGGTTTTTTCTCTATGGTTTATATGTTGTTTAGAAAATTCTTCCGAGAAAGGTCCCTAGGGTTTCTGATAAGTCATGACATGTTTTTGGTCATTCTCGGACGTTACCTATCCTTCACGGTGATCGGGTTACGTTAAAGCAGTAAAGTGGCTTGAAGAGGTCGAACATGTCTTTAGGGTATTAGGAACTCCCGATGATGTCAGAGTGCGTGCCATTTTGGGTTGGTTCAAAGGTCCAACTCTGGACGAATGGGAGTTGGTTGCCCCACTGTCAATGCAAGTTGGGACGACGTGGGATGTCATTAAATCCTTCTTCGTCTGATGGTTTATACATCAAGAGGTGAAGACGAAGTGAAGGGAAGAACTAATGCGCATTCAACAAGGCCAATAGACAGTGAATGAATATGTCGAACATTTCAAGGAACTTGTGTCCTTTTTTGCGGAGGTAGAGTCACATGATTTGATGAAAACTTCTCTCTTCATCGGGGGTCTTCTTCCAGAGAATAAGGAGCGGGTGCTCCCCTCTAAAGACCATCATTTCGAGAAGTTGGTGGATGAGGCATTCTTAGCTAAGTTGGTCTCTAGAGCAAAGATGGTCGGAAATACATTGTATCTAGTAGCTCGTGAAGGTTCCCCACATGGAGAGCATGGTGTGCAAGATGGACCTATTTTTAAAGAGTCTTTTATAGTGGTTTTGGCTTCCAATTCATCAGACCATTCAGTGGTGTGACACCAATGTGGCCGGCTCGGTCATGTGAAGCCGTCATGTCACATCCCTTTAAAGACGTTTCATCATTATGGGTGGCTGGGTCATCTAGAGAAGTTCTACAGGAAGCATTTTCTGAAAAACACACTGTGACCAGAGGAATTTCACTTCCTGCCTATGAGGCAGGAGATGCTTCAACCATAAGATCCCCAACCACATGTCTTGGGGTGAAGATTTCACATAGTCCAGAGTTGCTGGGGGTGTAAATCCTCAGTTCAGGTTTTGTGTTCCATGTTGGCAGTAGAAAATTTAAAGCCTTTTCATTATTATTTCCCGTTGTTAATGTTTTAACATCATCTTATGTTCATTGTTTCATCATGGAGTTATGAATGACAAGTTTTATTGTAATCAATACAATTGTTTTTATCATGGGTTTCTGAATTGTGAGATTTTTCTAAAAGTGTGTTTGGCCTCTGTATGTGTTTATCTTGGTTTAGCGGTGTTCGTTTGGAGATGTAAGTGCCAGCGAAGGAGTCAAGGATTATAGTAATTCTCAGTTTCACTACTGGGATTACATTCTATTTGATGTTTTTATCTAATTTTGGGAGTTTTTGGTTTGGGTTGAGAGTTCTGAGTTTCAGTTGAGGTGTTGTTCAGTGATGCTATAAAAGTTAGTTTGGATCGGTTGGGAGTTCCTGCCTCAGACCCCCATTCCAGAGTGGTTTGTTTGGGTTTTAAATTTTCATTCTTGTTGAGTTATTGTGGTGGGGAGAACTCACATGTGTTCTCCTTTTCTCTTGTGTTGTGGTTTCTTTTAGTTTCAATTGGATATGTATTCTTATTTGGTCCATCATTTATATGGGTGACATTCTAGGGGTAGAAAGTATTTGTGGTTGGGAGAATTGTCACAGCCTTATTTTAAAATTAATTTTTATTTTTATTAATTCTTAACATCGGGTTATCCCCCCAAGGTCCGAGTTGGGTCTCAGATTAAATTTTTTATCTTTTACTATTTTACTAGGTTTCAGACCCGTGCGCGGTCACTGTGTGATTGGCAGTAGCCAGACATCCAGCCCAGGTTCCGTGCAATTACTCTTCATTCATTTTATAACTATTCTTTATATTATTAGTATTATTATTATTTCATTATTTTCATTTTCATTATTATTATTTTTGGTTTTATTTTTATTATTATCATCATTATTGTTCATTATATTATTAATAATAATATTTTTATTATTTATATTATTATTATTCTGGTATTATTATTATTATCAATATTATTATTATTATTTTTATTAATATAATTAAATGAAAAAAAACATCTAACCCTAATATACCTAGCGGCCACCCCTCCCTTCCCTGTTCCACACTACAGGATTCCCCCTACACATCTGCACTCGCCTGGGACCATACACCTTAATTCCATCTCTGGCACCCACTGCCTAGGCTCTCTCCAGCGTTGGCCGCACCCCCTCCTTCTATAGCCCACCTTAGCCTCTCCCTCTTCCATCATCGATCTTTGGCCCTCACCTCTCCCACTATGACAGTTATTCTGCACGCCTGCCTCCTGCCACGCCTGCCCTCTCCCACTCCGATGGTTCTCATGCCGCACCAGCCTTCTTCTGTACCGGCCAGGCAGCTCTGGACACCCGCATTCCCACAACTCCGACCTTTGTCCAGACCCTGCTCCAATCAGCCGCCTCCTCACCGAAGCTCTGACCTTACCACACCCCACCACTCTGAAGTCCTATACGCATCTGACCCCTCTTCTCTCCTTTCTCTAGCCAACAGTGCATTCGAATCCCCCTTTATAGCACTTCTGCCTCCCCTATGTCACGCAGACTTCACCCTTGTGATGTGTTCTTCATTTGGGTTGTGTTTTTCTTCAATATAATTAAACCTTAGTGTACAAGTTATGTGTAGTGCATTTTTCTTGTTGTTTTAAGGTGTGCAAGGGGTTCTTGAGGATCAGTTCCACCTTCCACGGAAGCAATGTCACATTTTCACGCCTTTGAGGTAGGCTAATCCATAAATCTTCCTTTCCAATGCATTCCTTTAGCGCCTGGTTCTTCTAATTATTATTATTATTATTTTTTATTTGATTTTAATCATTACAATATAACTATTTAATCTATTATTAATTTATATGTTTTTAGAATTTGTTAAAAAGAATGAATTTTGATAAAATCCTTCAGTCGTGCCTTTGTATTGTTAAATTTAGAATATTTGTCTTAATTTCATATTTGCATCCATGTTGGATTTTTTTATTTAGGTGCCAAATCTTTTTCTGAAAATTTTTAAAATATGATTCGCACCACCATAGTGCACGAAATTAGTTTGTGGTGGTGTTTTTTGGATGATTTAATATATTAAAATTAAGTTTTAATGATCTTCATATATAATGTTTAGGATTTTGGAACCTAGGTTGTTCTTTCTAATTGAAAGTGTTTATTTAAAGCGAGAGATGGGGTTCTTATGAAATGCTTTAGCACACACGTTATTGTGAAAATGTTTATTTGTCTATAAGTTTGGTCTAGAGTGTGTATTTTGGAAGTTGTATGCTTTGTTAAATGTGTTAAAATGTTTTTGGGAAAATTTTAATGATTTCTAAGGGGATGGTTTTATGTTTTCTAAAAATGGTTGGTGGTATAAAATGGTTCTTAATGAAATGGTTGTTTTATGGAAAATGGTTTAAAGGGTCTTATTGTTTTTTGGTGTATCACTGGATGTTGGTGAAACCATGGGTGCACTTAGTTCACAAAAGGATGTGTCAATATATGAAGTTGATGCCTTAATTTGGGGTATTCTTGAAAGATTGGATTTATAAATGGTTCTCATTTTTCTGAATGAGGTTGAGTCTTTTGTGTGTGTTCCAAAAAGGGGTTTCAAGGCGTTCCTCCAGTTTGGCTTGGTTGGCCTTTAAGCATAATTTGGCATGAGTTAAAAGAGTAAAGGTCGTTTATATTGAAAATGCAAAAGTGGTGTTTGATTAATAGTTTGATAGTCTTTTTGGACATCTCGACTCAAAGGACCATTTGAAACATTAAACTTTAGTGTAATTTTTGTGTTGATTCTTTGAAATGATGACGTTTTAATTACTGTATTCCCATTTAACAACTTAAATATTTTGAAAAATGTATCAAATGGTTTTAATGATTTCATGGCATGACGACTCAGTTGGAACCTTTGATGATATGATATATATATATATATATATATATATATATATATATATTTGGGGAACCTCTCTAGGGGGGATATCCCTTTTGGGTTATCGTATGGAGTGTCTGTGTTTGGGGTAAGTAAGTGCAGTGAGATGTGTCACACGTGCGAGGGCCTCCTAATTACACAATATTATTATAACTACCATGGGTTCTTTGGTTTCTATTAGATGATCGAGTGATAGTTTCTAACCAACCCTGATTAGATGGGTTGGTACCCCCTATATTTGTTGTTTGGCCAGGAGGGATTCGGCACATGATTTCTCAGTTTAGGGAGGCTAGTTGGTTATAGACTCAAAAAATTCACCATACATCAGTAGGTGGTTCCGAAACTGTGTATATACAAGTTTATTTTAAGGATGTTTAGGATCACCCATGGTTCTCCTTTTCTTTTCTTGTTTACTTTTAGTTATACTTGTTTTTTACATCTTATACTATCACATGTTTCTTTTAGCACTGCCTTGTTTTCCTTGTATGGATTTTGTTTGAAAAATTGTAACTTTATTTTAGGAATGGAACATGGTATTTGTTGGGTTTTTAAAATGGGTAAATGATATTGTTTTATTAATGTATGGAAAACCTATTTTTATAATTGTATTCCAAACTTTTTTCATTGGATTATTTTAGAAAGGAGACGTTGGATTCTGTGGTTTATCTTGGAAACCCTACTGAGCATTTTTAATGCTCACACCTATATTTATCATTTCAATTGTAGGTTCCCCTTTTCTTGGGTTCTCTTGGATGAGTTGGACATTATTCGATCAAGGTTGACCTTTGGTTGGGTGGTGACCTAGAGGGTCACATGGAGGTATGTTGAGCTGTTCTATTTATTTCTTTTCCCACTCCTAGAGTTTCATTTTATTTTTTTGTTTTTTTTCTGTTTATTTATTTGTATTTATGGGCCAAATCATTACCAATAATTAAATATTGATTCTCAGAACTAGTTTCTAGCCTCTGGGGATTTGGAATGCTCCTTATGCCATGTCGTGGACCGGCTCGGGTGACCTGTTCAGGGTCAACACGGGGTGGTTCATGACACTCACCTAATACCTGTCTTAAATGATCATTTAAACTAAATATTTCACCTTCTTTATCATAAAGGGTCTCCATGGAACACTGTTGAAAATATTAAAAAAATAATAATTATGAATTAAGTATCAAAATTTTCAGTTTTAATAAAAAAACATACAATATGTTCTTGTGTTTGTGCATTTTAATCAATTTCCTCCTTTTTCCTCCTACTCAAAAAATAATAATTTTTCTCAAGGAATGAAAAGATGGATTCCTAACACCACTTGATATAAATTAAATTGATTAGTATAATAATAAATAATTGAATAATATGAAAGTGATAAACCTATAAAAAATTTGAATTATAGTTATTGATGAAATCCATTAAATGAAGAAGCACCTAAATATATATTTAACTAGAAATTAAACACTTGCAACATGACATAAACAATATAGAAAAATTACCATGATAAACATTGTTACAATATGTATTCCTCTTTTATGTTCATTTTGGCCCTATTTTTTATGTTATATGGTTATTCTGTCACTTATTAATTTTGATCATTTGTTCATTTGGTTCATTGTTTGGTTAGATTTTTTGGTAATTTTTCCATTTGGTAATTTTTCAATTTGGCCATTTAGACATCTAGACCATTTGGCCAATTGTCCATTAAGTCAAACTAGGCCAATTAGTCCATTTATTCAAATTAGTCCAATTTAGTCTATTTTGGCCAATTAGACCAATTAGGTAATTTAGGTCAATTAGGCCAACTATACCAATTAGGCCAATTTTGGCAAATTATGCCAATTGGGCCATTTATTTGGATAATTTATGAAAATTATGCATGTATGAGAAATTTAGGCCAATCACTCCATTTACTTTTCCAATTTAGGCCCATTAGGCCACTTAGGACAATTTATGCTAAATTAGACCAATTTAGGCCCATTAGGCCAATTTAGACCATTTTAGAAAATTTAGGCTAATTATACCAATTCAGGAAATTTTTTCCACTTATTTTACTTATAAAATTTTGTCTATTTTTTCAATTTAGGCCAATTTAGCCCAATTATACCAATTAAGCCATTGTTTGGCCAATTTTGGCCAATTAGTCATTAGGCCATTAGGCCTTTGGGTCATTAGGCTATTGGTTCTTTGGTCCATTAGGCCATTTTGAAAGAAGGTCATTAGGCCAATTGGACAATTGGTTAGATTGTTAGACCATTAAGACATTATGCCAATTGACCATTAGGTTGTTAGTCCATTTGGCCATTAGACCATTTAGGTCATTCATTAGGTTTTTCTGATGTTATATCATTAAGTCATTAGTCCATTAGTCTATTAGGTCGTTAGTCTATTAGGTCATTAGGTGGTAAGGTAGTCAGGTCGTTAACCCATTAGGTTGTTAGTCTTCTTGGTCATTTTTCATTTTGGCAGTTGGGATGTTAGGTCATTTGGCAGTTTGACTGTTCGACCATTAGGTCATTATTCCATTAGATAGTTAGGTCATTAGGCGGTTAGGCCAATTATCCATTCGACTATTAGTTATTGGGCTATTGGGTCATTGGGTTATTGGGACATTTGGACATTTTCCCATTTGAACATTTTTTTATCTAGTCCATTTAGTCTAATTAGGATAATCAGGCTAATTACGCCAATTAGGACATTTAGGCCATTTTTTCCAATTAGACCATTTATGATGATTTTGGTCAATTAGGCCAATTAGACCTTTATTTGGAAAATTTAGGTAAATTAGGCCATTTCATCCAAATTAGTCAAATTTAGGCCAATTTGGTCCATTTAGTACATTTAGTTCATTCAGGCAATTTAGTCAATTTATGCATTTCAGCCAATTTAGGCCATTTAGTCTATTTAGGCCAATTTAGGCCAATTAAACCAATTGGACATTAGTCCATTAGGTCGTCTTTCCATCAAGTCATTTGCCTATTTATCCAATTGGTCAATTGGAAAATTGGCAAGAACATTAGTTTGTTAGGCTATCAGGTGGTTAGTCCACTAAGCCAATTGGCTATTAGGTTGTTAGGTTATTGGGCTGTTAGGCCATTGGAGCGTTAGGTTTTTTGGTCATTTGGAAAATTTTATAATTAGTTCATTTATTTCAATTACATTAATTAGAAAAATTATACCAATTAGTTAATTTAGGACAATTAGTTCATTCAGATGAATTAGGCCATTTTGGCCAATTTGTTCATTGAGACCAATTTAGGTCAATTGGTCCAATTAGGCCATTTATTCAGCCCATTTAGCCTAATTAGTCCATTTAGTCTAATTCAGTCCAATAATGACATTTATTTGGCCAATTTAGATCAAAAAATCCATTTAAACCAATTTAGGACTATTAGGCCGATTAGACCAATTCAGGCAATTTAGGTCATTTAGGCCAATTTAAGAGAACTAGGCCAATTTAGTCCAATTTATTCTAATTTAAAGAATTTGGAAATTATTCCATTATTACATTAGGTCATTAGGCTATTAGGCCATTATTCCATTAGTTCATTAGATTATTTATCCATATGGACATTTGGCCATTATGATATTTGGCCACATTATCATTAATCCATTAGGCCATAATTCCAATTATCTAATTGGACAATTATCCATTAGGCCATTTGGACATTATTCCATTATTCCATTTTTTAATTTGTTCATTTACCCCTTTGGCCATTTGGTCATTTGGAAATTTTTTCATTTAGTCCAATTGGCCATTTTAACATTAGGATGTTTGGTCATTACGCCATTTGGCCATTTTTTCATTTGACCATTTTTTCATTAGGCCATTTGGCCATTACTCCATTGGGAAATTTGACCATTTTTCTATTATTCCATTTGTCCATTGGGCCATTTGGGCATTTTTTGATTTGTACATTTATGCATTTGGCCATTAGTTCATTAGACCATTAGTCCATTTAAGCGAATTTCCCATCTTTCCAATTGACCATTTGTCAATTAGTACATTTGGATAATTATGCCATTAGGACAATTAGGCCATTAGTCCATTTGATCCATTTGGTCCATTTGGTCCATTTTTTTATTTTACCATTAGGTCGTTGGGCTATTAAGCCATTTGGACATTTGGTCATTAGTCCATTAGGCCATTTAGCCATTAGGCCATTAGACCATTTGGCTAATTAGGTCATTTGTCCATTTGGTCATTTGTCCAATTTATACATTTGGTTAGATAGGTAATTATGTCATTTTTCCATTCATTTTTCCAATTTTCTATTTTTCCATTTTGTCAATTGGCTATTTGAACATTTGTCCATTTGAAAGGAGAATTTACAGGCTTATATTAAAGGGATTAATGACAAGAAAACATAAATTTTAGCATGTAAATTTAACTAATTAATGATATAAATATAGATATTATTTCTATTCATATTAAATTACCTCAAAATCTCATTATCTGACATTATAGTGATCTCTTAAGTGTGATAATATATCATTCAATTTTTTATTTTTGTTTTTCTCGGATGAATCCTAAAAACAAAAATTCAAAAAAATAAATAATAATAAAATTTTATATGCAACCATTAATGATTATGAATAACTTAAACTCATAACTCTTCCAATATGAGATCATTTTTTGATATTGTGTTGCTGGACAGTGGGGGAATATTGGTACATCCTCTAAATTTGAACCAACTTTACTCTTCCAACCAACATATAACTCGTGCTTATATGATCACCAAAAATCTCCACGATCCATAAAAATTGCAACAATATAATCTTCACCATCAATAAAGTAAAAATGACCATAAAATGGACATGTTAATTCATATAAATACAACTATAATATAGATATAAATTTAAGAAAATTTCGTACCCATATCTCCGCCCTTGATTTTTATTTAATTTCATTGCTGGTATTCGTTGATGAGATTGGTTGCATCGGAATAATATCATTATACATGGGTAAAGTTCCCATAAAACTTCTAAACAGCCTATAATTTTTACCAACCATTATATTATCTTCATTTTAATCCACCATTATATGTGTTTAGTGATTCTAGACTTCACACACATGGATGAACCCATGTCACCTACTAGAATATCCCACTGAATAACATCAATGGAAAAAATGAATTATGCCAATTTACAATAGGAAATAATGATGTGATATAATTTTACACACTTATAATAATAATAAGAACCCAATGCATACTACTCACTAGGCTCTCATTGATCTGTGGTATACTCTAAATTAGTATCCTCTAAAGGATGTGCCTATTCTAATGCATGAACTAGGTGATCCTCATGCACTAGAGTGGAATATTAAGGAATATAATCATTAGATCCTAGATGGATACTATGAAATGGAGGAGGCATAGTCATGAAAGAAAATTGGTAGTAGTGTTGGGGATACATTAAAGGATATGTAAACGGTAAAGGTGGTAATATCCTTGGTGACGACGTATGAGAAGAAGAGGCGAAATAAGATGATGATAGAGGCATGGGTGGGAGTATCCTAGGAGGTGAAAGTGGATGATGGAAAGGATTATTAGATGGGGTTTCTCATGTGGGTCGGGGTGAGAATAGGTAGAACATGTGATATGTTTAGCTTTAGGAGCACCCCCACTCAGACCTATACTAGTAGGTGGAGCAGAAGTCAAATCTCATTCACTTATATGTACTTAATTTTTTCAATAAATAATAAGAACATGAAATTAAATTTAATGTAGAAGAAAAATATTACAATTAATATAATCTTTATGGGAACTATAGGAGGCAACTTGAGCTCACACATATGTTGATCATTATCAACTAATCAATTCATTCAAACTTATTTAATATTTTTCATAATATTTATAATGATTAAATGTACATTTTTCTACAAACATTTTTTAAAAATCATGCATATAACTTATAAGTAAAATAAGTAATGAATAATGTCATAACATGTTTTAGAAACAATAATTTATACCATGTTATACATTTTTCAAAAACCCATTTTAAAGATAGTTTTTAGGATTGAAATAAACCTAGTTAATATCATTGAAAAAAACAATAGTAAAATAAAAATTTCATTCCAAGCTAAAAATAAATTACAATAATTACAATAGTTTCAACCTAAGAAGCCCACATCAAGGTAAAGTTAATGAACTATTGACATATGTAGTTGCCTCTAGATATAACCAACCACTAATTCTTGTTCAACATCAACTATTACAATGACACAATTTGAGTCATTAAATGAAAGGTTACATTGAACACAAATAGGGGTATCAATGGTGTCAATTTCATCCCCAACATTATGAAATATATTTCTTGATATTACTTCAATAATTCCACCATAATTAGTTACTAGATTATCATTCAGATAAAACACTTTTTTTACCTTAATTCCAAAATATATGGTTTATCAGTATCTAGGAATCATGTCATTTCAATTACTCTGAATACACAATCATTAATAAATATACAATTTCATATAATTTAATAAAACCATTTACTTTTAATTATAGTGAATTAACCATTAGAGTAGTAAACCAAGAACAATATTTTTTCAAAAACAATATAATAAGACACATTTTCATTTCTAGGTCTACTATTTGGTGCATTGGAAAAATAATCAATTGTAGAATTTAAAAAAAGGCCATCATGTTTTCTTCTCATTTTCACCAATTTATAGGTTGTAACAAACTTATAACAGTTTATTATTAAATATTTTCATTCATGAACCAAAGAATTGGGTCCAAAATCCAATTCTCTTAATTCTTGAGAAATAGAGTCATTAAGTAAACTCAATAACTGAAATATATATGAATAATTCTATTAAACTAATATCTATATTTTAGGTTAATTAAATTAATTATCATACCTTTTATTTCAACAAATAGGGAAACTCTTTGTTGTGAAAATCATCTATCCTTCTCAAAGGAAAACATTGATGAAATCTACTTATAATTTGTTTATGTTCCATATATAAAATGATAATAAATGTTTAAGGTACATGTGAAATGAAATAGTATGAAATAACATATAAATATTAAAATTACTTAATTTATATAGTAATCGAACAAACCACAGTTAAATAAGATTGTGGGATGTTCCATATCCCGGTCTTCAAGGACGAATGTAAAAAATGTATATAATTCATCCTTTTTGAAGAAGAGAAGTAAATTAGGGATAAATTTCCCCATACTTCTCATCTTCATTTCTCATTGGCTGGTTATGTCTTTTTCTAACATCATACAAATACATTGAACAAAAATTCATACATTCTTGATCTTGATAACCTCTCCCAATGGAACCTTAAAGAGGATTCTTATTTCAAACATAATATTCCATTGTGCACATATTTATTTCAGTAGGATACATACACTGAAAAGAAATGGGTACCCAAATAAATGTTTCAGTAGGGAGATAAAATTTTAAATGTGGCATCCAAGTGAAAAATGATGGAGGGAAACGAATTTACAACTCACAAAACATTAATGGTGCCTTTTGGTACATTATTATCAAGAAAGTCTTAGTTAACCTTTTAGAACAAATGTATCTAAATAAATGGCATCAAAGAATCACTATCACCCATACATTATTGGATAAAAAATGTTGTATTATTATTAAAATCAATTCATGTAGAAGGATGTGATAATAAAGAGTTTTTAGGGATTTTAGTTCCAAATCCCTTATACTGAATTTTTTAGATTTGTTTCTAGAATAGCCATCAGGAACTTTTATATTCTCAAATACTTCTATAAATGTATTTTTATCTAAACGTTTTATCACATTAGAAGCACAAGGATATTTCCATTTGTTTTCACTAATACACAAAGAATGAAATTATGGTCAAATACTTCAATCCAACAAGTCTCTATGAGATTGTAAGTCTTCTTTGGTATTTACATTGATATTTAGAATAATTGAAAGCCAAATATCACATGTATTTTTTTCAATGTGAAATACATATAAAAATGACATAAAAAATTTTAGACAAATATAGAAACTCAAAAAAGATAACAAAATTTCCCATTGTAAGTATATTTAGTGTCAACATTCTTCCCCATTTTGTATTTCATATGACCTTTACCTACTAAAAAGATAAAATATTTAAATTCATTAAGGCCAAATGTTCTTGACATACATTGAGGTGGGTTTTCAGTGTCAACATTTTTTTCAATCCTCTGAAGATTCTTCTTGTATCGATGATCCATTGGAAAGAATCATTGATCCCCCATGAAACTGATAATATGAAGATATTTAATCCTTCTTGTTCATGCATTCTTCATAAAAAATTGACACTATAGTTTTCCCTTTCTGATCTAACCTGACATCATTAAATTATTATGGTAATAAACTATAGTCTACAGAAGGGCTGCACATATTTGAATTTTTTTAATGAATCAAAGAATGTGTGTACACCCATATCCCAATGCTACTTCAACGCTCTTATTAATGGGTATAAGTAGAAATATATATCATTTCCATGATAGAAATGTAAATATATTAGTATACTCAAGATATTGAAATGGTTTTTCATACACATCCATGGGAGAATATTATAATTTTGAATAAAAATTGGTAACGTGTTTTGAGAATTAAGCATCTGATCAAATGGATTAAAAATATAATAGGATAGAACCAATATAACATTACCCACATTAGGTGAAAAAATAGAGAATTATTTGCATCATATTCTCACCATGATAATCCATATGTAGGATGAACCAAATTATCATTACCATTAATTCTCTCAGTATCATCCATCACATATTGGTTTATATTTCTATATACATGAATATATTTTCAATCCTAGTATTCAATGGAAAGTTCAACATGAGTTTATATGGAACACAATATGGTGTTACATCTGTATTTTCCTTATATCGAGATTTACCACATTCTTTATAGTTATTATGTATTTCAATTTCCACCCAAAATAAAATGTAATCTTTCAGACAATAATGAATTTTATTAGTAGACAATTTGAGCTAGTTAATTAAATTCCATGACTTTTAATTATTTGATGGAATATATGCACCATAAATAAGTAATTACTTCAAATATTTAATAATATAATCAATGAAGGTATTATAAATTCCATACATAGTTTTTAGATGATATAACCAAATTAAAAATTCCCAGTTCTTCATTTTATCACATTCCTAAAATACAAAATTTCCGGCATCATCCATTAATTTTTTTCAATCTCTCAACATCATCATAATCACCCTTTTAATCATTTGTATTAATATTATTGCATTCTTGAACTAGAATATTATCCTTCTTGTGATGATTAAAAAATGGAATCTAATAAAATATTAAATTATTAACACCACTTCTTTCTTTTCATTCATGAACTATAAAATATTGTCTCCTCTCTCTATAGTGATACAGAACATTATAGTTTTTTTTAATCTAGATTTTTTATATGGTAGATAACTTCTTCCTAACTCAACCATGATCTTCTAACAAAATTTTTACATGAAAAATATATACAACCTCAATCAGAAGCATTGTAAATGAAAAATCTAAAAAAATATCCAAATTATTTTGAAATCTATTGAAATCTGATTGGTATGATAGATCCATCTTCTATCCATTCTATTACAAGGTAAAAATAATTATGTTCCCATAAAAATTGTAAACCATAATTAAAATGTTATCTTAATTTAAAGGAAAATTAAAATTATGGTGTATAGTAAATTAAATAACACTAATAGGAAACCATATTGAATACAACACATGATGAAAGTGACTATTATAGAATACTATATCAATCCAAACAAATAACAAGGAATATCATAAGAAAAAACCAAGGCATACTCATAGAAATAAAAACAACATGCATATAATTGAATAAATAACAACTAATAAATTTTGGTAGAAAAATATGTATTTTTTATCCCATAGAGGTTATCTCATTTGAAAACATAATTGAGGATAATATTTATTCATGAAATAATTTTATTTAGTCTTAAAATTACATATATTATTCAAAAAAAGTAAAATTAATTTTACATGATATTTTATTTCAATTTTAGAAGTATTTAATTTGGGGAAGATACATCAAGACTAAATAGTTAATCAATTCCATACAACATTATGAAACTCATCCATTACTTAACCACTGATTCAACCTTTTAATTGAGTAAAAGTGTGGTTATATGGTTGTTAATTAATTTAATATATAGTGGAAATGAATGGATAACTACTCAATACATGATAAATAATATTAGGAATAATTATTAACAAATAATAATGTTTAATTCAATAAGTAATCAAAATAGGTGAAACTAAGGTTCATCCCATTAATTTTCTTGTAAAGAACTAAACTCTTATGAAAATCTTTATCAAGGAAATCCATGTTCCATAAAATGAGTATGAAACAAAAATATTTACATTATATCTTATATAATTATTTCATTACATTTACCAAAGGATTCTATAAATATTGGTACATAATAAAGGTTTTAAAATTCATTAACATTTTAAATATAAATATTTAATTATTTGAAATAATATTTTATCATTCATTCATGTCTAAACCACAATAATTAATTATAAGAAACACGATTGAATAGTCCTATAGATAAAATAGTGAATTAATTAAGGTCTAACCTTCGTAGATAATTTTATATTTCATATTTACTTATAATAGTGTAATCATATACATCATCGTACAATTGTTTATTTTTAGGTTAAAAAATCCAATAAATAGTTCAATCATGGTTCATGATATGAAAAATTAAATTTCGATAATTATATCCTAGAATTCAAGGATAATAATTATAAATATTAACCCTTATAGTTAACTTAAATAAGACTCATGATACTAAAAATATCTAAATTCATAAAATATTCCACGAAAAGAGTCTCAAATTTTAGAGAAATTCCTAAGAATCCATAGGATTGTTTTCAAAATAAAGAAATTATAAATAAAATAGTTCTCTTACAAATTTAATAGATTATATTTGATATCTATTGGAATATAAATTTAAAAACATGATAATATAAGTGATTACAACATGCTCTAGTAGAATCACATGTGTAGAAAAAAATGAAAATGACAAACAACATAAGATAATAAGAATTCAAAACTCACTAATCTAATGTCAATGAAAATCATAATAAAAAAACCTTGAATTTTGAAAGAATGATGGAGAATACAACCAAAAATTTCTTTGGTGATGGGAGAAGATATAATAGAAGGGAATGAAAGATTATTTCTCAAAGATCACAACCAAAAATACCAAAAATAGAGGAATAACACATGGATAAAGGGGGAAGCATTGCTTAGGGAGGATAGGGGGAGGATGAAAATCCTAGGAGGGGAGGAGAGATTAGGGCATAGAATGAGGATGGGAGGGGTGACTGAGGGTAATTTTTATTTTTTTAGGATATTTACCCAAGGTTCTTGAAATTTTTTTTCTATGGATCATCATATACCAACGATTTTTTCAAACTGCGGGTATATGTTTGGGAAGAATCTCTATGCCCACAGTTCATCTAAACTCTTGGTATAGATGCATGGGATAGAACAATTTTACAGTAGTGACAAGAGAAGTGGGTTAAATTATTAAATGTGTGTATTTCCAATTTAATTACTTTTTTATACATTATATAATTATTTATGTGAGACAAGAGCATTTTGGTGGTGGCCTATTGGGTTTATAATCACACCTTAAATGGGACCCTTAAGACATGTATAGAATTTATGTCTTTGAGACTACGTAAAGGACCAGTCTTCGGAGTGGGAACTTAATGATCAATAATTGTACTTGTTTTGGATGGGATTGATAGTACTAGACCATGTGGTTTCTTTGAATCCTTATGGACCTTATTTTGGGATTATATATATATTTACTCTTCCGTTTGGCCAAGGGAGACCTTGATTTTTCTATTTTTTACCTAACTTGTGTATTTATCTATAAATTGTATTATTCCATTAGGATTATTATTAATCTACTGTTACTATTATGCTTCAACTATGTTTATTCTATTGCTTCCACTATTGTAGTCCTTATTCCAGTATAGTAGATATCTATGGACAACTGTTTTTATCATCACCATAGAGTATAGTCTCTCCACTATCACTTAATCAGACCCTTGTAACTAGTCAAAGTACTTTGGGGTATGGGGAAAGGCACATAAGGCCTAGTGGAACACCAGCTCAAAGATTTGATAAAGTGGAAAACTTCGCCGGGGTGCTACAAATGGTATCAAAGGATTTTATTTTCCATTTTGGGTCTTACTATTCGGTCTGTGGTATTCCAGACACTAGGATGTAGTCAGTTGTGTGTAAAGAGATTGTGATTGGTTTCCTATGACCTCACACAAAGAAGATAGACCATGATTCCATTGGTTTCAAACTAATGTTATGATTTTCACTTTTATAGTTCATATATTTCCACCTCGAGTGGTTCACATGGGTGTGATGTTATTTTATTATATGGTTTTGACTCTTGGACCGATATTGTAAGGGGGGATTTTTTTTATGCATCATGGTAGGCACATAGGGTTACATGATATATGTATGTTCATGTAAATGATTAATTGGAACCTGGAATACTCTAAGAGGGGTTGCGTTGTTTAATGTTTCAATAAAAATCTAAATAACGCTTTCTTTATTAGTCTATTGGTCTAATTCTACTCATCCAACCTAGGTATATAGTTACTGGTGAGATTGATATGTGATATATAGTCCTATATATGATATTAATAGGGAGGGTCAAATTAATGGAATGGGCGTGAGATTTTTAAAATGAAAACAAAAATTTAAAATGTTTTTTCATTATATATCCTTTTGGTGTCATTCTACTCAGTCACCTCATATTGATGGATTTTAATATATGTGATATGTGATTCATAACTCTATTATGGGTAGGAAATGGGCAATGAGGTTGGGTGATACATGATTACTAACTTTTTTATGGGTAGGCAAGGGGCCATGAGGCTAGATTATATGTGATATCTAACTTTGATATGGGTAGGTAAGGGGCCATGAGGCCGGATGTTAGGTGACATGGGTGTGGTTGGGGTGTGAAAAGGTTGTGAGATGTTATTATTATTCTAACTTTCCCTATATGTAATATATATGATTTTTATGGTTTTTTTACCATGTTATTTGGTCTTTAGTGCGATTCCACCTAGATGAATTCTGATGGAGCGTCTGGATGGTAGAGATATGGTGTCGTATGGGCATTCATAGGATAATATCATTGAGGGTCGGGATGAGGCCCCTAAGGGTTGAGATTATCATAAACCACATGTACATGATCTTTTATACATGGGGAAGCTACAATAGATGGTAAATATTGGGCCATGGTTAGATGAGTAGCTTAGGGTGAAGCTTGGTTTGAGTCATACATGGTATCAATAGGGGAGAACATGGAACTAATCCACCCATGGCTTATCTGACTCACTGTTTTGTGTCTCAGAAACCATTGTTATTTCTAGGTGACAGTGGAACATGGACATCAGATAACTAGATCAAGTATACACATATTTTTATTGATCTACTAGAGACACCCCCTAGTTGTAGAGTGAAGTTGCGAATGCATATGCTCAGAGGACTGACAAAGAACTAGCAGGAGATACAGGTACAGGATAGAAGACATGAGGGATTGGATTGAAAGTATTGTGAGGCTAGGTTCTATGATCATTTCTTTCCATATACCATGAGGAAGGATTGAGCCTATGATTTCATGTATCTATATAAGTGAGATATTTACTTCATGGATTATATTTCTAATTTCAGGGGCCCGTTGTGATTTGTGCCTTCTTTGGTAGGCGAAGACATCGCTCGAGTGAGGCAATTTGATGATGGCTTGAAACACACCATCTAGGTGCAGGTGAATATTTGAAGACTAACCTCATTCCTAGAAGTGGTGAATAAGGTGTTGATATATAAGGGATACTTGACATATTTTTCATATTTGAGCCTGGTGACAACAATGTTTGAGCTTATAGGTGATGCCTCAGGTATCTAGAAGCAAGGTCATGAGGAGTTTCTGTAGGGATGTCAGGCCAGAGACTTGGGTAGTCCACCAAGGAGGGTTTTGTTGATAGTATGAATAATGTATGGGTATATTGGTCATTTTTATACTTATTTGAGTGGATTCGAAAGGATTTTCGGGCATGTGGTCAGATGGGGAATCTAGAGAGGTTTTGCAGGAAGCCTTCTTAGATAGCTGGGAGCTAGGGACCAAGTCAGACTCAAGGGTGTAAGGTAGGGTTGGGAGTGATAAAAAGAGATAATATTTAGTATTTTATTTCACCCTTTTATCATAGAAGATATATAGAGGCTCCAAAGTGGGTTAAATGACTGGTATCTAGTGAAACTATATAGGGAGGTAACACCTCGGGTAGTCTGGAATTATTCCAGGTTCACACAGTTGAGCTATTATGTGTAGAGTAAGACATGAATCTGACTATAGTTAGAGGTATTCATTAATAATTTCATTAAACTATGATTTATGGAATGGACCTTTTTTTTGGAATAGACTTCTTTTAGTGCACGAGGTGTATGTGTATTGTTTTTGGACTAACCTGGAACTTGTTAGAATGTGGGAATCTATTTGATGTGTGATATTTATGAGGTGCATAGAAATAAAAAATATATTGGGAATGTATATATATATATGTATATATATATATGATGTGGGGTTATATTTATAATCTTTTTAGGTGAAGGAATTATAGGAATATGATGATATGTGAGACTAAGGTGTGTCATTAACAGCACAGAAAGTAATGAACATTTGATGAGATACAAGGTTTGGTGGGCGTCAAGTATGACACAGTTATAAATTGAGAACCTAATGAGGTGTATGATTGATAGTATATAATGAGAGGATATATATGTTTATGGATGGTCAATTAGACCAAGGTAATATTTAATTTTTCATCAAGAAGCAACCAAGTAGGTAATTCATAAGGTGGGGAGTGCCACAAGGGGAATTGACTGTCACTTCATAACCATGGTAGACCAAGTGGATGTTTATGATATGGGTATTTTTGGAATCATATCACATTGAGAACTCTTTGATCAGGGATGATCTATCATAAAATGGGGAGACTGTAAGATCCTAGTTTTTTAACGGGATGAAATTAACAACCTTATTGATTTATTCTTTCTATTGGAGGTCAAGAAAACATTATTTTTAGGCCTGAAAACATAATTACATTAGTTTTAATGTTATAAAGTGTTATTTTTATATGTTTTTTAATTTCATACAATTTTCTCAAGAGTTTTAATGGGTTTCATAAATTTTATTCTCTAAAAACCCAGTTTTAGGAAAAACTAGACAAGGGGAACACTGTGGGTGAATGGTTTTTCTAATCGTGAAACCTCAACCATGTGTCCTATTTTCAAATGTCTATGGTTTTTTAACTATTCGTACAATTTCATTCAATCATGTGGGTGTTTACAAGTATTCAAAAAGGGTGTTCATGGTTGGTTCATAGTCTATCAAAACCGTGTGACGTATTTTAAAGGGGTAACCCTTTGGATAGTGAACATCTCACTATAGGCAGATGGTTTTCTAAAACATTCAATAAATGTGTGTATTTTTAAAGAGGACAAGATTAGATTTTTACCCCTATTTATTTAATAATTACCCTCCTTTATTTCTTCTTCCATGTTCACAGCACAACCTCTAGGAATGGATCTCTTCCAATCTTGTTCTCTTAGGATTTGATGCTCTAATCTTATTTGAGCTCCAATTTAATCTCTACTGGTGGATAATGATTTGTATAGGATAGGCCTTTAGTTTTTTAGATTCTATTCCTTATTTATATCTCCTTGAGGAATGATAAATCTTTGCAATATTATTTTACTTATTTTCAGGGAATTGGTCTAAAATCATGATTTATATTAATTCGGATTGAGTTAGAGGACAATACTCAGTGAGTGAACACCCATGAATATAAGGTAGGTGGAACCTATATGTCTCCATAATTTTATGGGTGTTTTGAGTTTCATGATTAAATATTAATTTTTGGTTGTCTAAGGGAAACTTTTAGTTAATTAATTATTTTATTTAAATTGATTAAAATTATTTTATGGGATTCCAATAAGCATGACATAGCCTACGTATATATGCTAAGAGGGGTATGGGGATTTTGACCAACTAGGAAAGTTAGGTAAGTTTTCTATTTTAAATTAATTAAATTGTTATATTACTATTATAGTTCCATGGGAATGTGATTGGCATGGTCACAGTCTTTGAGGTGATGTTGATCACTTGGACTGAGGTGACATGGATCACCAAAATGGGCTCAAATCGAGATACTTGGGATGATGATGATCAACACATTAATATGACATGGTTCATCAGGATTTAAGAGATGAGGCATTCATGATGAGGGCATGGACTATGAAATTTTAAATGGTATTGACCATTGGGACTAGGTTATGTGGTCACATGTGACAATGAGGTTTTTGGTTGGTGTGTCTTATGGAATTCTAGTGATTTATGCTCACCAGTGTTAGATGATATTCCCATAGAGTCATGTTTACATAGGTAGGAATCAGTTAGGGTGGCGTTTACCACTTTTTTGTTGGTGGAGGCCTCTGTAGATATTGCATATTAGGGGATGTTTTTGACAATCTATTATGTTGGAGGTGCTCACCATAGAAATCCTTGGTTAATGGGGATGAACTATAAGGATATGGTGTTTAGACCATCGATTGGGGGTTGAGTATCACCCTTATATTGAATCTGATGGGTTGGGATTATTAGAGGATGTATATAGTCATGCCTTGGGATTTTTGGATATTGACTCGATAGTGATTTATTATACATTGAAGAAGGATATTGATGTGTCTTGGGACATCGATCTATAAATTTGATGGTGAAATTTTGAGCAGAGGTCCAGGGGACCATGAACTTATTAATGGGCATGAATTTAGGATTCTAGACACTTGATTGGTTTTCTTTTAGGTTTTGGAGAGCATGAGGATTGAGGGATATTTTTTTTGGGAGGTACATAAGAGATCTCCAGGTATTATACTCTTTAGTGTATTCCTCGGAACTAATCCATTGATCCTCATCATTGTGAATATATATATTTGAGAAAATTTATTATATTCAAAATATAAATTTGGTGGCACATATTCAGAGATATATTGGCATTTGTAGAAGAAGGTAAATTCTACCTTATTATTGTTGAGGATAAGGGAAGTAGGTTCAATTAATAAATGTGGTTGTGGTTTCTTTTTAATTACTTTTTTCATACACTATATCATTATGGATCTAAGATAGAAACATGTTGGTGGTGGCCTAATAAGTTCATACTCACACCCTACATGGGATCCTTGGGATATTTATATACTTTATGTTCTTGATAATAGGTAAAGGATCAAGCTTGAGAGATGGACCTTAGGGATAATTAGTTGTACTAATTTTTCATGGGATGGATTGTAGCGGACCGGGTGGTTCCTTTTCATCCTGTTGGACATTATTTGAGATTATATATATATTTATATATATTTGTATTATTATGTTTTTCCAAGGGAGACCTTAATTATCTATTTTTATACCTAACATGTTAATTTATCTACAAACTGTAGGTCTCATTGTTGTTCTATTGTTGTTGTTATCCTTCTACTGTGTTTATTTTTTTTCTTCGACTATTTTTGTCCTTGTTACATTATGTTATATATGTATAGAAAACAATTATTTTCATCAATAAAGGGTATAGTCTCTCCACTATAACCTAGTCAGACCCTCTCTACTATTCAGAAGCCCATGACATACAAGGAGGCACACTTGAGGATTAGTGGCACACCAGCTTGAAGCAAAGATAAAGTGGAAAACTGGGTTGGGGCGCTACACTCGGGTGTCACTTTCTTCCATAATTCAAAAAAATTCATCAAAAAAATCCAAATTTTCACCTCATGAATAGATTTGGGTAGTTATTCATTATAATTTATTTATGTTCCCATTTTACCTGTTCTATATTATTGTATCTCCAAATTAGTTTTACCAGTAAAGTCATCTAATTCCTCAACACTTCTTCTCTAGTTTCCAGAATATGAATAGGCTCTAGGCAGTAAGATAAATTTGGTTCCAATTCTGTTTTATCATAGGTGAATAGGAGAATTGTGTTTGTAATGTACATCCACAATTATGATACATGGAACACATCATGTACTTCATAGAAGATTGATGGTATTTCCAAACGGTAAGCCACATCTCCAATTCTTTCCAAAATTTCAAAAGTTATGATATACTTAGAGATATGTTTTTCCTTTATTACCAAATAATATAACACACTTACAGGATATAATTTTGAGAAAATATAATTTTTGTAATTATCTTTTATTTTATGAAATATTTATCTTCAAATAATTTGGTTTTATAAATTATGATATACGCAACACTAAGGGTAAATGAATCATTGTATGGTATACCTTCATAACCTATCCATTAAATTAGAGGGTACGAATATTATCAACTAATTAATGAAAAAATTATGGTTTACACATTTGTAAAATAAATTCATTGGTTATAAATTTATTATAAATAATAAAATGAAATCATTTGAAACAAAAAGAAATATTTTTTCTAAAAAAATTATACATGCATTGTATTTTTATCATAATTTATTAAATTAATCACTATTGGTGAATGATTTTAAAGATTTATATATTATATATTCTATAAAAAATTAACATTCATTAAATATATTTACTATGCATGTGAAAAAAATAAATACAGTTTTATGCTTAAAAAATGTATTTTCCAAAAAAGAGGCTTTCGTCGTATTTTGTACACGTATTTTAAAATTAATTTATTCAACATATAGGTATTTAATTTGATTCAATGGATTCAATATTTGAAATCATGAGGTTAAAATTTTGAAAATTGGTCCCTTTTATTTTTAAGCATTATAAATAGTAACTATGGTAAAATTTATCACCTCAGAAAAAGGTAAATCAGATTATTCTAGGTTAAAACTAATTGTTAAGGTCACCATTTTTCATACAAATTTATATCATATAAAGGTAATTAAACCCTTATAACCTCTTTGCAAAATTTAATTATTTCATAGACAATTTTATAAGAAAATGACCAATATGATATTTAAAGAAAGGAAAAATAAAAAATGTCACTCTCTTACATTAAAATATCTCTCATGTGTTCACATAAAGAAAAAATAAAGTAGAGAAAAAATATAGATTAATTTTTGAGAATAAGAAAATCATTTTCATGATTTTAGTTTATTTATAATTTTTATTTATTTTATAATTACCATAAATACTTACCCCTTACTTACAATATATTTATTCAATTAATGGGAAAATAAAATAAATGATATTAAATATGTTAAAAGTAATAAAACATGGGTGAGTTTTTGTCATACATGAAATTTTTAGATAAATATAACATATTTGGGATATTTTAATTTTTTTATTTGAATTAAAAACTTTTATTGATGTATTTGAAGTCCGAATAAATAAATAGTGTCAAAAATGAAAATAATGATATTTTATGAAAATATTATTTTTTAAATAGTTTAAAAAAAATTAAAATATTCAAAGATTAAAAATGGATATTATATGGTCTAAAATTTCATCAAATTTCTATTTACTATCCAATTTTTATCTCATATGTAAAATTTTAACTCATTAAGAGTGAAAAAGATGTTATTGTGATTAAGGTTAAAATAGGTTAACTAAGGGGTTAAAAAAATGATAAGGTTTAAATATATCAAAATTTTATTAGTTGATGATATTTAAACCATATCATGCCTTATATTAGAATATGTTTCCATTTGGAATCATTTTTCTTATGAATGACTTAGTTATATTTTAAAATTCTTAATAATTCCAAGTGTGTAATTTCCCTCCCTTGTAATAGGAAACCCATTACATTAATTATTTACTCCAATTTTAGCAACATATCTTGAAAAATTAATAACCAGTCATCTTCTAAAAATATGTTTCTAATTTATGGAGGTGATGGTCTTCCCAAAATATCAACCCTAGGTTTCATAAGAAAGGATCTCAAGATGGTGTATCAAAGAAGAGGTAATCGTCTTACCCGACCTATTTCAATTTATTTCATCTCATATATCCTCTAAATTTATTGAAATTATGATAAAATATTAAATTATTTACACAATACAATTTATTATTATTATTATAAAACCTCAATTATCCACCCTATTTCTCATAAAATGGGAAGTGAAAGTATCGCTCATGTGCATGTACGTCTTATCGTTTCCATGTAGTGATACATTTTTTCTCATAACCATATTTTATGGATTGGTATTATAATTGGATTAATTTTTATAAATTATATTCATTCAATTATTATTATTATTTAATTATAATATAATCTGTACATTCTCACCTTTAATCAGTTTGAAAATAATAATGTCACTCATGCGTAAGTGCGAACTACCACCTCCAAGAAGCAATGTGATCTATTTTTCATTTTTGTTTTATATGAATGACAATAAGGATATATTTAATGAATATACATGATTTATATATTGTAAAAATTATTCTTAAAATATTATTTTTTATCTATAATTCTTTTATTCCATCCATCGAAAATTTAAAATAGTGTTCTAGCGTACGTACGACCTACCGTCTCCATGAATGATACAATTAATTTTTTGTATCTATCATTTATGGGTTACTATAATTAAATGTATAATGAACATATATTATATTTATATCATGATTAATATTCAAGATATTATTGAACCATAATCAAATTATATGGACCCCAACTACTAAACCAAAACATACATAAATAAGGAAACAGTTTTGACCCATAACAGTGATTTAACCAAAGAATTATTACTAAAAATTTGATAAAATACTATAAATAAATCATATATGGTAATATATATATGATTATTTTTTCTGTGATATATTTATAATAAATCAATATTATTATACAAGAGGTTCAGACACATATAAAGAATTTCAAACCCAAGATAATGGTTTATTTCACAATCTCATCATTATTCGAGATTTTTTATGTTTAAGTATCCTCTTGGGGAAATATTTGATATTTATGTATTAAAACCAATTTATTCATTCTCTAATGGTTATTTATAGAAATTAAAATTTTCATTTTCATTTTCCTCTCTTTAAGTACTCAAGATACTAAAATAAGATTTTTAATGAAAACCAACCATGTATTTTCTACTTGGTAGATAATTTTTCTCTTCCATTCCCATTTTTCCACAAATATATTAAAGAATTATTTTATAATTATACAATAATTTATTAAATACATTTTTACCTAAGTTTTAATTTTTATAATATGGTTTAAAATCAATCTTCTTCTTATTTAATGAATGAGGTACTTTTTGACCTTTTTACAAAAGTGTGAATGGAATGTTTTTTAATTATATAGCCTGAACGAAATTTGCCTCCATCATTACAAATCATTTATTTTAATATTTCGTAATAATTTTTAAAAAAGGTTTCAAAAAATATTTTTTCCTTATTTTTTGTGAAATATTTAGATTCTAATTGAGTTCTTTCAATGTAAAAAGGATATATTCCTTAAGAAAATTTTCAGTAATATTTTTAATGTATTTTAATCAATGTCAACATCATTTATTAAATATTATAATTTATTGGGATTATAATATAATGATACCATCCAGAATATTTTATTGTATGTTTTATGATTTTTTTGACTGGAGAAATTATTGATATTATCTATTCTAGTTCTTCCAATACATACAGTAATTTATGTTTATGGAATGATGACTAAGTTGTATTGTTTATTCATAGGATGAATTCATTGGGATTATTAAGTGATTGGTGAGGACCATAATTACATATCACCTAGATGAATCATTATATCTCATGAGATAGACTAGATTTCTTATTTGGAAAAGGACTTTACCATTTATGTAGATTTCTTAGAATGAGGCCTTGATGGTATTTTTAGATATCTTGGAACATAGCCTCGGTAGTATATTCAAATGATTATAATTATTAATTCAATAATTATCATATTAGTTAGTAATTTCCATGATTTTATTTGAATTTTTTATGTACTTGTATAAATTTCAAACTCATATGATTATCTATGTTGCATTATTTGATCATCATTTATTCCTTCCATATTATTCACGCCTTATTTAGCTTACACTATATGCATTATCTTATAGTGCATCTGAGCTCACCACTTTCTTATGTTCCCTTTCCCCATTATTCTAGGAAATTTTTCATGATTGGTATGAAAGGATATGTTTTAGGGAATAATGATGGCCAAAAAATACTATGTTGTGTTTTATGTTTTCAAATGTAATGTGGGATTCAATTATATATCTAGTTTACCAAGACTAGTAAATTATTTTGTCATTTATAATATGATTTATTATATTTAAAACTAATGTAATAAATCAACCACCAACTCTTGGTTACTTGGTTCGAGGTCTTTACAGTTGTATTAGATTAATTTTAGTAGAAATATTGAGAACTAAATTTAAGAGAACATATATTATAGAGCATAACCATTTAACAGACCTTGAGAATATTCTCAAAGAAACAAAGATTATGATTTTGATATTAGTTTTTTTAAAATTATATATTATGATTCATAATGTTATGATCTAATATAGTGTGTTCCATTATTTAGAAATGGTTCCCCGCATAAGTAATGGAAATTTTATCAATGCACGTAATCCATGTAGGGATTTCCCTCATGGGAAAGATAATGTATCTTGATCTGGAGTTGTAGTTGGAGCTAAAAAAATGATAACTATATTGAGGTATATGACTCGGGATATAACCAATAACCTTTCCCTTATGGAGTAGCCTAATGATCCACAATGTGGTGTAACATTGTTATACTACTTCATGTGTCGAAAAAATCTATCATTAAATTAGACAATAAATAAATTTGTAAATAATAAATGTATAACTTCCTTAGAGAATTTATTTCTTAGTTTAGAAAGTAGTGAAATTGGGATTGTTTTTATGGAATTCTATCATCTCTAAGGGGATATAGATCAATAGTGTTCATTGATTCAAAACACTAAAGATGATCGGAAAATAGGATCATTGTATGGAAGGATTTTAATGAAGTTTTCTTGGGAAAATATTTTCCTCATGATCAACGAACAAATATGAAGAGGCAATTATTGAGTTTAAGAAAAAAGTATGATGAAAATGTTAATAAGTATTAATTTAACATTATTTGGTTTTCAAGGCATATTGTGGACTACGTATGTAATCCATAGAGTAAGATTGACCATTTTATTGATGGGTTAAATCCAATCCTTCAAAGGTCACTAATCTCCCAAGAATTATAATTATATGAGGATATATTATGATGTATTATTATGATAAAGAAATAATTCTTCAAGTATTATTTATTCAATGTAAATAAAGAGAAGAATTGGATGGTAGAGAAAAAATGGGTAAGGGAAAAAAGAGAATGATTTTTCCCCAACAAGTGATACTTACGGAAGGAAACAAATTGGTACATGCATAAAAGGAATATGTTTCTGATTCAAGTTTCAATAAAAATACCTTCATGCTCATGAATTACAGGTTAAGGGAGAATAAATCAAAGTATAATGATTTACCTATAAGGATATGGGGCCCTAATCTTACCAAATTCTGCAAACATCAAGGGAACTTACCAAAAATGAAGTCAAGGGGAGAAGGTCAAGCTTATACAATTCCTACAATGGGCATGGAAGTTCCGAGTGTCATGGTGAAAGATACACACTCCAGAATTGAAAATATTTTATTTGATTTTGGTTATACCCACTCTTTTATATCTGAATAATTTTATAAGGGTATAATTTATCCACCTCAATGAATAGATATTGAGTTGGCGGTAAAAAATACTAATGTTAGGACCATATCTTAAGTCTATAACCCATGTTTGATAGAATTTTGTGGGAAATATTCTTAATTTTAATATTTTTATTCTTACTCTAGTTGAATTTGAAATAATTTTGGGTATGGATTGGATCTCTTAGTATATATCTCAAATTAATTATCAGGGTAGTAATGTTTAATTTTATATTCAAAATAAACCTTTAATTGTCTATTTGTGTGAATATGAACCTGAATAGCCAATGAAAATTACTTCTATAATATGGATTTTACTACTTATTCATGAGGAATATTAATCATAAATGATATGTTAAAAAATCATCATTCAAAAGTTACTATTGTTCAATAATATACATATTTGATTTTGACTTACTTGCATAGTCTTATCCAAAGTCATGAAGTTGAGTTTTCAATAGAACTCATACATGGTGCAACAACTATTTAGAAGAATCCATATAGAATGTCCTTAGTTGAACTTATTGAATTAATGAAGAAACTCCAAGAGAATATATATAAGGGATTAATTTTGGAAATTGATCCTCTATAGGGTGCACACCTTTTCTTTTTGTTAAGAGGAAAGATATTTCAATGGTTATTTTCATTGTTTATCGGTAGAATAAAAAAATAACTACTAATAAAAAGTATCATCTAACTTATATTGATGATCCGTTTGATTAATTATGAGGAGATATACATTTTTCAAATATTGATATTTGATCTAGATATCACAACCTATGGATCCAAGAGTATATACCCAAGATGGCCTTCCATAAGATGCATGGTCATTATAAAGTCATAGTAATTCCATTTGGACTTACCAAATCACTTATAATCTTCATGGATTTAATGAATAGAATATTTATAGATTACCTTGACTACATTGTGTCAGTATTTATAGAAGTAATTCTTATATAGTCAAAGAGAAAGGAAGAGTAAAATAACATTTTAGAATTGTACTAAAGACCTTGAGGAAGGAATATTTATATACTAAATTTACCATGTTTGAATTTTAGATTCACAAATATTAATTCATAGGTCATATAATCACAAGTGAGGGTATATTAGTGGATCCTTAAAAGATATAAGTTATTGAGTAATGACCTTGATCTACCATTGTAGCTAAAATCCATATTTTTCTTGGGTTGGATGGATAATATTGATTATTTATGAGAGATTTTGTACAAAAAATCTAATCCACTCACCAAGTTTACTTGAAAGTGGGTTAATTTCTTATGGATAGATGAATGTGAGGAGAGTTTCAAAGAAGTAAGGAGAAAGTTGGTCAACATACCTATGCTTCCTATGGTAGAGAAGGGGTTTTAATATATAGTGATGCATTAAATAAGGTAATAGGATGATTCATCAGGAGTAATGATGCAGTGATGGATTATGGCTCCCACTAATTGATGTTTCATTAGAAAAATTACTCAAATCATGATTTGGAGTTGGCAGTAGTAATTTTTTCATTGAAAATATGGAGGAATTTTCTATATGTCGCAAAATGTGATATATATACATCGATCATAAAATATTCAAGTGTATATTTACATAAAAATATTTTAATATTCACCAAATTATTTGGTAATATTTAATAAAATATTATGATTTCTTAATACATTACCACTCTTGGGTTGTGAAAAATGTTGTCGGTTCTCTGTTATGGAAAGGGCATGCAATTTTTTTCCATGATTATAATTGAAAGAAGTCCACTATTTATGGATTTGTATAATATATATGATTAAATCATGATTAAAGGGTAAATATATTATCTTTCTTAGATAAATTTTCAACCATCCATCAATGAGAGGATTAAGATGTCATAGAAGGAAGATGAAGAATTACAAAAGATGGTGAGGAATGTTCATGAGTTCACCATGTCCATGAAAGAATGATATGGTTTAGGAATAAATTATATTTCCCATAAATACCAGACTATAAAATGGATTTATTGGATGAGGCACATAGTTCATCATTCTTTATTCATACTAGATGTATGATGATGTATAGAGATATAAAATAGTATTTCTAGTGGGATAACATGAAGAGAGATATTTCAGAGTATCACAGTTTCTATTATTTCCAAAAATTATGGTTTATTGAATATTTTTTAATGGTATGTTACAAATATTACGCATGCCAGACTAGAAATAGGAAAAATCCCCATGGGAATATTTTTGGCTATATAAAATTTCAAAAGGCCATAATGTTATTTGGGTTGTAGTTGATCACCTTAAAAATTCAGAACACTTAATTTATATCAGAAAAGATTTCTCTCGTTATCATCTTTCTATAATATACATAATGTTTGTGGTAGGTTTTCATGGAGAACCATTATTTATCCTATCTAATTGAGATCTGTTGTTTTCTATGAAGTTATAGAAGAGTCTTCAGTGACATTTGTGAATGGAATTGAGTTTTAGTACTATTTATCATCCTTAGATAGATTATCAGCCTGATAAGACTATTAAAACTCTAAAATAAATGATGATAGATTATTTTATATATTTTAAAGGTTTTTTAGATCAACACCTTCTATTAGATGAATTTTGTTACAAAAATATATTTCACTCGAGAATTAATAGGACTCATTATGAATCCCTCTATGAAAATAATTACAGAACCCCAACCTGCTAGGATGAATTTAAATAAATTAATGTATTAGGACTCGATATGGAAAATTAAATGGTAGAGAAAGTTATATCCATTCAACAACATCTCAAGAAAACTTAGAGTAAACATAAATTTTTTAATAACAATCATCAGAGTGACCAAGAATTTGAGGTTGGTGAAAAGGTTTAAATGAAAATTTCACTGAGGAATAATTTTATGAGATTTGGAAATAAAGAAAATAATTGACCTAAGTATATTTTCCCTTTCTAGATTCTTGATCAGGTAGGGACAATAGCTTATAGTTTGGCACTTCCACCAAACCTCCCTCAAGTTCATGATGTGTTCCATGTATCTCACATGAGGAAGTACATAACTAATCCTTCACAAGTAGTGAACTTAGAGGATATACCATTGGAGTATGATCTTTCCAATGAGGAACTGATGATATAAATCTTATATTATAGAGATAAATTTATATGGAATAAGATGAATCACATGGTCAAAGTTCTCTAGAGGAATTAGAAATTTTAATAAGCTACTTAGGAACATGATGATGTAATAAAATAGAGATATCCTAATTTTTATATCATAGAGATACAATTTCACAGTATAAATTCATTTTAATGGGGATATAATTTAACAACCCGTGATTTTATGAAATATTTCGCATGAAATAATTTTTTCAATATCATTCGATACATGAAACCTCGAGTCTAAATTAACCATAATTTAGTATATCATTATAACATATCCATTGAATTATTGGGTACGAATATTATCAACTAATTTATGAAATATTTTTGGATTACACATATTTAAAATAAATTCTTTGGTTATAAATTGATTATAAATAAAAAATAAAATCATTTTAAAGTAAAACATATATTTTTCCAAAAACTAATTATATTTATGCACACAATGTATTTTTATATTAATAAATTAAATTAATGACTATTATGGAATTATTTTATTTAAATATATATATTATATATTTAATAAAAAACATAACATTTATCTAATATTTTTATTATGCATGGGATAAGAATAAATCCAGTTTTATGCTTAAAAATGTATTTTTTTAAAAAGTGATTTTCATCACATTTTGCGCACTTATTTAAAAATTAATTATTCAAATTATTTGTATAGAATTTTATAATATGGATTAAATATTTATAGTCAGGAGTTTCAAATTTGGTTAATAAGACCCTTTTATTCTTAGATGTTATAAATAATAACTGAGGAAGATTTTATCACCCTAGTAAAGGGTTAATCTAGTTAATCTAGCTTAAAACTAAGTGTTAAGGTTACCATTTTAAATCCAAATTCCTATTTTATGAAATAAATTTTAACCCTATCACCATAATATATAAATTTAATTTTTAAGGGATAATTTTCCATGAAAATGACCTATAAAATATGTATATAAAAGAAAAAAAATTCAATCCCTTATATTTAATTAATTCTCATGTGTTCACATAAGAAAAAAAACAAGTGGTGAATGAATATAGATTTTTATTTTGAGAATAATAAAATTATTTTAATTAATGTAATTTATTTATAATTATTGTGTATTATATAATTATCTTAAATGTGTATGCAATGTTGTCACAATATTTATTCAATTAATGGAAAAAATAAAATAAATGATATTAAAAATATTAAAATTAATATAAATTTTATGAGTTATTGTGATAAATGAATTTTTCAGATAAATATAACATATTATAGATATTTTAAAGGTTTATATTTTAGTAAAAAAATTTGTATTGATGTATTTGAATACAAATTAAATAAATAGTGTCAAAAATGAAAATAATGGTATTTTATAAAATAATATTTTATTAAATTATTTAAAAATTATTAAAAACATTAAGTACGACAATTTTGATAATATATGGTCTAAAATTCAATAAATGTTCCATTTATGATCCAATTTTTAACTTACATGAAAAATTATAACCCCTTAAGAGTGAAAATGATGTTTCCACAATAAAGGTTAAAATAGGTTAACTAAGGGGTTAAATAAAAGGATATGGTTTGAAATACCACTTAAACCTATCCAAAATTTATTGTTTGATGATATTTAAACTATATATTGACTTATAATTTAATAAATTTCTATTTTAGGGATATTTAATTAAAATGATAAAGTTATATTTTAATATTTTTAATAATTTTAAGTGTTTCATTTCCCTTTTCTATAAAAGGACACCCATTCTGTCACATATTTACACCACATTGAGAAACATAAACTGACCAAGGCCTTCCCATTTCTCTTATAAACATATTTATCCAAGTTATTAAGGTTATTTTCTTCCCAAAATACCATCCCTAGGTTCCGTAATATAAGATCTAAAGGAGGTTTCTCAAAGAAGAGGTACTTGTTTTACCCAACCTATTTAAAATTATTTATTCCTATAAAACCTCTAAATATATTGTATTTATCATAAAATAATAACTATAATATAAAAAAATACTAAAATGTAATTTTTATTATGAAACCACCATTATTGACACTCTTTTCTATCAAATGATAAGTGAATATATAGTTTGTGTGTATGTACAACTTATCGATTAGAAATAACCAAACAATTACTTTTTCATCCCATGGTTTATGGATGGTTATTATGTTGGGATTAATTATTATATATTATATTTATAAAAAAATATTATTTTTTATTTATATTATCATGTATAACATCTTACCTTACAATATGTTGGAAAATGATAATGTCGTTTATGTATATGTGTGGACTACCACCTCCACAAAGCGATGTGGTCTATTTTTCATTTCCATTTTATATGGATCATAATTAGGATATATATTAATTAATATATATTATATATATGTTATGATTATGATTCTATAAATATTAATTATTATTTACCTTTCTTTCGTTCCATCTTTCAAAATGTGATAACATCGTTCATGCGTACATACAATCAACCATCTCTATAAATGGTGTAATTCATTTTTATATCTATAACTTTTATGGATTAATAAAAATAAAAATAAATTGAATATATATGATATTCATATAATTATTTACATTATATATATAATTGAACCATATCAAAGTTTGATAACCCAAACTACTGAACCAAGACATACATGACGAACGACGTAGTTATCACCCGAAACTGTGATTTTAGCAAGGAATAATTAATAAACAGGTGCTAAAAGAATATAATTAAATAATATATGGTATGATATATATGATTATAGTTTTGTAATATATGTATAATGAATCTATGTTTTTTATATAAATATGTTCTGACACATACAAAGGAATTCAAACCCGAGATAAGGGTTTATTTCACAATCTTATCATTATTCAGAATTATTTATGTTTAAATCTCTACTAGGGAAGATATTTGATATTTATATATTAAAAAAATTTATTTTATTATCCACAATTAAATTTATATAAATTACATGTTTTTATTTAATTTTTCTATCTTTATGCCCTCAATATACAGAAGTAATGTTTATAAGGAAAACTGGCCTTGTATTTTCTACTTTGTCAAGAATATTTATCTTTCATTTACATATTTTCCTTAAAATTTAAAAAAGAATTTTTTTAACATTATATATTGATTTATAAGTAAAATTTTACCCATGTTTTACTTTTTATAATATGTTTTAAAAGAAATCTTCTTTTTTTCCGAATGAGGTACCTTTTTAACCATTTTACAAAAGTTTGAAAGGAATGTTTTTTTAACTTATATAAATAGAAAAAACCTGTTACCATGTTTTCTCATTAATTTTAAGATTAATCAAAAATTTTAAATATTTATTTTCAAATAAAAATATTTTCCTTAATATTAGGAAAATATTTATATTTTTGTAAAAAAAAATTCAAAGTGAAAAGGGTATTTTCCTCAAGAAATTTTCCGGTGATCTTTTGAAAATAATTTCATCTATGTCGAAATACTTTCTTTAATATTATTATTTATTGAGTTTATACTCTAATTATAGAATAAACCATATTTTTTAGGATGGTTTATGATAAGTTTGACTATGGAAAATATTTATATTTCATATTCTAGTTCCTATAAAACAGACAGTTATTGATTTTTAAAGAATATTGACTAAGTTTTGTTATTTATTTATACATTGAATGCATTAGATTTATTAATTGATGGTTGGGTCCCCTAATTACATAGCCCCTTGATATATCAGTAAGTCTTATAAGACACAATATTTGGGTATTTGACCTAGGCCTTATGAATTTATGTATATTTATTTCCATAAGGCCTTGATGGTATTTCTATATATCTTGGAAAAATGCCTCGATGATAATTTTTTTATGTCCAAAATTATACATGCCATCATTTTGAAATCATTTATTAATGTCTATTAGTTTATTTGAATAGTTTATATATCCTTAAATATATTTCAAGATCATATAATTATATATGTTGACTTATTTTATCACAATTTATTCCTAAATTATTATTTGTGCCCTATTTAGCTTACATTATATGCATTCTCACACTGAGACTCTGACCTTACCCTTTCTTAAGTTTCATTTACACATAATTCCAGGAAATGATTTATGATTAATATTCATGGATATAATAAATCGACAAAATATGATCCCAAAGGAAATACTATATTGTATTTTATGTTTTCAAATGTAATGTGGGATTCAAGTATGTAACTAGTTTACCAAGACTAATAACTATCCAGCCCTTTATGATGTGATTGATTGTATTTATTTATAATGTAATAAAATAACCACGATCTCTGGGATACTAGGGTCAAAGTCTTTATAATCTCCAACTTGAAATTCCAAATCAATTCTTTGGTTATTAGTATATATCTTTTTATTAAATTGAGATTCTATAATATGGGATTCAATAGTCTTTTCCTTTGTTATTATATCCTTAACAAGTTATGGTCCCTCAATATTTATTTTACAAAGTCCATCACAAAAATTTATAGAATGATATATATTTCCATATAATGATTCATATGCAACTATTTGAATACTTTAATGGAGTCTATTGTGACAGGAAAACTCTTCCAACGGTAAATACAGATACACATACTTTTAAAGGTAAGTGATAAGAACCTCAATAGTTCCTATAATGTTTTTATAGTCATTTCATACTACCCATCAGTTTGTGGGTTATAGGAATTGTTCAAATGAAGCTTAGTATCCATATCCTTATGAATATTTTTCTATCATTTCAATGTAAATCAGGGATCATGATTAGACACAACTGAAATAGGTGCATCATAAATTATTAAAACCTTATTAATATAAAGTCATGCAAGGATCTTTGGAGTTAAATCTTATATTATAGTGGTAAAATTCATAGATTTTGTAAGGTAATCAACAATAACCCACATTTCATCATTATTTCTCAAATTGGGTTATAATCCAATGAAAAATTACATAGTAATGTCGTCCCATTTCCACATAGGAATTGGTTGAGGTTTCATTAATCCTCTATGATGTTGTCTCTCATCCTTCTCATGTTGGAAAACCAAACATTTGGGATATAATCATAAATTTTCCTCCTTATATTATCCCACCAAAAATATTCCTTCAAATCTCTATAAATCATGGTGGTACAAGGGTTTATAGAGAAATTCTATCCATGAGAATCATCTAATAATTCCATTTTTACCACAGGTATATATTGACCACACATCCACTTTAAAATTTTTAGAAATCCATCTTCATATATGATGTCTTCTAATTTCCCTCCATTTACAGATTTAATTTTCTTTTGAAAATTCTCAACATCAATCAGAGAACTTTTTATTTTTTCCAATAAATATGGGCTTGAAATCATTTGAAAAAGGAGTGATGTTTCCCTTTCCTTAATAATTCCCATATCATTATTCACTAAATCCATGAACTTAGGATCCTTGTCAATCCTTAATTTGGTCAGGTCTCCATTATCTTTCCTTCTCAATGCATCTGCTACCTTATTTTTCTTTGCCTGAGTGGAATTTTATTGAGAAATAATAATAATTGAGTAGCTCAAGTCATCTTATTTTCATTATATTAACATTTTTCTATGAAAAATGAATTTTAGGCTCTTATAGTCTATGTTTATCTCAAATATTTCACCATATAGAAAATTTCTCCATGTATTTATAGAAAATATTACGATTACCTAATTAAGATCATGAGTTAGATTTCTTTTCATGTGTATTTAACTACATTGATGTATAGGAAATCAATTTATCCTTATACATAAGAAAACAACCAATTACCTTCTTCAATGTATCAATATATATCATAAATCCATAATTTCATAATCATAGAGTCAAAATCAGAAAATTTTTCAATTTCTAATTCAATTCATCAAAACATTATTCACATTCCTTTGTCCATGTAAACAAAACCCCTTTACGTGCAAGCTTGGTTAACAGGTCATCCAATCTAGAAATTTTTTGAACTAATCTCCAATAGTAACATAACAATCTCATGAAACTACATAACTTGGTTATGTTCATCAGTGTAGTCCATTATTTTACTGACTTTTTCTTCACAAGATCAACAATGATTTTGTAACTTCCCCAACTTGGGAACCACGAAACCAATTCCCCATATGGGTCAGCACATGACCTCAGATGCGCCTCCCTATATGCCAGAGGCCATTGATTAGCAGTGAGGGTCTAATAGAACTCATGGAGATAATATACCCTATTTATCAGAGTAATCCAGTGTAGATTAGTAAAAATTAAAAGAAGCGATAAACAATAATCATGCATTTACAACCATTTCCAAAAACTGGGTAGATGTCCATAACCAAACAGTGAATATGTTATGCCATGTCATATTATTCCAAGTGAAAAGGAAACCCATAGTGAAACAAATAGAATAATCCCAAATGAGATGTGAATAAAATTACAAATCATCTTCCATGCACATCCCATGCCTATATCAACCATCAAACATTGGGCCCCAAACCTTATCCTGACTTGAAACCATGAATTATGCTCAAGAACCCAACGAGGTCCTGATTAGGGTGTGAGTACAACTTAGTAGGCCACCACTTCATTTTCGACAATATATCTAGTCTAAATATATAGTGTATTCATGTACTAAATGAATGAAAAGATAAAAAAATATAAAATGGGTGTTGTTAGTTAGAAATATCCACTTAAACCATTTTCATCATTTATTTTATGGGTTAGGAATTTTCATCAATTACAATACAACCTCTTCTGGGAAACTACTATTAATAAGGGGATATGTAAAGTTATCTATATCACTAGGTAAAAAATTTACAAACAATTTCATCACACTTACCTTGGAGCCTCAGTCTAGGTAGTCTCATAAAATGAAACTGTTTGGGGAAGAGACCCTTAATCTAACTCCCTTACTGGTGAATTATAGGGGTGGGGTTTATAGGCATAGTCCAACACAACCCATGAGAATATAACCTCAAGTCAATACCCAACATAACACCAAGCCATATGGACATGCTTCTTTAACCACATAACACATATACCATTTCACAAACTATACTCATTGATTACACATACCATTCACAATTCCTAGTTCTTTAAACACAAAAATCATCTTCATTCCTTAACCAATTAACAAATTTTACAATAAAAATTCATAACTCATTAACACATTAACATTATACCAAACTCTACCTTAGTCCATGATATCATTAAACACCATTAAAATCAATTTCATTACACAATCCATGTTAACCAAGTATACACAATCTCTTAGATTTCCATCATCAAGCCTTATTAACATGATAAACATAATGATCATAGGTTCAAACTCATAAACACTTCAATTTAATATTTAATAACCCAATCCCAAGTTCATGAATATGGAACACCCCATGGGGAGCCTCTATCCCAGTCTATTAAACCTTAATGCATCTCAAGGGTATCATCAAGGGTTTAATTAATCGTTTAACTAATTATTTCATAGTTTCTACCATGGAAAACCAAATATATAGCACAACATAAAGAGAACACAACTAAATGCACATAAATTTAACCAAAAGACTATGGGATATAACTTTTGGACCACTGACCTTGATTACAATAAAAACACTCACTGACCCCTATCCTTTGATTCAGAATCAAACCACATTTAAAGCCCCAACCTTGGATCCAATGGAAAAAATATGGTTTTATCGATTTAAGAGGAAGTGAGATATTCTACAAGACCAAATCTAGAAAATAGAAAGAAGAGGAGTGTTGGAGTCACCCATGACATTGATAAATACCCAAAAGTGCTCCCAACAGCTTAGAAATGAAGGATATCAATCATTGGGAACATTAGAAGGAAGGGTTCATCACCCTTGGTAGTTGTAGGATAAATGGAAAGGAAATTTATGTGAAAAACATAAATATTTAGGGTAAATATGATAAAATCCCAAAACATTAACGATTTGCATCTATTTGGCCACATGGTTGTCTAAAATGTGTGTCAAACATGTGCCACCCTCTATCCAAGAGCGTCCTGGTTGTATGATTTCATGGGAAGCATGCACATTTTGATAAACTGGGTGGAAACCGTGTGGACTATCACTATTAAAATCATTATGGTTTGGATCTAACCCATGAAAGGTTTCACCAACCATGATCCACCTCTCTAAAAAAGTACATTGAAGGCACATAATTACTACTAACCATGTTTCAACTGTATGACATGCACTGGATGTCCCTAATTTCCCTACTTCATGTCTAAAACAACCAAAACACCACTAAGACTCCTCACACACCCGATAAACATTACTTTAACCAAATTAATGAGATTTAAACCAAACAGTCACAAGAACATTACTCAAAGGAATTTCAGGATTTTACAACCATACCACCTTATAATGACTCATACTCAAGATGCATTCCAAATCATCACTAGATCTCCGCGGTAAAAAATATTGGGCCACTAGGTTTGCATATTAGTATCCCTCCCCCAAGATTCCTTCTAAATGTTACCATACTGCCACAAAACATAGATTAATGGAATAACCCTAGCCTATTATTCTTTATCACTATGATCAACAATAAAAAACTTGATGCTCTTCAATATATGAATCAATCTTCATCCCAACATCAACCACCATGACGTAAAAAGGAAGTTAAGGCAAAACTGCCTAAATCATGACACAAGGAAGCATCGTGTATAGTATCATACCATTATGTAAGATCCAATTGGCTCTCGACCAACCCAATCCTCTCTACATATGATGTCCCAAATCACATGGCTCCATCTTACCCCCTTTTAAAATTCCAACATAACTCAAACTCGGTATCACCCATGGATCATATGATTTTTTAACCACATTTCCAATCCTACATCAGTCAAAAACTCACGGTTTAACTACCTTGATCCACGTCTAAACACCCAAAATGAAATTTAATCACAACCTTTAACCCAAAGAACTCAACCATTCAAAACCTAATTCAACAATTTGTCACCAAAACTAAAACACCAAGATGACACTTCCCTAAGTCCATCCAACTCAAAACACTGGTTACATCATCAAAACTGATCACTTTCCCTTTATGGTGCTCCCCAATATATGCTTTAGCTTACCACTAACATCCTATAGTGTTGGCCACTTACACCATTGAAACATACACTAGGACATCACATCAACTCTCACAACATACCCAATGCATTTCCCAACTCACTAAGCTCAAGCATCCACTTTATATCCACAAAAAATAGCTTCCAACATTTCAGTTAAAACCATCCAGAATGGTAATGCATCCACCTTATATTTTAGATCACGAACAAGTCAAAATATCTCAATTTTTCATTCATCTACAAAATTCACTTGTCCTGAAACATCAAACTGGGGGTGGATTTGTAACGTCCAGGTTTCAGAAGCTTCCCAAAGACGCCCCATACCCGGTTGGTCACATGGCCTCAAGCGCATTTCCCCAAATTCCAGAGGATTATGACTAGCATTGAGGGCCTTGGGGTGATAGTGGGGAAACTATTACCTCATTGGCAGAGTAACAAAGTAGATGTAAAATAAAAAGTAATAGCGGAAGCTGTAATATTACCATACAAAAAGAAATAGCAAAAGACTGAAAGTAATAAGCAGTTGGTTCACATATATAATGATGCAATATACTTATGTCTAGGAAAGTAGCCAAACACGACACAATGATGAAATAAAATACTAAACCAAATTACGATAGAAAACAATAAACAATTCCTCAGCATCACAAGCCTCAGCTTCTTCCCATGCTCTCCAGCTCCAAAGCAATTAAGTACATGAAGTAGAAGGGTGCTTTCCCTTACCTATAACTGCAACAATATAATTTTTTTGGGCTGGAAAGCATGGCCCAAATAGGGTACGAGACCAAATACCACTAGGAAACCACCATGAGATCTATTCCTAACAGTCAGTGAATACATATGGCAGGCAATAAACAAGAGAGGAATTAGTAAACAAGGAAGTTCTCAAAAGTACACAATTACACAGTTTCAAGCATTCAGTTCCACATAGAAAGTAAATAGATAATCACAAAAAGGTAACCCTTTGGTATGTAATCACAACATAATCCCCTCTAGTCCTACCTAATAAACACAAGAAACCCTCTGGGAAGTACACACAGTCTAACCCCACTAGTTCAGGTTTAGTATAGACTCTCAGGGGAAGCACTCAGCATCAATTCCCCCTATAGTCTCATATCTGTAACTAGAAGGCACTTTGGGGAAGCACTTACGTCTCATTCCCCTTGTGGTCCACATTGAGGAAGTACCGACACTCTAGGGAGGAACTTACGTCAATTCCCCCTATAGTATCGCATCGTAAAAAATGATAATAGACACTCTCGAGAAGCCCTTATGTCTATTCTCCCTATGGTCCAGTACACCAGGTTCTCATGGCCCTGTGTAAGTCAAACAAGTATATAAATGAAAAGCGGCCAAAGTAAACCTCAAGAACTACTTGGCTAACTAGTCTACAGGTCAACATCATTTAAAATAAAAAACCACTCCATCCTACAATACTAGGCATGGGAAAAAAACAAGGAATCCTAATGGGCTAAGCAAGACCAAATGGTCATAAACAAAACATGCATGGGAAAACACTTACAATGCATAGAAATTAACCCTATTCACATTCAATTAACCTCTACTAAAGCATACAATAATAGAATGAAAATAATAGTGCTAAAATCATAAACATGCAATACCCCAATCAAGGGTATTGGGCAATTTTCTACATATAACTCAAAGACTTTCAACGGAAAGGCACAGACCACCAATCGTGGTGTTTTAGGATCGTTATACGTGAACCTCAAGACATGAATCTCCCAAGAACACCATAGATCTACAAAAACAATAAAAATGATCAACAAAAGATGACTTCAGAAAGAGAAGGAATCAAGAAACAAAGCTCTAGGAGAAGGAAGAGCTTTCCAAGGCTATCCCAATGCAATCGATGGCGGTCTAATCGGAGAATGGATGCTTTGTCGGGGGGCTCGAAATAAGTTATGTGGTCGTACAATATCTCTCGGTCGAACTAGACCTAGAAGGAGACAATTATGTCTGTCAGATGTGACCCCGATACATTTAATGAAAAACAAGTACATGGCATGTACTTTAGAATTACATAGTGTGTACTTTCCCTTACCGGCCCCCGCATTAGGTGGTCTTCGGGTCACCATACACAACCATGTGTATGGCCATGACACGTCCAGCACCTGGCAACCTACGGAAACCAAGTGCATGGAATGTACTTAATAAATTTCTAGAAAAATTCTCTTTTTCCTTAAAAACACCAGAAAAACGAAAACATACCTGAAAAGATGATCTAGGTTCTTACAAAATTCCCCCTTAAAGAAATTCGACCCCAAATTTCCCTAGCAAGGCAGCGTAGAAGAATATTCCTCGAACAACTCTGGACACTATGATCATACATCAGTCTCCCTCTCCTAAGACTCATCTTGTACTTTCCTGTGCTGCCATAGCACTTGTACCAAAGGAACAAACCAGCCATAGAGAACATTCGCACTGCGATCAGTAATCCAGATAGGATTCTCATCAAATGAGCCATCCACCTCTAACTCCACCTCTTCGAGTTGAAGAACATGAGACGGGTTTGAGAAGTAGCATCGAAGATGAGAAGCATGGAAGACATCTTGCATAGCCTGATACCTTTGAGGTAACTACAGCCGATAGGAAACCAACCCGACTCTCTCCAAAACATAAAACGACCCGATGTACCTCTACAAAATATTACCCTATCTCCTAATTTTATTGTGCCTCAACCTCGGTGTGAAACATAGGAAAACCGGATCCCCGACCTCGAACTCCAGAGGTCGTCTTCACTGATCAGCATAAAACTTCTATCAAGACTGTGCAATAGTCATCCTCTTCCAAATCAACTCTATCTGCTCTGTGGTCTCCTAGACAAGATAAGGTCCTAGCATAGCTGCCTCTCTTGCCTCCATCCAACATAAGGGTGATCATTATGGACTACCGTACAATGCCTCATAAGGTTCCATTTGAATAGTTTCTTGAAAACTATATTTTTAGAAAAAATACATTAAAGTTATGTTCTTCTCCCAAGAAACTCTAAAATCATGGATGCATGCTCGCATCATCTCATCAAGCACCTAAATCATACGCTCAGACTGGCCATCTGTATGAGGGTGGTATGTTGTACTCGGTAGTACATGTGTACCCAAATCCTTTTGAAGCCCATAACAGACATGAGAAGTAAAACATGTGTTCCTGTCTGATACAATGGAGTGTGGAACCCCATGAAGACATATAATCTCATGGATGTAAAACTGTCCCATCTCATCAACACTGAAGGTCTCTTTGATCGGCAAGAAGTGATCAATCTTCGTGAGTCTATAAATGAAAACCCATACAACATCATTCCCCCAAGGTGACCTCGATAGACCCATCATGAAGTCCATTGCGACATTGTTTCATTTCCACTCAGGAATAGGTAACTACTGCAAAATCCATGCTAGTCTCTAATGCTCTGCCTTTACCTAATGAAAAGTGGAACAACTCATGACCAACCCAACAAACTTTTTCTTCATTCATGGCCTCCAATACTGACGACAAAGATCACGATACATCTTGGTGACACCAGGATGAACTACCCAAACTAAGGAATGAAAGTCCTGCATCAACTCCTCACGTATGTTTGCTGACACCCATACATGCCCCAGGAAATGCAAGATCTCATCCTCGCCTATAGTCCATCCAAGAATAGGGTCCCCTCCTGAAATGCTCACCTATAAGACTAGGCCTTCAGAATCTGATAGCTGCCTCATTCGCACTTGGTCAAGATGAGTAGAGGTAATAGCTAGAGAAGAATGAAATGTCTTCCCTTGTATACCATGCACCTCCAAATGCATCTCAGAGAACAGAGCCATACGTTTCCACTCATTGTTGGCCTCCTAAAATTCTCATATCTTATTCCTCCTACTCAGCGCATCGGCCACAACATTTCCTTTCCCAGACGTGTAGGAAAGCTCGAAATCAAAAGATTGAAGGCACTCAATCCGCCTTCGCTGTCTCAAATTCAGGTATCACTGAGTGAATATATACTTGAGACTTTTTTGTTTGGTGAAAATCAAAAAATTATCTCCCATAAGATAATGTATCCAACAACGTATGGCATGAATAACTACTGTCAACTCAAGATCATGCATTGGATAATTCCTCTCATGTGGTCTCAACTACCGAGACCCGTATGCAACGACTCCTTCCGCTGCATAAGCACTGCTCCTAGCACGATACCTGAAGCATCACAATAAATAGTGTAGCTCTTTCTCAAATCTGGAAATACTATTATCGGTGCTGATGTCAACCTACCTTTCAGTTTCTGGAAGGCTGACTCGCAAGAATCTAACCACAAGTACTTGGCACCCTTTTTAGTCAGGCACGACAGTGGCACTACTAAGCGTGAGAAGTCCTATATGAAATTCCTATAGAATCTAGCTAGCCCTATAAAACTTTGTACCTTATAGAAGTTCTTCGGATGCTCATAGGAAACTATAGCTCTCAAATTCTCTAGGTCTACTGAAACTTTTGTCCCTGAAATAACATGACCCAAGAAGTGAATCTGGTCCATCCAAACGTGGCATTTTGGGAGCATAGAATATAGTTGTTGCTATTTCAGTGTAATCAAAACAATCTCAAGATGAGTGGCATGGTCGTGTTGACTGTGAGAGTACACTAAGATATCGTCCATGAAAACCACCGTGAAATAATCCAAGTATGGATTGAACACTTAGTTCATCAGTTCCATGAAAACTACAGGTGCGTTCGTGAGACCGAATGAGATAACTACATACTCATATAGACTATACCTGCTCCAAAAGATAGTAAGAGGTATATTAGATGGTCTAACACACAACTGATGGTAACTGTATCTTAATTAAATTTTCGAGAAAACTCGTGCTCCTCAAAGTTGATCAAAGAGATCCTCAATCCTCGACAAGGGATATCTGTTCTTGACCATCAACTGGTTCAGCTTCCGATAATCCACACGAAGTTGAAGGGTACTGCCTGCCTTCTTCACAAACAGGATAGGTGAACCCCAAGGAGATGTACTGGGTTGGATGAAACCCTTTTTCTGCAACTCCTTCAATTGCTTCTTGTGCTCTTGTAACTTTGGTGTAGCCATCCTATATGGAGGAATGGACATCGGTGCCGCTCTTGACATGAGCTCAATTGAAAAGTCTACCTCTCACTCCAGAGTTAAACCTGAAAATTCCTCTAGAAATACATCCTTGAAATGATCCACCACTAGAGGAATGTCAAACTATGAATTCCCTTGGTCATCCTGATATAGACTAGCAATCTGGGCTGTAACTCCTCACAACCCATGATGCTCGAGTCCCGCATTGCTAACCTGGACATCCCATTCACCCTTATGAAGAAATGATCTTCCCTCTGGTGATGTGAAACTCACCCTATGGTGATAGCATTCAAAAATAGCCTAGTAGGGAACTAACCAATCCATTATGAGAATGACACCATAGTCTTTCATCTCTAGAACCTAAAGGTCCCCAAATAAGTGACACCCAGCAAACTCAAGAGGGCACTGCTTGCACTGTTGTACACTAGCCGTTCTTGTCCCAAATGGTGTGTCTAACATTAATATTTCAGTATAAGAAAAGACACATAGCCCAAGTCTATCCATAACACCAATAGATATAAATCAATGGGAATCCCCTATATCAAAAATAGAAGAAGCTAAAACTAAGGAAACTAGAATCATACCTCAAACTATAGAGGGTCCGGAATCCTACTTTAACATGGTATGCTCCACTGCAAAAGGATGACCTGCACCATGGATTTGCTAACCTACCTGACCACTTTGAGTTTATCTACCTTGTTGTATCTGAAATCCAGGTGAATGACTACCATGTCCATGACCTCCACCTTAGATTGAACGGCGGGAAGAACTCCAGTTCACAGATTGATGAGAATCTGGTGGTGCTTCTTCTGAATGACGAGTCATAAAAAAGCCCCTATCACCAGCTGCTAGTGAGAAGAAGTAACAGAAGCACTTAATATGACCCATCTTGTTACAGGATCAACACTACACAGGGTCTCTTTCGCAATGTGGCCGAGTATGCCCGCTCTTCCCGGACTGGTAGCACACCGACTGGATTCCATAAGAAGTGTCCCGACTCCCCAGATCACCGTGAGAAGACTCCCTACGACACTTACTTATAACATTATGAGGGATAATAACACCAGATATCGATCCTCCCAAGCTCAAAACTTCAGAATCCCTCAGATTACGCTATGTGATCAGCACCTAGTTGACTATAGAAGTGATGAAAGTAAATATGAAGATATTCACCTGAGATCAGATGTAGTGCCTCAGACCATCCTCAAAATTCCTTTCCAAGAATAACACATCACCTCTTGGGATGGGCATAAAGCGATGTAGCTCTATGAAGCAAGATGAATACTCTATAACAAAAATTGTACCCTGCTCCAGAGTCCTGAAATCTCAGGCTCGATCGGCCCTCAATGTCTTCAGGTAGAAGTAGTCCAAAAAGGCACGCTGGAACTCATTCCACGCCATAACCTACTGGTGTCCCACCTATAAGATCACATCCCACCATCTCTTGAAGGAGTCCAAAATCATATATGTAGTGATCTTGAACCTCCTCACTGGAGGAGTATCTAGATTCTCGAAGATAGAGAGCATGGATTCTAACCATGAATCTACAGCCTGAGGTCCTCTTTCCCTTGTGAATGTGGGAGGATGCTACTACTGAAAGACCAGTGTCATCTCTGCCATAGACGGGGTAAGATGTGGTAATCTTCAGAAGGTCTGTATAAACCTTATAAATCCCTCTCAGAACTTATCATTAACACCTATGTCTGGAATGATGGTTCGTTCCAATAATAGGATGACTGGAGGGTCTCCTGGTAGTCCATAATCAGCCATATCAGGTGTCTGATCACTGCCCTATAACTTGAAGACAACCAGAGGATGTCTCAGTGGCATGACTCTACAAGGTCAAGAACACACCTTAGATCAAGACTAACCAGGGATGATACTTAGAAGTGTGATAAGGGAACAACAGAAAGAAAGAATTCAAGTTTTTCAAAACATGGATACACAGCGTGTATAATTCCTACACGACGAGTTCCCTTAAGCCTTCACATAGGTGTGTACTTCTGCCGACCCAGGTCGTGTAACACCCAAAACACACGGTGTGTTGTCCTACCCCACGTCATGTACATGAATCCTCTTCCCCTTCTTGAGTTCTTCTACATGACTATCCCACATGTTTCTCCTAAAAAGGACGACATGGCGTGTTCTTTCCAGACATGTTGTGTACTAGATGAGATTCACCGACATGTGTTGTTAGTAACACAGCCAGTTACACGACTGACTCTACACGACATGTTTTTTCTAGACACGGAGTGTACAAAGAGATTTCACCGACCCATGTTGTTCGCTACATGTCCAGATACATGGGTTATAGTGAACAGTGTGTTGAAGATTTAAATGGTGTGTATAACTTAAGTTTTATCCATCTGTGTCATTAGTCACATGGGTGGACACATGGTTTACACAACACGACATGTACAACCGGTACACAACGTGTTCCCCCAACGATTTCCCAACCACAAGTCTCTATCCACACAGCCAGTGACACGGTTAGATACTACACAGTGTGTACATACAGTACACAACGTGTACTCAATAAAAATAGTTTCTCCACCAATATAAGAACAGATGACATGTATTCAAAACTACCCGGCGTGTATTATGGGTTTTTCTGGACAGTAAGCCTTAGAAACTACTCTAGAAGCCCAGAAAACACTGAAACGAACATTGAAGTGCCAAATTCTGATCCGTAAGGGCCCATAATCCCTACGAATCAAAGCATGGAATCTCTTACATGGCATATACAAGAAAAAAAAGGCAATGATCAACCAAATTCTGATCTATGAGGGCCTATAACACCTCAAGAACCAATGTTTGGTGTTCATTCAAACAAAACCTTACATTAAACAATACCCTATCAAACAATAGGTACTTTATCAAGGCATCTATCATAACAGTATGAAATCGCTAATGCACCCTTAATGGCATGGCTAGAATGCATGACATGTGATTTCTAACAAGTGCCTATATAATGCATGAGATGGAATACCCTCATCTCATCAGGTTGCAATAGAAATGGAACCTCAATAATATGAACAATAACAGAATAATGCATCTGAATCACCCAATGATGAAATCAAATCAACCATAAAATTGAAAAACCAGAAAATTGAAATAAATGAGGTAAATTGGCTTTTCCCTATACACTGGTTAACTACTTCAGGGCACAACTTATTACCAAGTACCTATTTCTGTCCTATCCCTGACTATAGGCTCTAAAAAGTACGTCAAGAAAAAAAGAATACCTCTGATACCACTTTGTAATGTCCTGGTTACGGATGTCGCCTAGAGATGCCCCATACCATATTGGTCACATGGCTTAAAGCGCATTTACACAAATGAAAAAGGCTACCGACTAGCAGAGAGGGCCTTAGGTGTGATAGTGGTGAAACTATGCCCTCATTAGAATAGTAACACAACGGAAGTAAAACACAAAGCAATAGCGGAACCAGTAATATTAGAATACAAAACAAACAGCGGAAGACTGAAAGTAATAAGAAGCTGGAGCACATATATAATTATGCATGATACAAATGTCTAGGAAAGTAGCCCAACATGTCACACTGATGGAATACAGTACTAAACCAAAGTACGAAAGAAAATAGTAAACAACTTCTCAACATCAAAAGCCTTATCTTGGTCCCATGCTCTCCAGCTCCAAAGCAGTCAAGTACTTGAAGTAGAAGGGCACTTTCCCTTATCTATACCTGAAATTATATAATATGTATGGGCCCAAAATCCTGGACTAAATAGGATGTGAGAATAAATCCTAGTAGGCAACCACCAAGATATCTATGCCTAACAGTCATTGAATATATATGGTAGGCAATAAGCAAGAATGGAAGTAGTAAACAAGGAAGCACACAAAAGTAAACAATTCCACAGTTTCAAGCATTCAGTTCCACATAGAAAGTAAACAGATAATAAGAAACTTATAACCCTCTGGGATGTACTCACAGCCTAATCCCCTCTGGTCTTACCAAGAAAACAGAAGCCACCCTCTAGGAATTACACACATTCTAACCCCTCTGGTTCAACTTTAGTATAGACTCTCATGGGAAGCACTCACCTTCAATTCCCCTTATAGTCTCATATCGGTAACCAAAAGTCGATATAGGGAAGCACTTATGTCTCATTACCCCTATGGCCCATGTCGAGAAACTATATACACTATGAGGAAGCACTTATGTCAATTCTCCCTTTGGTATCGCATCATAACAAAAGATAACGGACACTCTGGAGATTCCCTTATGTCTATTCTCCCTATGGTCCATTACAGTAGGTTCTCATAGCCCTGTGTAAGTCACAAAAGAATAGCAATGCAAAGAGGCCAAAGTAAACCTCAAGAACTACTTGGCTAACCAGTGTACAACTCAACAACAAGTCATATTATCGACCACTCTATCCTACAATACTAGGCATGAGAAACAAACAAGGCATCCTAACAGGCTAAGCAAGACCAAATGGTCATAAACAAAACATGCATGCGAAAACACTTCCAAATAATTGTAAATAACCCTATTCAAATTCAATTAACCTCTACTAAAGCATACAATCATAGAAGGAAATTAACAAGGCTAAAACCGTAAACACACAATACCCCGAAAGGGGTTATTGGGAAATTTTTCACATATAACTCAAATAATTTCAATGGAAAGGCACAAACCACCAACCTCAGTGTTGTCAGATCATTATACATAAACCTCACAACTTGAATCGCCCAAGAACAACATAGATCTACAAAAACACTAAAAACGCTCAACCGAAGATAACTTGATAAATATAAGGAATCAGGAAACGAAGCTCTATGAGAAAGAAGAGATTGCCGAGGCTATCCCAGCGCAATCAACGGTGGTCAAATCAGAGAACAGATGCTCAGTCGAGGGCATTGAGATGTTTTGTGGCCGTACAGTCTCTCTTGGTCAAAACTAGACTTATAAGGGGACAGTTCTATATATCATACGCAACACCGGTACATTTAATGAAAAAACGCACATGGAATGTACTTTAGAAGTACATGGTGTATACTTTCCCTTACAGGCCACTGCATTAGGCGGTCTCTAGGTCATCATACATGGTTGTGTGCATGGTTGTGACATCTCCAGCACCCAGCTACATGCGGTAACCGAGTACACGATGTGTAATTATAATGTACATCATGTGTACTTAAGAAATTTCTAGAAAACTCTTCTTTTTCCTCAAAAACTGTAGAAAAAGGAAAACATACTTGAAAAAAATATTCGGGTTCTTACAGGCTTATAACTTAACATGCTTATTCCTCTAACCTTACCATGTTGGACCATCCCTAGATGGATTTTCCAAAACACCCTTTTTACCTTATTTATACTCTAACCCTTTTACCTTCCCATTTATCCTTCTCAATCAAGGAATACTTGCATAATCTGATGAACCTTCCAGATTCATTCCCCACCTTCTACTAGAAATCCACCCTCAAGGTATCAACTACTCCATAAATCATCATCATGATCCACATCACCCATTAACATTCCTAACACAAACACATCTTGCATCTATAAGTCTACTCAAGTAGATTATGGACTTCATAAAAATACATTTCCATTGAATAATGAACTTTTTATTCCAAAACATCCACTGAAGGTGGTTTAAAAACCACTAATTTTGTACCTCTTTCTATCATAGTCGAGTCATACCCAGTTGACTCATCCTAGAATGCTTAACTTCACTGCTGAAATGACACTGCATCACATTAACAAGGTACCTTCACACTTAATGACACTACAAGGTCACCTGAAGACACCTACCTAAGTACATACCTGACACCTGATGAGGTTCGAGCTCTAAACCTCCATTACCATGAACCATTTTCATTCTCTATCACACCCATCAATGACTCTAACACAGGCATCTCGAATTCCTTTTATAACCACCTTGATCCAAAATACAACACTTTCTTGATCAAATGCTACATCTAAGGAAAAAACCATCCTTTACTAAAGAATCCAAACATACCCCTCCTAGGTTTCTTATCAGCATCCCGATGCAACCACATCCACTCCATGGTCAGCTCCACACATCCAAGAATAACATAAAAATCCCAACCTTGAGGGTGTAGTTATCACCGCTTTCCTCAAGAAATTTCAACCACCATGGATCATGATTCAATCATAATTTAAACCCCAAAATTTGTATGTGGCCATCCAGTTTACACTAGAATAATAAAACATTATAAATTGCTACCCATTATCGGTTTTTAGGAAAGGCACTGAAGGTATTCATCGAAATCCGATCAATCATAAGGACCTCACCTGAACTAGTGGATGGTGTACATCCCACTATCCAACTCCACATATACCATTCTGTGAACATAACCTCCAAGAGGCCCCATATCCAACCAAAATACTTTCAGGAAGCTAGGAATAAATCCAGAGATCTCTTAGTGTATCCAATATGATGTCAATATATTAGGCATGATAGTCACTAACTAGAAGTAAAATAATAAGTCATAGATGAATACCATCACATGTTATCCATTACTAAAGTCTTCTCTACAATGGGGACACCTCATACTTTGAAAGATCTCATGCATCCCATCAAACCAACATCTCATAAACACTCAGCCACCATAACCAATTCAATAAGAGCTTTCCAACCAAAACTCACCACTACATGATGAATCTCTACCATGTAGCCACGAACCCACATGTCATGTGTAACTACCTTTGCCACACCTATCGATTTATTCCCACATGAACCTAAAATTTAAAAATATAAACACAATGATATTTTACACCAATCAGAAACAAATGGTCAATTTCACAATCATTCCTCCAACCTTGGTTTCACAAAAAGCGATAGGTGATTATCCCAAGCTAATTGTTCACCCATCCCAGATGGAATTATGCCTCCCTAGAATATTCCATCATCTAGAAATCAATAGGGCCTTAAAGGTATCACACATTCAAAAAACCACACACTAAACATGAATCTAGACTTTACAAGTTATACATAACAAAACCCAAACATACTCTTACCCAACTAACTGTTCCTTCTGGTCCATGAGCCTCATCAGACTTGAGTCATTCTCAACATTCCCGTCCAACAACCCAACCTTTCACACAACAATCCCAATCATGAGACCACCCATAAACCGAGGTGTCACTCCCATATCAATAGTGTCCATTGATTCCATAGTCATCCTTATCTCATTCACCAAATTCAACCCGATTCCCACATCAAACATTATCAGTCGTCGTTTCAAGCATCATAATAATCCTTCCCCTTGAAACCAACCTTACAACAAACCTCAAATGCTAAAGTGATTCTATAAGAGAGAAATCAAGGCATAATCATGCCCTTTTTACCAAAACTAAATGGAACCCATCATGAATTGATTCTACAACTGAACCACCCACCCATGCTCTACATACCAAAGAACCTATAACACTATAATAACCTCCCTCATGGGTAACCTTGGCTCTCAAAAATGATTGATACATAACTAAAACTCATATTTCATATTCAAAACCATTGAATTTCCCACATAAATCACTAGAAAAACCCCAATCTAGGAATCAATTCCTATCCATCAGTATCACAATCCAATGTATCCATTGGTTCCATACTCACCCATAAGAACTAGCATCCATACTGACACCTCTAAAGGTTCATCTTCAAAGTTAATAGAAAACTAATTCCCTAAACTAGAGTCACATCCAAAAAGGATCCTTGGATCTCCATATAAATCATACACATCAAAACTCAATAATTCGCTATCCTCAGAGGTATGCCTTCCGCCATACTGAAACACACCATATCTAACACACCAGGAGACAAGTTACTCTGAGTTCTACACCCCTAACAACATAGACGCCACTAATGGTACCACAACCCAAGACTCCCACTCTTAGGTTCCAAAGTTAAACTTATGAAATTATAAACTAAAATTTTACCACATCCAAATTACTAAGAAACACTTTAAAACCATAATGTCACAACCCTACCAAGAGAATAATAAGTAATTACCCTCTATTTACATGTCAAAACCTTCCAAGGTATCCAAATTAAGGAAAACTCACTTCCCAAACCACCCATACACAAGGTATAATCACAACACTAGGGATACCCACATATCATTTCCGTTCACATTACTTCTAGCCACACATTAAACACTCATGTCCCCAATCTATAAAAATTTTCAAAGGGAACCGCAATTGAAACTCTCTAGTCAAATAAAACATACTCAGCACAACCCACTTCGAGTCTCATTCCATCATCTATATAAAATGAGAAAAATTATCATGGAACTACTCCACCCCCTATTACTATAGACCAATAGGGTTTTCTACTCTGCTACTAGAGAATATTTTTTGGTGATTCCCTCATGTCACGTAATAGGCACATGTTGCCATAGTGGAATCTCTCTACAATTCCAAACACACATCTCAAACACGAAACATATGGTTTCCACAATTCACACAAGGAAGTCCCACCAGTAGTCATAAACAACCCATATCATATGCACTATCCCAACAGATATATCTACATTTCTATCTCTACCTTTAACCATCCCTACCATCATCATGGTCAAAATGGGGTAAACTAGTTTACATAAACACCACCCATTTTACCGGACACCCTTTTCAATCATTTCACTTTCACATCCCAAATCATTTTCATTTAGATACCTTTCTATATTTTTAACTTATTACAAAAAAATTTAACCAATTTATAACTTCTCATTAAGAATTATTCTTTATAAATTCCTTCACATTCTTCCTATTTACCCATCTGCATCATCTTATTAGATACCACTTATTTAAAAAATAATCAATAAAAAATAAAAAAATTATATCCCTCATATCCCACACATCATCCCCTTGTTTTCCTACCATGATTCATGCCACCAATATCCCTAGTTGTCTAAAATAATTCATGTGTATAGAAAACCATGCCACTATGACCACAATCAAAAAATAATAAATTAGTCACTCACCCAACATGTTCACCACACAATGGTGAATTATCATCCAACCTCGAAAACACACATCTAGAACTACAATCTCAGTATGGGAACATGGGTTTTTTCTTGTACATGGGTTAGCTACTCCCACGAAAAAACACTTTTCCAATTCCTGACACATCATAGTATCTAATATAACATTCCAAAATATTAATACAACATAAAAGAAATCATGCTATGATACCACTATGTAACATTCCTGACCTAGTATCCACTGAACCGGTACTCTGATCAAAGTCACCACATGAACTCAGGCATACCTCCACATATGAAAGATGCTGCTGACTAGCAGCGAAGGTATAATGGAACATGTGGTGATATTATACCCTCTTTATCAGAGTGATACACAATATATCAAAACAAAATAAAGGAAACTATAAACAATAAACATTCATTAACAACAATTTCCCAAAAATGGGTATAAGACCACAACAAAACGATGAATATGCTATAACATGTCTTACTATGCTAAGTGAAAAGGAAACCCCAAATGAAACAAATAAAATAATCCCAAATTAGTCCTGACTTCAAGTATATACCCCTCTTCCATGAATATATCATTCCAAAATAAACCATATACCATAGAGACCTTTCCCTTTTCCTATTTGGGAACTATGAAGTCTGTTTGGGTACCCAACAATAGCCTGAGTAGGGTGTGAGTACAACTCTGTAGGCCATGACCAATGGTGTCTACAAAATATCTAGTCTAAATAGATAGTGTATGAATGTACTAAATAAATGAAAAGATAAAAAATTGCTAAACTGGATGTCATTAGATAACAATATCCACTTAAACCATTTTCATATTTTGTTCTATGGGATAGCTATTTTCATAAATTACATTATGGTATGTTCCGGCCAAATATTATGCATAAGGAGATAAATCGAGTTTCTTATATCACTTGGGAAATATTTTAACAAAAAATTTCATCACACTTACCTTGGAGCCTCAGTCTAGGTAGTCTCATCAAATGCAACTGTTAGGGGAATAGAGCCTCAGTCTAACCACCTAACCCATGAATTCTAGGGGTAGTGTTTGGAACCTCAGTCTAACCTGGATCATGGCCATAGAACATCAAGTCAATACCACACATACCACAAATCCAGGTTCACATACTTTTTTATCCATTTACCCTATATACCATTTTACAGACCATACTCATTGAGTACACATACCATTCACAATTCATAATTCATTAAACACATAAATCATCTTCATGATATAACCCATTAACACATTAATATTCTACCAAATTACAATTTATTCTATGTTATCATTTAATCACAATAAAAATAAATTTCATTACATAATCCATGTTAACCAACTACACAAAATCTCATAGATTTTCTTCATCAACCCATGTTAACATGATAAACATAAATATCATAGGTTCAATCTCACAAACCCTTTAATTTATTATTTCATAACCCAATCCCAATTTCATGAACACATCATAACCCTTGGGTAACCATTGTCCCAGTCTATTCAACCTCAATGCATCCCACAGAGATTATGAGGGGTTCAACTCATCAATTAACCAATTTATTCATAATTTCTTCCATGGAAAACCAAAAAGATAGCACAATGGCACAAGAGTACCACCACATAAAAATAAATGTAACCAAAAGAATATGGGAAATAACTTTTAGATCGCATGCCTTGATTTCATACAAGAATTAATACTTAACCCTAACATTTGATTCGAAAAATAAACAACCATTAAAGCCCCAACCTAGGATCTGTTGAAAGAAACAAGGCTTTAGGGATTTAGAAGTAGAGGATAGATTCTAAAATCCTTAACCTATAAAATAGATAAAATATGAGTATTAGACTCACACAAAGATTTGATCCGTAGCCAATGTTTCTCCAAATGGCTTAGAAATGAAGGTGATCGATCCTTGGGAAGTTTAGGAGGAAGGGTTCATGAACCTTGGTTGTTTTAGGAATAATGGGGAGGAAATTTGGGTGAAAAAACATAAATATCAAGGGGGGGGGGGAATGGTATAACCCCACACTTTAATGAGGTACATTGTTTGGACACATGGTTGGCCAAACCATGTGCCAACCATGCACCACCCTCTTTCCAAGAGGGGGATTGGTCTCATTGTTTCTTGGGAATCCCAAATGATTTGAACAACTTTGTGGTAACCGTGTGGATTTTCTCTATCCATATTCACATGGTTTGGATCCACCCCATGAATGGTTTCACCAACCGTGCTCCACATATCCAAGAAATCATGGTTAAGGTACACAGTTACTACTAACTGTGTGCCAACCATGCGCTATGCACTTGATGGCCAAATTTTCACCACTTTCATGTGACAAACCCCCAAAAAACCCATAATACTCATCATACTCCTAGTAAAAATTCCTTTAACCAAATTAAATATACTTAAACCAAAATAAAATAATAACTTACCTCAAATGAAGTCATTAATCTTACAAATTCCATCTTTGGATAAAATATGACCAAGAAAAGAATCTTTATGAAGCCATCATTCACTCATGATAAATCTACCATATAACTCATTTTGTTTTAATGTCTCAAGAATTATTCTCAAATCTTTCTCATGGTCCTCATATATTTTATATTACACTATGATATCACCAATAAATACCAAAACAAAATATCAATATATTCCTTGAACATTCTATCAATTATATCCATTAAAATAGTGGGTGAATTTGTTAATATAAATCCCATTACTTTAGACTCATAATTTTCATATCTCATATGAAATGTATTTTTTAGAATATATTCCATATTTACTCGTAATTTATGATAACCAAAACCAAGATAACTATTAAAAAACATTAAGCTCCATAAAGCTAATTGAAAAAGTCATCAATGTGTGGTAGTGGATACTTATTATTTATAGTAATATCATTGACTTCAATATAATCAATTCACATCCACATAGATCAATATTTATTTTTAAAAAATGAATAGGCGCTCCTGAAGGTGAAAAACTACGGTGTTCAAATCCCTTTTCAAACAAATCCTATAGTTTTTTCTTCAACTCCACTAATTCTACAGTTACCATTCTATAAGGATTGTTTGATATAGGTCTTGAATCAGAGATTAAATCAATGGAAAACTGAACATTACATTCTGGTGGATTTATAGGTAATTAATTAGGAAATACATCAATGTATTCCTATAAAATAGATACATCTGTAGTTTTAATATTACCCTTTCCATCTATAGATTGTGACTACTCTTCTTCCACATAAATCTTATTTATAAGATCTAATAGGGGTGGATCTATGTATTAATTTGATAATGAATTCTCTCCTCTAAAGACGAGGAATTATATATCTTCATCACAAATCATAATTTCATCCTTTATAAATAAAAATTTTCATTATATTTTTAAAACCAATCCATACAAGGAATTATATAAAAATAAACCATGGGTATAATAATCAAGTCTTCATGTATGAAACATTTTTGTATCATAATGGGAATGGATGGAAACATCCTTATTTTGATGATATTTCCACTAGGATTTCTGATCGAAAAATTCCTTTCTATGGTTCTAGGGATGTATATAATTTTTTTAGTTAACATGGAAGATATAAACAAGTGAACATATCAATAATAAAATAAATCATTATCTAAATTTGAGTCTATAATTAAATTTCCCACCACCGCATCTTTAGGAACTTCAACATAAATTGTAGTGATCACATAAGCTTGGTCTTCTCCCCTTATCCACTTTCACAGTAGGTTCCCTTAATGATTCGTACATTGGTTTTAATAATACCTCATTTATATATAATTGAATCTTTGGAAAACATTGGTTTCATTATTTCCCTTCAATTAATAATCCATATGAACCTTATATCAACACTTATAACAAACTCTCATTCCCATTAAAAAATTTCAAGGATATTTCTTTGCGCAATTTCCATATGATGGATTTTTTGTTCCATTATTCTTCTTTGAACCATTAAATTTTTCTTGTTGCACAACAGAACACTTATTATCTTTATTCCCTTAAATATATAGGCTTTATAAAATTCTTTCTCTTTTTTATGACACTTTATTTTATTCCATCATACCGGTTCCCTTTAGAGGCTTGGATTATGGCCTTCAAAGAAATATTCAATCATGATATCTAGATTAAATATATAATATGTATCAAGTGTAACTAGTCTTAAAAAGGTATCCACATAATCTATAACATTTCCTAATTTCTTTTTTTTAAATTGATTAGCTTTGTGTTTATTTCAGTTCATTTCTCAGTATGGAAATATTTATCAAATAATATTACATTAAAAGATCTCTATTCCATTTGTTCTATTTCTTCTTCCTACCTTGTATTTTGGATCACTGACCAGCATTGATCAACATAGACTTTAATAAAATAAACTTCCAGTATAAGATTTTCCCTTTAATTACATCCCAAGTCTCAAAATATCTTTTTGAGAGCTATAATCCATTGCTCAGCTACCACTGGATTAGTAGTTCCACTAAAAGATAGAGTCTTCGATTGCTTGAAACAATCCAATATATGTGTATCATTCCATGGAACATCGTTTTTATCTATATTTTCAAGGTTATTAAGAATAACTTGTGTTATATTACCTAATATATCCATGACCTTCTGAGCTCCAAAACTAATTATTTTGGCTTTCTTATTAGGGCAATCCCAACATTTTCCGGGAGTATTGATTCCCTTTCCTCTATTTGGTGCTATCACTAAAAAAATTTACTTGTTGAATCAGACTATAATCATCATCAATATAAATATATTAAATATAAATCCATCTAAGGGTAAAATATCTCAAATAATATAAGGTATTATCATAATTTTCATGTTATCTACATTCATTTAAAATCTACTTCTTGTGGCTTCTACTATATTTCATTTGATACTAACTCTAACAACTGCGAATCCAAATCACAGTGCTAGTTTCTAGATTATTACATTGTAATGTGATACAATGAGTCTCATATTGATGTATACCAGTCAGTTTAGTAGCCATGAAGAACCAAATACCTAAATAATTTCAATTTTTATATTGGAAATAATTTCTAAAGCATAATAAAATAACATTTTTGGCATCCTTGAAACCCATTCAGTGATTTATTCATCATATCCTTGGGAAAGAAAACAAAGTAAGGGTTATCTAAAATTCATAGTAAGTGTTAAGTGAAAAAATATATATTATGATTAAATAATGTATAATCAATATGTATAGGAAAATAACTGAAAACACATGTAATTTAATCAATAACTTGAGCCTGAAATGCATCTATGGATAATATCAAATGAAATAATATCATGGATAATAATAACTTACATCTTAATAAATGAAATTATTAATATTGTATTTCATGATCTCATACATCATGATATCATTACCATCATGACCTTGGGCTGATACAGTTTAGAACTATGGGCATACATACACCAAAAACCTTTTTAATAAGGCAAGCCAACTAGTTTATATCTTGATTCATGTTGATGCATCATGGGGATATACAATTATAGGACCCACTGAACATTACATGTCAAATTCCTTAATTATATATTTAATGGAAAATTTAAATTCATAATTAATATTATTTATCAATAAATATCCGTTTTGAGTAAAGAACATTTAATATAAATGTTTCTCTAATTAATCAAATAACTTTTAAAATAAAAAACTGTATGTATAAATGGTATGCATTTTTGGAAATAATCATCTCCATGATACAAATAATATGGATATTTATGAGAAATGAAATTTCTAATGAAATATAATAAGGATAAATTGAATGTTTCAATATAAATTTAACAACCACAAAACAAATATACAATAAAATATGAACACCAATTTATCAGAAAAAATAGGGTTTTTAATAAAATCATGTCTTTTGAAGAAATAACGAAAATGGAAGATAAATGTTAAAATAATAATTCATTTAATATTTTTTCTTTAAAAACGATTACGAAATTATAAAATAATATTAAATCATAAATTTATTATGGGGTCGAGATATTTTTTTAACGCTATATAAGATAAAAAACATTTCTTTTTTAATTTTTATATAGAATATCAAAAATGAAATTTTCAAAAAGAATTAAAGTGATTTATTTAAAACATTTAAAAAATTTAATGATAACATAAAATTTACATTAACTAATTTAAAAGTTATGTTGGAAAATAATCTTTAAAGATATGGGCATTGAAGAAAAATATACCTGAGAAAACAGAAATATGATGGAATTTTTTTAAAAAAAAATTCTTTACATGATTCATGTCACAAGGAAATAAAAATTTTAAATAAAATAAGTAAAATATTTTAATATTTTTTAAATAACAAAATATATGGATTTTATGAATGATTTATTATAATTTTCCTTCAATAAAATTAAGATAAATTCCAAAAAATGATATTGTAAAATAGATTTTTATTTATTTAGTAACTTTAAAATTGTATCCCCTTGAAAAATTAGGCATAAATTGAGACATTAATCATAATTAATAAAAATATATTCATTTTAAATACATAAAAGGTGAGGTATATACACCATAAAAAATAAATATATGTATACTACTAAGTATGTCTCAATTGAGTGGGAATTGATATGAAATATCTTTCCTCATGTTTACCCTTAGTTGAAAATGATTTAGCCTCTTATTTAATGGCTTTAAAAATTTTATTAATTTATAAAAAAACCATATTAATATTTATAATGTCATATGTTATCGTATTATAACGTCTTATCACCCATATATTAATAATATTTAATTATTATCATTATTTCAAGTGTTAACTACTATATTTTCCTCAGACATGTTTTGTCATGGAAGTTAGAATACTTATATTTTTATTATAGTAAAATAATCTAAATAATATTAATAATTATAAAAATATAATATATAATAATTAAATATATCCTCATTTCCATCCATGTATATAAGAAATGAAAAAATTATCAAATCCCATCGTAGAGGTGGTAGTCAATATATACGCATGACTGACATTATAATTTTCAATGGATTATTTTAAAGAGGTGAAAAATGTTTATACCATAATAATAAAAATAAAATAAAATTATATTTATGATACCAGATTCATTATTTTTGAATAGTAACAATATAATTAGTGAAAATAAAAGAATAATCAAATTTGAAAGAGTCAATAAAGACAATTACCACTTCCTTGGTAGACTTCATTGCAATCTCCCATTAAGGGTTGTAGGTCTGGTATTTTTTGAAATAATAGAACCTATAAAAATACAATTAGTATGTTTATAAGAGAAATTGGTAAGGTTTTTTTGATATAGGTTTCTCAATGTGTTGTAAATAAATTAAAGAAGGGGTATTATTTTATAAGTTATGGGAGAGGCACTCTAAGAATTACTTAATGTATTAAATTAATATAAATTAATTTTCATGAAAAATTATTCAAAATTGATATAACTATAATAAATAATTATTAATATTATAAATAATCTCATAAAATAAAATTTGGACAAGTTTTGGTAATGTTTTTATCCTTATCTTTATGTTTTAACCCACCCATTAACTATTTCGAGAATTACTGCAATATAAAAGCTTTATACCATTTAAGGATCAAGAATGTTACTATAAAAAAAATAACCCATAAATGGAAAAGTGATGAAATTTTATACAATATATTATCCCTATTTATTATTTTAATATTTTTATGTTTTTTAAATAATTTAATAAAATATTATTTTAAGAAAATATCATTAATGTAATTTTTGATACTATTCATCTAATTTGGATTTAAAAACATAAATACCAAGATGGAATTAAAATATAATCCATTAAAACATAAAAAAATATATTATATTTATCTATAAAATTTATGGGACATATTTACTGATTTTATTTTTTTAGATTTAATTTTTTTTTAAAAATAGTTCATTTTTAGATTAATTGAATTAATATTGTGTCGGCATTGCGTAAGAATTTAAGTGAATTAATAAATTAATAAAAATTAAAATAAATTCCGATGATAAAAATAAATAAATTATATTAAAAATATTATTTTATTTTCATTCATAACATATTATTTTCTTTATGTGAACATATAAAAAAAATAAAGCAAGAGAGGGACATTTTGAAATTTTGTGTACTTAAAATAATATAAATTTCATTACCAAGGTCAAATAGCCAAAATTTAAATATATTAGAATTTTTAAAGAGATAATAGGATCAAAACCATAAAATGAAATAAATTCAATAGTTGGGTTGATTTATAAAGCTTCGTCACATTATTTTTAACCTTAATTACCAGATTTTACATTAACCGATGTGATGAATTTTATCACAATTACTATTTATTTTTGCTAAAAATAAATAGGTAATATTTAAAATTTATGAAACTAATAATTAAAAATATATTATTGAGTTCTTTAATTTAAGTTTTCATATGTTTCAGACATTAATTTTAAAATAAATTTGTAAAACGCAATGAAAAATAGTTTTTTTAGAAAAATGTGTTTTTAAGCATAGAATTTAACTTATATGAAAATTATGAAAAAAATTATTAAAATTTAAATATCAAAAATAAAATGGATCGTATTTAAATTTAATATCAAATCCACAATATAATTGGACTTTTAAATTACTTGATTTAATGAAAAGAAATGAAAGTATTTGAAAATCTGTATTTTTAGTATTCAAAAAAAAATCAATCATTTCAGAAAAATCCCAAAATATTCACCCTGAGTTATTTTTTATATGATTCTTTAAAAAATGAAATTTATAAAATTTTCTAATTTAAGTTTTAATGAAATTATAGAATAAAACTATGTGTCATGTGTTATTATTTATTTAAGGAGAAAATATTATTATAATTGAAGCTCAGGTGTTATAGTTATAGATAACCATTCATTTTTGGAATATTTTGAAAAAATAGAAATACAATATTAAATTCATGGTTTTAATAAAACAAGAATATTAACCATGTATGTGATATTATGCTACATAGTTTAGTTTTGGGTCACCTAAAAAACTCATTTAACACCCGTAATAAAACCCTAAATAACTATTTTTTGGGGGCTTTTATGGTGTGATTTTTGTTCTATTTTAGAAGGATTAATATATTTTTAATTTTTATGATGAAATAAAAATATAATAATGGTAAAATCCCTATATATAATCTTTCATGATCTCATTTTGTTCTCTCTATTATAAATCGATGCTTGGTGGGTCAGGGCTATGATGATGTGATGTTTGAAATTGATGGAGGGGGATTTATTAGAGATTTCAGAGGTTTCATTCATTGATTAAATTGTGAAAACATATGGATCTGAGTAAAGAATCTTTATAATTGGTTGAATTTTTATCTCTGATTATAGGTTTTGTATCTATAACTTGAGATAGGTGACTCATAATTATTATAATTTTATTGTAAAAATAGTTATATCATTCTTTTGTGATATATAATGTTTTTTAAACATGATTTTCTAGTTAAGATGAATGAAGTATTTTATTTATGGGAAATATATATGATTATTATTTTCATTATTGATATGAGAGATGGTTTGATTAATTTAATTTAACATTTTATATATAAAGGAATGAGGTGTTAAAATTATAAAATTAAACTGGGAATGAGTTCTTGAATTATTAATATGATTTATTATAATATTTTATTATATTGACATGGGATAATAATTAAATTAATAAATAACTTTTATTATATTATAGTTATAGTTTGGATATTTTATTTCATGAAAAATTTTATTGGGTATTATATTATAGAGATGAATACATGATGGGGTTTTTATTTTATAGATAATGATCGAATATAGTTTTCCAATGAGGTTTACCTGATGTGATATTTTAAGAATTATTATTAGATATATTATTCTATGTTGGATGAATTTGGTGGTAGTGGGAAGAAATAAATTATTGATGGTAAAGTTGATGGACACTTCAAATTTCATATATTCTCAGGATATGGAATATTTTTCTATAATGTGGTTATATTATTTTATATTTTCATGAGTTGGATAGGGTGTAAAGAAATTATTTTGGTGAGTTTATTTGGGAATTTGGTGGAGGTAAATATTTTAGTTTCCTTATTATTGGTGATGTGATTATATCCTTTTATATTATGTTATTTTTTTTATAAATGATGTAACTTTCACTTCTATTTATGAAACTGCCACTTGATATGGATAAAGAGTTTTGTAATGTTGATTTTTTATTGGATATTAGGTGTAACCCAACACCTATTTTGTATTACATGGATGAAAACTATCTATCTATGAGATATTATATTCTCATATAAGGAATATTTTATTCTCTTATTATAATATTTATTGGGTTAGTGACATTGAAGTCAGTGGGGAAACAATTTGAGGGGATTTTATGATATATTGTGTTACTAATAGTATTTTATCTATTTTATTATGTGAAACCACTACTTTAGTTGGATTAATGAACTTATCCATATTCAAAAGTAAGAATAAATCATGATAAAAATAATATATCCTCCATGTCTAGGTCAATATACTCATCTTTGAAGCACAAATAATCATCATCTACTTCATCTCTTCCATTTTTGAAACTAGATCATCAAGAAATGAAGTATCATAGATATAGCTATCCTTAATAAGGAAAAAACTATGTCGATATCATCTATCCAAGTATCTTTTATCGATCATCAAGCTCACCCAACATGGGTTTCATCGAGAAATGAATCTCATATAACACATCATCAACAAGATCTATACTAGACTCTATGGTGAGATCAATATTTATCATGGTAGTAGGTATAGGACCCTCATAATCAAATCCATAGATGAATCCCTGAGGATAAATAATGGGTGACTCTTATATAATTATAGACCTAGACATTCTTAGCTCATGACTTCATATAGAATATTTTAAAAAAATAGGATTACATGTTTAGAAGAAAAAATATATCTAAATAGATTCATATCATAATTAAGAGAGATATTTCAAAATATATAATAAGGAATTTTTAAATATTCATCCCATAATTATTCTCCTTTTCATAAGTATGCATTCACATAGATCATGTCTTGACCACTATATAATTCACTTACTATCCTAACCATACCCTAAATCAATATTATAAGTATTGAGTGTATTAAAAGATAATTAGAGGCCTTATATATAAATACATCATTTTCCACTCCTTGTATTGGATTACCTTACATGTGAGACTAAACTTTTACGCCTCTAACAGTATTGCCCATGTTTTTCCAAACTAACCAAAACCTCTCATTTTCTTATCTATGAATACTAATCTTGATCTAAAAAAAATTATTTTATACAACTCCAACACATCATGATTAAAATTAGATATCTCCCTAGATTGATGATGAGATTGAGTTCGACCGTAGAAACCAACCTCTAATAGGCCACTGGTTTATGACTAGAGTTGAGGGTATAAATATAATAAATGGGAGGCATTACCATCTAGAGAACATAAAATAAGACTATTTTTATGATGATGACATTGAGTGTGACCATGGAAACCAGCCTCTAATAGGACACTCTAACTCATCATGATTCAAGTAAGATCCCTCTCTAGATTGATGATGAGATTTAATGTAACAAAAGAAACTATCCTCTAATAGGACACTAGTTTATGACTAGAATTTAGGGTATACATCTCCAAAATGGGAGGAATTACCCACTAGAGAACATAGTAGAATAATGTAAAAAACCCACCATATCATGAATAATAAGGAATATTTAATCAAATGTTATTTTTACAATATATAATTCATAAATATCATATAATATAACAAAAATAAAATAAATATACAATAAAAAACACTAATATCTGACATATAATAAAATTAAAATACTATATACATTATTGGTATATTAAACAATCCCCCAAAACACAAAAAACCTACTATTAACCATGGTTGTTGAGCTAAAACTACCTAAAAAATCCATGAAGAAAAATCATTCAAACCTTGAATTAAAAGTTTAGGAAATTATATCTATATAATCAATAGGCCATCCCCTAAGAAAAAAAACCAAGTTAATATTTGGAATTCATAATAATTAACATAATAAGATCATATTATATAGTATCATGGTAATATGTCAGTGTTACTTTTGTTCTTGATTTTATTTAATTTTGTTTTATTTTATGTTTTCATGGAGTTTCTAGGTGCTCACATCATTTTTTATTGTTTTAAGAGAATCTATAGAAATTGAAACCCTGGACTACAGTAGGATATGCAATAAACTAGGGAGGCCATGTCATAATGGCAGACCTCAATTCCCTAAATCTTCTTGATCAGGGTGCTCCATGGTGTAAGCTAGAGGCTACTCCATTGAGGGTGTTTGATGGAGGACTCCACACCATAGTGTGGAGGACATAGTTTCCAATGATATCAAAACCCAAACCCTACCCATTTATAAAATTCTATTTTGTTTCCATAGAGGCTAATCCAAAATGGGTTCTTAGGAAGGTTCACCATGTGATATTTAGAAGGTCTACACCATACATAAATCTTCCCAGATTCTTCAATTTTTTGAATTTTATATTTTAAACCTCATTTTCATTTACGGGATTCCATCCCCCTCTACACTAATTTGTTTGAACAAACATTATGCACCCCTATAAAATATATATACTCTATTAACCTATGAATTCTTATTATTCTCTAACAATTATAGGTGGATTTCAAGCTAAATTCATCTTTATTCTATTCTTTAATATTCATCCCTTTTCACTATTCAATTTTTATTGGGGTTTTCCTTCCTCCTAGAACCCTAATTACATTGAATAATGATTAAGGCTTTTAGGTTGGTTTTAACATAGGTTTTTGGTTATGTTGGGTTTATAGGGGGTGTTTCTACCTCATTTAAATGTTATTCAAGGAAGGATAAATGTTGTTCCTTAATTCCCATCATTTTTAGGAATATATTTATATGACACTCCTTTATTTTTCAATTCATTAGGTTCTTAGGTTTTCGAAAATTATTTTTAGGTAAATTATAACAATTTATGAACCCTTGGGTTAGTTTGAAAAAACATTACATGTATTTTTTTCTTATAATTATGTATTTTCTCTTAAAAGTTTGGTTTCCTTTGGAAAAAAACCAATGTGGTGATATTAAGAAATTATAAGCGACATGGAACTTAAATTAAAGTTAATTTAAAGGCATGTTTGGAAGATTATGAAAATGAGTTTTCAAAATTTGAGATGCACTCCATATAACCCCTGTGACTACACCCTTTTTATGGTTAGTGGTTTATATATGTGGTGATTGGTTAATGGAAAAAATGGATGGTCTGTTATGAGGGAATTAGAGGAGTGGTTGGGATATTATTCACACTAAGATATTATTATATTTATCACTTCTAATTGATTTCTCTCATATACTTTTGTTTTGGTCATTGGAAACACAGTAACTAAGTGAGAGGTCTATATTTATGATACAATAGAGAGTCTCATTCCAATAGTGTCCCCATAGCGTTTTAATACGTCGTGGTTAGTTTTGAGTACTCGTGAAGAGGATAGTTATAGGCTAGTCGATTGTCTTGTGTTTGGAAAAAACATAAGTGGGCAGTTGGTCCTATTCATTTTTAAAGCCTAGGACTATCTCACATTAAGACTTATGGTATAGCCTATGAAACCTATTATTTGATTGGAATTTTTATCTTGCTGATTATTTAATTGGTTTTTATTCTCATGTAATTTTTTTGTCTTGTCGAACTATTTTCATTACCATTGTTTATTTTTTCAATATTCCTTTGATATAGCAGTTCCTGCATATATTGCAATTTTATTCATTATGGTTGGGTTGGTTTTAAAAATTTACTTAAAGATGGTTTTTTAAAACTATTGTTAAATTAAAAGAAATTTTTCATATTTTAAATAAAAATGTTTTAAATAAGGTAAGAATGGTTCCATTTTTTTTAAATCAAAGGCCCTAATTTTAGTTTTTACGTTTTTTTCTACTAAGTGGAGATATCATTATATTTTAGTTCAAAATAGAATGTTTCATTATTTAAAGTGAAAGTATGTAGTTTGATTTAATTTCATCTATATTAAAAATAATAAACTTATTTTTTAATATATTTCAAACTAGAATTAATTAAATTTTTATTAAAATAACGACATAGATTATTTTATGAGATCTTACTAGGTCTATTAGCTCACACCATGGATACACATTCGTTTGTGTGCATGTGTGAAAACCATATATTGTATATAGGTTCCAGGGTTTTTTGACTACTTATCACACATCTAGTCTGTTGATGAGAGAGTTAGGATGTGGAGAGAAACCATAGGTTGCATGAATTTTTCGTTGAATAGGTTCATGTTTTTTTATTTTTGGATGGTGTTACATTGGATAAAATGACCTTTCTTATCCTTCTATTTTGTTTCCACATATTGTGTCTTGCAATTTATCCTTTTTTAATTACTTTTTATTTTTTTAGATTAATATATATGTATATTGATTGAATTAATTTAGATCATACCTATTGATTATGAATCATTTGTTTTATTCTTTTATTTATTTTTCATTACATTTTTTTTTCATGGACATCAAATTCAGGGATACATCATACTAGATTTTTGGTAAATTATCTGTTGTATATTTATTCTAATTTGAGGGTGAAAGGATTATAAACAGTTATTTAATTTATTACTAGACACTATTTATCATCCCATGGGGATTGGTAAATACCTTTGGGCCTTATCTTCTATTTGGTTGAGTAACATGGTAGGTTGACTGATGTTGGTTCGTGATAATCATCCTGAAAAACTATACCCACCCAAGGTTAAACTAGGTCAAATATCAAATAGTGAAAAATATTTTCCTCAAATTCTCATACATCACTACACACAATTCTATTCAATCTATAAAACTACACATGTAATAATTTATAAGTATAACTCATTAAAGTATTTCATCCCCATTTTTTCTACAAGAACGAATCACCAAATGATAATGTATATATAATATGACACATAATATCAAAATATGGAAGGGCAATCACAAAATAACTCCCAATGGATAATATCTACATATTGAGTGTAAGTCCATAAGATTTTATGATATATTTCCATTTAAATAAATTTGATTTATTTTATAGATATCTTTACATATAACACCAAGTTTAAACGAACCACAATATACTATTAAAATATTATTATTTAAGGTAATAATTATATCATACCCATTGGATTATAGGGTATGAATAAGACTAACTAAATTATTAAGAATAATTTTTATATGTGATAAAATTAATTCTTTAGTTATTAACTAGTTATAAATGAAAATAATGTAATTTGAAGGTAAAAGGATATGTGTTTTCCTCAAAAGGGACTTTTATGTGCACAATGTGTTTTTTATATTTATAAATTAAATAAATAACTATTAATGAAGGATTTTAATGAAATTTATAGATTATATATTAAAAATATTCAATAATTCGACTTTTATTTTTGGGCATAATGAATAGTAAAAACAATAATAATTTCTGACCATTGTTAGGGTTAAAATAGGTTTACCATGAGTTAAACTATGATATAAGGGTAAAAATGTCACATAAAAGTTTCTAAATAATATTTTTTGAAGATATTTAGACCTTATATTAACCAAAATTCTAATTCTTTCCCATTTGTTTCCACTTTCACAAAACAATTATTTAATATTATTTAAAAATTTTAAGTAATTTCGTGTGTATCCCTCCCTTCACTTATAAAAGGGAACATATTATATCCCATTATTAACAAAATTTTATCCCTGTATCTTGAAAAATCCTTACCTAAAACCTTCCAAACATAAATCCCTTTGTTTTTGAGATCCTATTATTACCCTAGATAATCCTAAGAAGGCTTAGGGTGTAATCCAAAGGAGGTCTTTCATAGAAGAGGTAATCATCTAGGTTTAATCTTTCAATGTTTATTTATTCTTATAATTATTCAAAATCTATTGTATCTATCATAATATAATTAATGTAGTAAAATAAATAATGAAATATTTTATTATTATTATGTGAAAACCATTATTTATATCGTTCCCATCCATTAGAAAATGATAACATCACTCATGCATGTGTGTAGACTACCACCTCCACAAAGCGATGTGATTAATTTTTCATTTTCTATTTACATGGATGGTATTAATGATATATTTAATGAATATATATGATATTTTTAATATTATTTTTATTTTTAATTGTAAATTATTATTCAAATTTCTTTCATTCAATCAATCTAATAGTGAAAACATCAGTTTTGTTGCCAACAAGCCCGTACTCGAGTGGTAAGGGATCTTGCTTGGCATCCAAGAGACCCAAGTTTAAAATTGGGTGGAGGAGAATTTTAGGGGTATTGTAGCAGTAATGTAGCAGGTACGGTAGAAGTACTCTTCGGTATTGTAGTAGAAAGAACTATTCACTCAATTTGGGCCTTCGGGCCACCGATTTGGGCCTACGGGTCCCATGGCCTTCGGGGCATCAAAGGCCTTTGGGCCTCAAGGCCTTCGGGGCACAGAGATCATCGAGTAGTCCATTTCACATAGAGCGGGCCCTAAAAGAGGATTAGATCAAGAGTAGCAGTCACTAGATGTAGAGTTAACCGGATTGGAAGAAGGAGAGGGTATGGCAACCACCATCGGGACGAGGCACCATGCAGATTTGTATAGGGAAATACTAACCGATCAGAAATTCAAGGTGGGGATCTAGGAAATATCAATGATGCAGAAGTTGTGGAGGGGAAAATCTAGTGGGTTGGGCCTACAGTTCATGTAATGGGCATAGTATGCCTCTGGGCCTTCGGGTCATGTATTGGATTTCGGGTCATGTCAGGCCTTGTGCCTGGGACAAAGGGTCATGTAAGGGTTCCCCTTCAACCCTTAAAAGGGTGATTATGCATAATAAAATAATAAAATAAGGCCTTCGGACCATTCCGTCTAAAACATCAGTTGTGTGTAGGTAGAGACTATCATCTCCATGAAGTGATATAATTAATTTCTCATCACTACCTTATATGAATGTTTATAAAAGTGTCTATAATGAATAATTATGATAATTATTTAATTTAAAACATTATTTTACAATGAAACAATGAACAAGGTTTAAGTACCATAACCATCAAACTGAAACATGCATGAAAAACAAACAAGGTTTTTCTTGAATATTCATTTTAATGAAATAATTATTAATAAAAGGATAATTAGAAATTATGCCGGAATGATACATAGTAACATATATATGAATATGGTTATATAATATATGTATAATAAATTTATACTTATTATATAGAAGGCTTTAATGTGTACAAAGCAAGACATCACTTGACGTAAGGCTTTATGTTACAATCTCATTTTTTAGGATTATCTATATTAAATTTCAATTATGGAAAATTAAATGGTTCTTAAACTTTAACCCCCATAAATTCTCTTATACAATGGTTATTCATATAAATTTCAATTAATATTTTCATTTTACTCCCTTTGATACTTAAAATAATCGATAAAATATTTTTAATAAAAACAGTCTTTATTTTCAACTTAGTCAACATAAATTTTCTTCCACTTTAATTTTATTTAAAATGTTTTAAATAATTTTATTTTATATAATAAAATTATTGATTAAAGTCATTTTTAACAATATTTAAATTTCAATTAAAATATATTAAAAATAATTTTTTATAACATTTTCCAAAATTGTTATTTATGGATTTTAACAAAAAATGAGAAAGGAATCTTTGTATTAACAATTACCACACAAATGAATCTTCCATTTTTCATGAATTTTCATTGATTTTAATATTAATTGAAAATTTTCCATGTTTACGTTTAATGAAAATATTTTTCTGAATATTCTTGTAATTTTTTATTTTTTAAAGATACCGAAAAAGGGTATTTTCCCTATTTTCAAAGAAAGATTAAAATATTCTTTAAAAGTTATTTTTAATCAATGTAAACATCCTTAAAAGTTTTTAAGCTTCACTGGGAAATTATATTATAATACCATACACTTAATTTCTTTATATTTCATGTGAATAAAATTATTTAAGGATGATTCTATGAATCTCATTTCTCTTCCACAGGTTAATTAATTTATGATGAAATATTTATGAAATACATTTATTTTACATGGTTTATGCTATGATGGAATGATGGAATTTTTATGAAACCTATTTACTTTCCATGGGTAATGATATGATGAATGTTTTATGATCGTTTTGAACACATATATATGGTTTCCATTATGTGACAGGTAGGACAAAAATTATATATCCCTCCAATGCATTGGGTAAAGAATGATATCTAGTTAGATAATATAGATTGTATTGGAGATTGAACTAGGTTTAGTAAATGAATATTTCTAATATAGTGGTATTTTGGGTGAACCATGACCATGTAAATTATATAATAGAGAGTTAACACAATCCACTATGATAGACTTATTAGTGACATTTGAATAATAAAATGATTTTCATTACTTATTCTGAATCCAAAAACCTGTGTCTTATGCTTATAATATGTTCTCATGAATCATGATTGATTTTTGATGATTGTAAACTCATATAACTCATGTCTTTTATTATAAAAAAATCTTTATTTCATGATTCATGATTAATGATATTTTACTGATTGGGTTTGACATTTTTAAGTTATGATTATGTTATTATACCCTTATCATTATCTTATTCCCACTTGTGATCATTGATTGGTATATTTTTTTTACCAAAACTAAAAATCTAAGCACACACTTTATTATGTTTCATTTCCTTGGGTTATGAAGAAAATTTTTAAGTATGGTATGTATAAAAAGTGCAGTATGTAAGAAGAATGTTTTAGGATATGTTGAAGATCATTGATGATATAAGCTGATTATGTATCTAGTCAATAAATACACTAATTGATAATGGTTATAGGGAATATATTATTCTGATATGTGTTTCATATTCATCTAAAATTATGTCATATTTATTTATGAAATAAACGGGTTTACTCAATTGGTATTAGAGAAAAGTTTAGTTATTTTTATATATTAGGATTATATATGTTTGGTGAAAATTTTGGGGATAACTCTATGTATTGGATAACATCCTGATTTTTTGGTAAAGTAGAGGATTTTTGTTTTCAAGGAAAATATATCCTTGTATGGATACTGGTAATATTATTCTATTATGAAGAATATACAGCTAGGGGTGACAACTCAGAAAGGGGTGGATAAGGTATTAAATCATTCATAACCATTGCATGATGAGTGGATTTAATAGTACACACCTAGTTCGAAACCCCTGGAGGATATGTTTTCATTAATTTATATTCTATTTTTGAAACATTATGAGGATTTAATGGATATAATCCTTGAAAAACAATTAAAATACATGGTTATGTGATAAAAATAGATTGTTTCATGGGATTAAAGAGGATTTCAGGATTTAGGATATCATTATAAAAATTTTCCTATTCATATGATTGTTTAATCTAATTATTAATGTTTGATAATTGATTTATTTTTTTTGTTTTATTCAATATATAGAACTATATAAAATCATCCTACAGATGAATTTGATTGAAAAATTAATGAGAAATCGAATGACATGGGAGATAGAATGTAAAATATTATAATTATTCCCTACCATATATATCGATATATGATAAAAAATCCACTTGGGTGAGTTTCATGAAACACCTAATAAAATGAAGATAGAGTTTTATGGGAGATCAGTTGATAATGACCATATATGAAATAATATTTGAATTATTAAATACAAATAATGTGGTAAGAATCACCTATTTAAATGTCTCAAATGAATGAGAAGAAATTTTGTGTGTGGAAAAGAAGGCCATAAAACTAATAGTTAATGATATAAAAATGAATATTTCAAGGGAGGTGAATGAATTTCATCCTTTGGTACCACTAATAGTTCAATATCTTATGGGCGGGAAACATGGTAATTGTCTGATTCAATGCCAAAATCTAAGGGATCACTCTTATATAGAGGAAGGGATTTTTCTCTATCAATCATTGATGTGGATCATTATGGTTAAGTCACACTTAACCATCACTCTAGAGTTGGGGATTTCAGGTTAATGTTTGTAATAATTTTCCCTATAAAAATATTATTTTTCATAATTTAGTGTAATTTGAAGTGATCTTAAACATGTAATATCTCTCTCTATAAATATTCTATATAAATTTCTAGAATAATGAAATCAAATTTGATATTTTGAATTGACCTATGTTTATAATTCATTGTGAGGATAAAAATAAACTTCTAATGGAAGTTACTTATATTTTATGGGACTTATTGTCTATTCATGAGGGATATTTATCTCAAATAGTTGGGGATAAATTAAATATTGAAGATATTCTTGTTGTTTGAGAATATGTTATTGTATTTCTTGAGGACTTGTATAGACTTCTCTCAAATTATGAAGTTGATTTTTTAAAAGAACCCATACCTTGTTCAACCCCTATTTAAAAGACTCTATATATAATGGACCTGATTGAGCTTCTAGAATTGAATAAGCTACTCTAGGAGAATATTGTTATAGGATTCATATTCCTTAGTGCATTACCATGTGGTGAACCTATTATTTTTATTAATAAGAAATATGGTTCAATGTATCTTTGCATTGATCATCAATAAATTAATTGGATCACTATCAAGAAAAAGTATCTCCTACACCATATTTATGACTTGCTTGATTAACTTCACAGAGATAAATAAATTTCCAAGATTAAAATTCATTTTAGATATCATCAACTGAGGGTAAAAATAAAGATGTAATTAAGAAACTCTTTCATATGATGTATGGTTATTATAAATTTATAGTGATACCATTTGGATATAGCAATAACCTATCTGTATTTATGGATCTAATGAATATGGTCTTTAGAGATTACCTCAATCAGATTTTGTTAGTCTTTATAGATGATTTTCCTATATATTCAAAGAGAAAAGAATACAATGAATATCATTTTAAGATTGTGTTGAAGCCATTTAATAAGGACAAACTGTATGAAATATTCATCAAATATGAATTCTGATTTGAGAAAGTTTCATTCTTGGGACATATATTCTCAAAAGATGGTATATCAGTACATCCTTAAAAGATAAATGTTTCTGAACAATGGTCTAGACCGAATACGGTGATTGAGATCCATTATTTTCTTAGTTTTAATGGATACTAATGATGATTTTTGAGATATTTATCATGCCTACATAATTTAAAAAACAAGTTGATGTAGAAGGAAGCCAAGTTCCTTTGGATAAATTAATGTGGGAAATTTTTCAAGTAATTGAAGAGAAGGTTAGTTAGTGTGCTTGTACTCGCAAAATCTTGTAGTAGAGAAGGGTTTGTTATTTATATTGATGTAAAAAATAAGTAAATTGGGTGAATCATCATCTAAAATGTTATGGTTATAAATCATTCCACATGATAATTGGAAATTCATGAAGAAAAATACCCAAATCAAGATTTTGAACTGAGAGAGGGAATTTTTGCATTGAAAAATATTGAGGTATTATCTTTATGGTGAATAATGAGATATATATACATTTTATAAAATATTTAAATATATATTCATAAAAAATAGTTGAATATGCACAAAATTGGATGGTATGAATTGATTAAAGATTATGATTTTTTGTACACTACCACCATGGGAAGGAAAACACGATAGATAATTCTCTAAGTTGAAATGACCATTCCCATTTATCTAAGATAAGTTTTTAAAGAGATCCAATATTTATGGATTTTAAGAATATAGATCTTGAAATAATGAGAAATGGGAGTATATCATATCTTTCTCATATTAATGTTCAATCATTGATCCATGTGAGGATTAAAGATGTACATAAAAAATATATGGAACTACATGAGAAGGTGAGTAATGTTCCTGAGATCAAACATGATTATAATGGAATGATTAGGTTTAATAATAGATCATGTGTCCCATTAATACCATAATTTAAGAATAAATTGTTATATTAAATCATATTTCATCATTCACTATCCATCATGGAAGTAAGAAGATGAATAGAGATTTAAAAGTGTATTTCTAGTGGGATAACATAAAAAGGAATATTGTAGAATTTTAATCATGATGCCTAGTGTGTTGAAAAATTAAGGCAAAGAGACAGATGTCTTAAGAAATGGTATAACAATTACTCATTAAAGAATGGAAATTGAAAACATTACGGTAAAATTTATCAATGGACTCCCTAAAACATCTAAAGGGTACAATTCAATTTGGGTTTTAGTCGACCTCCTTACAAAATTAACACATTTTATTACCAACATATTATATTTATATCTTGATAAGATCGACATGATATATATTAAAGATGTTTTATGGTTTTATATATTACAACGTTCAGTTTTATCTGATTGAGATATGTGTTTTACATCTAAGTTATGGAAAAGTCATCATTAATTGTTGAAGAAAGGACAAATATTTAGCACTTCATGTCATCCTCACATAGATAGTTAGTTTGAGTGGAACATTAAAGAGATAAAATATATAATGATATCATGTTTTATGGATTTCAAATGTGGTTGTTATGAACACTATAATTTGGTGTAATTTTCTTAAAACAATGTCATTCAATCGATAATTCTGATGGCTCCTTATGAAGCCCTCTATGGTTGGAATAATATAATTACAATATGATAGGATAAATTTAGGAATGAAATTTATTGGGACCTAAACTAGTTTAAGAAATGGTAGAAAATGTTAAATCCATTTAACAACACACTAGGGTAGCTCAGAGTTAATTAAAAAGTTATGATGACAATCGTGGGAGAGATTTAGAGTTCAAAGTTAGTGAAAAGGTATTCCTAAAAAATATACTTGGAACAAGGTTATATTATTTACAAGGAAGGTAAATTTTATCCATGTATATATCATTCCCCTATAAATTCTTTATCATGTCATAATGGTTTCTTTTCGATTGGTTCTTCCAGTGAATCTCTCTTAAGTTCATGATCTATTCCATGTATATCTCATGAGGAAGTACATACCTTATACATCATGTGTAATAAACTCAGAGGTAGTACCATTATGGAATTATCTATCTTTTGGGGAATAACTAATTGAGATTTTAGATCAAATAGAGCGTGTGTTGTAGAAAAATACCTCTCACCTGGTCAAAGTTTTATGGTGTAACCATAAATTTGAGGAAGCTACATGGGAACCTGAGGATATGATGAGGTGGAAGTATCCTTAGTTTTTTTTATTGGAGTGATGGTATTTTTAGAGATACATTGTTATAAGGGTGTAAAATATAACACCATAATATTTTATTTTATATTTATATCTAAAAATATTTGATTCCTTTGATATCTTTCTTTACAAACAACATATAGTTTAAACGAACTAGGATACACTATTAAAATATTATTATTTAATGTGATAGTTATCACATATCCATTGGATTATCAGTTATGAATATGGCCAATTTAATTATGAAAAAATATTTTTTACACATGTATCAATTAGTTCTTTAAATATCAATTGTTTAGAAATAAAAATAAAAAAATTTGATGATAAAAAGAGACGTTTTTATGGAAAATAGATTTTATGCTCGCAATGTGTTTTTTTTATAAATTAAATTAATAAATATTGATTAATTATTTTAATCAAATTTATTGATTAAATATTCAATAAATTTTTTAACATTTATCTAATAGTTTTTACTAGGTCTTGAATAAGAATAAATCCATTTTTATGCATGAAAATGATTCTTTTCTAAAGAAGTTATTTGTTGAGTTATGGGAACATTTTTTAACATTTATTCATCAGAATTATAGGAAATTAATTTCATAAAATTGATTCCATATTTTTAATAATAAATATTTTAAGTAATTCCATGTGTATACCACCTTTCACTTATAAAAGGATACCTATTATATTCTATTGTTCACAAAATTGGAGCCCTCTGTATCATCTAATACCTTTCTAAAAACATTCCTATATTCCTAAACTTCATTCTTGACCTTCTTATATTACCCTAATATCAACCTATGAATTCTTAAGGTGTGATCCAAAGGAGGAATTATAAAGAAGAGGTAATAATCTTACACTACTCTTTCCAGGTTTATTTTTAGTTTAAAATTTTATATATCAAAATTTTTCATTATAAATAATTTAATATAGTATCATAAATATATTTATATGTCATTATAATTAATTTAAAGACATTTTATATCTCCTTCCCATCCACTAGAAAATGATAATGTTGCTTGGGCGTATGTGTACACTGCCACCTCCATGATGTAAAGTGATTCGTTTTTTATTTCCTATTTACATTGATTTTAATAATGATTTATTTAGTGAAAATATATGATATATATGATAATATTATTATTTTTTAATGGTGAATTATTATTTATCATTTTTTCATTCCATCCATTGAAATGTGAAAACATCACATGTGTGTATGTTTGGACTACCGTCTCCATGAAGTAATGTAATTTATTTTTGTCTCTGATTTATATGAGTCGTTATAAAAGTGTATATAAGGTCAAATACTATACTTATTTAATTATTAATATTCATTATATGATCAAACCATTACCAAGGTTCAAGCACCAGAACCATAAAATAGAAACATTCATGGAAAATCGACCTATTTTCACCCAAATGTTCATTTTAATGAAGAAATTATTAATAAAAGGATAAATATAAATTATAAATGAATGATAGATAGTAAGTTATATATGATTTTTTTGGAATAAATTTATAATAAATTTACATGTATTACATCTGAGGTTTAAACACGTTTGATGAAATATAGTACATGAGGTAAGGGATTATGTTACAATCTCATTTCTTATCAGGATTATCTATGCTAAATTTACATTGAGATAAGTCATACATATATTATCCTTTAAAACTAATATATTTAATTCCCCACTTTTTATTATTTTATTTTCCATTTAATACTATCCTTTTACTCTCTTTGGTAATTAAAATGATTGAGAAAATGTTTTAAATAAAACCCAACTCTATTTCCACTTTGATTGATAAAATTTTTCTTCCATGCCTATGTTCTTTAAAATATTTCTAATAATTTTATTTTTTATAATCCAATGATTGTGTAAATTAATATTCATACATATTTTAATTTATTTTCAATGGTTTAAAAATGAATTTTTATAATGTTCTCTGAACTAGTAATTTATGACTATTTGAAAAAAGTGTGAAAGTAATCTTTATTTTAATGTTTACCGCATGAATGAATTTTCCCAAAATCACAAATATTATTTAATTTTAAGACTACTTTAAAAGTTTCCATTGTAATTTTCAACGAAACTATTCTACACAATGTTCTAGGAATTTTTATTTATAAAATATATCAAAAGAAAATGGTATTTTACCTATTTTTAAAGATAGGTTTGAATGTTATTTTAAAGGTATTTTCCATCTATGTCACCATAATTTAAGGATTATTATAGTTCTTTAGGGTTGACATGAGATGATGATGATTTAAAGATAATTATATGAAACTTATTTCATTCCCATGGGTTAATTATGTTATGATGAAATCTTTAAGAGACACATTTCTTTTCCACGGGTTCTACTATGATGAAATGATGGAATGTTTATGAAACCAATTTATTTTCCATGGATTACGATGTGATGAATTAATGAATGTTTTATGATAATGTGGAACACATAAGTGTGGTTTAGATTATGTGATGGGTGGAACTGAAATTATATATCCTCCAATGCATTGGGTAAAGATTGATATCTAATGAGATAATAAGGACTGTAATGGGGAGTAAACCCAGTTTGGTAAGGGAATATTTCCAATATGATAATTAAAAGTTAACCTAGACTAAGGAAATTATAGAATGGAGAGTTAACCCAATCCACTATGATAATTTAGGTAGTTATCCTTGAATAAGGAAATTATTTTCTATGTTTATGTGTATGAAACAAACCAACATATTATGCTTATGATATTTTCTCATGGATTATTATTGATCACTAATTATTCCAAACTCTTATGGCTTATTTATTTTGTTATGAAAAATCCTTATACCATGATTCATGATTAAATATTTTTAACTGATTGGGTTTGACTTTCGTAAGATATGATCATGTTTTTATACAGTTATGCATATCTTATTCTCACTTATGATCATTGATTTATATATAATATTCTTCCATTACTAATTATTTGAGTTAACCCTTTCTTATGTTTCCTTTCCCCAAGTTATAAATAAATGTTTTAATTAGGGTATGTCTAAGAAGTGTAATATGTGATAAGAACGTTTTGGGGGATATTGAAGATCTTTCATGAGATATGATGATTATGTATCTAGTCTCCAATTATTCAAAAACTTCACAATTCTAGGGTATCAATTGATTTGAGATGTATTGAATATAAATCTAAAATTATGTAATAATTACATGCTTCACCTCATCAAACAACAAATTTCCTATCACCCACCCATAATCAAAAGCACACTCTATCCAAATCCATTTTAGAGATAAACCACAACATAGAAAATCTATGTATAGTTCACATCATTTCCATACTACTCAGTGGGATGGGAGAGGGAATACTAGTTTGTACATCTATTTGGTCCACTCACTAATCTAAATTTTTGGTTACACCTAAGAAAACCTTCCTAAAGTTGTGATTGTAAAGAAAATGGTACTCTCACTATTAAAATAAAATTATAAATATAATAAAACTTATCTCACATAATATCATTCCCATAATTGAGATACTAATAACAATAATCATTTTAACATTTGTGAAACATTACCAATAATCATATTTCCCACTCATCACAATCATAATCATACCATACATATCATCATATAATGCTAACACAAAACTATCACAAGTTTTTGATAAACCCTATAATAATATTATCACTTCTCTGAATCTATTTAGACATCCATAGGTATTACAATATACACATAATCATCATAATTAATCCTTATCATAATCAAAAAATGCATCTCAGGGAATTTATTTCTCTTGGTCAAACACTTATATCTAGTCAAGTTGTTTGAAAACCTATTGAATTAGTGCCATAAAAAATCAGGTGTTCTACCATGATTATGTAGCGAACCATTGGATAATTATACAACTATTATGGAACCATAGACTACATATATTACCCTCTTGTAACATGTAATGAGAGACAAATATGAATAATTCAACACTCGTTATTTCATTGTAGCACAAAAATTGATCTCAATGTCGATACCAAGTATCATCATACCATAATTGAATGTTATTTATATGAAAAAGTATAAATCATCACAATTTCAATCCCACATCGTGTCCATAAGGTATTTGTATCATAATCCCGAGAAGATATATATATCACACCATCGATTTCCAAATCAAATCATATTATTTATTTCAATTTTCATGTTAAAATTTCTCTTCCCAAAACAGAAATCAAATATTCATTATTGTTCACCATCATGGATGATATCAATAAAACCTCATTACTTATTAAGTAATTATTGCATATGAATCATTGTAATTGTACTTGTGATCATGGTTCCAATTGAATATCCCTCGAGTATGATAGTTGTCATGATAATTTTCAGACTTACCATGCTCACATTCTTGTCCAAATATTCTTTTAGAAATTTTATCATCCTAGGATCTTAAAATCAATCATTGGATTACACCATTGTGATTATATCATTAAAACAATTAAAATAGGTACTTTCAAATATTTCATGAGCTATGTAACCAAAATTTTTTTGTCGAGTGTACGAAAGTTAAAAAACCATACAAAGGATATCTTTTGGCCTAAAATTTTAATAATATAGATTGACTTAAAAAAATTATGGATATTGACCATAAAAACATAGTATTTAGTTACCATGATAAAAAAAATTACATATTTAAATACAAGTATATATATATATATACACACACTTTATATGTATATTATTACTATTGATATTATTATTATTATTATTATTATTACCAATACTGATATTATGATTAAGGGGAGGTCAGATGGGTCATATTAGATATCTCCATGGTGATCACGTTGGTGCCTGCATTTTTTAGGGTTTTTAAAGGATTTACCTAGAGAAATTGATCTCGATTTTCTTGTTGGGGAACCTTACTGGTCCATCAGTATAATCTGGGTCTAACAGATTCTTTAAAGTTTGGGTTATGTCCTTTTATGGCTTGGGTGGAGTGATTCACATCTTCTCCTCGATCAAAGAGGGTGCATTAGATCATGTAATAAATAGGGGAAACACTAATCATTTTCATAAAAAATAGGAATTTATCATTGATAGATTTATAATCCATGAATTTTAAATTATTGGGAGAATGGGTTTTCCCTTAGGCCATAATCCATGGAGTTCATAAGACCTGAAGTGTTTGGTTTTGAAATCCCGAGGCTTCAAAAATTGGATGTGAATCCCTATTAGTCAAGGGTATTACCACATATTGTTCTATTTTGATGAGATGAAGAAGAGATATTGGGATTTATTATTGATATTTATCTCCCTAAATCTAGGTAGGTTATGTACTCAGGATTGGGATTCGTGCTTCTACCTCTTTGTAATTCATAACATACGGACCCAATTATAGGTATGAATATTTTGTCTTAATTGGGTTCTGTGGAATCCTCATATACACTTAAACATCACATCAGTGATTGGAATCCCTATCAAATTGGATAAATACATGGAAGAGGATCTCACATTATATTTTTCATGGATTCCTGTTGAGGTGGACCTCATATTCAGGTGAATTTACTTGTTTATTATAACCATGTCAGATGTTTAATTGAAATTTACTATCCAAAATGCGATTTTTATTCCTTATGAACTGATATTTACCTAATCAAGCATATAAAAGAAAAGTTTCAATAAGGATTTTCTATTTCTGTTCCGTCAATATAAAGGGCACGTTGTGTCCAGATGCATGTATAAGAAGGGTGCACCCAAGGCTAGGCCTGCTTCTCGATCGGGGGATGGGGGATCCACTAGTGCTTCTCAAGGGGGATATAGGGATAAAAGTGAAATTACTTACTTAATTAGAATATGGAAAATGTTTTTCCCCTATTGAGGAAGAGGTGTTAGGTACTTATATGTAGGATAAGGGCCGCGTATCTTGGGAAAATATATTAGATGAGAGGATTACCCCTCATACAGGGGTAGTATCTAATGATATACCATTTAAGGTGAAATACACTGGTAAATCTGATGAAAAAGATATTATTGATCAGTATCTAAGGCATGATTAATTAATTACATTAAGAGATAGTAAAATATAAAAAATAGATATTGAATACCCAGTATAATATAAGACTAGGAATTTCAATCAAAACCCGAAACTGATGATTGGAACTCTCTTGTCATAGGGAATATCTGAAGAATCTAATCCCTTTGATGTGACAATGAGTCCAAGAAATATTTTTTGGGCTGAATTAGATGGCATGAAGACCATGGATTTGGCAGTTTTCATTTCCCCACCTACTATCAGGTTGTTGTAGTACCACAACCCATGTTAGACCATTCTAAATCCACTAGAACTCCCATTCATTATACTTCTTTATGTAGGTGCATTAATGAAGTAATGGAATATGTTACACCCAATTATGTTGGTTTGAACATGGAATCCACTAGCAGTGAATATTTTCATAAGGCCTATGTAAGTGGGTCATATGAACTATCCCAGACTAGTGTATTTGTACATTCCATACTGATGACTCCAATGCCTGACAAAAGACAAACACATGGTATAGAGAAGAAAAACGGATTTGGAAAATACTCGAGTATGGGTTCATGACCTTCCTGAGACTCTCATTATCTTTAACACTTATCTAATTTAATAATTTGTATCTACAAAACCTTTTTAGATGCTTTTATTGAATAATGTGAGTAATAAAATGTAATTAATTCAGATAGAAAAATCATTCTAGAGGAGCTAGAGGTTGAGAGGTCACCTCAAGGCATTTGTAAGGAAATAGAAGAATAATTTTATTTACAAGTAGAAGTTTTTTTTACATAATTATAGCATGGTTCCCTTAGTATTCATGAATAGATTTAAATTTTTAGATTTTCATCCACTAATACTGATGGAAATGTAAGGTCTAATCCGAGGAAAGATATTCAATTCATCTCTAAGAAAAAAAGATAATGGATCTATGTCCATAATGGATAATTTACATCATCCTTATATAATGATCTTGAGCCTTGGTAGAGGGTTAAGATGTAGTGAATCAAATAATATATATATAGTCAAGGGATATTTCAAGGTCATGGTGGGTGGTGTTCCTATTAGGATTTGTATTATACTTTTCTTGATGAGGGTAGTTTCCTTCTTGTCTGACCCCATCCTTTCAACTATGCTCTGTTTTCTTTCTATTAAATAAATATTAAGGGCACATGGGTCTGGTCCTAACCTATTTAAAAAATACCATCATTAATATTATCCTTTTATTAAATCTCACATTCTCAATTTTACATATAGATATTTGTAGGTTAAAATTTTAATATAGGAATTTTTTATTTTTTTAATTAAATTTGTTAAAGACTTTTTTTTGAAAAAAATAGAAGGGGTAGATGCCACTTCAACTAGTTTTGAGAGGAAATGTTGTGTGATATAGATTAAGTGGAACTCACCACATAACTTTAAAATAGAATAATTTCATTATGATATATATATATATTATATATTTACAATTATAAATAAATAAATAAAATTTTAAAATATATCTATATATATATTATACCCTAAGTCATAGTTGATTGGTTCAACTGCGACCTCTATATTTAGGATGCTATGAATCAATTCCCATCCACACTATTGATTTGGATCCCACTTGGGGGTGGTGTTCCATAGACCATGAGCATGTGCTGGTTTCATCATTATGAAAGGTACATGGTAGGTGAGGCATCTCATATTGAAACTACTAGCAACGGAAAATATGAACCCCAACCCAATATTAGGGGTGGTGGTCTGATAAATGCACTTGGAGAAGATTCTCAGAAACTTTCAATTTGATGACGGGGGTTCGATTTATAGGTGCAGTCATGGAAACATCATGATATGGAGACCATAAAGTCAATTTTGATAGATGAAATTACCATCATTGATGTAGGTAACATGCAATACAGGCACAATTGGGGCCTAACATTAAAAGTTATAGGGGAGGTCTGTTCACCAGTGATTTGTAGTGGGTTAGCTTCATGTTTATCAAGATAGAGGGTCACAACTGAGAGAGGCAGGTGATGGGGAACAGAGTAGTAGAGAAGCTAATAGTTGGGTGGCCTCTGTTGAAATTGTATGTGTTAATACATAGGAGGGGTAGGAATGCTGATGAGGGATGTTGTGGGAGGAGCACCGGTGATGGGGTTTTTCCCAGACAATAGATTGGTAATGATCCATATACATCATATGCATATTTTTCCTATAATCCATATTTTTTCCTATGGGTCATGATGATGGGATTTTATTCCAAAATTTGTATGTGTCTTCAAGAATCTATATATAATAGGGTTCCGTGGGCCTATATATAAATAAATATGCGCTTGACTATTGGGTTACCCTTAGGGGGCTATGACCAGCCCTTCTAGCCTCTGGGTGTCAAGTGTCTGTGTATGTGTGTTTTTCTGTAATTGAACACTCAAATAATATATATATATATAACAAAATTAAATTTAAAATTATTACTTGATTAAGGATCATATTTTTAAAACCCAAACACTATCTGAACCCGATTAAGGGATTCCCATTCTCAAAACATATTTAAAAATATTTATTTATCAATATATTTATAAAAAAGTATTTTTAGATGTGGATATGTTCTCTATCAAAAATAGAGAGTCACTCTCTCTCTCTTTAACTGTAGGGGGATTGCTCCAGCAATCATAGCATTGTGTTGTCTCTCCTCCCATGTGGATAGTTTTTATATTCGATACTTAGACACTAAGTTTTATTTTCATCTTATAGAAGTGGCAGCCTTCACAAAAAATCATGACTGAGGGTAGATGTGCTTAAGTGAAATACTGATGATGATGGAGGGACAATGTCATTTGTTATTGGTGACTGGGGAACCTTATTAATGGTGGTGGCTAATAAAGAATCCATTATGGTGGTGCTGGTGATGGCTCCTTGATGGGGGAGATTAAAAATGGTACCTTGATGGAGATGGTTGGTGATGTAACCTTGATGGTGGTGGCCATCGATAACACCTTGATGGAAGTGGATAATGATGGCACCCTGATAGATGTTGTTTGGGACAGAGGGTCACATGGCACAAATTGATGATCAAGTTGGTAGGTATGGTCGGGGATGATCTTAGTAAGGTTCAATGAAATGATCTTGGATATCATTCTTATACATGGGATCTGGTAAGTCTATCAACGATGAGTGAATAGTCATGTTTAGGACCCTAGCTGCATCAGGCACAAATGAGATGATGGAGGGCATTTATGGTGCCCAAAATATCCCTTGACTTGGTTATAGTATGCCCCACCTAACAGAGGGGATGAAGAGAAGGTTGGTAGTGACCATACATTGTGGGGACTATACCAATGAGAGGTTTGGGATCTGGATTGATTTTAGATCTAGCACCTCTAGTGTCATCACCAATGATGGGTTTTCATGCCTCGCACGGCCAGTACCCAAGGAATTAGTTTGATGGCGGGTGAAAAGGTTAGTGATGGTTCATAGATTACCTTGGGATATTGAAGGCGGAGAGACTTGATAAGCATACGAGAGGTGGCATCAAGTGTTTAGTTGGACACGGGATAATGACATGCTAGTCTTTCGACAAAGGATAGAATTGTCGACAGTATTTTTAAAGGAATTTTTCTACCATGTTTTTTATGAAAATATGGGCATTGGGTTGGGATTCAATTTGGGCCTTTAGGATTACCATTTATAAGGCTAAATTTTTCATTAGTCCTAACAACATATTACATGGTTCATTGATCATGCATTAATGAACACGATTAGGGGTGATACTTATGGTATGTGATTCTTGAGTGGATTTCAGCAGCTTGGGATGCTGGTGGGGTACAAATATCATGGAGATAGTCAGTGTTATGGTATGTGGATGAGTGTGATTTCCAATGCTCATTATATCTATTGATGGTATGAGACACTGATGGGTTCATGGATAAATTTTGATAGTGAAGTTTCAGTATACATATGATTCATGGGTGGTAATATTGAGGGCATGATGATGTCCTCAGGGTGGAGTTCAATGAATGGAAGCATGAAAACGTGAGGGATTTAGGTGTGCATAGGTCTTTAAAGGATGTAGTCTCACAATGGCCACACAAGATCCCATATTGGGGATGTGGTCCAGAGTTAAGGAGGAGATATATGCTGGTTATATGGGCCTATGATCCGTGAATTAATGTGGGCCTTAGAGCCTCAATATTCTTGGGTCTCTAGTTTTTCCACTTTTTTGTTTGGTGGAACTTCTTGTTCCCCCATGATTTGTGTTGTCTTTATTTGCATTTACATTTTCCTTAATAAATTTTAGGATCGAGTACACTTGGATCCTAAACCTTCTTGTGTATAAAAATATATTTTTAAATCAATATTAATATATAAATACATTTATAAATGTATATTTATTATATTTATAAAAATATATATTTATATATTTATATATAAATATATTTATGAATACATATTTATATAATTATATATAAAGAAGAGAAGATGGACCCTCTGTGGGGAAGGACCAAGAGTAGCGGGAAGGGTTAACCCTAACCATTGGAAGGAATCAGTAGTGAGCATGGATCAAATGGGAAGAGGAAGGCCATGGTGCATGGTGTTGATAGACCTTCAACCAATGTCAATGGTTTCTTCTTTCAGAATAGGAAGGTTTCATGTCATGGTTGTAAATTCAAGATTCAGGTGGAGCGATTCTCATCGGTTTCAAGACGTGAGATATGAAACCGATGTTCACTCATGAGGAAGGACATGGGTGGATAGTATATATCCTCTTGTATCAAATAACTCTGATCTCCCACTATATAGATGAATTTTTGAGATGTGATCTGAACCCCCAACCATCAATGAGGGAAAACCATGAGTTGATGTGGAGAAAAATCCCCTGGCGAGGATACAATAGAAACAAATATTGATGGTTTTGGGCCTCAAGGCAGAATAAGAACCCACTCTTATAGCATAGGATATAAAGGATGAAGAACCACCACTTTTGGTAGAGGCTGGAAAATGATAATAACCCCCACTCTATGTGGGGACTAAAGATGATGTGGACTGGTGAACAAGTGGGGGTCGACAAAAAAGGAGGACTAGATGGTGGCAGTCATCATGGGGCACAAAAAACGTTTGAAAGTGGTAGGTTCTTCAGGTAGTGATAATGCCATGGAGAAAGGTGACGAGAGGCTATAAACAATGGTTGTGTAAGAAATTGAGGGAGATAAATACAGCAGAAGCTAGTATGTGGATGAAACTCAAGATCTGATTGGCATCATCCATGGGATATGGGTGATAGCTAGAGATGCCCACATCTTCATTGAGATGAAAGGTGACAACATTGACCTCAGCATGTTTTAAGACAGTGACGAAATGGTAAGGGGGGTGGTGAAAACCTTAGGAGATGGAAGGTGATAACTATAGGATGTTGGTTATCGGATAGTACTTGGGATGTGTGGTGTCCTCGAGATGTGTTTCAATCCATGGTACTGGCTAAAGTTTTTATTGGTGATGATTTCAGGCATGATGACATAACACGAGGGGATACACAAGTTGGGATAACCAAGGTGGGGGATCAAGTGGATAGGTAACCTTGATCCTTCTGTAAGGTGGGTCGCGTGACAGTGTGTGTATGGTCATGGGAACTTAGGGCTAGTCTATTAGGCATATAGGACAAAACATTTGGGCACACATATAACACCCCACTAATTATAAAAGAATAACATTTTATTTGATAGAGTATGAGGCATGAAACATTTATTTTGACTTGTGTTATATGAAAAACTAATTTTATCTTTCATCACATGCAATAATGGGTTTCTTTAGAAACTTACGGTACATACAAAACCAAGTTTTACCAAACAATGATGTACTATTAAAATTATTATTTTAAATAATAATTATTACCTAGATGTTGGAATGAAGGTAATGAATAGGATTAACTAAATTATGAATATATATATATAACCTATTATTATTAGTTATATACTAAATAAAAATTAAATAAGAATCATTTTAAATAAAAATAAATGTATTTTGAAAAACAATATTTTTTGAAAAATATGGTTTAATCATTCTTGGTTAACATAATTTAAAATTGAATTTTACTAATTTTAGAAAATTTATACGAAAAAATAATCTTAATTTTTTAAATAGGTATATTAAAATTATCTTTGGGTGTTTTTTTTGTTATTTTTCCGAGAAGGATCATTTTTTTATGAATAAGGAAAAATACTGAATTTTAATTGAAAACTACCTTTTCATCAAAATAATTTATAATGATAAATTATATTTTTAATTGGGTTTAAATTAATAATAGTTCATTTATAAATCTATTAATTCAATTTTGGTCATTGGAATCACTTTCTTATTGAATTTAGGTATAAAAACTTTGTAATATTTTGAAAATTTCAACTCTAAAAACCCGCTTTCTCATTATGTTTATAGGATTAATATTAAATTGTTTTTCCACTTATATGGATTGAATTTAGATAATTGGATTATATATTTTTAATATTCATAATTTATAATTTATGATAAGGTTAACTTAATTTTTTACCAAATTATTAGTGAAAATAATTAAAATTAATTACAATGATTAAGGTAAAGATGATTTTATGAAGGATTAAACTTTAAAAATAAGGGGAAAATGACCTAGAAAATTATAGAAAAACCCATTTTATGATCATATTTAGACAATTGTGAACATTATTATATAATTTTATGAGTTTTTGGGACACTTTTTCATAAAAGTGACCTATATAATAAGTTAAGTAAAGAAAAATACAAAAAAGGAACCTCTCTTACTTTTAATATCGATAATTATTTGGTATAGGGAAAAACATCATTGGTTCAGTTAAACATATCCTTTTGAAATATAAATTATTTATTATTATTTTAAAAATTTATATTTAATTTTTAGAGATGATATAATTACTTATAATTCATAAGAAACACCAATGGTGTAATTATTTAGTTTGAAATAAAATAAAGTATACTAAAAATATTAAAAGTGAAGTAAATTAAATGAATTATTGTATTACAATAATTTTTTATATTAATATATCTTATAAAATAGTTTTCAACTTAATATATTTAATTCAAACATTTTCTTGGTATTTTTAATTCAATTTAATGAATAATGTCAAAATTGACATTAATGTTATTTTATGACAAATTATATTTTATTAAATGTTTTAAAATTACTAAAAATCCTATATTTTGTCGTGATATTTCTAAATATTAATAAATATAAACTATTTTCTAATAATGGATCAATTTTTCTATTATAACACACTATATTTACCACTAAACTTTGTTGTTGCGGTTAGGGTTTAAGCCGTGTTTTTTAACACTGTCTGTGCTTGTGTTATAATTAATTTAAAATAGAAATAAAATTTATATTTCTTAAATTATATATCATATTTATAATCAATGGGTCCAAATTATCTTTTAAGGATTATTTTCTTTTAGTCTTAAATGATAATTACATTGGTTAGAAAACTATTTAACAAAATAAAAAAAACCAAATTGGTAAAAAAGGAAACATAAGAGTTAAAGAAACAAATGTTTAAAACAAGTGTTCTATTTTTTGTTGAAGATTTTTATATAGCATATCATCATTAAACCCAACTTATTATCAATCCTAGATCAACATGAGGTAAGGGATACCTCCCAACGCTAAATAGTTTTGAGTATTCACAAGAATGTCACACCTCTTTAACTATAAAAGGGAACTCAATCCCCTCACATATTCACACCTATAATGTTATTTTTAATTGAAAAGATATTAAAATATCACTCCTACACTTATCTCCCCTATCCTAAAATCATTATTTTGGTTAGAAATCCTACCAAGAAATGTTTTAGTGAAAACCTATGTAGGATAACTGAAAAAGAGATAATGTTCTTCTAAAAGAGTTATTATTTTATTTTTTTCTCCTCATCCATAAGTTATTATTATTGCATTATGATATACTAAACATGGTATATTACATATAATAATATTTTTTTATTTTATGGTAATTACCTATATCGTCAAACTCTTCCATAAAATGGGTTACAAAAACATCATTCATATGTACGGCAGACTAGTGCCTCATGGACCGATGTAGTTCATTTTTCCATTACCACCTTTAATGGTTCAGAATAATGATGAATTTACAATATAGATATATATATATATATATATATATATATAATTTTATATTTATTATACTATTATTCTTCTTGAATTATTATATCGAACATACATTTATGATTTTTATTCAGTGGGAATACAATATCATCCCTTGTGTGTACGGTGGACTACCACCTCACGAAGTGATGTGATTCATTTAGGATTTTCATGGAATGAATTAAGGATGTTTATAATACAAATATGTGATATATATGACATAAAAATTATAATGGAATGATAATATATATATATATATATTCTTTCATTCAATATGTCAAGAAAATGGAAACAACGCTCATGCGTACGTTCGACCTACCGTCTCTATAAATGGTGTATTTCATTTCCTATCAAAAAATTCAATATATTACTATAAATAAATATATAATAAATAAATATTATTATTAAATATTGGTTTACATTCAAGATATAATGAAATCATTATCAATTTAAGAGGAAAAAAATAACAAGTCAGAACATGCTAAAAAAACAAGGCAATTTACAATCGAAACAATGAAAATAATGAATGATTATTAACAAATGGGTGATAAGATGTTATAAAATATTCATATATGATATTATAAATATTAATATAGTTATTTTATAAGTATATAATTTTCTTAAAACCATTATACATGATGTTAAATAGCATTCAACCCAAAGGAAGCGTAAAATAAAATATTTTGTCTCAATTTCATTTCATTGAGGTATATTGTAATGTTATGCAACTAATTAATTTTATATGATGTATATAATTCATACTGACATGTTATATCATGAAAAATTTATTATTCATTTTATTATGTGTTTAAATTTGAATTATCTCATCTAAGGTGATTTGAATTAAACGTTACCAAGTGGTAAAGAATTTCATAACTCATTATCTTTTAATTGGGATATATTACATCCTCATTTTCGTTAATATTATATGATTATGTTTATAATTACTTTTCATTATATTATGTTTTATTTACATTTGTTTTATTTTAATTTATAGTTAACGCACATAAACGAATCATTGATTAACTCTCACTTTAACGTTATGATCATTTTAAGGGTTTATTTCATAATCTCATTCTAATAGAGATTATTTATTATTAAATTTACATTAAAGGAAATTATTTCACAATCATTTAATAATACCTTTAATATTATTTTCCTCTTGTTATTAATGATCCTTTTCAAGTGATAGTACCGTTTTTACTCTTTGGTGCCTAAAATTATTCAGAGCATGTTTTAATAAAATCCGACTTTATTTCTCTCTTCAATCTGAAATCTGTTTTCTTACAAAACAATATTATCTACAAATTTCTAAAAAAATTTCTTTCACCTTTTAAAAATGATTTATTAAAATAAATTTTTACCCATTTTTTTTAAAATGGTTTCAAGGGAATCTTTTTTTCTCTTTCCAAAAAAGACACTTTTCTAACCTTTTTTGTGTAAAAGGAATGTTCTTTACAACATAAAAGGAATTACCCACAAACATTACCATCATTTATTTTATGATTCAGTTACTAGTTTATTAGTTTCTTTTAAAAAACATATTTTTTGAAATTTAATTTCTACAAAAATGATTTTTAAAAAGTTTTTCAACATGAAAAGGATATTTTCCTGAATAATGTTTTAAAGATCTTTTCATGGTATTTCTATTCATCAATGAAAACAACCATTATATTAAATATACTCCAAAGGATATATATTATATTGATACCATCCTTATTCCTCATATGGATGGTTTATTATCATTTTGACATAGTAATGTATTTATATTTACTTCCTTGATTAATTTATATAGTTAATGACTTTCCCTTGAAATGTTCGCATTACTACGATAATTATACATTAAATTTACCCTAAATATTCATATTATTTATCATGGATATGTTTATTGATTAATCTATAAATCATTTATACATATGGTGTCTAATAATTAATGTCATCTATTTATATGGAAAAATATTGATAAACCTGTATTATTAATTCAATACAAATATTTGATAAAACACATTGTTTATGAATTAAATCGATTATTTGATAAATAATGGATGATTTGGAAAGGTACGACATGGGTGGTTCCCGGTTATAGATAGACCCTCAACTCATTGTTAGTCTCAAGGGATGAATCAATTTACTAGACTAAGATACGTTGGTTTTCACCTAGTATGTTTTAAACCATCTTGTGAAGGGTCTTGACGTAATGGTTTCATGCACCTGGGAAACATGGTGTCTAATAATTAAGGATTTTTGTCATTCAGAATTCAATTATTTCTATCCAAGATATTTTCACTATTAAATTATCTTTGGATGTATTTCATTTTTAGTTATTTAAATGGAATGTGTTTCATTTATTACCTTTATATATAAAATATTCCTTATCATGTTATGGTAGTCATGTTATAGATTAAATATGATGCGTGTTCATTTAAATACCTTTCCTTATTGTTTATGCACTTCCTTCTCATTTTATTAATTAAATAGAAGGTGTGTTTAGTTAATTACCTTTTAATGTTGATTATTCTTACTGATTCATTATTTTTTATATTTTACGTAACCCTTACTGAACATTTGATATCACCCTTGTTTTTCTCCTTTCCCCATGATTCCATGAAGTTTAATATGACTCTTATGAAGGGATACACTATAAGGAACAATGCAATTCTCAGAAAAAAATTATTTTATATATTTTTTGTATTCAAATTAAATGAAAAAATCATGTATGTATCTAGATTACCAAGAATAATAAACTATTTAGTCATTTGGGATGTTTTTCTATGTATCTTATTTTTAATGACCAACCCGGGTCAACCCAACCCGTCACCCAATCTAGCTCACAAAAAGACCTCAGGAACACCTCCTCCTACACTAGAGGCTACTGACTAGTATCAAGGCCCTAAAAGGATACTGTGAAGATACTATTCCCTAAAATATAAGTGAAATAATAGCAAAAATAAACTAAGAATAAAAGTACCCATGAACATTATAGTGAAAAAAATAAATAAACAACTGAAATGGCTGTAATAAATGGAATGCTGCCTACAGACTCAACAAACTAAAGCATACAGTCACTGGCCACTGACTGGGCCGACCACATACAGAATAAAAAAAGGAAAATATACACACAGGGCTCTATTTCTACTTCTTACTGAACCACATACCTAGTATCCATGATGGGTAAACAACTCCAGTATGATCAAAAGACTCCATGCGAGTGGATCCGATCCAATATGCAACACTAGGAATCTGCCTCATTCACCACACCATGTTCAACCTGAAATAATACAAAAGTTATACACATACATTGATGTGCACATGTAGGGGTGAGAAATAAATATCAATAGAACACCCCCAAAAATGGTCCTAACATCTGCTATCATAGCATGTGCATGCAACACACGTCATGTCCATCCTAGATGAACATGACTTCCAATAAAAGATAAAAATGATAAAAAGGAAGAAAAATGGATAAAAAAATAGTAAACCTTGGGTTATATTCTGACACCTAATGGTAATCTAGACTCACTCTAGCCCTTGCTAGAGGAATTACGAAGCATTTCTCACACATCCACAACATCAATCATGTCTTCCAAATGAAGATAGAGATCCAAAGTCCAACATAAGGACAAGAACACATGTTGAACCATAGTATCATATCATAGGTTTCAAGACACCAAATGAATATACTATTCCTTAGGAATCCAATCCTATGACTTGAACTGGCTATAAGGACCCCCTTTCGACCTTAGGGGTATACTGCCATACCCAAAAGGTCTATAGAACCAACTAGGTAAAAGAACCTTTTAGAAAATTATTGGGCTACCTAAACCAAGGCCCCATAACCCATAGAAAACTTGGGTCATAAAGAGTTTAGTAGCCTCTACTATATACTAACACTAGCTCTAGAAAACTGATTGGTGAGGCGACTACACTCATCTAGATCATCTATTAGCTCCCTAGTCCCACCTCACAACATCCAACCAACCAACAAAGAAGAGTAGAAGAATCAATCTCAGGGTTTAATCTGGATACAATAATATCACAAGGTTATCTTTTCTCATTATTCCTGAACAAGAATAACCTCAAACCTCCAAGAAACAACTCAAACACTGGGTTCTTCTACACCTGCGCCCTCTAAACAAAACCTCTAAACCGGCACTGAACACCTCAGAAGCCAACTGATATAGGGTAGACACCATAGTTACCCAAACCCTAGCACAATAGGAAACCCTTCAAGGGGATCTTCTAGAAACCCACATTTCTAGCATGACACCCTATAAGGATCTCCTATAGTAGAACCAAACCTTGAGCCAAGCCATCTCATATGAACCATGGATGGACTCCCAAATCAAACAACAAAACACCCACTGAGAAGGACAATACCAAGAATCACCTCACCTAGAAGGAAAACCCTAGAATAGGTCCCTCAAACCTATATAAGACTATTCTAAATGAAACCCATCCATTATTGACATCCAAAAAATTTCAAACCACCCACAAGGCTCCTATCAGTCCCAACCTCAAGCAACCATTCCTACACCTCAAGGAACCGAACTAATGATCTCATCCATGAAGACACTCAATTATTTCATTTATATTCCATGAAAAGATCCTCATGAATACACAACTAGAATCCTCAATCCAAGGTGATAAAAAAGAACAAACCCTCACATGAGCCTCACCACTCATAGCCCCAACCCCCAGGATGATTTTAAAACCACAACATCATTTGAAATCCTCCCACAAAACTATAATAGTCTAAATCTCTATTCAGACAACCTTTAAATACTGAAATTATTCAACCACTATGATTTACATAGAAAAATACTAAAAATGGACTACTCAAAAGCCAATTTCTATTTCCAGGGAGAAATATAGGTCAAACAACCCAGGGTAGGAGAATGACATGGCATACACCTCTTTCACACGGTGTGTACCCCAAAGTATCCTGCCAAGCCATGTGTCCCAGCCCACTTGATATATACCTATCCAAATTACATGGATTTCCCTCTAATACATAGCTTGTAACCCAACATAGGTACCTTTTCATGTACCTTACCCCCTGTTAGTGTGTAATACACACGAGAACACAACGTGTACATTTGGTACAAAGTGTGTAACCCAGCATGGGTACTCACCCATGTAACTGGACATGTACCCCTCCTGAGCATGTATGCCTACGCAGAATGCACCCCAAATGAAAACATTCCATATACCATACATAGCCATGTACCCCTGTATGAGGTGTCTGATGGAGTACTCGACCACACCTTGGAAGCACACTACATGATATATACCCCCGATACACAACATGTAGTTCCCACAACACATCTTCCCCAAATAGTATGAACAAACCATGTTTTTTCTTCTAACCATATGAGAATTGATTAGGATTTCCTGAAAACAAATCCATTCAAACCACCCAAAATAACCCAAAACACTCAGATTCTCCCTACAACTACCATATCGACCCACGTGACCTCCCCAACAACCCAAAAAAACAAGATTAAAACTTAAAAATGACTAATATACAAGGATTTATAGTGAAAAAATTAAAAATATCCTATATATGAGCATAAACCACTAAATATTTGATCTGATCCACCTTCCACAATACCTACATGATGATATAGTGTGGCCCGGTCTCCATAATAACACCTCCTTCTCCCTCTCTTCCGCTTCTCTTCATATCCTCCCCCTCTTCTATCAATTGACACATGTCTTGTAGTTGTCGAAAATTTTAATAATGAATCATAAAAACCAAAAAATAAGAAAGGAAAATAATAGCAGAAAAATACGAACTAAAAAAAATATGTCCATCTCTCCCTCAAGATGGAGTCAATTCAAGAAGGCCCCAATTTAAAATAAAATATGAATCTAGGATTCTCAAATTAGGGTTGTGCACCAGAGCCCCACCTCTGGACACCATCTCGTTTCTGGGGAACGACGACACAACCGGGCTCGGTTAAAGAACAGAGCACCTGTCAGGGGGCTTCCGGTGGCTCCCCGTCAGAGGGGATGGTTGCCTACACAAGAATCGGCACACAAACCGAATGGATCGGTGAGAATCAGGTGTATTAGGATTCCCGGAGGAGGCATTTCCGACATCTCTGTTCTTGTTGACGGGTAGAGATCAGGTAATGGCAGTGGTGTGTCCTGTTGAAGGCATCAGGGGTGGAGGGGTTTCCAGTGGCTGATCCTTTGGCGTCCGTCTTGGATCACTATGCTGGGGTCTCTCCAAGGGGAACAAGATGACCGGAAGAGGGCCCTCATCATAACCCTTGTGCCATCCGCGTGTCACCGTCGAAGCTTTTGAATATGAGAATCTCGGGACAAGCAGAGTGGGTGGGCTACACTCCAGTCTCCCAGAGGATCAATTGCCAACGTCTTCATCATTATTAATGGTGGGTGAGGAGGTTAGAGGTCTGGTAATGGTGGAGACATGTTGGATTGATGACATCCCCAAGGGGTGTGGGGATAAGGTTGGTTGAGGATGTGGGTATTTGGATGTCCAGAGGGAGCGTTCCCAGATGAAGGGGATGACTGGATGAGGTTCCTCATAGGGTTTCTTAGGAAGGGGATATTTGTAGTAGAATTGAAAGAAGTCTGGTGAAGTTCGAGGGTTCCTATCCCTCTTCTATCTCTATCGACTGAAGGGAGTCCAAAAGGGGTCCAAGGTGTGCCTGACACACCAAGGGATAAAAGGATAAAAGGAATAAAAATTCTGAAAAAGAAAAAAATAAAATAAAGAAAAATAAAAAATAAATAGAAAGAAAATATAGAAATAGAAAAATGAAAAGGAACAATAGGGGGGTTTTCCCCGACCCAGTTTCCATCATGAGGTTATGATCCACATAGGAAATACCCCCCATTCCAGAATCAACGGTGAAGTCATAATTCAAATCCTACAATCCAAACATAATATATAACCGAAGGAATATTCCCCAAAAATAATATTTAATTAATTAAATATAAATATTCTGAAAAAATCTATATAGATCCAAATTACACAAACCACATTTGTTAGTGTAAAACCCCTATTTTGGGACCAATGGAGTCATCAAAAATATTATATGAGATCTCCTAAAAGAATAAATTACAATTTATTTCCTCAAAATCCATCTAAATGAAAAAAAAATTCTCATATTTTCTCAAACTGTAACAATGTGGATCTTAAAAACCTCCCTACCATAGATGCTTCATTCCCCAAAGAGTACCAAGTGGTCATAAAACTACCAAGAAACACCAAAACCACCATCACTCCCTAAACCATGATGACCATACACAAACCCATCTCACAGTGCTAAAAACACCTCCAATATGAGGGACATTCAAATGCAACTGATCAGATGCTCCCTAACATAGGACTGTGGCTGATCAGATGCTCCCCAACATAGAAGTATTCTTATTATCGCCCATCATCCATGCACAAAACCTCATACCCCATTATCCTTCAACTTCTGAATAAAATTGAATTACATGGACAAATCGCTAACACTAAAGTGCTAACAAGTAAAACCAACCACCACCCATTCTCATCACATCATGAACGACAACCCCATTCTCAACGAACTTCTTAAATCAAGGACTACAACCCATGGTGGACTGTGGTTCGAACATTACTATAAGGCTTCCCCAAACAGAAGCAACTCTCATAAAACTCACATGTCTCAAAAGGCACTATTCTTATCCAAAAAACACATGCCTTTTCAACAAGTTATCCTCCCAAAATCCACACCAACACCCATCCCCTCCTCAATGTAGAGTGATTCCCAAAAAAACCCATCAAAAACACTCATGCTCAAATGAACAATGACCTAGTGAAACTAGGATAACATGAATAATCCCACGGAACATGCTCTTCTTGTAGGTTTGACCCATCAAACCCATGCACCATCAATACTATAATTGGAAACAAGGAATCTCCCTCATGCCAATAAACACAAACACATCCACCCTCTTAATGTTCATTGAACCAAAATAACAAGTGCCAAACCACCCTTCCATGATGCTACCCAATGCACAACCAAAACCAATAGGGCTGCGAACCAACCAAGTCCTCCCTATCAACTAGCCACAAAACCATAAAGCTAAGAACAAACCCAAGAAACCAAGAGCACTCTCAAAACTCCACCACATAAGCCCATGGAAACCTCAACCCCACCATAGAACTTCTTAGGGCCACCAAAACCTCAGTGATACCTGATCCTAGTCCAAACATCTATTAGGAATCCTTTCCTTCATCGAGCTAACCACATCTACTAGTAGTAGGGAACACCAAAGACCGAACCAACCCAGAAGGGTTTCCAAGCATCCCTCAATGGAAGGAATGAACCTCCACCACAAAATAACACCACACCAATGGATACAAATGACTTGTTATCAGAAAGAATGAACTTAGTAAAATCACACATAGATAGGCATACACATCTTATGTTCTTAGAATGTTGCATGAACACAGGTCTCATCACATCAAGAAAATATTAAAAAAACTCATAAATCATAAAGTCCCCAAAAAAATTTCATCACTCGAGGTGAAAATAACAAAACCATAACAACATAAACCAAGAATAAATATCCTACAACCCTATTTACTAAGAATTATTAACGGAAAAAGTGTTCATAAAGGACCAGAATGGTATCCATTATAGGATTTGATACATTTATATATCATATATCTACAAACTACCCAAAAATAAGACAACAGAAAGAATTCTAAGATAATTTTTTTTCACAAACCGACCCTGGTCGACCTGACTTGTCACCCAATCCAGCTGGAAACAAGGCCTTAAATTCACCACCTGATACACTAGAGGTTTCCGAATAGTAGTGAGGGCCAAAAAGGATATGGTTAGGATATTATTCCCTCATATAATAGTGAAATAACAATGTAAATAAACTAAACATACAAGCATCGATGATCATTAGAGTGCACAAAAAAAATAAAAAATAAATAAAAACAATTATAATAAATGGAATATTGAATACATATTTTAAAAAATAAAGCATATAGAAAATGGTTTCCCACTGGACTGACCACATTCATAATAAAAATGGAAAATAAATACACAAGGCTTTTTTGATACTCTATGTCAAACCATATACCTAGTCACCATGATGGATGAAAAAATCCAGCATGAACCAATGACTCCACATGAGAGGGTCTGCTCGAACATGAAACCCTAGGATTCCAGCCAATTAAACAAAAAATGTTCAGATTAAAATTAGGCATAAGGTCTACACATAAACCAAGGTGCATGTATAGAGGGTGAGAAACAAATCTCATTAGGCCACACCTAACAGTGTTACTAAAATTAGCTATCATAACATGTGCCTGCAACACACACAATGTCTATCCTAGATGAATGTGACTCCTAGAAAAAGATAAAAAAAGACATAAAGTAAACAAAAGGGCCAAATAGAAAGGAAAAATTGTAAACCTTGGTCTTAGGTTTGTCACCCTCAGAAAATATACCATTGTTCTATCCACAAACCAAGTAATTACAAAGCATGGCTCCTACAGCTAGAATATTATGCACATATGCCTCATCAAGAAGGAAACCCAAAGTCTAATGCAAGGACATGAACACATACTTAACCCTAGGATCTCATCCTAAGTTTCAAAACACTGAACATATCTACATGTAACTAGTACTCTGATAGTATGATCGGAACTAGTAGTAGGGACCCCCTATCGAGCTTGGGAGTATACTACCATGCCAAAGAATCTTTCAGAAACAACTAGGTGAATGAACCTATTAGAGCATCACTAAGCTTCCTAACTAGGTCCTTATAACCCAATGAAAATCAGGCCCCAGGGATCGTAATACCCTCAGTGGTTCACTAACCCTAATCTCAGGATAACTATTAGGCTAAAGTGGATTCGCTCGTTCAGATTGTCTATTAGCTCCCTAGCCTTGTCTCACAGTATCCATCCAACCAATAGAGGATAGAAATAGAATTAATCTCATCATCTACACCCAATAAAATAATATCCCAAAGGATTACTCTCTCATAAATCATGTTTAATAAAAAAACACAAACTTCTAATCCATAACTCAAACACCAAGTTAGGTTACACCCGAACCCTCTAACCAAAACCCCAAAACCAGTACCGACTACCTCATAGGCCAACTGACATAGGGTAGCCACCACATTTCTGAAAACCCTATAAAAATAGGAAACCCTTCAACGTTATCCTCTAAAAAACCATAGCTCTTGAAGGACACCCTATAAGGTGCTCCTCTTGTAGAACCAAACCTCAGGCCAAGCCAACTCATAGGAATAGTGGATGGACTTCTAGCTCAAACCAAAATACACCTGTCTGAAAGGGAAACCCAAATTAACACCTCACCTAGAAGGGAAACCCCATAATAGGTCCCTTATACCTATCTCAAACTCTTCTAAATGACATCTAGTTGTACCTGACATCCAACAATTTTCAACCACCCACAAGGCTCTTACCAGTCCCAATCTCAGGCAACCATCCCTAGACCACAACTAATCGAATTAACAATACAATCTAAGAAGTCACTCAATTTAACCTTCCCAAATCCATCCAAAGAACCTAAAACAGACACACCTTTCATCATAAAGATGAGTTGATAAAAAAACACACTCACACATGAGCCTCATGACTTACAACCCCATCCCCCAAAAGGATTCTAGAACCATAACCTCAATGGGAATCCTACCACAAAATTATAATAGTCGAGAAAACTATCCAGAAGGACTCTAAATTCTGAAAGGATTCCACCACTGTGATCTACATGGAATATTAATCAGAATGGACTACTCAAAATTCCTATTCTTATTCCAATGAAGAAGATAGGCTAAACAATCAGGGCAGGAGAAGTACATGGCATGCACCTCGGGTACACGGTGTGTCCCCCCAAGGGTCCTCCACGACCATATATCCCAACCCAATAAGTGTGTATCTCTCTAAAGTACATGGTTTTACCTATATTACAAATTGTGTAACCTAACATGGGTACCGTATAGTGTACCTCATCCTCAATCGGTGTGTAGTATACCCATGAACATGATGTGTATGTTCTGTACACAACGTGTGACACAAAATGGGTACCATATTATGTACCTGGACATGTACCCACTTGGGAATGTATTCTGACACAATGTACATCCCACATGGGAACTAGTTTTGTACTATACATGGCCAGATACCCAACACTGGGGGTCAAGTAGAGTACTCAGCCACACCCTGGAGGCCCACTACATGACGTGTACCCCCAGAACACACCGTTTAGTTCCTAAAAATCATCTTCCACAAATAGAAAGAACATATGTAATGTGTTATTTAAACCACACACCATGCGGTAAGGATTTCCTAAATAGAAATCCCTCCAGACCACCCAAAACACCTTGAAATACACCAATTCACCAAAAAAGTACCAGATTGACCCATGAGGTGTCCCCAACAACCCAAAAACAAGATTAGAATATTAAAACAAGTAATCTATGAGGATTTATGGTGGAAAATTTATGAAGGAACTACCTTCATGTGTAAACCACCAAATCTTCGATATGAACCATGTTCCGCATCACTCGCACGATGATCCGACGTGACCCAAGATCTATGGAGACACCTCCTTATCCCTCTCTCCCTCTTCTCTCCCACTCTTATCCTTCTCCTCTCCATGTCCTCTATCTCCAAAAAATAATCCATAAAGTGGGGACATGCGTGAAAAACCCTGATAGGGGTTGATAAAATAAAATAAAAATTAAAAAATAAAAGAAAGAAAAAGAAAAAACAAGAGGAAGAAAAATGGGGCCTCGCCCAGACCAAATGCCCGAAAAGAGGTTATAACCCACCTAAGAAAATTCCCCCATTCTAGAATAGACTCTACAAAAAATTTTACATTCATATTCAATGCTCTAAACTGAATATGTAACCAAATTAACATGTACAAATAAATAATATTTAATTAATTAAATATTAAATATTCGTCCAAAATATGAAGCACTTAAAATTCCACCAAACATCTATCCTAAGGTAAAAACCCTCTTCAGGGGCCAAAGGAGAGGTTAGAAAAATAATAAAAGATATCTTGATAGGATAAATTAATGTTTTCCCTTCAAAATCATCCTAATAAAAAAAATTTGTCTTGTTTTCTCAAACTGTCACAATGCGGTTCTCGAAATTTATCCTAATGTAACGGTAGTAGGCACCAGCTCTGAGTTTTTGGGGTCAGGGTCACTTCAATTGGTATCAAATAAAGTTTATTAAAAACCTTATAGTCTATATTTATGAAAACATATATTAGGGAACATAACACTGTGATAAAATTTAAGGATAGTTATATAAGCACATCCTAATGTTTTGGTAAGATAGAGATTATGTGGTCTTTCTTTACAATAAATTCTTATCTGGATACAACTAGTGTAAATGGTTCTAGAAAAGATTTAGTAAGGGTTAATTACTCTAAAAATGGTGCATTGGTTTTGACTTTAGTGTTTCCTAGTATATGAAAATAGGCCTTCATACACACCTGGTTTGACACTACCAGGGGATATGCTTAGGATAATTCACAATTTTTTAGAAACCATTATGAAGGATTTCAATAGATAATGAAAATGAATGACCTATGATAAAACCTAGAACAAGGAAAGACCAAGTTGGAAATAAAATATAATAAGTATTTATGTATTGGGATTCAATAATAAAATCACAGAAGTATTTTTATAATGGTATTTTGGGTATAAGAATAATGAAACATATTTGGATTGTGTTAGAATCATATTTGTATTCATTAATTTAAGGGTTATAGATACCATAATGGGTAATTAGTTTACGATTAAGAATATATTCAAAGTCTTAAACACATCTTTTTAGGTTTTATGGGATGACATTCAACCAATATTAAGGAAATTTTGGTTAAATTTATGGAAATAATATGTTTTAGTGGAGAATTATTTGAGGAATAATGAATTTAAAATTTATAGACATAATTTTAAATGTATTAATATATTTTAGGTTTAATATGATCATTAATTACATTATTATAATAGTTAAATAATATTATTTTAATTTTAAAAAAATTATATTAAAAACCCATTAAAAATTTTATTTAATAATCACTTTTATTTCATGGAAGACTATATTTTTTTGGGAACATTTTATGAATTATATTAATATAATTATAAAAAAATGAAACCTATGTTTTGGGTGACAAATCATCAATTCTATCAAGGTGGTGGGTCTTAAACCCATGACTGAAGGATGATAAGGGTTTTATGCACACTATTATCCTACGTGATGTCCTGGTTAATATACTGTTGTTTTTAGTTAAACAATTTGATAAATAAATATTAATGATGAAACATTAGTATTAAATTTATGTTTTAGAGACAAATGCATTGACCATATTAGTTTTGTAAAATATTTAGAGACATATAAAATGACTTGTAACTATTTTATGGATCTTAAAATATGTTAAAAGTGAATTTTAGTGCTTGAAGTATAAAAAAATTATATTTTGATATTCATTTCTTGGGGTAAGTGATTGAAGCACAACCAAAGGATGAAATTTTGTTTATAATTTAATAAAATTTCCTTATATTCATAGACAATAAAATAATTCCTCAACATTTGGAATATGATCTTGAAACAAATATGTTATCCTGGAACCTTAATTTATGTTGAACTGATGGTTTTTAAAGTCATCACAAATTTATGGCTTTGAGGAACTTAACAATCCATTGATCATTCAATTTATTTTGATCAATGACCTCAATATCTCTCTATAGAAATTTATGTTTTTCCTTCATGACTATATCTTCACATTCCACTGATGTTCTCATACTCGGAAACCTATTTATGTGTTATTTAATATGATTTTTCACTTCACTTTTTATCTTATGAAGGGGATATCTTAATATCCATTATAAGATGTGGATTTTTCAATACTATTATTTCCAAATATCAAACCCTTTTATTACCAATATCATGTTTAAATTGTGATGATGCAATTTATTTAAGGTGGAGAGAATGGAACACCATAAAAATTCTAAAAGAATTACATTTTATTTTATAGATTATGGGAAATGCAACATTGAGTTTGGAATGAATTACATGGAAAAATTATTTTATCTTGTGATACATTTATCAACAAGTTTCTTTGGATTCTTTCGGAAAACAAAAAATATCAGGTTTTTCTAAACAATAATGTATAATTAATATTATTTTTTAAAATAATAGTTATTAACTAGAAATTGGAATGTCGAGTATGAATAGGATGAAAGAGATTATGGAAATATATTTATTAAACATTTTTATTATCTATCAATTAGTTATAAATAAAATAATAATTATTTAATATAATAAAATGTTTTCTGAAAAACAATTTTTTTTCTAAAAGGCAATTTAATCGTGTTTCGTGCACATAATTTAAAATAAACATATTCCACTTCCAAAATGATTATATGAAAAAAATAAAATTATTTTTTAAAATAATAATTTCAAATTTATCTTAGGGTTAATTTTTCGTATTTTTATGAGAGTATTCATTTTTTGATAAATAGTGAAAAATACCAAATTTTATTTAAAAACTGCATTTTTATCTAAATAATTTATAATGTTAAATTATATTTAAAATGGTTTTTAAAGCCATAATAGTTCAAATAAAAATATATTAATCCAATTTTGGTCATTTTAATCATCTTATTATTTAATTTAGATATAATAACATTGTAAACTTTAGAAAATTTTCACGCAAAAAACATACTTTATCATCACGTTTGATGGATTTATATTAAATTAATTTTTTAATTTTTTTTATTATATTTGAAAAATGGATTCCATATTTTTAATAGAAACAATTTTTAATTTCTAATTAGATAAAACTAATTTTTGACCAAAATTATTAGTGAAGATGGTAAAATTTAATTACAGCGATTAAGGTAAAACGAGTTTGTCATGGGATTAAGCTTTAAAATTAATGGGAAAGATGATATAGAAACATGTATATAACCTAGTTTATTTCTATATTTATACCATTATAACATGATTATATAATATTATGAGTTATTAGGGCACTTTTCCCTAAAATATTCTAATATAATAAGTTCAGTAAATAAAAAGGTAAACAATGAAGCTTATTTACTTTTAATATATAAAATGATTTGGGATAGGGAAAAAACAAAATTAATTTGGTAATACATATAATTATTAAATATAAATGTGTTATTTTTATCATAATAATTTATCTTTATTTTTTTGAGATTATATAATTAATTAAAATTCTTATGAAATGTCAACGTAGCAATTATTTAATTAAGAATTAAATAAACTAAATGATACTAAAAATATCAAAAGTGAAGTAAATTGAATGAATTATTGTATTTCCTTATTTTTTATTAATATATCATTTTACATATGTATTTAATTAATATATTCAAATTACATTACTATCTTGATATTTTTTAAATCAATTTAAATGAATAATGTCAAAATTTACATTGATGTAATGTTATGATAAATTATATTTTATTAAATGGTTCATAATTAATAAAACTACCTATCTGGTGTAAATTTATTTTTATGTATTAATAAATATTAAATTTGATCTATTCATGGACCAATTTGTCTTATTAAAATGACTATAATGACCACTAAATATTAAAAACTCAGTTAGGGCAGTTATTGATTATGTGGTGTTTTTGCACATATCTTACACTTGTGTAACAATTAAGTTACAACACACTTAGGATTTATATTTTTTAAATTATATATCATATTTAGAATCATTGGGTCCAAATTATCTAGTATGTATCATTTTATTTTCGTTATTAAAGATAATTTGGTTAGAAAACTAGTTAACATAATGAAGAAATGGTAAAATAAGGAATCTTAAGAGTTAAGGAATTGTATGTTTAAAACACATGTTATATTTTTTGGTGGAGTATTGGTGTGACTATATAATCCTTTCACTCCATTAATTATCAATCTTGGAGCCACGTGAGGAAGATAGACCTCCCAATTGTGAATACTTTTGAGTATTTACAAAAATGTTACTTCTCCTCAACTATAAAAAGGTAGTAAATCCCCTAACTTATTAATAACTATCAAGAAATTTGGATTGAACAATCTCTTCATAAATAACTCATCGACTTACCTACCCTATGAATCCTTCCTAGCATCCAGAAGACCCAGGATTGAATTCGGGCATGCCCCATTGGAGGATTTATGATGTGGAAGTGACGTAGGAATGTTGTAGGTATATGGTGATGCATGCATGATATTGGTATCGGTGCATTCTCTTTACATTATGATATAGTAAATTATTTGTTCTATCAAAGGATTTTGGTCCATCGGGCCCCTGGTCTATAGGAATGAGATCCACCCACATGGGAGCAGGCCCTAGATGAGTAATCGAAGCAGTAGTAACCACTAACAGATATAACCAGATTGGAAGAATAAAAGGGTATGAAAACATCAATTGCTACTAGACATTTTTCAGCTCTGTATGAGGACATTCTAGATGATTATCCATGCAAGGTGCGGAGTTAGGAACTATCAACGAAGTATATGCTCGGGAGGGGAAGTTCCAATGTGTTCGGACTTTGGGGCTTCAATCCATATATTTGGCCTTGTACCATAGATCCTATAGTCCATGTAAGGGTTCCCAATAAACCTAGTTAAAAGGGCGATTATCTTAAAAATAAATAAAAAATCTAAAGGCCTTCGGGTCATTCGGAGTGACGAGGATACTTGAAGAAGAAGTAATATTCTCCTAAAATCATTTTTATTTTATTTCCTTCTCCACACCCTTCAATTATTATTATAACACACTGATATAATAACCTCAATATCTTCCATATAATAATATTTTTTTATGTTAAGGGTTTTTCCTAATACCTCACACAATTTCATCAAATTGGTTATGAAATCATCATTCGTGTGTATGGAGGACTGCCGTCTTGTCAACTGATGTCATTCATTTTTCCATTACCACCTTTCAAGGATGGAAATAATGATGGATGTATAGTTTATATATATATGATATATTATATTTATGATTTTATTATAATTTTGGAATTAATATATCTTACATTCCTTCATTATTTCCATTTTGTGGTCATATGATATCGTCGCTCGTGTATACAGTGGACAACCACCTCACGAAGCGATGTGATTCATTCACTCTATACATGGGATGTATTAAGGATTATTTTAATGAAATTATATGATATATATGGAATAAAATTGATAATATAATGATAATGTATATATATATATATCATTGAATTTTATTTCTTTCAATGCGACAAGAAAATGGAAACAACGTCCATGCGTACGTACAACCTACCATCTCCATGAACGGTGTATTTTATTTCCTATCATCAAATTTTATGGATTACTCTAAATACATATATACTAAATACATATTATATTTAAATAATAGTTTACATTCTGTTTATGATGAAATCATGATCGAAGTAAGAGGTACAAAAAAAATAACAAGTCAAATCATACAAAAAAACAAGGTAATTAACACCCATAACAACGAAAATAATGAAAGATTATTAACAAAAAAGTAATAATATGTTATAAAAGGATCATATATGATATTATAAATATTAATATCAATCTTATATAATTTAATAACACAATTAAAACCTTTATATATGAGGTTAAATAGTATTCAACCAAAAGGAAATGTAAGGTAAGGGATTTTGTTTCACTTTCATTTCATTGAGAAAAACTATAATGTAATGCACCTAATTAATTTTATATGGTGTATACCCTGCCACTTTAATTTTAATATCATTAAAACTTCATTATTCATGCTATTTTAATTTTCAATGATAATTATTTCATCTAATGTGATTTTAATTAAAATTTACCATGTGGTAAAGAATTTTATAACCAATTCCTTTTCATTGGGTTAAATTACTTTTTCATTGTCACTAATATTAAATAATTGTTTTATAATGAATTTTGATTATCTTATGTTTTATTTATAATTGTTTTATTTTCATTTATAGTTGATACACATAATAAATTCATTCATTAATTCTAACTTCAACATTCTGATCATTTTAAGGGTTTATTTCACAGTCTCATTCTAATCGAGATTATTTGTTCTTAAATTTGCATTAAAGAAAATTATAAGGTAATTTTTTTAATAAAAACTTTTATATTATTCTACTATGGTTATTCATAATCTTTTTAAAGTGTTACTACCATTTTTCCACTCTTTGGTACAAGAAATTATTGATAAAATGCTTTAATAAAATCTAAATTCATTTATCTCTTCAGTAAAAAATCCATTTTCTTAAAAAAAAGAGGTTTTATAAAAAAATAAAAAAAATATATAACATTTTTAAAATTATTTTTTAATAGAAAATTTAACCATTTTTACATTATACAAAATGGTTTCAAAAAAATATTCGTGTTCCTTTCTAAATAAGGCTCTTTTATAACCTTTTCACCATGCAAACGGAATGTTCTTTACAGCATGTACAGAATTACCTATTGACATGAATATCATTTCATTGAATATTACTATAAAATTTTACAAGGATATTTGTAAAGAAATTTTTTTATTAAATTTATTTTCAAATAAATGGTTTTTCAAAATAAAAATAAAAATGAAAATGATATTTTCTTAAAGAACAATTTGAAATATATTTTTATGGTATTTATATTAAATAAAGACAGCAACATTTATTTTAAATATACTACACTCTGTATATGTGTATTGATACTATCTTTATTCTTATTATGGATGGGTTATGATCATTTTGAATAAGGTAAGTATCAAAATTCATTTTCTTTACTCATTTTTGTAGTCAATAACTTTTCCTTGAAACGTTCACTTTTCTATGATCATTAAACATTAAATTTCCCCTGAATATCAATGTTATTTATCATGGATATATTTATTTCTTAAAATATATATCATTTCAACATATGGTTTCCAAAATTGAATTTCATTTGATTATCTAGAAAAATATTGGTAAATTCATATTCTTTACTTGATATGGATATTTTATAAGAGAAATTGTTTATAAATTAAATTGATTATTTGATATATAAGGAATGCTTTGGACATGTATGACATGGGTGGGGCCTTGTTATAAATACCCCCTTGATGAAATGGTAGTATCATGGGACAGATTAGTTAGATTTCCTTTGCTAAGTGGGTTTTCACCTAGTATGTTTTAAACCTTCTTGTGAAAGGTCTTGATAGTAAAGATAAAATGCCCCTAAAAACATGGAGTCCAATAATTATGCATTTCATTCATTCAATATTCAGTTATTTTTATCCAACATATTTTCACTATGATATTATATCTGGATTCATTTCATTTTCAGTTATTTAAATGCAACTTGATTTAGTTATTACCTTTCTGTATCGATTATGCCTTATCCAGTTATGATAGTCATATTATTGATTAAATGGAACATCTGTTCAATTATTTACCCTATCATATTATTTACATACTTACTTATCTATTTATTGATTACATGTAATATGTGTTCAGTTATTTACTTTTCTATATTAATTATGCTCATTGATTCATTATTGATTCCACTTTACTTAACCCTTAATAAGAGTTTGAGATCAACTTATTTTGTTTCCTTTCCCTAGGATTCCATGAAATTTACTACGACTAATATGCAGGGATATGCTATAAGGAACAATGTTATTCTTGAAAAGAATTATATTTTAATTAGTTTATTAAAATATAATTTAAGACTCGTGTATGAATCTATTTTTCCAATACTACTAAACTATTCATTCTTTCAAGGTCTGTTTCCTTGTATCTTATGTTAAATAATGGTAGTAGGCACCGGCTTCATGTTGCTAGGGTCGAGGTTGCTACACTACATGTCAAAGCCCTCAGACTATGTTCTTGGTCTGTAGGCGATGCTTCTTAGGTCTTTGGGCACCCCTAAGCCTTCATGACCATGTAATGGATTTCCTCTACCAAGTAAAAGAGGGGTTTCTATCCTATTTGTTTGAAAATAATTAATTATAAATAAATACATTTATAAATATATATATATATATATATCTAATTTAAGAAATATATGTATAAATATATTAACATATTTATAGATATATTTAATAATATATTTATATATAATTATACTTATAAAAATATATATTTATAATAATTTTTTACAAATTTTAAAATTATTTCTATATAATTAAAATTATATAGATTTCATTATATAAATATATATATAAATAATAAATATATAATTATATTTATAATTATATTTCCAAATATATGTTTATAATTATATTTATAAATAATTAAATATATTTATAATTATATAAATAAAACTACCTTTTATTTATAATTACATTAATAATTATATTTTAATAATTATATAATTATAAATTATATATTTATAAATATATATTTATAATTATATAATTTTAATGATATTTTTTATATATATATAAAGAAATTTATATATATAACTATATATTTATAATATAATTTTAAATTCGTACTTACAATTCTTTAAAAATATTTATAATTATATGAATAAAAATAAGTTTTTATAATTTAATATATAAATTTATTTTAAATTTATTTTAAATTTATTTATAAATATATTTTAACAATTATATAATTATATTTATATTTATATTTATAAATTTATAAATATTTATTTATAAAAATATATTTATAATTATATAATTATAATTATATTTATTAAAATTTTAACATGTTGAGGATATAACCCTCTTTTATTAAACTAGAAAGAAAACCCCCTTTTAAACTGAGTTCAAGGGGAAACCAATACATGAACCATATGCTGAGAGACACATAATCTCAAGAGAAACAGGCCCTCAAGGCCTGAACGTGGTCCAAAGGACCTAGTGACTCATAGGCCTAGAAAACACTCATCAAATAGAAGATGCCCCAAAGGCCCAATTGAAGTAACTCAGTGTGATATATTATTCGGACGTCTTACTACCCCCTTTCTAGAGAAATTTCACCTGTGATGTAATTCAAGAATTTTTTTTCGGTCCCCCTATTGAAATTTTCATTGGGTTGGTCCGACACAATGTGGAAACACACCTCTTCATCCCACATTAAAGTGTGGGGGAGGACCAATCAAAGGGTGTCGCCACACCCATCTCTATTTTAATATTCCAACTTGATGATGATTGTGTGTTCAATACATCATTATGCTCCACATAATCTAACTAAAACATGTTCACTAACATAAAAAATGGGGTTTGCGACAATTTTCAAAATCACTACTAAATATTTCTGAAAAAAAAACTAGCGGTGGTTTTTAGCAGCAGTTCTTAAAACCACATCTAAATTTGTTTTTATATTTTTTATTTTTTCAAAGGATTTGAAAAATCACCACTAATTTAGATTTTTTATTTTTTATTTATTTAAATTTATTTTTAGGGGTGGTTTACAAATACCTCAATGAAACATCGACGGTTTTTATAAAATCGCTGCTAAATTAAGGGTAAAATATAAAATAATTAATTATGATTTATTATTAATAATTATTATTTTTTATTATTTATTTATATTCATTTATTATTTATTTTTTAGAGTTTTAATTAATCATTTTGTAAAAATTGTTTATTATATATAATTATTAGATAATAGTTATTTGGAACATAAATTAATTCTTGTATAAGTTGTAAATTAGACATCACCATCAAATGACCAAAACTTTTTATCTTGGTGTCTGTTTTATCTCCATAACTTGTCAAATCAAGTCTTATGAAATGAGCTAAAACAAAATAGATAAAAATTTAGTCAAAATTAATGGAATAAAAATTATTATGGTTTTAAAAAAAGTTGAAAATCAAAGTTCAACATAAAATGACCATAACATTAGATCTGGGTGTCTATTTGGGCTATACTACATATAAAATCAAATCTTTTTATGAGCTCTACGTTGAGTTTTTTGGGGGCCTTTGATAAAAAAAATTCATGTTCAAAAGAGGCGTAAAAGATCTCCAAAATTGATTTTTTTGGATATTATGATTTTTGAACATTCAATGAGATTTCATCTTCATTTAAATGTGTTTTTATATGATTTTTAGTTCATCTTTGATCTCATTATATTTAATTACATTTCTATTGATTTTATGGTGTTGTAATTATTACGTGTTTCCCTCTTTTGGTGATTTATTATCTATTATATATATATGTATGTACCACAATATATTAATGTATATTTATTTATAATTAATATTTATTTATCAATATTTATTTAAAATTATACATAATTGTATCTATTCATGAATATTTATACATATTTATGATTATTTGTCTGTATTTATATACATTTGAAAATATTTTTATGTATTTATGTGTATATATATATACTTGAAAAGGCTTGAGTGAGAGTTGGTAGGCCAACCAAAACCCTCAAACTTTATTAAAAAAATTAATGTTCAATAAAAAAAAGGAGTGTGAGGCCTAAACAAACCAACAAATCCCCACAACAAATAAAACACAATATCTAGTCATGTCACACCCATGAAAAATCCAAGTTCCTTGGATATCAACCTCTATTCTTTGGGTGTCAACCTCTCCACCCAGATTTTTTCATTTGAGGCGGCCCTACGTCACTATCCAATAATAAGTTATATGCCTCTGGAATGATACAACACTTTTATTTCCATGAAATTTCATGAAAATATTTTCTCAGATTAGAGAGGCTACCATCTTCAATATTTTTTTATTATAGTTTCAAGACTAAAAGATAGTACTTGTAGGAAAAAATAATTGGTTCTATTGTGGAAAAATTATCTTCATATTTAAGGTCAAAAAAAAAACTATCATTCATCCATAATGCATTGGGGGTAGCATTACCCCTCATAATCCCTAGGAGGAACTATAAAGTTTTCTTTTATTTAATCTCCAAACTCCTTGATTGAGGCTATTCCAAAAGTTTCATAAACATTTTTCATACGATTATATAATTGAGATGGGGAATACCATTCCACAATTTTAATATCATTTATGATACTTAACCTTCTATGGGAGCCCCCGGTCTCTCAAATGTTTTTCGATCCTCCAATGTTTAGGGGTCTTCCAAGAGCCATCTTGGTCATCAGTCACATGTATTGAAGCATCCTCCTTAGGGTTTCCAATCATTAAATGAGCATCATGTGAAGGCGGACCACTATGTGATACAACTATAAACTCCTCCCTAATAGTCACGTCTTCTACTGTAGGTCTTCCAACTTCAAAACATGGTTGAGAAGTATCCAGCTCACATTTTCCACTATAATGTAATGTTTTAGTTTGAACTATATATAAAACATTAGAAAGAGATAAACTGTTACAAATTAGATGAAAGACATCATGGATAGGACCTATCATCTCAAAAAAATTCTATAGCTTCCAAGAACTATAGATAATCTCATCTATAGAACATTCACCATGATCATATGCTGGACCCCCATCTTCAACAACTCTTGGAAAAGTCCAATTAAGAATAACAAAATCATCCATTTCTTACACTTCTATAAGGATATCCTTATAAGAAGTATTCACCCTCCTTTCAACAAGAGATTTTTTAATATCATTAAATATGGTCTTTCTAGGGTCCTCCTGGGTGTTTGACACACATGTCCCCTCAAAACCATATTTTACCTCATATTGTTTTCCCTCAAAGACCTTATACCTCCCATTGTTGGATCTCTTCAACATATACTACTTCTTATCATCTCCATCCCTACCATTCAAAAGATCCAATTTGAACTTGTAATGTTCTATAAGATGGGCAAATTTTTTACAGTTCAAACATTTCAGAACCTTGAAATATTTTTCCTTTACATACCCAATGCAAAAAAAAATTGAAAAAAAATTAAAAACATGTTCACACTCAATAGATAATTCATAATTAAATTCATTATCATCTAAATAGATTGTTTCAATAAGTGGATAGAAAAGATCAAACTCAACAAGGATTCTACAAAAGTGTCCAAACCATGAAAGCTCAGTCTCTTTATCAATCTTAATAGGATTACCAATGGAAGAGGAAACATTCTTGAAAATATTAGGATGCAAAAAAACAAGTTGAGGCATGTAACTTTAATCCAAGTCTAAGTCATCAAGTTCCTCACCTGAGCCTAATCCAACCAAGGATCCCAATCATGGAAACAAAAGGTACCTGGATTAAGTGAGATGTAACCAAAGATCCAGGCTTTTAATTTCATCTAATGTGAAGGGAAATGATATGAAAGAATCCCATACCATGTGAAATAGGACCCCATCATTTATAACCCCCAGACATGTAGAAGATATTCCCTCAGTGCATCAAGCCTCCAAATGTTGGGGCCTCACTGTGATGATATCTATGAAATAATGGAGCGATTTAATTTATCCATTCGATCCTAAAATTTTATTGGGTTCACTTCAACAAAATCTGACACGACATTCCTTGTATTCCTGTGGGAAGGCTTCAAGTTTGATTGCGAATCATAGAAGAAACGGGAACTAGGAAGTGGGAGAGCCTTTGATGAATCTGCAGAACCTATCACACCATTTTTAGCCTTAGAATCACTATCAATATTTGATTCACTTTGAAGACCATGAAGAAAACATTCACAAACATCAAACCCTACATGCACCGCATCAGAATCCTTCTGATTCACCCGATCTATAGGTACCAGATAGCAAGGGGCCTTCATCGAGGACCGATATGCATCCAAAAGCGGTCGATGTGTGCTTCCCAGACCAGAGGCGACATTAGTCTTCTTTTAAGGACTAATAAAAAACCCACCGAATTGAAGAAATCATCTATAGTCACCATCACCAAGAGACCAAAACCCTAAATGCCATGTTCATTGGGAGAGAGCTCTTCATGCCTCACCATTTCCTAATTATTTTATTATATATATATATTACGAATATATATATATATATATATTTATTTATTTCTACGTGTCTTTATATATATATATATATATATATATATCAGCATACAATTATATATGTGTGTGCGTGTTTATATATATTTATGTAAAAATAATATATGTTTATTTATTTGTGTTTCATGTTTATTTTTTTATTATTCATTCATTTATTATTTATTCATTTATTATTTATGAATTTATTATTTATTCATTTATTACATATTTATTATATATTGATTTCTTATTTCTTATTAATTTTGTTTTTAAATTAATATTTAATATTTATTTATTGTCTATTATATATTTTTACACAATATTTATTATTTATCATTACTTATTTATTATTTATTTTTTATTATTAATGTATTATTTATTTTTTATTATTGAATTATTATTAATTTATTTTTTATTAACTATATTTTTTATATTTATTATTTATTATTTATTTAAAGTTTATCAATTTTTTATTTTCTACTTTTTTATTTTACTGTCATTATTTATTTATTATATGTTAATTTCTTATTCATTTATCGTTACTTTATTATTTATTATTTATTTAGTATTTATCATTATTTATTTATCATTTATTATTTATTTATCACCTCTTCATTATTTATTTATTATTTATTATTTATTGAATTCCAATTTATATTTTATTATTTTTTTTATTATTGGTGTTGTTTTTTAGTTTTTATTATTTATTTATTATTGATTATCGATTGTTGATTATTTAATTCTTTGTTATTTATTCATTATTTAATTATTATTTATTTGTTACGTAGTTATTATTTATCTAATATTTATTTATTATTATTCTATTTATTATCTATTATCTATCATTTATTAATTTATTAATTATTTACTACTTATTTATTTTTTATTCATTATATATTAATTATTTTTCGTTATTTATTCTTTATTATTTATTATTATTTTATATCAATATTTTATATATATATATATATGGGTATATTAATTAATATGAAGAATGTCTAGCTAGAAGGTGAAGTCGTTGACCATTTATTAAAAATGAAGAAACGATATCAAGTATATTAGATGAATGATGCGATAAAGCAAGGTAAAGCCCACATATATAAGAAAAACTAAAAATCAATCATCACCATAAGCATGATCAGAGTCATGATCAAAGTCTTGTGTGTTATTAGATTCCCACTCTAACTATGAATTCTACTTTGAAGAGCATAGTGTACTTCTCCTTATTCTTCAATTGCTCCAGGGTGATCCTGGATGATCTAGAAGAATCACATTATCCACGCCCTCGAGTTACATCCTTTCAGCAACATCCCCAACCTCAACCCTTTGGATGCCTAACCTATCTACATGTTTGCTAATACATAGTCACATCATGTTCACCCATTTTAGAATCAGGAATATCTTTATAAGTTTGAATTAAATCATCATTTAGTGAATCATTTTCCTTAAAACTGTTAATATCAATGACAATTGATTGATTCTGTTTAGAAACGTTTGGTGATTCATCCTGAAATCCGATTTTCCTTTAAAGAATTTGAAACCCTTCATTATCCACTTTTCTCTTCCCTTTATGACTCTCATCAGCCATGGATTTCACATCCACTTCCCTATCAATGAGTTCCATTCTTTCTGATGGAGCAGATGCATTTATAACACTGGATTTCTGAAGATTCTGGGATATTTTCAAATAATCATTACTTGCATTTAGTTATTTACCAACGATAATGTCCAGCCATAATTTCTTCCTATTAGACTACTATATAGAGGCTGCAAGAGTGACTTCACAATTTTTCTCTAGTGAAATATTATGTTCAATACTTCGCATCTTCCAAAAAGACAAGCCTTTGTTATTTTGAATAGACAAAACATTTTTCTATGGATTAACATCATCATATACTACTTCATATTCAATATTATGATAAAGGGGTATGCTGATAAATTTCAATAATTTAATTATAAACAAGAAGTTCAATTACTGGCTACACAGAGGTACTTTTCAGACCAGTGTCTTACATAGCTTCATATGCATTATTCTTCTTAGAGGTATGTTGATCAATTACATTTTCATTATTAGAAAAAGACGGTACAATATAGACACCATTCATTCAACCTATAGAACCAGGCCAATATGGATTCATACCATTCTTTACACATAGATTATTATTATGCCCATGAGTATAACACAATTCACATACCATTAGTCTCCTATAATCGTCTCGATCATGACCGATTACCCCACATTCTAGAATTTGTTTTGGAATTCGTTCATAGAAAATCTATAATTAGTAATCTTCATCATCATTAGATAATAATAATTGATCAACCTTTTTTGAAATCAATACAATTTCTAACAAAAACCTAGAAATATTCCCATACCTTGCATCTTTATTTTATTTATCCATCTTTATGGGGAATCCAAGAAACGTCACAACATCATAGAGGATTCTTGGATTCAATAGAATTTAATGTATTCCATAAACTATAACCCAAAACTATATAGAGGAATTATCTACATTCATAGGGTTAAAGCATCAGTCCCATTCTTCAACATGATGAAATCCTAGTTTTAGGGAGATGGATCCAAGTCCCCATGCTCACAATTTTAAATATTCATAGTCAAACAAATATAAATGAATCCCCAGCCCAGTGACACACAATGCCAATCGGAAAACCCCATAGTTTCACCATCTGGTTGACTAACTCCTCAATGTTCAATTGAATCAATTCTTAAGGAAGGTAGAGTTGATAAATTATTGAGTGATAACCAAATTAAATTCTCCCAAACACCGCATCTAGATCAACCTTGACATGAGTAATGGAACATTTATAAAGAATTTTTAAAATCAGATGATCCTTTGAAGAAATAAAAGGAATCCTTGGAGTCACTCTCACCACCCTCGGATGACACTTCATGAGTCTGTTTCCTTGAATACAATCCATCATTGCAAGGCCTGTAAGGGTTGATTCAATCTTTCTTGAGGAATATATCCTCTATAAAATATAAGAGTGGGAATCAGTGTGAATATTCAACCTAGTGTTGATGTGATTGATCCAACACTGGCGTGACACTAGTGACATGGTGGAACAATATTAACAATTTGAGTCACTAGTGGTGAAACACCACAGATCCTCCAGCATGAAAGCATGGATCTGGAACCTATGGTGAGAAGGGAAATGAAAGCCGCACAGATCAATGGATCAACCTACGTGTGGTGCGATGGAACACCTTTAAACCACAGATCCTATAAAATGACTCTAGTGGTGTGAATCTAGATCCAGCGGTGATATGGGTAATGGAAGTGGATCAAATATCTAGTAGTGAAAGGATCAGTGACAACACTAGTGGCGACATATCCAACAGCATGAGGTGGAGGGTAGGGCTAAAACCCTAATTGACATCTTTGTGAGAGAGCTCCGGGTTTCTAAAATGCATATTTTCTACTTGAGAAAATTTTTTATTTTTGTAACAAGGTATATATGGGTCCACCCCATGATTGTTGTCGGTCCAACCCCCATACCTGTGTTTCATAAGCCCCCAGCTAATTTCGAGTGTAGCAGGATTCAAACATGATCCCGTTCTGTTTCCAAGGACTAGCTAGCGTACATGGTACCACTATGAAAACCCTGATCTGAATACAAATTTTTTTATTTTGGTAATGAGGTATAGGTTGGAACCACACCACACCTTTCCATGGCCCAACCCACCTCTTACATGCCACAGGTCCCCATCTAATTTTGTGTGTGGAAGGACTCGAACCAAAGCCGGTTCTATATCCATAATGCGTCCTCCTTACAAGGTACCATTAAGGAAACCCTGGTCAGCATAAAAATGTGTTATTGTGGTTAGAAGGTATATGTGGGTTCCAAACCATGCCTCTCTTAGTCCCAAACCACCACCTGCATTCCACACACCTCCAACTAATTTTGAGAGTGGCTGGAATCGAACCTGATCTAGTTCTATTTCCAAAGATTTGATGCCTTACATGGTACCAATAATCCAATCCCAATTGGCCTACATGTTATTTGGGTAATGAGGTATAGGTGGGTACGACACCACGTCTGTCATGGGACCAACCCACCACCTTTGCGCCACATGACCCCAATTAATTTTGGGAGCGGAAAGACTCAAATCTAAGCAAGTTTGGTTGCTAGGGAGTGGCCACCTTACATAATATATCTAAGCAACCCTTTTTTAGAATAATGTGTTATTTGGGTAATGAGGTAGAGGTGGGAAACACACAACACATGTCCTCAGCCCAACCCACCACATTCTCACCACACACCCCCAGCTAATTTCGAGTGTAGAAGGACTCAAACCTCAACCGGTTCTGTTTCCAGGGAGTGTCCACCTTATATAGTACCAATAATCTAACCTTGATCCAAAAAAATTTCCATTTGGGTAACGAGGTATAAGTGGGAACCACACCATGCCTTCCCTGGGCCCAACCCACCACCTTCACGCCACACACCCCCATTTTGATATTACGAAAAAAAATGTTTACATATATAAATATATATAACCATATCTGACAAATAACCCTCTCCATGTTAAAAACATATCTCAAACCACTTTATAAATATTATTTGAGAAACCAAAATAAATTCCCTTTTCTTTTGGTAAGAATAAAATAATGGGAATAGACATGTTTTTTCTTACATTCTATGTGTCATAAAATTATGCTGACCATAATGTTATATTTAAATTTTACACTTAAGAATTATTTCAATTTTTACATAGTGATGGAGGATAATACACTAATCTTTGGGCAGTATAGAAATGTTTCACGTGATGTGCTGGTGGTCTGTGAGGTTTGAAAGATTATGGTGCTTAGGGCACACCATTATCATCACATTATACCTCTAACTATCATTATATCATACCTACACCATGCTGGATTCTATGGAATTACTGTATCTTATTTTATATTCGATGATCATCACATATGTGCTATGATCACCTAGAGACAGAGACTAGAGATACACAGATTCCACTTGCCTGAGGGAGATATGACCATCAACCTTGAGGGTGTGGGAGTTCTTCTCAGTATTCCTATCCAGGGGGATGTTGTTATAGTACCAACCCATGGTGATTGGACTGATCTTGTAAATTGATTTATAGGCGTCTAAATTTTGGTAGATGATGATTCTATAGATGGATGGTTAATATCTATGAGGTGTCTTGAGATGAATTTTCACAGTTACCCACTAACACTAACAACTATACTATCACGTGTTATGCCCATTCATATACCTTGAATCTCATTAGAGGGACACTGTGCACTAATCACTCTGTTATGCATGTGAACATGATTTTTCTGGGTATATTAGAGGATTTTGATCAATCCATGAGATAAAATTGTGGATTTTCATGCTTGGCTTACACTTGTAGTGCATTATGCATGACATAGTGATTTGATTGTATAGATCTCAGGGGATGCATCATCCTTATTCAGATGTGGCCATTGGAGAACATCCCTCTCCCCTCACTTATTGTTACTGGTTAAGAGCATAATATATACGTACTACATGATGATCCACATGGATGCTGGTATGATCACTAATCATTATTTATTTCTAATGATACAATGAGTTATTAAATACAACTTCTTATTATTTATCATTTTCTATTTTGTACGTTACTAGTGGAGTAAGTCCCACCACTTTGTTAGGATGTCGAGGTACAACATGGGTGCATATCATCTCATGGTGGATAGTATCGTACCCATTGATTTAAGTATATATAGTATTTCAATGATTAATAAATTTCATAAAATTATATTTTTTGGTATTTAATAATTTTTTTAACAAATGTATCATGTCATTTCAGATTTCATGACTGCTATATTGGGATCTATTAGACCATTTTCTCTCATATTTCACTAATGGGATTCACAATTACATGGATTTATTGCCTCTAATTTACTTCCACATTGTTGAGTGGAACCAACCTAACAGATTCATGCACCAGTTTGGACTTGTTCAGTGTATTACCTTTCCTCTAAGACCATCAACAACACTTCATTTTTCGAAGCTGACAGGGAGGTAGGATATTGACGTGCATCAAAAATAGGAAGATTATCTAGACCCCTGGCATAGAAAAGTGTCATTTATTATTGAGGGTATGCATACTATAGGATTTCATCTTGTAGATAAACTTGATAATGTGCCATGGTATAGAATGAAGTATACACAGTATCTTACTCCACATGATAGATGGATCCGAGATTTTTGTAAGTTAAAAAATTTTCATTAGTTTGTTAGTTTTGCTTTTTTTAATTAATTTTGAATCTCTTTATAACATACTCCAATATAACAAATTATCTACATGTATGATCCAGAGGAGTAACATATTTTTATCCAGACAACGTACCATGATGCAGCATGTGGAGTGATGCTATAATATTTTTTTTACATGATAGTTTCTTCGATCATCCACCCCATGGAGATTATGTTTCTATCTATGGATGGGAGGTTCCTATTCAAGAACCTACTTATAAACCGACTAATGTCAAGAATCCATGATGATTATAGTGTAGAACATGTCATGTTGCATGTGAGGCCTCATATATTCTAGAGGAAGAGTTTGTTCCCCTAGAATTCCAACCTCATCCAATAGTGGATGTTCATCATGAGACATGGGATCCATTTATGTTGTTAGGATATCCATAGTTTTTTCTACGTACATGTTATATGATCATCTATCAAGGTTCATTTCCCATGCCTCCACCTTTCATTCCCGAGCCTTCATAAGTTGTATGATTCCCCCATGCGATGGAGAGAGGTCAATCAACTCATGTAGTGGGAGAAGGATTAGGTGCACATGACGACATCTGACTAAAACCTCATCTTGATGTGTCGCAACAAGATCATCTGACAGTCAAGGTTCCAGCACCTGAGAAAGATCCCTCTCCAGTTCATTATACTCTACCCCATCGTAGAGGTCGATGATCTTGATATGGGTGTCCCATTCACACAATAGATTGTGGGATATGATATCATCATAGACAGTGATTGTACTCATTTATTTATATGTTTTCTCTTGACCTAAATAATTTTAAACAATAATGTATTCTATTCCCCATATGATTGTCTATATATTCAAATAATGAAATTATTTTTATTATCAACCATTTTTAAATATTTATCCATTATTTCAATCTACATTTATATTTTAGTTACATTTTATATTTGATAATATTTCAAATTCGACTAATTCAAACATAGGAAAACTATTTAAATTTAATGTAGGTAACTTTAAAATATTATAAAATATAAACTAAAAAAAATATAAATAAAACTTAAAACATAGCCTAAACATCTAAAAATTTATTGATAATAAAAATAATTTCATAAATATTATAAATAATTAAAAATAAAAGCAATGTAAAAAATTATAATTACATATGTAAAGGTTTAAATCAATAATATATTGTACCACTAAAATTAATACTAATTATTTTTTTCTATGAAATGTGTGATATTTTGAATTATTTTTTATATGTTTACTAAGTCTATAAAATTAAATTTAGATTATATTTTTTCTTTTTAATTTATATACTTTCAAAGACACCAACTTCAAACATTATTATGATTCATGTAGGTTACATTGAAAGCATATAACTTATAAACTATAAATATAATCGAAATGATATTTGAAAAACTAACTAAACATATAAACATAAATGAAAATAAAAAAATGATAAATATAATATGTAAAAGATAATTTATATGTCATAAAATTTGTTGTTTAAAACATAAAATTTTAACAGTAAAATATTAATAGAAAAAATTTAAAACAAAATAAAATAAACACAATATATATATTTTCAAATATACAAAGATTAATATTTTTATCTATACAAACATGTTTATTGAAAATAATTTTCCCTGAATGGCGACATCATCAATGTCGCCATTCGACTTAACAAATATGTGGAATCAGAGATGTCACCTATCTTCTCTTGTTTTCAAAATAATAACCTAGACTTATTTAAATAAATATTTTAAAAAATGTTTATTAAAAAAACTCTGTTATGGATTGTTTAGAAAAATATTTTACTTATAAAAAAATTTAATTAAAGTCAATGAGGAAGATTAATATAAACATGTTTCAAACAATAAATAAAAAATAAGAAAAGGGGACATAAGAATATGAAATGATTTGGTGCGCATTGAGCCTATATGTATGATGAGAGCACAACAACCTAGTTCTTTATTAGATACAAATACTTGAAAATAATTAAAGTCCAAAGAAGATATCTATGGAAGTGAACCTTGGTTAAACCATGTGGCATTCCTCAAACACATCACGTAGAGTTAGAGATTCACTTTTCCTAGAACAATACCACATGAAGCCCCTTTAACATCGTGAAAAGGGGTTTTAACAGTGCTAAAAAATTGTTGTCGTCTGTGCCGTTAAAAGGGGACCTCTTTATCAGCACTAAAAAAGTGCTGATAAAGGGGGACATTTATCAGTGCTAAAAAAAGTGTCCCATTTATCAATGATTTTGTTATTGTTGATAAGGGGGGATTTATCACTGCTAGAAATTGCATAAATAATGGCCCTAATCCTTTAGTGTGATATTTTAATAATTGTACACTGCAACAAATACACCTGTAGGAAAATTCATAAATTAATCAAAATAAAATTTATATCTAAAATAAAAAAACACAATATTATATACATTTAAAACAACTTTTTTGTATGATTACATCTGCAGTTATTATCCACAAACATTTAAAAACATCAATGTTTCAATGTATTTGGCACTCACGACCCCCTCTCAAAAATGCCCAATCATGGTATCAGTTGCTGAAAAAAACCACCCCAACCTAAGAAAAAGAATATAACTGTATAATTAAATAGATATTATGTTAGTAATACTATAAAGAATTAATTACACATGAATATGAAATAATAAATTAATAAAAATCCAGTTTTAAAAATTAGGACACACTTGGAGTCATAAGAGTCACACCGTGCATTAGATTGAGGTTGGGATGATTCATATACATAAAGAATTACTTATGGATTGTTGTTATAAATTATTGAAACAATATGAATATGTTTTATTAGTTTTGAGTCTATCAATTTTCTTTTTTACTAAAATTGTATTTTAAACTACAAACAATCACTTTGAGTCATACTTGTCACATCGTGTGTTAGTTTTAGGTGATACTAATTTGTATGTGTCAAAAATGAATTATGAATTACTATCCTAATGTATCAAGAGAATCCAAGAAAAAGTTCTCATTTCTTAGTGAACGACACATGTTTTGAACATAAATGTCAATTTTATACTAATATCAGACACTTTGACTCATAACGAGCACACATTGTATTATAATTAGGTGAGGTTGATTCCTACACGTCAAAAATGAATTATAGATCATTTTATTAAAGTAGAAAAATAATACAAATGTGTTTTATTGGTTTTTAGTATGTCACTTGTGTTTTTTACTAAAATTTCAATTTCAAATAAAAAGATACACTTGGAATCATATCGGTCACACCATGCATCAAATGGAGGTGTAGTTTTTTTCTACAAGTCTCAATATCCCATAATTAAGTCCATGATTAATTAATTAACCAAATTAATTAATCCCATATGGTAATCCAATTTATAAATAAATATATCAATTCTAAAATTTTAATACATGTAATAAAAACCACAAATATTTTATTTGAATATTAAACCACCTATCTTGAATTTTTTGACAAAATATTTCCCAATGGAATTACCAAAATTGTGCAGAATAATGATGTAGATTATAATCCTGATCTAAAACCATAAATCAAGATTAAAAAATCAAGATGATATTAATCAAGATCTATATCTAGAATCGTAGATCAAAATCTCACCAACTAGATTTATATCCCTCAAAAGAGTGGATACTTTCCCATCAAAAGATCAGGAGAAGGAATTAGGATGAATGATAAAGTAATAAGATATAATTCACATACCAGGAGAGGTGTAGATTTATGATCTGGGATTCAAATAAAAAATAATAGAGGTCAAAAAGCTTCAGAATCCCCCAAAAGAGATCCAAAATCGTGGAATACCTCCTGGTGTCAAAATAGGTGAGTTCTAGGGTTTCTAAGAATTTAAAAATAAATTCTTAGGAGACTATAATTCTCATTCATAGTTTCCTGCACATGGGTGCATGGTTTTTCCTAACCGTGAGACTATTAATTTTTGGGGTCACAGTTTCCCTTTTTAGGGGGGACAGTTTGAAAAATTGTGAGCCAGCCGTGCAATTCCCACTATCTAGGGCTACACAGTTTTCTTGTCAGCGGTACATAGTCTTCTCTAACTATTCACCAACCATGTATAGCCCCATTCATTCAATGTTTCTGGAAAATTCACCTAAAAACCCCAAGTTGTTACCTAAAAAAGGTACTCAAATACGGAAAAAGATAACCTAAATTCATGCCCAAGACACCTCTAGAAAAATTTTAGGATCTTATAATCTCCCCTCATTATTACTGATCATCCTTGAGATGCACTCCCAATATTTCTAATTATTTCGAGCCAAAAATATCAGGACATTGAGCCTGTATATATACTTCCCTTTCCCATGTTTCCTCCTACTCACACACATGTTTCCACAATATAAAAACTACTGGTATGGTCATTCCCCACAACACTTTCTCTTTTTGATCTAACTCACATATCAGATTCTCCTCAAATGACGCATTTATCTCATGATCAACCTCATCCACATAGATCACGTGAGAAGGATAAGGGTGATACCAATGTATTTGTGATACATGGAAAACATTATTCATAGAAATATATATTTCTGGAAGAGCTAATAGGTATTTCACTGGCCTATTTCTTTCCCCAACCTAAAATAGTTCAATGAACTTGGGTGCCAGGATGCCCTGTCTCTATATCCAAAACTGACCCAACCTAGGCGACACCCAAAGGAATACATGATCACCCTCTATAAACTCTAGGGTTAGTCTCTATCTATCATCATATAACTTCTTTATACTCTGAGTTGTATCTATACATTTAAAAATCAAGTAAACCTTATCTAACATCTTCTATACAATACTCAATCCCAATAACTATGACTCACCTACCTACATCTAGTATAGTGATGATCTATATGGCCCACCATAACTAACCTAAAATGGTGCCATCTTAATAGTTATTTTATAACTATTGTTATAGGAAACTCTTCTCAAGCTAAGTGCTTCTCCCAAGACCTGTCGATGTTAAGAACACATTCTCACTGAATATCCTCTATAACCTAAATAGTATGCTCGGGCTACCCATATGTCTATAGGTGGAAATCCATAATCAACAAATAATACATTCCAAGAACCTCCTATAAGTCCTACAAGAAAAATGAATTTAAATGTGAGTAATGGTGTGAAACTGTAGTCTACGGAACCCCATGAATACAGACTATCTCTTGTACATAACATTCTACCAACTAATCCACTAGTAAAGCTTCCCTTATATAAATACAAGCACTACCTTTGTCAGTTGGTCCACAATAACCTAGATAGAATCATTCATCCTCTGTGAATTTGGAATACCCACCAAAAAATCCATGTTGACATCATCTCACTTCAATTCCGAAATGGGAAATAGTTTCAGAAAACCTCTAGGTCATTGATTCCCTACCTTCACCTCTGACAGGTGTAGCATCATGTCATGAACCCTACTATCTCCTTTCTCATGCCTTGCCACCAAAACAATCATCATAGGTCACGGTACATTATGGTCACACCTAGATATATCACCCACATATAGGCATGAAATTCCTACATCATATCATCTTGCTTGCTCATAAGAATAACAACATGTTTCTTAACATAGATGATCTCATATTCATCTATGCTATAATCGAAAGGTGAATCCCTAGCTTCAAGGATTTCACTCAAGGTCAATAATTCTAGATCCTCATACAACCTACATCAGATCCGTCTCAAAAGTTTAAACTCCACTGAAACTGAAACCAGATTCATATGCTCCTGACTCTCCTAAACCACCAAATGCATTTCTGCCAGGAAGGTTATCATTTTACATTCATCACTAGACTCATCAACCTCTTGAGTCTGAGTTCTTTTGGTAGAAGAATTAGTCACACTATTTCCGATTTTCGATGTATATGAAAATTCAAAGTCAAATGACTTCATATAGTCTACCAATATCCATTTCCAAATATTCCAATATCTCTGAAAAAAGATGTTCTTTAATCTCTTGTGATTGGGAAATACCACAAACTTTTTTCCCAAAATATAATACCGCCAAAACTTTAAGGAAAAAACCACGTTTTTTAACTTGAGGTCACATGTAGTGTAGTTTCATTCATGCAGCCTTAGCTTCTGTGACCCATAAAACATTACTCAATCTCCTTATATCAACACTACTTCAATTAAAATTATATAATCATCATAATACACCATTTACTCCTCACCTGGCTTGGGTAGGATCAAGATCGACACTGAAGTTAAATTCTTCTTTAAATCTTGGAAGGAATCCCCACAAGATTCCAACTACTCAAACTTTATCCATTTCTTGGTTAATCCTACAATTAGTGCTGTCAAACATGAAAAGTCCAAGAATAATCTAAGATAATATCTATCTAACCCCAAAAAGCTATGGATATCAAATATTTTCTTGGGATACTCCACAAAAACCACTACCTGAACCTTCTATAGGTCCACTGACACACCTTCCTCAGATATGATTTTCCCCAAAATATTTACCTAGTCAATACAAAACTGGCACTTACATAGATTTTTGTATATCCGGTTCTATCTTAGTATACTCAAGATTATTTCAAGATATTGGGCATGATCATCATGAGTCTTTCATTACACCATGTTTTTGTCTAAAAACACCGCCACAAACGGATCCAGGTACAGATGGAAGATTCTATTCATCAAGGCCATAAACATTTCTTGAGCATTTTTTAACTTAAATGACATTATGAAGAACTCATATAGGCCAAAAATACTTATAAAATAATTCCTTGGTATATCAGAAGTCCAAACTCTCAACTGATGATATCCCAATCTCAATTCAATCTTCAAGAATACACATGTTCCCCTCAAGTGGTCAAATAGACCATCGATTCACAGAAGAGGATTGTGTTTCTTTACTATCATCTTGTTAAACATTTTATAATTAACACACAATCACAAAATCACATCATCTTTCATTATGAACAACACATTTGAACACCAAGGTGATGTAATTGGATAGATGAATCTCTTATCCTACAACACTTCTATCCGAATATCGAGCTCTTGAACCTCTATCAATCGCATTCTGTTTAGTGGAATAGAATCTGGATCAGCCCCTGGTATGAGTTAAATGGAAAATTACACATCTCTCAGGGGTAGAAACTCAGATAAGTTTTTAGAAAATACATACTGAAATAGTTTCACAACTAGTGGAAAGATATCATGTTTTACTCCTCCATCATCTAGAAAAAGACTGTCAACCTAGGTAGTGATCTCTCCCAGTTACTGAGTAATTGGCCCCACTCGACCTACCAGGATATCCCACTCCCCGCTATGAATTTACTAGTCACCCTTAAGAGATGTAAAATTCACTCTCCACTGATAATAGTCAATTTCGGCATAGTATGTGACTATCCAGTCCATAACCACAATTTGGTCAAATCTTGACACGTCAAGAATATAGAGATCCTATAGAAAATGGTACTCCATGATCTACATAGAACACCCCTTTCACATACAGATGTCTATAGACCACACTCCCAATGATGTATCTATCATCATTATCCCTCTCAAAAACTCTGCTACGAGGCTCAACCCATTAAAAATATTTGAAGATATAAAGTAAGGAGTGGAACTAGTATAAAATAAAGAACCAGATAATGTATAAGCTACAAGAATAGTACAGCTTATTGTCGATGGCCTAGCCTCACTATCAACAATAGTAGGTTACACCACATGAAACTATCTTGACCATCTCCCATATGATGACATATGACTGCACTTAGTTTTATCACTCTACTGATATGGATGATCATTCCCAGAATGACCACGTCCTATGCCTCTACCACCTTGGCCCATAGATCTCCATATTCTTGACTGATATTGTTCTGAAGATCCCCTTCCTGCACCCTGGTTCTGTCTAACACCTCCATCACTAACTGTCTCTCTTGGGTTCCTACATAACCTCTGAAGATGGCCCATATTTCCACAATCTCGACACTCTTCTGGTGGTCAGGGAAAATGTTTTTGGAAGTTTCATTTCCTACCACACTAATGAAAAAAAAATGATTAAGGTCTTTTGAATATGATCCCTCAGCCTGTGAGTTCTTCTTCCCACTACTCTGGATAATGTGGTCATAGTGATGCTTTTTTCTCTTAGATGTTGTACCCCCTAACCGTGAAGAAGAAACCACATATCCTGCACCGAAAGCATCTATAAGGTTCTCCTAATCTATGATATCTTGATCGACCACCTCAAAAAACTTCTTTAACTAAAAAAGGTTAACTTGGGACTTAATCTCACACTTATATTCATCTTGAAAGTGTATTGTTGTAGCTGTTTCATCCCCTACCAACACTGGAGAAAATCATTGAAATTTTTTGAAGCATACAACATAGTCCATCAAACACATTCTCCTCTGAGTCAGTCTCACGAACTCAGGTGGTCTCTCTTTTCTTAGTGTCTCTAATTAGAAGTTCTCTAAGAAATTTTCAAAATTTCCTTCCATAGAATACCACAACCCTGTCGAGTCTGTTCATGGATGTCCCACTAGTGTTTCATTGATTCTAAGAGAATATAAGTGGATAAATTAACCCTATTCCCATAAAGAGTCTCCAAGTGCTCAAGTATCATCTCAACATACTCAACCCAGAACTCAGCTTCCTCAGGCCCACCATCTCCAGTAAAAGACAGAGGGTGCTACAACTAAGACACCCTAATTAGGCCAGACATGCTCTTATCATCCCACCTTAGTCCTCCTTCCATGAATTGCATGAAGCAAGAAAAGTTATATTAGAACTACTCCCAAGCTTCCTCAGTTGGTACTATAGGTGCCTCAAGTTCCATCACTAAAGGGTCATCCACCATCATGTCCACTAGTCATCCTCTCAACAATTGTCATCATTTATTCATAACAATAAAATATCAAACACATGTATTTGGACTCATAAAAAATCACTAATCAAGTTTAAGTAAGAATAATCATCACATGAATTCACAACAATTGGTTTCCCCAAAACTTGCCACACAGTCAAAATTGAGGTTCTATTACAACCCTTAACAATCATACACATAGGACATGGTTATCAAAGGGTATTTAAAATGTCGTATTCGATTTTCTCATTTATAAACCCAATTATTCTCATATTTTATTATTTAAAAAAAATTATATTTCATAATTATCACCATTTCAATTCAATTTTTCATGTGAGGAGAAGTAGTCTATGTTCAACAACATACCCATAACCCGTTTTCCCTAGTGTTACAAAAAGTATGCATGTAAAAAAATAATCATGAGTTCCTAGAATGATGCATGCAGACTCAACTCTCATGCCATTCAAGACCATGACTCTATTATCATAAATCTCATCAATGATTATCATAACACACAACAATTTCATCTCCCAAGGTTAAATAACATTAGAATTTAACAACAAACAATAATAAGAACAATACCACCAAGAGTACATGGGTTTCCCCTCATACGTAGGTTTCCAACTCTCATGAAAAAGCTCATTATCAAGACATGACTCTTCCTAGTATCTTATATACCTTTCCCAAAAGTAATACCAAAGTATAAGAAAATAAAATTGGAGCTCTGATACCACTTCGTAATTTCATGACCCAAGTGCCACCCACTGATGCCCCAATCTGGTTCACCACATTACCTCAAGCATGCCTCCATATACACCAAAGGCTATGAACTAGTAGCGAGGGTCTGATAAGTCATTCATAGGGAGACTACACCCTCTTTTATTAGAGTAATACACTAGTGTAAATAGTAAACAATAGTGGAAGAAATATACAACAATAAAAAAACCAAAATTTCATTAAATTCAAAGAAAAAAACTCAATATCCAACTAAAATAGAAAACAGGCCATGCTAAAGTAAGTTTCAAGTGTCTAAAATGAATACTAAAAAGAAATACACTGATAACTCTCAAGAAGGTCTCGAACCACGTCTGCTTCCCTCATCCGAGATCCATTCCCAAATCATCAATCTAACCTAGGGAATTTCCCTATAACCTATCCCTTAACAATAACGTATATTCGGGTACTGATCATGAAGCTTGAGTAGGGTGTGATTTCAACCCAGTAGACCACGAAAAAGGGTTTCTAAAACAAATCCAGTCTAAAATAGTGTATGAATCCATATAAATAAATAAGTACAATTATTGATTAAATAGTAATAACATTGTCAAATATTCTTTATTTAACCAAATAATCCCCAGGTTTCTGAGAACAGTCATACCTCAATACGTAATTCAACCTATGATGAAGTTTGAATAATTTTATATAACGACACCCCAATTCAATAAACTAATGGGATTTAATTTTACATTTCATTTCAATTTATTAAAATGGATAATTGATACCATAATCCAATGCCAACAATTTGTGTCTAGATCATCATTCCTAGTACCCCGTGGAATTGGGAAGTAGTGGACAATGTCACACACATATTAATCACAAGAGGCTTCGAAAAAAGAAGACCATGTCCCAAAAACTTGTTAATTAAAACAAGCTTTAGAAACATCAAACCATGTCCCACATACATGTGCCTGGGAAACAACATACCATGTCCCACTCACATTTATCCAACATTTTATCACTATGGGATTCAAAAATATAAAACCATGTCTTCCTCATGTTCATAAACATTATTATATATATAACACACATATATATCACCAATATCAGAAAATATCACTAGATTATATCAATCAAGGTTAATAAACATTAATCCTATTATCAGAATTAACCATCGCAAATTCCATTAATTAATTAATAAATTAATTAATCCAAGTCCATTAATTAATTCAATAAATAATTAATATTTTCACAATATCAGTGATAATAAATAATTCACCAATTAATTAATCAGAAACACTATTTTAATATCTCGCAATTAATTCACCAATTTATTATTCTTTTCATGGAATCAATACCCCATAATTAATTCACTAATTAATCACCTCAAATCATTATATTAATATCACATAAGTAATTCCCTAATTAATTATTTCACCTAATTACGTAATCCTATTTCAAAATCCAATTTTTAAAATAATATAGAAATTATAAAATTTTTATACATGTAATAAAAATTACAACTATGGGATTTGAATATTAGACCACCTACCTTTATTTTTTTGATGAAATATTTCCCAACAAAATTCCCCATAATTAAGACGCACAATGATGTAGATCGGAATATGGATCTAAAACCCTAAATCAAGATTAAACAAATAGAGATCTTATAAATCTATATCTTGATCTATAATAGTATATATAGATATCAATAAATAGATTTAGATCCATAAAATAGTGGATAAATTCCCATCAAATGAACTAGTGAAGGAATGATGATGAACAAGTAATAGACGGGATAAATTTCACTTAACATGAGAGGTGTGGATCTACGATACATGCTTCGAATCACATGTAAGAGATGTCAGGCGACCTTGGAATGCATTTTAAGATCTCCAAAATCATGGAAGACTTTTTATGGTCGATTATGGGTTTAAATAGGTAAAATCTAGGGGTTCGATGAATTTTAAAATAAAATTTTGGGAGACTTTAATTCCCACACGCAGTTTCTGGACAAGGGAACACGGTTTGTCCTAACCATGATCAAACCATGAACCTATTATTTTTGGGTTGTATGGTTTTTTTAGGGTACACAATTTGAAAAATCATTCACCATCTATGTGATTCACACTATTTAGGGTTGCATGGTTTTCTAGGTAGAGGCACATGGTTTACTCTAATCATGCAGCAGCCATGTACAACCCTATTTCTTTTCATTTTTATCAAAAAATCACCCAAAAACCCCATGTTATTACCCAAACAAAAATTAATCAAATAAGTAAAATAGACTACTTGAATTCATGACCGAGTCAACCCTAGAAAAGGTCAGGATATTATAGTGGGGGTGGGGGGAACATCACATAGTGGTTATTCTTGGGTTTTTTCTTCTCTTTTCTTCCTTCCCATAACATTTTATAGAGACCCAGACTACCAATGAAATTTTCCTTCAAGTGCATAAAATGTTTCATGTGTATCTTTTATTTTTTTATCTTTTTCCTATATTCTTTTCATTTCTCAAAATATGTTTGGGGTTTCATCCCAAAATCCACACCAATGACACAACCATACTGTTCTAGCAATTTTAAGGCCACTTATAGTAGTTGTTCATCTTGTATAGGTGATGATTATTCTTGTGTCTAAGTTAGATAAAAAATATAGTCAAATAAGTATTCATTGTTATGTAATATCAATTCAAAGAGAAACAATTTTTATCATTTCATACTCACACATGGTTCCCACACTTTTTGTGTGTTTTCCATCTATTAGTATCTCATCTTTATTTACACATGCCATTTTCCATAGTACATGATGTGCGATGGATGTTTATTTTGACATAAATTCATCAATATGTATATAAAAATAGGAACATCATTATGTTTTTGTTTTATATCTCATTAAAGTATTACCGTATATTTAAAAACAATTCCAAATTTTTTTCAAGTAAGGTGTACCCCTTCGTTGATTTGCGGCAGGGGTATGTTGATTTTTCTTCTTGTTGCTTATTTTCAGCACAAATTTGTTGTTTCATAAATTAAAAGATCATAATCAAAGTGATTAATACATGTATTTTAAGACAATGTACTACCAGACACAATGTACCTAAAATATTTCTCCCCACAACGGCCAATAAATGAATCCCATGCTATTTATCTTATTAGGTGTTCATAAATATGTGGTAGGTGTGAATGTATCATCCCTTTTTCATATTTGTGATAAAGATTCATTATAATTTTTCTAAATCAAATGTGATCCTTTCTAGAAATAATTAAAATAAAAGTCTTTTAGTAGTCATCTACTATAAATGCACCCTACAAAGGTTAATGAAGAGTAATTAAAAGTTTCCTAATTATTTTTCATCAAAATAATGAAATTATATCATAATTTTACCCTAATAACTTCCCAAAAAAATGTATTAATCATGGTTACAATAATATTATACCAATATACATCAATAAAAATGTTATTTCGAGTGGTGAGCCTAATGGAACTAATAGACCTTGCCTTTTGGGGTTAACATTCACGCCACATGCATTCCATCCAACCTCAAATTTGACACCTTGTTTTTTCTCCTTAATAATTGTTTAAAACACCATCATGCTAAGATGAACCTATTTTTTATGATACATTTGTTCATTAACATCTATCATTTCTATGGGTTGACCATCATAAATACGTTGTTCCTATGGATTAGTAACATCATAATGTGCAGAAGGTTGTTGTTCCTCTGCACTAGGAGCACTAGCGGGATGAGAAACCAATTGTTCCTCCGGATTGTGATCATCAGTATGTATACAAGTCAATGTATATAGAAGCGGTTACATATTTAATTTATATTTTAAAAATTAAGCAATGAACATCTAATAATATGAGGTAACAAAATGCATATTTTAAAAAATATAACCTAATTTTTGAAATCTCTATTTTTTTGAAAGGTTGAAGGGACTTGAACCCTCTATCGAGTATCCAAATCCCTTAATTGTGGTATCCTCTAACATTTAATACCCATTTTACATAGGGATTGTTGTGAAATTATTGTGACAACACAATTAATGGGTCAAACTCAATTGAATTTTCATCCGACCCTTCAGTGGTTACGGTTGATAACAGAACAATTGACTACTTTCAGTTTACAGGATCCAGAACATAAAATACAGGTACTTTCTGTGATTATATTATAAATTGTGAATCTTTATTCCCTTCTTACTTAAATAAACATTCATCAATACCAATTTATCTGTTTTAATTGTGCTCTTGTTATCGACCAACTTGCATTAAAAAATTGGCACATAGAATGCTGTATAATTCAACTCCCATATTTGTTTGATGATTCCAAATTTTGACATATTCACATAAATAGATTTCTTTTCCTAGTACTAGATACATTCATCACTTCATATATATGTGTAACTCCACTATTAGTCATGGTATTACCCATATCATGTTCATTTATATAGAACATATAACCATTATAAGACAATACATACAAACATGGTCATATGGTTAGCCTTCAAATTCGTTCTGAAATTGAATTCGTATTTTCATCTAACTCCTTAAAAATATGGTCTCAAAACCAGCCCATAAAGTACTAATTTTGTATATTTGGTATACATCTTTTATCCCTTGATGGATTAAAATTACTAAGAATTTAATTGTGGGTTTTAACATATGGGTGAAATTCAAAAATGTTATGAAAAACATAAATTCAGATCTACTACCAATCTATAATAGTGATTTTGACAACATGTATTCCAAAAATTACTTCACCCACATGCTACCCAGTGTGATGAGATTTAGACAGACCAATTATTTCCACATTGGACTTGTAGTTGGTAAAAAATTCAACGACTTCCTCAACAATATACCATTCCATAATAAAACCTCTTGGATGACATCAATTTTTGAAATACCTTTTGAAAATCTTCATATACAATTCAATGGGGTGCATGCATTTATAATTCACAAAACCACTTATTTTAATCTCTCTTACCAAGTAAAACTTCAAGTGAACCATCATATCAATGAATGTTGGTGGGAAGAACATTTTCAATTCACATAAAATGATATCAATTTCATTTTACATAGTTGGAAATTTCATCGGGTCTATAACTTTGTTGCATATAACATTAAAAAATAAACAGAGTTTGGTTAATGTATGAAAAAAATTCTTAGGGAAAATAAAATGTAATTCTATAGGCATTAAATCTTGTATAAAAACATGAAAATCATATAATATTAGACCCTTAAACATTAAATCACTCATTAAAATGATATTCTTGACATTATATGAATACCCCTATAGAAAATTTACATCATTGATGAAGTTCCAAAACTGTTATATCTCCAGACTGAAAAGTGTGTATGTAGTTGAAGGAACAAAATATTTTTTTCCCTTCATTGGCACCAACTCTTCCTATATTATCATGTAAATCATGTGAAATCTAGCCTTAATTACATCATTTTTTGCGGGTACATTTAGTAACGTACCAATGACCCTATCACATGATTTTTTTTGAAATGCATAAAATTATGAAAATGAATGACATGAAAGCAATTCTATAATGGTAATTCAAATAAAACATATCTAGTTTTCCAATTAGTTTTCATGAAATTTTTTGATTTTTTACCAAAAGTAGCATCCATATTTTTTACTTTCTCAAATAGTTGATCACCTATTAGTGGGGAAGGTACTCTAAATTCTTCTAAAGTCCCATAAAATGATGTAATTCAATATCATTACTTATTTCATTAGGGTAGAAAAAATGAAATTCCCTAGAAACATAGTCTTCTATAAATTTTTCAACATAATTGACTATATACATTGTTTGAAAATAGTCAACCCATAAGTTGATTTAATGATATATCATAAAAATTTTACATAAGTAAAAAATTCATTTATCATTTCATACAACGTGGATCTCAACATGAAATATTAATTTCTATAAGAATCATATAATGTGACACATAAATCCCACAATAATTTTAAATCTTCAATCAACGGATAAAATTAAATATCAATATCATTACCCAATTATTTTGGTCATGATAAAAGAATAGATTACATTATGTATTTTCATTTAATCAATAACTATAGATAATTTACTAATATAACCATCCATTTACTATAAGGGCTTATTTGAAAACCAAAATGTTTCACTCGATCTACAGATAGCATAAGACGAATGTTTCTCGACACATTTCAAAATTCTGGATACTCATAATAAATTCTCATTTATTAAGGAGAGTCTATCGAGTGACAAAGTTTCTCATATTTATTTATTGTATCTATATTCTATGTAAATTCCCTTTAAGTCTCCTCACTTCCATATATTCTCAAAAACCTTATAATTATTGTAAAGTACTATACAAATTTTTTAGTACCCAATTCATCTTTCTTGTGTCATGAATCACCATGATTTTGTCATTATTTAAGTGATTTTTGGTCCTTGTAAAATAGTATATCGTAATTTAGATATACATGTATTATTTTAGATATCATACCCACTGAACGTAGAATTCATTTAAAATCATATGTTTGGCTTGGAAGCTCATTATCTTCTAAAAGCATATTATTCAAGAGAGAAATCAGTTCAGTAAAATTGGAACCACTCCATCTGATTCCATCTTTTAAATTATACAACTTTAGAACGTCTAAAAATGTATATATTTACTATATCTAGCATACAATAATATCTTTTCATAAATATTTAACTTCTAAAACAATTTTTTACAATCATGGAAGTCATCTTAAACTACTATTTCAATTACCTCAATATTATCTTCATCACCATTCACATATATAATCACATATTTGATAAAATCTTATTCATTTTCAATGATTTTAATCATTACAGATGATCAATAAAATGTAGTCTTATCTGAGTCACTAGATACATTAACTTTTGTCTCATGTTTATTCCAAAAGATATAACTTCTATCTATTCTAAGACAGATAAAGTATTCTTCCAACTCATCCAGACTAATTATTCTTGAATAAAAATATCCTAAAAATGAAAAAATGATTTGAGAAGGGTTATATTCATGATCTTTTGATAACTTGATGAAATATTTCACCCTATCTTCATACTATTTCGTCATACGATTGACATCCATTCATTTTTAATGTATATCCATCCTTTTTTATTCAGTAATATTAATATTTAACAAAATAAATAAATACAGAAAAGGTTCCTTGAAAATAAGGTAAACCCAACATTTGAATGTTTCTAAAAATTTCAGCATGATTTTATGGAAATGAGTAATTGAATTTAATAAAATAATTATCCCACCGGTGGTAGGTGTTATCCTCTAAATTCATCTTTAATGATCACTGATACTTGGTATGGTCTGACTACCTATCAGGGCATTTCAAGAAACAAAGGTTCATGTCCAAAAGAAATGGCTGATGAGTCTTAAGAAACCAAATGAAATAATAACTTTTTGGGAGATGAAGATGATGAGGATAAAAGTTGTACCCTTAAATCTAAATGTTCCCAGGTTGGGGAGATAGTGAATCACTAGACAAAATTTATTATTTTTCTATCTAAAGTTGAAAAAAGAAATAGTAGTAGTATGATCCCTACAAGGGAATCTTTGATTGGTGTGACCAGGAGAAGGCTCAACTGGATGGTCTTACACGCACTCATAATGAGACAACCATTTAATTTTTTAAATTAAAATAAAGCCTTCAATTTCCACAAGAAAAGGAAAATGATTTTTGTCTAATAACTGAATTTCAATATCACTTAGCTTCCTTTGAGGCCAAGGTTGTGGGAGAGGGTTCATGATAGATATCCTATGTGTTGGATGGATTCAGTGACATTCCATTTCTATAGTGTTATTATAAATCTATATTATGTAATAGGTGATATTTTTTGTATCTAAGAGGTCTATGAAACTTTATATGATCATATAAATATTGATACCACTTTTTTTCTTACACATTTATGCATTTATAAATGTAGATACTACTCATCCCATTACATTTATAAAAATAGATACCACTAAACTTTTTGACACATGTTTTAATGGGTGTTCAAAAAGGATAATAAAATTACTAAGTGAGTGGATCAAGACTTTAATTAATAAATAAGGTTAATTTTTAAAGAGTAATTGTAAAAGAAAAAGTGTATCACTTATTTATCACCTATTCTCAATGATTAATTACAACTTCCCTAGAATATTAAATGTTCTTTGGTTTGGTTAGAGTGGACGGTTTTATTAGATGATACCAAGGTAATATGTTGTTTTCCATTTCTATTTTAATACTTCATATAAAAAACAAACTAATCCCTAATTTTATAGATGTATTTTGATAAGAACTCAGTGGCCAAATTGAAAATATAATTCAAGTAGGAGATGTGGGAAATTCATTCAACTTATGTATTAATGTTGGAATCCAACTATGGAATAGTCAACTTATTCTTCTTAGAGAAAAAATCATGAGTAGGATCACTTAGAAGAAAATGGTTGTGACCTACCAATACTAAAAAGAGAAATGAATATGATGTTCTCAACATGAAAAAATAGAAGTTTTAAACTCTTAATAGAAGAATTTAGAGATTAAATCTACCCAATGATATAATATAATATATTTATATAATTGTGGGACAATGAAGAATTATTAAAAATAGAGAGAATTATATTATTTCCATTACTGATATATTTACCCAAATTAAATATTTTTTATTTATGAGAGATAAATTGTAGGATATAAATATTTTTAATTTTTCTAGAAGAAAATTATAGACAGATTTTAATTTTAACATATAGATGGTAAAGATAGATAATGGAATGGAATTTATAAGGGGAATAAATGATGATTATTTTGAGAAGCTTGATATTCACCATGAACTTAGTATACTATATACCACATAATAAAATGTTGTTTTGAATAGAATAATAAAATTTTAGTTGAGATGGATCGAACATTGTTAATAGAGCATACTAAATTATAAAAACAAAGATAAATATACTCACTCTAATTTAAAATCATAAAAATCCATTTTAAATTTAATGTGAAATTCAAAAGATCCTTTATTTAGATCATCAATAAAATTAAAAATATCAACATCATTATAAAACATTTTAGAAACCAATTTATTAACATTTAAACTAGTCATTTACCCTTAAAATCACATTTAAATTATAATAAACCAATGAATCTTTTCCTAATAATTCATTGGGATACTTTTTATTAGTTTTAAAAAATTATTGTCACCCCTTAAAAACATGTTACCCTTTATTTAAAATCAAATTTAACATAAATTTTACCCATTCAAAAAAACATTTTTTGGAAAATAAAATAATTAATTCATTTTCAAATTTCCTATGAAAACTCACTCACTCTTTTCAAAACCAATCAATTTTTATTTTGAACCAAGGTTTCAAACATCTAACAACAACCACCCCCCTTTGAGAAGCTTATCTCCCTTATTGTATAGTATAATATGTATAACAATACAAGTATATTTATTTACATGGAAATATAAAAAATTAAAAGATATATTATTTGAAAACCATTTTAATAATAAAAAATATGGCTATTGAATATATTAATGTCTTTAAAAATTAAAAAAAATGAAATTATTCTATTTTTTAAAATATTTTCAATGTTGAAAAAAATATAATGAATAAAAATTAGATTAATTTTTTAATAAACAAGAACAAGAAAATGATCATCATGAACGAATCATAAAAATAAGTGGTAATTTTACTAAGAAAAATCATTTTAAATTATTTAAAACTATAAAACATAATTATGAAAATGATTCTTCTAAAAAATTGATTATAAATTAAAACATAATCAATTTTAATTTTTAATTTATTGAAAATAATTCAAACTAAATTTGGATGTAGGCTATTAAATACTAGAAATTAGTGTAAAATATGTCGAGTATCTAAACAGGAATCTTGAGGGAGTTTGATTCAGCCACATAAAAGGTTGTTTGATGGAGATACTAGACACAACATTAAAACACCCATCCAAGTTCAAATATAGAGCCATAAAAAGAAAAAAATCATCGTTTGTTGTTGATATTTATTATGTTCTACTATGATGGGGACATGGTTGAAGAAAAATGGTAATAGGGAAGAATCACAGGATAGACAGAGGACCTAGAGTAATTTTTATTCAACCTTAAGAGGCATTCAATCAGTTAATCACAGATGAATTTAATAGAGGTATTGTTACATAGAAAAAAACAAATAAAAGTAGTGATAATAGAATCATTGAAAGTTTTAAGGTTTTCACAAATAAAAATCTTGTAACAATAATACACATCCATACACTACACACATATAAATTTGACAAAGAAATCAACTTGAAACCCGTATTTTTTTCAATTGAACACACACATATGAATACTTGCAATAATAAATAACTAATTTTAAAATAAATTTAAAACACCCCTTCTGGACTATTAAAATTATTTTAAAAATAAAATACACTAAAGGATTTGTGTAATAAAATTAAAAATTATAACTTTACCCATTATTTTCAACGATAAAATGTTTTTAAAAAATGGGTGTTAAATTATGGGTAGTGGATTCATCCATTATCTACTGATTCGTATAGTCTTTTTACTTATATTTGAAGTAAGGACCTCCTTAATCTCTAAGATTTGTCTTAGGATTCATGGATTACCACTACCATAAAAAACCCCAACAATCATCAATATTATTATTAATTCTATTGGTTTCTACATTTTCCACAACTAAATAACTAACATAGTTTCTCATCTCACATATCCTTTCATTTGCATTGAAATAAACCCCTAAATGATAACACCAAATGTTTCTTGGATCGAAATTGAAGGTGATTAAATATTTAAACAATCAATTGAGTGTAAATTATTTGTGGATTACTATTATTCTATATTTATTTAAGGACATTTATCTTTATAATATAGGTAAAATTTTGTTTTTTGGAGTAAAATCAAACTGGAAGTTTGTCTTGGAATCCTTGTCAGGGAGAGAAAAGGATAATTAAAGGATTCTTTTACAAAAAAAGTACCTCATATAATTCTAAACCTCCAAGAACATAATAAGGAGATAATGGGACATATGGTCACTTTAACATTTGACCTGTAGAGGGTTACACATAACATCTGACTTCGCCATTAATAATAAAAGGGGTGAATTTGGTCCAAAAGACATGAACCTAACCTAATCAAGAATACAAAGAGAAATATTGAGAATGAAATTTGATTTAAGAATTATGAGAAAATAGAAAACAAAAAAGTTGTGACAAAATTAGTAACATGAATCTTAAAGAAATATGGGAAACTAAATAGACAAGAATTTTTATGTGTATTGGACCTCATCGATACTATATTCATGGAGGTTGGAGGGTGTAAGAACATAGATGGAAGAAAAAATTAAATATAAGAAGAAATAATCCCATACTATAGATCTTAAGAGGTTAAATTTGTTGATGAAGAGTGGTGAGGGTTTGGTTCTTCATGGGTTGGACTCTGCGATGGTTAGGTTCTGTGAGAGCTTGAAGGCATGAGGGCGGAGGACTCGGTTAGGGTTTAATTTAAAACATTGGGCAATAGTAGGACACATGGAGTGATTTTCATTGGTGAGGTGGGAGATCTTGACAGCATGAGTAACGACAGCATGGGGCACTCTTGGAGAGGCGGCGAGCATTGTAATGTGGGTGGAAACGCTGAAAATATAAATGGGATGGTTGTGTAGGTGATAAACCAAGTAGGGGTGAGCTGACCTACAACCATGAGCAAGATCTACAATGGTTTATTGAGAGAAGCTTGGTATATTGGACCTTTATGAAGAAAAATAGATCTAATATCGACCGGGCCTTCGGGCCATCAACATATAAATAAATAAGACTTGATGGGTATGTCATCCCATTAGGGCTATGGTATGCCTTTCCAATCTGTGTCTGAGGTTTGTGTGTGTTTGATGTATTTTACCCCCAAATCACCTTATATAATATAAATAAATATTTTTAAAAATATTTATATATATTTATAAATATATTTTACAATTATACAAATTTATATAATTATATATATTTATAGAATTATAAATATAATAAATATATTTTTTATTTAAATATATTTATTATAAATTTACAATTATTTAAATATATATACATATATTTATTTATTTATAATTATAAACATAAATAAATATATTTATAAATATTTGTATATAGTTATAAATATATATATATATATCAATATATAAATATGTATTTATTAATATATAAATATATATATATTTATAAAATTATAATAAATATATTTATTGTAATTTTATAATTATTAAATTATTTATTTATTTATATTTATAATTATAAATAAATATATTTAAAAATATTTCTCTATAGTTATAAATATATTTACATATTTATATATATTTATATATTTATATATCATGGTCCGCAATAGTTTGGTTTATTAATATAATTATATATATTTATATCAATATGTAAATATATATATCTGGAAATATAATAATTATATTTATTATTTAAATATATTTGTTATAATTTTATAAATATTTAAATATATATAATTATAAATATATTTATATAAATATATATTTATTAATATATAATTATAAATATAATAAATATATTTATTATTTAAATATATTGATTATATTTTTATAATTATTAAATTTTTATTTCGTTATTTATAATTTCATAAATATTTTTTAGAAAAATTTGTATATATTTATAATTATATAATTTAATATTTAAAATAAAATATTATTTAAAAAATCATATATATATATTAATTATATAAATTACAAACATATTGAGAAATATTACATGTATAATAAATAAATATATGTAGAAATAAATATTAAAAATGATTAAATATATTTTTAACATTATTAATAAATTTTTAATAATAAATTAATAAATTAAAAAATCATAAAAAGTGAATTCGTAACATTTATGTGAATTAAAAACATACAAATGTACACGTACATATAGACACACACATATACATACATATGTATATACACCCATACGCAAACACACATGCAGTTACACATGTGTGTATGTTTTAAATTATTTAATATCAATATGAATATATATCTACATAATTATATTCATTTATATATTATATAATTATTTAAATAAAATATTAATATATTACATTTATTTTAATGATTGAAGATGGATCAGGACGACGGAGCGCGAGGTGGAAACTTTGGAAACCCTAAATCTGCTGGGGAAGATGATAGCAGGATGGTGGTTGTAGATCAGACTATGCCTTGTTCTTTAATAATGTCACATGGGGTGAGCGCATCGCCTGCTGGTGTCGAATCTAGGGGCATGGACGAAACATTGTTGGCTTGGGCTTCTCGCAACTGTGATGTTTCACTACCTAGTTTGATAGCATTTGTGTTGTCCTCATTGGAAGCGGATCCCTTGGTAACTAGACATGGTTCGCATGACGCTCGGTCTGATCTGATGTGCCCTGATGTGCCGCTGTCGAAGACTGAGGGGTAGGGCCCTACGAGAAATGATTTGGCATGTGATATGAAAGGTTTGAAAATCTCAAAATGTGTTTCTTTTTGTGAATCCCTTGATTCATTTAAAGAGACTATTCATATGTGCGGGACTCCCAAATTTCAACATATGATGATAGAAGGTTCACTGAAATTGTGCATCCTATGGCGCTAAAGGAGTGTCTTGAGGCCTGGAAATTATCTCTTATCAGGTATCTAATTCTCTCTAAGGGTGATAAGCCGTTGAATAATGAGGAGTTAAAGCATAGACTCTCTCGAATATGGGGTTTTTTAGACTGAAGGATAGTTTCTATGGGAAAATGATAATTTTATCTTCTCTTCTCTTCTGCAAATGATAGATTGAAGGCATGGAGTAATGGTTTCTTCTCTCTTAATCCAGGATGTTTTTTATTGTCTTCTTGGGATTTAAATTTTAACCCAAACTGTAGAAGGATTCCAATTCTTAGATTTGGGTGAGAATTCATGGCTTAAGTTGGGTGTTTTGACATCCATTAATTTTGAACGACTAAGTTTCCTGCATTGGTGTACCTTTAAAGATGGATTAGAATACAATGTGTTGATGATTTGTTTACTTTTGTAGAGTTTTGGTTGATTTGGACTTGAATAATACTTTACCTAAGTGCGCTACTTTTCTTTCTAATGGTGAGAAACTTTGTGGTTGAATTTGAATATGAGTCAATCCTATAATTCGGTAACATTTTCAAGTTGGTGTGACATAAGATTTTTGAACATAGAAATGTGAAGAAAGTATAGATGAAAGTTGGGACTTCTACCCATGGAAAAAATATCATGGTTCTTTTAAGGAAATAATTCCTGGTGTGACCCAGGAAGTTTTCTCCAAGGAGGATAGGATTAAGCCTAATGTTTAGCAATAGAAGGAACACCAAGTGGTTATTTCTGGTCAAGGTATGGTACAAGAAGGGGCTTTTCAGAAGTCTATAGAATTTGATGCACTAACCACAGTTTTTACAAAGGGGAGGGATAATTCTACATATATTTTTACATGGAAAAAGCGTTCCGATTCTGGTAAGGAAAACGACAATACAATTGTTTCTGTTCATGATGTACTGGTAGCGGGAATTCAAGTCAATGTTGATGATCAATGTGATGAATCCGATTTAGAACTTGTTCTCAAATGCAAGTCGACTCTTAGTTTTTGGAGAAATGAAATGCTTCTAAAAATAAGAATGGAAAATAGGTTAACTCTCCCCTCCCACCCATGGTGAATAATGTTAGAGATGTTTCTATCATGGCTGATGCAGTAATTCCATTGGAGACTTCTCAGGATGTTACAGCCCCTCAGCAATGGGCGATTAGTCCTGTGAATGTACCAGAATCTTGGATAAATGATTTGAGTAATCTTGACTTTCTTAATAGATTCAGTAGTAAGGAGGTCTTTCGTAATGAATTTTGGAGCACTTATTGCTCTGAATCGACTATAGGGTGATCTGCTTTGAAGCCACTAGAGAGCTCTGATCCAGTTAGATCCTTACCACCAAGGGACACTGCCAAGTCAAAGGTGGATGATGAAACTTGGCAACAACCTAATATGTGGTGGAGAGGATGACATCTGTGAGGCAGGAGTGGTGGTCGTTTCTCTCATTTATTATGTTCGCCTATATTATGTTTGTGTTTGAGCTTTAGAACAGTGTATTTTCACAAGATTTTTATGTCATCTTAATCATGTAATTTTTTATTTTATTTGAATAAATTTTGGGACCATGGGTTGATAACCCATGGTATGCACCATTTTTCTTATATTTAATTTAATTATATAAACATTTTGTAATCAATGTATATAAATAAACTACTAAACATTTTGACTAATATAAATTGGATAATTTGTTTATATATAAAATTATGAAAAGAAGATACATTTTTAATTTGAAGTTATATAATTAATATTAATATATTACTTTATAATATATATATATAAATACTTATTGTAATATAAATATTATTTTTAAATATATAAAAATATATTTATTTATAATTATAATTATAAATAAATAAATTTAAAAATATTTGTAAATAATTATTAATTTATTTATATAATTATATATATATATATATAATTATATATATTTATTAATATATTTATATTAGATACATAGGGCTAAAATGAAATTGAAACACACACACATGCTTCAACCTTGATGGGAAAGACATATCCCCACCAAGGGATGACCCACCCATTAACGACCCAAAGACCCAACTAATAAAAGCTATAACACCCTTATTATTTTCCTATCCAACCAATCACATATGTGCACTACGAATCCCGCCACATCTGTCTATGTAGAGTCCCGCAAAGCCATCATAGTCTCCCCCTCGGGACCCACCACATCAGTCTGATGACCCACCGATCAAATATGAGGTCCACACTACCATCAAAGTCTCCATCAAAACCCATCACATTTGTCAATGATGAGGCCTGCACCATCACCAATGTCTCCATCAAGACCCACCACATCTGTCACGGGTAGGGCCTACAACACCGTCAAAGTCTCCATCAAGACCCATCACATCATTTACGGACGAGGTGTGCACCACCGTTAAAGTCTCTGTCGAGACCTGCCACATCTCTTATGAGGCCCTCCCTCCCATCGTCGATGATAACATCCACAGTGGAACCTATTCACCCTCACTGCCTGCCTGAAACAATACTAGCAACAAATACTTCCATCATATTGTGAAGACTAGCCTCTCAAATTGGGGAATGGTAGGAATCGAACCACAAATCCTCAACCGAATGGATTCCACATACGGGCACAGATCACCATCTGATTTGTACCCCATTGGATTTATTAAATATAATAAATATATATTATTTAAAGATATTTACTGTAATTTTATAATTATTTAAATATATATATATATATACTCATAATATAATTATAAATAAATATATTTATAAATATTTGTATATAAATATAAATATAAATATATAGATTTATATAATTATATATATATATTTGTTAATATATAAATATATATAATTATAAATATAATAAAAATATTGATTATTTAAATATATTTATAATAATTTTATAATTATTTAAATAAAATTATTTTTTAAAATATATTTATTATTATAATATATTTTTTATTATAATATATTTATTATAATTTTATAATTTTCTAAATATATATATTTATTTATAATTTTTTAAATAAATTTTTTAAACATTATATATATATATATTTGAATTATTAAAAAATATTTATTAAAAATATCATATTTATATTAATTATACACATGTGTTTTTTAATTAATGTATATTAAAAAAATAATTTTTTGAATATAAACATGATAATTATATATATTAATAATATTTTCTTATTGATGTTTATATCAGTGCTAAGAATAGAACTGCTAAAGATCCACCTTTATCAGCACTCTATGTTTAGTACTGATAAAAGTGATCATTACCTAATACATGATATATGTTAGTGGAAGGAAGAATGTTATGCACCCATACATATAAGGATAAATCAGAAAATGAAAACAGAAACAAGAAATACAACTATTGAAATATTCTTACAGTTTTAGGTCTAAATACCATGACCTTATAATATCTATAATGGAAATTTTTCGCCTCTGAAACATTCACATTCAAGATCTATCTTTCTCTAAGGATCAAAACACTCAACTGATCTCCACCATGATGCACCACTAGTAACAACATCGATGATTCACACATCTTCCTTCCACAGAGCAACACTGCAAACCTCGAATCACAAGCTCTCCTCTCATAACTTCTTTTTGAACTATCTTTTGGTGAAACATGGTGTTTCTACTCAAATGGAAAGAAAATTAATAGAAACACTCAATAAAAAACTAAATTAATTGAGACATCGTCACAATAAGAAAAGTTTGAGGAGCTCCTGAAGAACTCATAGAATTAGTGATGCATGGATGACACAAATGAATCACACGGTTTGAATTAACAACCTTTGTAATAGCTCATGGGAATTCAACATCACCAGATATGTTTTTGAAGTAAAATGTGGATCAATATTACATGCGAGAAAAATGAATCAAACTAAAGGAATAAATAATGGCTTAAAATAATCCTTCTGATATGAAATGATCGATGATGCTCACAATCCTAGCCATGCATATCAAGATTCAACTATAGGAATAAAGAAAATAAATATTAATATATTTCATGGTGAAATAGAAAAACAACAAAATCTCATGGATAAATTCATGTAAATTTGGGTATACTATAGCACCCTATACCCACACTCCCATATTCTAGTGTGAATAAACACATTCGTGACACATCGAATTTGAAATGAGCTCAAGCAAACCAATTTTAACCATCAATATTTATGATATCACCAACAAGTTTTTAGTCAGATAAATTTAAAAGAACTTTTAGGTTTAAATTTTTAGAGAGTTAGGAAAAAAAATAATTAACAAAGATCATGTCATTATCATCAAATGGACATTTTTTACACTATATAAAAAACTAATTAATATGTAATAAGTCTTCGACATCCCCGAAACAAAATCTCCACACATGCTACTCTTCTAGAAATATCATGTGTAATAATTTTCTTCACAGCCTAGGGAATTGAAAAAATATGGGTGATATCAAATTCTTAGTCTGGTAAACATATGTTATGACAATCAAAAACCATAAATAAGCATAAGATGAGCATATGTAATTTGGAAAGAATAGGTAACAAAAAATAATTCCATAATAGAATGAAATAGAAAGTGTAATATATCCATGGATAATAATGGAAATAAAAATATCACATGGATAATGATAACTATTTACATAGAGATGAAATACATAATTTCATAGAGATAATTCTATCCTATAATCAAAGATATCATGTTCTTATACATAATGATCTTACATTCAAGGCCCTATGTATATGAAATATTTTGTTTCTAACAAGAATACAAATAAATACCCAAGCTAGTTTTCCTAATGAGACTCATATATGCATTTATGGGCTATCTATAATAGTCCTCAACCATTTCTAATTGATTCCAATACATTTATTATATGAATAATTGAATAAACTATTCAAAAAATAACCAACATTCCTTAGTAATCAATATAAATCCATATTGAAATAAAAAGTATATAGATTTTCAATATTTTCCCAATCAATAAATGGAATAATATTCGTTTTAAGAATCATTAAAATGAAACATTTATTAAGAAATGGGTATATAGTTAAGTCAATAATTTCCCAAATAAATTGACTTATAATATCTAGGTGTTCATCCTTCAAAAAAGGAATTAAGAATAGGATATTCACATTGGAAAGACATTGAAAGAATAATTTGGGTTATACATTGGAGATGATTAGGTAATATAAAGGTAGTTATGGGTTAGTTCCCTTGTATATATTTAATTTTTTTTAACTATCAAAACATTCATAAAAAATCAACAAGTAGATTATGAATACTTATAGAAGAATAGTAGAATTCTAATTTCTGAAACATGATTAAAATGAACCTTTTTCCATGAAACCCATTTTTAAAAAAAATTCATAATATAATGGTGAAATAATTTACTTTTTAAATCCATGAAACATGGTAAGGAATATTAAAAATGGTCTTAAATCCATTATTACGAAAAAATTTAAAAAACACGTTTGTTTTTTCAAATTTTTATACATAAATTATAAGCAACAAAGTCACCTATTTATTTTGAAAAATTATTTTAAAAAGGGATGGAAATAAAACTATTGATATATATTAAAACATTATTTTTTTTAAAAAAATATCCAATAATTGATTCTTGAAATGTTTTTAATGGTTTTATAAAAGAAATTAGAGTGGAAGATAAGAAATATATCAATGATATGTTAAAAATTTTAATATTTTAAAATAAATTTATTTAAAACCAACAATGTAAATAGGGAAATACAATTTTTATTTGAATAACTTCATTGATAAGTAAGTGAATCACATGAATTAATCCACATTTGAGTTCCCAAAATGATATTAAAAACTTTTCATGAAGGGAAATATATATAAGGAAGAAAATATTCATTGATAAGAATAAGAGTTATTCTATCCAACGTTATACTTTTACTTTAGAAAACATTTTATCAAATAACAGGTTATTGATGATGAAAAATAGTTTACCTAGATAAAAAGAGGAAATAAAATTTAAAAAGGGTAATTTATGGATCAAATAAATATTTAAAGTTATATTAATCTCTAAAATAATACGACCTAATGTATTGAAAGTTGAGTCAATGGAACCCTTATGGCATCAAAAACATTCGAATGAAAACCCTTGAAGGATATGATTTAAAATGAATCATTAAATACCCAAAAAAATGATACAATCATGACACAAAATATTAAAGGGGAATTAATAAAACAATTACATCGAAAAAATAGCGTATAATTAGAAATATGTCTAAAGAAATTAAATTGAGACAAGAAACCCTAACCATAATTATTGACTTCCACTAAAGTGTTTGAATATTTTTAATAAAAAATAACTATATCAATAACCTACATCATAACTTTATTAATATCTATAAACTTTTATAAACATACTTTATAATTTTTCTCTATATGTTTTTAGTTAGTTATTATCAATTTTGAATATCGGATGTCAGTTATCTCGATCATTTTGAACTAGTTTCATAATAGCAGTGTTGTTCTTTATTGTTATCCAAAAAATAAACTTTAATAGATCATAATAGGTATATGAATTTATTTTTTATAATTATTTATTATATTATAATTTCATTTTATAGATGTTTGGGGCAGAATACTTAAATATAAAATCAATGATGAACATGTTTTGGTGATTGTGCATGAATAGATGACAATATCTTAATTAATGAGTTTAAAATTAATGTTACAATTCCATAAAAAATAAAATATTTATATACTTATTTAGGTAATATATTTTTAGTAATTAATTTCTCATATTCATCCATGATATTATTTTATATCATTGTTCATGTAGGTGGTTAGACCGACCCAAACATGAACATACAATAATTAATGGATGATTATGATTACGAAAGTTGTTTTTTTGGGAATAATATGTTAACTACAGAATAATAATGACATAATTTAAATAATTTTATGGTGTTGAATAATATTTTAATAGGTATTAATAAATAATCATGAAAATAAATGGAAAACTAGGTATGTTACTTCATGGAGGTAGTATTCTACACAATTCATGGTTATTGCTTTTGTTTCATGAATAATGGAAAAGAAAGAAAGTGGATTATAATATTTATCTTAATAATAATAATTATATAATATAATACACATTTATTATTTAATTTTAACCTTATAAATAGCTAAGATATGTGGTGATGAAAAATTGGAGTCAATTATGGAAGCGATAGTGTGCACAGTGCACAATCGACATTGTTTTGTTTTTATATGTTGATACAAAGGATTAAACCTGAGATGTTAAATTAATATAATAACAATTTATTATAATAATTATTCTAATTAAATTATATAAATATGGTTGAAATATTTTTGGAAGGTAAATAATAAGAATAAAAAGATAAGGATCGAGTATTACTCATTTTGGGACCTAGAACTTTCTCTTGGCAGTCTCCTTGGAAATGAAGGGATTTGGATAACTAATTTAATATAGATGATTATGATATTTAGATAGGTTTATAGTATGGGAAAATTTTCATAGGTTCACTAATAAATTATAATGAGTGGACGTTCCATGAAGGGGTGGATGTCTCCCCTTTTATAAGTGAACGAAATGACACTTTTGTGAACACTCATTATTTTTCAACAATGGCATGACTCTATTAAAGGGTCAGTGGTTCCAAAAGTGAAAAATAATGGTGTATGTGGGTGATATTATATCAATAATTTTTCAAAAAATTATTTCTATACATTTTTTATACATGTTTAAAGTCATTTTTCTTTTTCCCTATTTTTCATTAATGCTAGGGTAACTAGTTTTACCAATGTAACTAATGTTCTACTAAGAATATAAATATCCATATTATTAAATTTGGGTGTTATGAACATAATTTTATTCAAAATTTATTATATTTCAATTAATAATTAATATTAAAATAACTTTTAATTAAAACATTTTATATAGAGAAAAATCCATTTTTTGAAGAAAAATGACATTTTAAACATTAAGTGTTCTTAATATTATTTAGAAATAATGAAAAATTAAATAAGAGTTAATATAATTATATAATTATGTAAACATAATATCATATTCATTATTTAAAATAAATAACTTTAAATTACTAGATAAAAATTTCGTAATATTAATAAAATAATTAATTGAAAGTTATATTTTTACCATTATCATGGTCGTTAACTTTAATCATAGTAATCATAATTTTCTACACAAAAATGAAATTTAAATTATTACATAATTTAAAAAGTGATTATACTTAAGTGGTATAGGATCTTTCTTGGCATCCGAAAGGCCTGAGATAAAATCTGGGTGGAAGTGAATTTATGGGTTACTGTAGCAGTACTATTATAGGTATTGTGCGGTCCAATAATAGCCATAACTATTCATCCTATTAGGGACTTTGGACTACCAGTTTGGGGTATGGGTCTCAAGTCCTTATAAGCACAAAAGGACTTCGATCCATACGGCCTTCGGGCCACCAAGAGCTATAGGCTTTCAGGCCATAGGGTCTTCGGGCTGTGATGACCAAAAAGCAGCCCAGAGAGACCACACAAGAGAAAGAATAGAATAGGATTCAATGTAGTAGAAACCACCAGAGTAGAGCTAACCATATTGGAATAATGATATATTATGGAAACTTATACTGATACCAAGCACCGTGAAACTCTGCATGGGGGAAAGCTAGCTGATCAACAATACGTGGTGGGGAGATAGGTGCCTTCAATGATGTAGATACCAGGGAGGGGAAATTATTGTATAGTTCAGTTGGGCCTTTAGGTCAGGTTTTGAGAATTTTTCCTCTGGTCTATTGGTTCATGTAATGGGGCTTGTGTCACTGGGCCCATGGGTCATGTAAGGGTTCCCTCTTAACAATGTTTAAAAGGGGATTATCAAAAATAAATAAAAAAATCAAAGCCTTCAGACCAGTCAGGAAGGATCTTACTACTTAATATAAGCATGTTAATCTAAAATATAATTCGATTATATAGATCTATTTTCTATAATTTATGAAAACTGATTTTTAATATAAGAAAAAAAAATAGTTTTTCGAGAAAAATATTACATAAGTTCATGAAATATTAAACATAGGTCTTGTAAATTCATAATTTTATATAAAAATATATAGTATTAATCCATAAATTGATATATTTTATAAATTAAAAGGTTCAAAAACATCTTAGTATTTATTATATAATGATAAGGTCCTAAAATTTAAGGTTTTGGTAAAAACAATATTTTTCACTATTCGCCTAAAAATAAATTATTTTATATGAATTCCATAAAATAATCTTAAGTTAATATTGACATGATTAATATAAAAATGAATTTTATTTTATCAAATTTAGTTTTTTAAAATTTAAAATTTTTCTTTTAAATAATAAAATAAAATATTAATGAAAATTGTTTTCATTGAAAAACTACATTTTTAAAAAAATTAATAACTATTATTCTTATTATTTAATATCAATTAATAATTAAATTGGTCTTAATATTTTATAAATATATAAAATATATTCCATCCATAAAATATTTAGTTAAAAATACACATAAAGAGCCAATTTTTTGAAAGGTTGCATTTTAAATCATATATTAGTCTTATTAGTTATTTAGCTACGCTAATTTAATTTATTTGGCCCTTAGAGTAATAATGAAATTTAATTTTTCTTTTATTTCATAATTTGTCTACATCTATTTTTACTCACTAATTGTATGGATATATTTTAATGGTCAAATATGTTTCCATGATTTGTTTTGGTTCAATGTTTCTTACATCACAAAATATTGAACAAATTCGGTTTTAAAGGAAATAAAATATAAAATATTTAATATTGTGGTGTTACATCCCCCCCCCCATAAATAAACTTTGTCCTCATAAATTTTAGTTATTTTTCTTAAAGGAAACAGTTTAGTGTATGTAAAAGATAGAAAATTTCTATAGTTTAATTTCTAATGAGATATCAAACATACTATTATAGGTACTATGAAACTCATGATTGGGTATGAAGTACTCAATGATAAAAGTAGTTTCTATAGAAAATTTCATAGTAAACATTAATAGATGATCATGGGTTAACACTACTGGAAATTTATCCTATACCAATGCCTCTATTGAAATGGTATAGAGAAACATTTGGGATAGGATTCATATACCAACGGTTTTTTGAAAACTGTTGGTATAAAATGTTTTAGATGGTATTTTCCCAATGGTTTGAAGAACCATTGGGATATGCATAGTTTTTCCAATGGTTTTTTGAAACTGTTGGGATAGTGGAGAGTGTACCCCCTTATGCCAACAATTCATTGAAACCATTGGGATATCTTTGATAATATTTCCCACTGGTTTTTAAAAATCATTGGGAAAAATGCCACAAATACAACACCTGATTCCGATCTTTATCTGGCCACATTGTGCACTAAACGAGTGATCCATTATTCCAGCATGCAAACCCTTCTTCCCAACAAATTTTTTTTTCTTCTTCCATATCAAATCCGTAAGCTATAACCCATTTTTATGTTTTACCTCCATTTATTCCATTTTTCATTCATATTTTTCTGAATACGTGGTTGTTTTTTGTTTTTTTATTTTCCCTAAACGACAGCTCCCCTATTCTTTGTGAGCCCTTCTTCCCAACCTACGATCCATCGTTGATTCAAGTAATTGTTTTTTCATCCACCTATAATAGATGATAACATGGTGTATCCTATTTCCCTTAACATAACACATGATTTCCTTATTAGAATATCTATTTAATTTATGATTCCTCCAGTTTAGAAATTTGTATCTATGGAATGTTATTCCATTTCATAGAGTTCATTTTCACATCATTCCACTGCATAGAGTTCATTTTAGGTGTTCTATTGAGACCCTTTTGATTAGAAGCATGGTTCATGTCTTATAGTGATATTTTTGTGATGTCCTATTATATTGATCCAACATGGTTGTGAGTTCTTAAATAGTAGGGAGCCCTACTATGGGTTTTCATTTCATAATTTATTTTTTTAGGGAATGGGAGGGGCTTTGTAGTGGGAATGGGGGGGCTGCGTAGTGGGAGGGGGTTAGCTGTAGGGGGATGTGCAGTGGGGGATGTGTAGTGTGGGGGGTGGGAGGCATAGGAGAGGTGGGGGGAGGGGCTATAGGGTGGGGGGCTGTATGGGGATGTAGGGTGCGAGGAGGGGTTGTGTAGTGGGAGGGGGTGGCTGGGTGATGGGGGAGGGGGTGTGCAGTGGGAGGGTGGGTTTATATAGTGGGAGGGGGTTGTATGGTGGTTGTGCAGTGGGAGGGGGTTTGTAGGGGATGTGTAGTGGGAGTGGGGGGGGGGGGCAGTGCAGTGGGGGAGGGGTTATAGGGGTGGTTGTGTAGGGTGGGGGATGCAAGGGGTGAGGGGGGTGTAATGTGGGGGGTGGGACTGTAGGGGGAGATGGGGGAGGGGGATTGTAGGGGGGCTGTAGGGGGGTATGCAGTGGGAGGTGGGGGCTATAGGGGGTGTGCAATGTGATTGGGGGATGTACACTCCCAACCCTCAAATAATTTAAATCCATAAAAAATATATGTGCCTTTCCATATCCCAAACATATAATAGCTCATCCTTATGTTATTTTGGTTATACACAAACCAAAACTCTCCTCCATCTCAACTGCCCGATCTTCATTGTCACAAAATTTGATAAGACATTGAATGTAGATGTATCATTCCCACATGCCTAGAATACCCCAACTACTCAATATAATTAATCAATCCCTTTTGTGGGAACTCCCCCATAGGAATTACCTACCTCATCACTTCCCGACTGAAGGTATCAATATCCTGGTGGTTCTACAACAACCATCATCCCATAACACCGATATTAGAAGCATCACACACCATCATTTCCCACATCCCATCATATTCTCATTTTATAATCACACCAGACATGATTCCATTTAAATACCACATCAAACTCAATGCTCATACAAGTCCTGCATCACTCTTGATTCCCATATATTAATCACACATTATTAATTCACTTATCACACATTACCCTCATGCACCAATTTCAATAATAAAAAACTCAAAACCATAGTCACATGCTCAAAATGTAACTCTAACTATCATGGGATCTCTGAAATGTGAGTGGGCGCTCACTCTTGATGGCCATATATACCTTGCTGAATTTTCTAGAGGCATAATTCATGATGTTCTCTCTCTCTTGGTTGTTGAGTGAAATAAAGCTGCATAATCAATGTATAATGATTTTAATAGACTGATGACACTTAGTAAATAACCATCCTACTAAAAATTAATGTTTTTTATTACATATTGTACGATTTATTGAATTCCTTAAATATCTATTCAAACTCACCTAAAACAATGAATAGTTAAATTATCTGTGGATATCTCACCCACCACCTGGACACCCCACCCCCTAGACACCCCGCCCACCCCCTGAGACACCCTCTACCCCTTGGACAGCCACGCCATCCTCATGGATAGCCCTTCCACCCCCTGGACACCCCCAACCCCCCAGGATAGCCTTGTGACCCCCATGTATAGCCCGCACACACCCTTGGATACCCCTTACCCCCATAGATAGCCCCCCCCCCCCACCCCCGTGGAATCCTGCCAACCCCGTAGACACCCCTACCCCACTGGACAACCCTGCCACCCCTAGGGACAGCTCGCCCACTCCCTACCCCTGGAAACCACCCCCCACCATGGATAGCCCCCACTCCCACCCCTAGAAACACTTTACCCCTGGATAACCCCACCACACTTGTGGATAGCTTTCCCACCCCCCTGAACACCCCATACCCCCCATGAACAACCCTTCCACCCCTGTGGGCAGTGCTCCCACCCCTTGGACACCTTGTACACCCTCTAGATCGCCCCCTCCACCCTCGTGGATAGCTTGCCCACCCCCTTGGACACCTCGTACCCCCCCTGGACAGCCCTACCACCATCGTGGGAAATCCCCCACCCCCTGGACACACGGTACCCCCCTGGAAAGCCCCTCTACCCCCGTGAAAAGCCCACCCACCCCATGGACATCCTGTACCCCCTGGACAGGCCAACCTCCCATGTGGACAGCGTGCCCACCCCCTGGACACTCCGTACCCTAGTGGAAATCCCTTCCACCCATGTGGATAGCCCTCCCACCCCCCTAGAAACACCGCACCACCAAGACCCCCCCCATGGACATCCCACCATCCATGGACATCCCCTACCCCCTGTAGAGCCCTGCCACACCTATGGACATCTTTCCCACCCCCTGGACACCTTGTACACCACAGGATAGCCCGGCCACCCCCATGGACAACCTGCCCGCCCCCTGGACACACCGTACCCCCTAGTTAGTCCCCCACCCCTGTGGACTGCCCACCCACCCCTGTGGACACCCCTACCCTTCAGGACAGCCCTGCCACCCCCGTGGATAGGTCTCCCACCCCCATGGACACAACTTGCCCCTGGACAACCCACCCACCTCAATGGACAGCCCTCACACCCCCCTAGACAACCTGTACCCCCTGGACAGCCCCACCACCCCTGTGGAAGCCCACCCATCCCCCTGGAGACCCTGTACCCGCGGGATAGCCCCGCCACCCCCGTGGACAGCCCACCCACCCCCACTGGACACACCGTACCCCCTGGACAGCCCCACCACCCCCATGGAAAGCTCTCCCACCCCCTGGACACCTCCTACCCCCGGGACAGCCCAGCCACCCCCGTGGATAGTGCACCCACCCCCTTGGACACCCCGTACCCCCATGGATAGCCCCACCACCCCCGTGGACATGGAACCCACCCCCTAGACACCCCACATTTGTGGACTACCCCGCCACCACTGTGGATAGTCCGCGCACCCCATAGATACCCCCCACTACTGTGGATAGCCCGCCCACCCCCCTCGACGCCCCTACACCTTAGACAGCCCCGCCACCTACGTAGACAGCCCGACCACCCCTCTGGACACACCGTACACCCCCTGGATAGCCCCCCATCCCCATGGACATTGCACCCACCCCCATGGACACCCTGCACCCCCTGGATAGCCTCTCTACTCCCGTGGCCATGCCGACCACCCCCCTAGACACCCCCACCCCCCGTGGATAGCCCCGCCACCCCTACGGACAGCCCGTCCACCCCCTAGACACCCCTATCCCCTAGACACCCCCACCCCCATGGATAGCCCTCCCACCCCCCTCAACACCCACTAGACCCTAGAAAACCCCGCCACCCCCGTGGAAAGATTTCTTACCCCCTAGACACCCCATACACCCCTAGATAGTGCCCCATTCCTGTGGACAGCCCGCCCCACCCCCCTAGACACCATGTACCCCTATGGAATGCCTCGCCACCCCCATGGATAGCGCACCCACCCCCTGGACACCCCCTTCACCCTGGACAGCCCCGCCACCCCCTTGGACAGCTCTCCCACCCCCTAGATAGCCTCTCTACCCCCTTGGACAACCCCACCACCCCCATGTACACCCCTACACCTGTGCAGAGACCGCACACCCCAAGATACATTGTACCCCTTGGAAAGCTCTACCACCCCCGTGGATAGACCGCCCACCCCCCCTAGACACCACATACACCCTGGACAGCCCCTCCACCCCCGTGAACAACCCACCCACCCCCATGGATACCCCTACCCATGGACATCCCCCCACCACCGTGGATAGCCCGCCCGACCCGTAGACACCCCCTACCCCTCAAAATAGCCCTACCACCCTCATGGATAGCGCGCCCACACCCTGGACACCCCGTAACCCTGGACAGCTCTTCCACCCTCGTGGACAACCCGCCCACCCCTGGACATATAGTACCCCCTGGATAGCCCCGACACCCCCGTGGACAGCCCTCCCACCCCCTGGACACACTGTACCCCCTGGAGAGCCCCCACCCACCGCTGTGGACTGCCCGCCCACCCCCGTGGACACCCTACCATTCTGGATAGCCCCGCCACCCCTGTGGGCAGCCCTCCCACCCCAATGGACACCTCCTACCCCATTGGACAGCTTCACCACCCCTATGAACAGTGCGCCCACCCCCATAGACATCCTGCCCACCCCTGGAAACCCCTCCCCCCGTAGGCAACCCCCCACCCCCGTGGACTGCCCGCCCACCTCAACTAAACACCATCCCACCACCCCCCAGACACCCTTCATCACCCTGGACATCCCCACCCCTAGAAATCCCCCCACCCCACCACCTTTGACAACCCTGACCCCATTGGACAGCCCCACCACCCTCGTGGATAGCCCGACCACCCCTCATGGATAGCCCACCCACCCCCTGGACACCTCGTACCAGCCTAGATATCCCCTCTACCCCCCTCCACCCCCTTGGACAGCCCGCCCACCCCCTGGACAGATTTTACCTCTTGGACAGCCCCCACCCCAAAAAATCCCCCCCAACCCCACTAGACACCCCGACCCCCTGGACCGCCCCACCACACTTGTGGATATCCCACCCACCCCTTGGACACCTTGTACCCACCTGGATAGCCCCCACCCTCGTGTATAGCCTGTCCACCCCCTGGACACCCTCCCACCACCCCCTAGACACCCCCATCCCCTGGACTCCCCCACCCCTGGAAATCCCCCACCCCATTGAAACCCCGACCACACTCGAAAGCCCCTCCACCCCCATGGACAGCCCGAAAACCTTTGGATATCCCTCCCACCCCCTAGACACCTCGTACCCCCTAGACAGCCCCGCCACCCCCATGGACAGCCCGCCCACCCCCTTGGCACCCCGTACCCCCTGGACAGCCCCGCCCACCCCCTGAAAACCCTGATCACCCTAGATAGCCCCACACCCCTTGGAAATTCCCCCACCCCCTGGACACCCCCAACCCCCCTGGACAGCCTCGCCACCCCCGTTGACAGCCCGCCCTCCCCCCTGGACACCTCGTACCCCCTGCACAGCCCCCCCCACCCTATGGACAACCCACCCACCTGGACACCCCAACCCCCCTAGATAGCCCCCCACCCCCTGGACACCTCCGACCCCCTGGACAGCCCCGCCACCCCACTAGACACCCTGAACCCCCCTTGACACACCCATCCCCTCAAGCAATGTATGCGATCACTCAAATAATATATTAAAATATAAAATTTCTTCGATCTAAAATTTAGTTAACTCCTGAATAATTCTCCTCCACAAGTGTACATGATCTCGTACACTCATGTGTAATTATTTAAATATATTTTATTATAAATATATTATTTTGTTTTCTTTTATATTATGATTCTCATATAGAGTAGTGTATCAATTATGGTTTCATATAAAGTGAAAATTTCTTGTTTACTTAATTATATTTTTTATGAAACTTCAATCTTATTGAATTACTTTTGATGAAATTACTTATAAAAGTGTTTTTACATAATGGATAGAACATGGATGTATGAAACTAATCATATCTCAAGCGATTTTCAAAACAATTTTGAGAGCTGTTTAGATTTTTCATTTCACAATGGTTTAGATAGTGGTCCCATACACTTCCCCTATTACAAGTGTGTTGGAAGACCATGGTTGAGCCATGAAAAAGTCATCTACCACATAAACAAATATGGTTTTCAAGCAAACTACTCTGTGTGGAATCACAATGGGGAGAAAATGACATCTCAAATTGATGATGATCCAAATGAGAGGACTGGATTGAAGAATTTGTTATATGACTAGTTTCCATTTATTCATCATCATGAAAAATAAAGGATTCTGACCCAAGAATATTTCTATATGATCACACATGATGTGACTAATGAAAATTATGATGTTGTCAGGGTGAAAAAATTTAATGATGCTATCACGACTCCAGTATATCGATAATGAGTTAAAATGAAAAATTTGGAATTTTTAATCTGATTTTTTCGTGGGAAAACTATGTATGGGATTTCTAATACTTCCATGGATTACATTCTTACTTTCTTGAGAGAATTACTTCCAGATGATGCAGAAATTCCTTCAAACTACTATATGTAATGGAAGTTATTTGAGGAACTTGGATTTTCAAGAAACAAAATTCATGCTTTCTCGAAATATTGCAGCTTATTCTGGGAGGAAAATGTTGAACATAATGACTGTATGAAATGTGGCACATCCCACTGGAAGCCAAAATCTGATGGAACACTATCCCGTGTGCCATAGAAAGTAATGTGGCACTTTCATTGATCCCTAAACTCCAAAATCTTTTTATTTCTGATGAAATATCAATAAAAATTTGATGTCATGATACCAAGAGAAGGAAGACTAATGATGAGTTGGTTCACCCTGCAGATGGATTTTCATGGCAGAGATTTGATGCTATATATCTTGATTGTGTAGCTGACATGTGTAATGTGAGGTTGGGCCTTTCATGGGACGGTTTTAATCTTTTAGGGTAGATTCTTAGGTCGCACAACACATGGTCGATTTGTATACACATTTATCATCTTCTCCCATGGTTGTGTATGAAAAAACCTTTCACTTTTAAGAGTATACTCATATCTGGCCCTTCTGATCTCGACAATGATATAGACGTATACACGCAAACTTTAATAAAAGATTTCAAAATTTTTTGGGATGTGAGTGTGTGAACATACGATGCATGTTCGAAAGACATATTTCAGATGTGTACTGCGCTTATATAAATGATCAATGAGTTTCCTACTTATGCAATGATGTCTAGATGGCGCACGAAGGGAAAACTATCATGTCCTATTTTTATGAAGAATACAAAATCTAGAAGACTAAAACATCATTGTAGTTTCAGTTTTATGGGACATCAATGATTCTTGCCAATAGACCATCCATAAATAAATAATCATCAATGATTTGACAATACCATAGAGACCAATGATCCACCTCACCGTATGTTTGGAACTGATGTGCTTAATGAATTGAAAGATTTCAGTTTTTCATTCGAGAAGGGTCAAATGAAATCTAGAAAGAGAAATAATGTTTCCACTAAAACCTATTACAATTGTAAGAAGAGATTTATCTTCTTTGATTTGCCTTATTGGTCAACCAATTTGTTATGTAATTTCTTAGTCATAATGCACATTGAAAAAATATATATTTGAAATATTGCTCTCAAATCTTCTAAATGTTAATGGAATGAAAAAAAGATGATTTACGGTCTTGGTGTGACATGGTGGATTGGGGAATCAGACCGGAATTGCATCCTGTGCGAATCAGTGAAAATAAATGGAAACGTCCATGTGTTTCTTATGTGATGACAGCTACAGAAAAAATCAATTTCTGGAAGTACTAGAGACTATTAAAGTTCTTGATGGCTATTAAAGCAACATATCCAAATGAGCAAATAGAAGAGAGTTGAAGCTAAAATATTTGAAGACTCAAGATTATAACATCATTCTGCATGAGTTGATTCTAATATAAATTCTTTATATTTTTTTCAATAATGTAACGGTGGCTGTTATTTGGTTGTTCCATTTGTTTAGGGATCTTTGTGCTAAGAAGTTTTCCAAGTCTTTCTTGAAAAAAATGTTGGCAGATGCCCCATTAATTTTGTGTGATTTAGAGAAAATATTTCCTCCATCATTTTTCACATGCATGCTAGATCTAACTATCCATATTCCAACTGAAATGCTTCTCATAGGAACTATTTATTTTTGTTGGATGTATCCAACTGAATGAAATATGTACACATTAATGTATTATCTCCATAACAGGAATCATCCTGAATGTTCTATCGTGAACAATTACTTGGCTCAAGAATGTATGAATTTCTGCTCTATGTATTTGTCTGATCTTACTACAAGAATGAACAGACCAATGAGAAATGAAGAAGAATTGTATGAGAACATTGAACCCAATTTTCCATCACTTCCTCAAATAGAAGTAATTTTTGGAATATATATATTGACGACATTAAGCCTTGAAGAGCATGAGATGGCACATCACACAGTTTTTTTCAACTCTGATTTGCTCGATGACTACACATTGTAAGTAAATTGTATATTTATATCTTATATATATATATATATATCTGTCAAACTATTCCTATTTTTATCTACAAGGAACATAAAGCGATGATAAAAAAAATCATCGTTCTTTATCTTTGAGAAGGGTGGAGACTTTGAATAGCAAAGAGTTTTCTGATTGGTTAAAATTGAAGGTAAGAATATTAAAGTTTAAAAAAATTAAAATAATAATTAATTATGTTTAATATTGATTTATATTTCAGGTAATGAGTTTTATTTCTATCTCTGTCCCTGAGGAAATAAGAGGTTTGGCTTTTGGTCATAATATTGTGGTTCAAGACAGTAAATCAATTGTAATCAATGTATACATACATATTATCACTGAACAAGAATAGAACATGAGAACACAACATGATGGTGTTATGGTTACTGCCACAATAGACTGTTATGCTTGTACATCAGATAGTTGACCATGATTTGAAAATGTAGGTTATTACGGATTCATTGAAAAAATAATAATATTGGATTATTATTCACATGGATGAGTTACACTAATGAAATGTAAGTTGTTTGATTTGATAAAGAGTCAGGGAACATTTATTGATGATTGTGGATTTCAAGTAATTGAGATGACTCACACTCTTGCTACCAATGAACCATACGTATTGGCATCAATGGAGAAACAAATTTTTTATGTTAAAGACCATCTTTGACTTGAATTTGGTGTCATTATTGAAGTAATTCCAAGACATATTTTTGATGATGGTGATGATGGAATTTAAACCATCCCTACTACCATTGGAAACAATCCATTTATTACTTTTGAGGACTTCAATAGATCCAATTTCAGAGTTGACTGTGAACCTAAAGTTGTGGTGGGAAATATATAAAATCATCCATTCATGTTCTCAATTCTTTTTGTTTAACTCAACTTGGGCTGTTAAGGTTGGTACTATTAAAATTGATTTAATATTTATTACAAATATGTTGTATCCAACTTGACCATTATGTGAATTATCAAGGTTTATTGGTTTCAATTTTATTTGAATTAAATTTTCTTATTTGGAATTGAATTGTATTTAAACCAACGAAACCAACATCTCTAACTTGGGGAACATTTCAATGCTTCAACTATGATTTGTATAAAATTTGTGTGACTCTAAGACCTCTCTTTAATATTTTACCAGGTAATGAACATGATGGTTTGTATTCCCTTGCAAAAAAATGTATTGAAAATTGCATCATCTACCTCAGCTAAATAAATTAAAATTTTCCTTAATTTTGACAACTTCTTTACCACTTATGAAGTAGGTAGACTCAATATTCCATGATTTTAATAGACTGATGACATTTAGTAAATAACCATCCTACTAAAAATTAAATTTATTTATTACATCTTGTATGATTTATTGACTTCATTAGATATTTTTTTAAGCTCTTCTAAAACAATGGTTAGTTAAATTATCCATGAATCCCCCTATTCCTTCTCATTTATTTTGTTTTTTGGGTTAAACATTTGTTATCATTTTCTATTTACTTCCATATTTGTTTTAAAATGCAGGAAATGAAACCAATTGAAGAGAGGAAATGAAAACAGATTATGGACAACAATCATCGCATGGATGAGCTAGGCATTCCACCACTAGTGCCTGTAGTGAGTATTTTATTCCAAATATATATATTTAAATAATATATAATGTCATGTGATTAATTTTTTTAAACATTTTTGTAGGGTCCATTTATTAGGCGACAATTATTTGATGAGCATCCTAGTATTGGTCCCCATACTTAGGGTGTTCGTATGAGGGGGGGGGGGTGGTATGAAAGCTAGAAGATCTGGTCAGCATACGATATTAGACACTGCCCCTCCCCCTGACATACCATCCATCCCACATGCTGATCTCGATGTGTCGTTATGACACACAGGATATTTAGGCCTCCCATTTTTTCACCACCGTTTACATCTGAGCCTCCTCACCCTTCTATACCATATCCAATGATAATTTCCACTACCCATCCAGCATTTAGCTAGCCATCCATATCATCTTCATTTACTTATGATTCCTTCCTCAGGGATTTTATATTCCATCTTCTTTGACTCCGGCTCTACCAGGGTCTGTCCCTGCGGAGCATACATTGGGACCCACTTTATCTGTACAAGGTGTCCCTTCAGTTTCTGTTGATCCAGCGGCTTTCATTGATCATACTACTGCAGGTATACTTATACAACCCTAAAAAAATGTACACCATTATTTATTTTCATTATAACATGTATTGATAAAATATTTGGTTTTCTTTCATAATAGATACATCTACTAATAGGAGGTGGGGGTGGGGGCGTACACGAATGTGTACGGTGGGGAACCACCACACACAGTTGATGGTGGACTACAATGAAGATAGTTAGATGATCGAAAAATCAGGGTAGCAATGTAAGAGTTTTTTGGTGATGCTTTCTAAATACTCGTAAATCATTCCTGTTAGCCCGCTTTCATGGAGACAGCTTCCAAATAAAGTTGAGGATAAATCCTAGGACAATATATGGGTAAACATATTTGTTGTATTTAATGAAATATATTAATTTTTGTGTTTATATGAATTAATATTTTTGTGTCAACTGCGGTTTAATTTCCCCGATATTGATGGTGCACGGCTAGCCCATCTAAAGCATTTAGGCGAGCTTTGGAGAGATTTTATGCATGATTTGTACATTGGATGGTGTGCTAGAGTGGGAATAGAGTTAGAGGTGATCCCTCTCATTGATGATTGTCCATTAGAACAGTACTGATGGATGATTACTCATTGGATTACAAGAAAATTTATTGTATTAATCAAATTAGAGGTATTTAAATGAAAATCTTCATGTTTTTCATTAATACTAATTATTGAATTTTATTTAGGATTCATCTGGAAGAAATAAAAAATCATTGATGCTAAGAAATACATCCACACATTGGGACGTACTACGATTCCAGATCATGAGAGGTAGCAGGTATGGTAGTTTATAATATTTCTTTATGACTGGAACTTTCTATTTCTTCCTCCATAATTTATTCGATTGCTAAAGTTATTATATAATTTTAGTTATGAAATTAATGTTTTTTTTGGTATCCTATTTTTAATTATGGTTTTCTTCATTCAATGTCATTATAGAGGCATAAATTTAATATAAAAGGACGTGTGCCTTGAGCAAAATTGTTTTTCTCGAGTATAAAGAAGAAAGATAGAATTATGGTTAATGAACCGACTCAGCAGCAGATTGTAAGTTTTAATTTGTAGATTTAAAATTATAATATCTATTTTTTAACTAAATAATATATTTATATTTGTAATAGGATGCTTTAGAGGCCCTTGATGCCCATAATCATGACAATTTTTGGCCAAATGGTCACTTACAACATGTGTTGGGAGATGAGCACCCCGTTAGAGTACCCTGCCAACCTCGGAAGGTTATAGTTCTGATTAGGTTTTGGACCTCCTCAAGTACGAGTTGTATTACCACCGAGTTGCATCAGGTTAAGGCACAGGCAGAACATGCTGAAAAAAGGGCCACAAAGATGGTAGAACAGTCTTCTAAGGCAAACATGCATTTATGAAACTGATGGAAGTTTTACGTCCAACACTTCCACCGAGGCCAGAACTGCTTGTGATGAATATATGTCATCGTTGCATTCTATATATGGTTCACCAGGTGGCAGTTCTAGTGGTGGTCAATATGATGGTGAGGAGGAGGCGGAGGCGGAGGAGGAGGAGGCTAAGGAGGAGGCGGAGGCGGAGGAGGAGGGTTAGGAGGAGGCCGAGGCAGAGGAGGAGGGCGGTGAGGAGGCCGAGGCTGAGTACGAGGGTGCGGAGGAGGGTGGGGAAGATGATGGGGATGATGATGGGGATGACGATGAGGACGAGGGTGAGGGTGATGATGATGGTGATGATAGTGATGGGGATAAGGGACAGATTGATTCATTACATTTTTGACAAATATGACTCACCTTTGATGTTTAGTGATTTGTTGTGCACGAATATATGTGGGATTAGGTAGGTCACATTATCCTTATTTTTTATCTATGAATAATAAAATTTGACTTCATGATTTTTTTTAACTGATTCACCCCTCCCCTAGACAGCCCCCACCCCCTGGACAACCTGTACCCCCTAGATAGCCCCACCACCCTCGTGGAAAGCCTGCCCACCCCCTGGACAACCCCTCCCCCTGTGGAAATCCCCCACCCCGTGGAAACCCCGTACCCCTGGACTTCCCCACCCACCCCCGTGGATAGCCCGCCCACCCACCATGCACACCCCACCCCCTTGGACAGCCCGACCACCCCTATGGACAACCCACCCACACCCTGGACACCCCTTACCCTTGTAGACAACCCCACAGACACACCATACCCCTGGACAGCCCCACCCACCCCCATGGATAGCCTGCCAACCCCCCTGGACAACCCCTCCCCTGTGGAAACCCTCTACCTCCCTAGACAGCCTCTCCCACCCCCATGAACAGCCCTCCCACCCCCTAGACACACCTATCTTCTGTGGCTAGCTTGCCCACCCACCTGGATAGCCCACCCACCCCCTGGACACCTCCTACCCCTGGACATCCCGGCCACCCCCGTGGATAGCCCGCCCACCCCCGTGGATAGCCCGCCCACCCCTATAGACACCACGCACACCGTGGACAACCCCGCCCAACCCCGTGGAGAGCCCGCCTAACCCCTAGACACCCCTACCCGCTTGGACAGCTTGATCACCCTTGTGGACATCCCACCCACCCCTGGGACACCCCCACCCCTTGGACACCCCCACCCCTGGACACCCCCACCCCCTAAAAAGCCCCCCAACCCCCTTAACACCAACCCCTGGACACCACCCCACCCCGAACACCACCCCACCCCCCTAGAAACCCCAATCTAGACACCACCCCACCCCCTGGACACCCCCACGAACACCCCCTGATGGACAGCCCCCCACCACCCTAGACACCCCCACCCCCATGGACAACCCCACCCCCCCCCCCACCACATCTCCTCGGGACACCCCATACCCCCTAGACAACCCCGCCACCCCCCATGGACAACCAGCCCACCCCCTGGACAACCCTCCCCCTGTGGACAACCCCCACCCCCTGGACACCCCATACCCCCCCCCCCCCCCGAACAGCCCCACCCACCGCCATGGACACCCCATAACCCCCGTACAGCCCCACCAACCCCCGTGGACAGCCCCTCTCAGCCCTGAACAACCCCACCCACCCCTGGACAGCCCCACGCCCCGTGGACAACCCCCCCCCCCCCCCCTCCCCCCCGGACACCCCTACCCCCGTGGACATCCCAACCACCCCCTTGGACACCCCGTACCCCCCCTGGATAGCCCCACCCACCCATGTGGACACCTCAACCCCCCTGGACAGCCCCCCCCCCACCCACCCTGTGGATAGCCCTACCCACCCCCTAGACACCGTGACACCCTCGACAGCCCCACCACCCCCGTTGACCACCCCCATCCCCATGGACATCCCCCACCCTTGGACATCCCCCACCCCTGTGGACACCACCCAACCCCCCTTGGACAGCCCCCAACCCCTGGACTACCCCACCCCCCTGGACACCACCCCACCCCCTAGACACCCCACCCCTAGGAAAGCCCCCCCAGAAACCCCCATGGACAACCCCCCCTGGACACCCCCATCCCTGTAGACACCCCCACCCCTCTGGATACCCCTACCCCCTCTGACAGAATTGAATTCATTATGTATTTATTTAACTTATAAATTATGTGTTAATGGTGTATGGGTATACTTGTTGTATGTGTATACATGATGTAATTACCTTATGAATTATGTATTAATTCAGTATGTGTGTAGAGGGTAATGAAATACAGAATTAGAGGTATTCATATTTTTGTTTGAATTATGTGCTGGATGAATTCTGTAAGAATTCATACAGAATTTTGTATGAATTCATACAGAATTCTGTATGTATTATGCAGGTGTAATTGTTAATGGTGTATTGTGTTACATGTTGTATATTATGTAGATATTATGTTGTGTATGAATTTTGCAGGGTTTCTGGTGGAATTGATGTAGCTGCATAGGGGGAGGCCACTAAGTCGGCTTGCTGCTGCAGGTATAAAAAAGATATGCCAACGGTTCGCAACCATTTCCATATGTGTAAAACCATAACTTATACCAACGGTTTGTAAAACATTTGCATATATAATTTTACTTGATATTTACAAATGGTTTGTGGAAAACCATTGGTAAAAGTCTATACCAACAGTTTACACAAGAGTTGGTCTAGAGATACTTCATGCTATTACTCAGAGTTTAAATCTGTTGGCAAACATTTAAACCAACGGTTTTTTGAAACCGTTGGTAGGTACTGATTTTTTTCAGACATATCCCAATGGTTCTCGTAGAATAGTTGGGATACATATATCCCTACTGCGTAAGACCCAATGGTTTGGACAACCAATGGTATAGTTTATACCAACATTTGTCCAGCCTTTACCAACGGTTTTAAACTATTGGTAAAGATAAAATTTCCAGTATAATTTGGAACATGTTGTGATATTTCACAATATGAAAATTTATATGAGCCCTTTGCAAAGAGATCATGTACATTCCTAATACAACATCAAATTAACTGAAAAAAAACTATATCCATCGATAGTAGAAATAGTAGGTGGAGGAGATGTGTCGATGGCAGTAGCAGTAGCACAAGCATACGATGAAGTACATGTGGTGTCTGACTCATGGTTTTTGGATGGAGTTCCCTTCACCAGCTCCTCCAGCTCCTCTAGATGACACTCCCCCTCAGTAATTTAAATATTTTTTCTGATAAACATTTGAATATAAATTCTTTTGAATATTTTTATTAACCCATATATTTACATTTCTATATAGTGCATTATTTATAATGTTGTGAATATTGATTTTTTATTATATTATCAGTTTTTATTTTTTTTCTTATTTTAAATATTTTAGTAATTATTTTTCTTAGTTAATTATTTTATTTTTATTTTATACTCTTTCTAATATATTTTTTATTTTTTTAATTATTTGTAATATTTTTTTATTTTAATTATATGTTTATTAATTTTATTAGATTTTATTATAATATTATTAAATTTTATAAATTTTATTATTATTATTATATTTATTTTTTTAATTTTTTTCCCATGGGCCCATCGCAAAAGGTTTTTTTAACTCGGATAAACTATTCGAGACACTGTTTTCAACAACGGGTCATTTGCGACAGGACCCCGCCGCAAATGACCCCCAAAAAATACTCCAATTTCCTGTAGTGTTTAAGGATTCAAATATATACATGTTGTTAATAATAATTTTTGATATCTTGTTTTTCATAATCATAATATTTCTCAAAATGGATCTTATCCAGTTCGGTTTCTTGTTGCGAGAATCATTGTATTATTTTTGGCATATGTTATTAACATGGTTCCTTTAGGCTACAACTCTTACTAAAACCAAAATGTGTTAATCAAGAGGGTTGGATAATTAATGTTATAATATAATTATTTTAAGGTAATAATATTCAAAATTCAACTATGAAATGTTTTACTTTTCAAAATCATTACATTATCTTTAAGTTCAACCAAAATCAATCTTGGTTCAACATAGGTTTATTTAGGTTTGGTTTTTTAATAATTATTATCGTAATTCCATAACATATTAAACCCATTATAATGGTGTGTAAAGGAAATGTGATTAACCATAGTATATCTCCCATGACTGTATAACCATATGTTCAATCATTGGCTCACTTATCAAGGAATAGAGTGAATATTGAGTTAGTGTTTCACAAGCCTTTTTCAGGGTGATTATCCCTAGGTGTACCTGTGCCACAACTATATCCACATTATAGTATCCCAGCAGGCATATAATTCCTAGAAGAACCATGTAATATAAACTTTACCAAAACTTCATGATGTTATCCTGTACTTATTATTTTACCATTAACTTATCCCAATGGTTTTTACTGTAGATCTTTGATCGAATCCCAAAAATATTAAATATTACTTCAACTAACTTAAATGGTTATCTATAACTTTTATATTATGATAAAACATAACTTTTCAAATATTAAATAATTCACAACTAACATCCAAAAACTAATTTTTTTAAACCCTTTTCAAATACCAACTATACCACCCTAGACCCACACTCTCGAAATCCAGTATGAATAAACCCATTCTTTACATAGTAGAATTGAAATCAAATGAAGTAGCTATGTTTTTACTTTCAATATTTAAAATATCACTAAAAAATATCTAGTCACATACATTTTAATGTCCATTTAGGTTTAATGTTTTTGAGAGTTAGGAAAAACCTTCAAAAAAATCCCATGTCTTTCTCATAAAATGGATATTTAAATATAATTTAATGGAAGATATTTCATATAAAAATAAATAGGGAAATTGATGCACCATATAAAATAAATAAAAGAGTTTAATATCAAACATGTCTCATGAAATTAAATTTGAGACAATAAACCCTTACCTTAATTCCTGACATACACTAACACATTTGAATATCATGTATAACAAAAATAACAATCATAATCACCAATTACAAAAGCATATTCCTATCTATAACCTTTTATAAATTTCATTTATAAATCTTATATAAATGTATATTAGTTATTTATTATCTATTTTCAATATCATGTGTGAGTTATCTTTATCACTTTTAACTAGTATTAGCATAATCATGTTGCTATTTATTATTTTCCCAAAGTTCATCATCCCCATATCATACATTGTTTTTGAATTTTTGTTTTATAATTATTTATAATTTTATAATTTAATTCTATGTGAGTTTTTTATGATCCTTAAATCTGAAATAAATGATAATCATGTTTTATTGATTTTTCACGAACATATATTGGTTTATTAATTCAAGATTTTAAAATTAATGTTACCATTAAAGAAAAAAACTAAAAAATTATTATTATTATTTATATGATATATTATTAGTAATTAAGTTCTCATATTAATATATGATATTATTTTATAACATTGTTTATGTAGGTGGTTAGACCAACCAAAACATGAATATACCAAAACTAATGAATGATTATGATTATGAAAGTGGTTTATTTTGGGAATAATATAATTATTATAAAGGAATAATGATACTATTTGTATAAATTTAATGTGGTGAATAATATTTGTATAAGGATTAATAAATAATATATAATCTCAATAAATAATAATATATGTTACTTCATGGAGGTAGTAGTCGGAACAACATAAAGTTAATCTTTTCATTTCATGACGAATGGGAGGGAAATTCAATGAATAATAGTTTTTATCATGATAGTCATGATTTTTTATATAAATAAAATTTATTCTTTAATTTCCCCCTTATTACTAGATAATATATATGGTGGTGAAAAACGAAAGATGTCTCTTCATGGAGGCGATAGTCGGCACAATACATGATCGACATTATTTTGTTATTCTAAGTGGATGACACATAATAAGTAAGGGTTTCTATATTAATATAAAAACATTTCAGTTTACTAATTAAACTTATGTAATTATATAACTTTTTTTAGGATGGTTTTTAAGGGAAATAATAAAATTTAAAAATAATGATTTAGTAATACTCACTATGGGACCATGAACTTTCTCTTAAAAGTCTCTATGGAAATAAATGGATTAGGGTAACTAATTTATAAAAGAGGATTAAGAACATGATATTATTATATAGGAGAAAAAAATGGAAGTGTTATATTAATAAATTATAAATAATTTGTGTGGAATGAAGGGGCGGAACTCTCCCGTTTTATAAGTGAGGAAAAATGAAATTTTTTGAACACCTATTATTTTTAAACAATGTAATGACCCTTTTAAGGGGTAAATGTTTCCAAAAGTGATAAATAATGGATTTTTGGATGATATTAGTTCTATAAATACTAAAAACATATTTCCAAAAATGTTTTAAACATGTTTGATGTATTTTTTCTTATTTTTGTTTACTTTTACGCTTCATTGTTTTTATCGGGGTAACTAATTTTAACCCAAGCAACTTATGTTTTACTAAACATATATAATAACCCCTCTTACCAAATTTTTGTGAGATGAAATAAATTTTAATCTCAATTTAAAATAGTTTAATTTATAGTTTATAGAAAACTAATATTTAATTTAAAACATTATATATATAAATAAATAAAAATATTTGTAGAAAATTGGTGTATTAACCATTATGAAATTTTAATATTATTTGGCATTGTTTACCAATTAAATGTGTAATTATATAATTATATATGTTTTTTAAAATAATAATAGAATCATTATTTAAAACATATAAATTTAATTCATCAAATAAAAATTACAAAACATTGATAAAACAATTTTTTGAAAATAACAGTTTTACTATTATCATGGTCATTAACTTTAATCTTAGTCATAATAATATTTTTCCTAAAAATTAAATTAATATTATTAAATAATATTATCATGTTGATCTAAAAATTAAATCCATTTCTAAATATTTCATTTTAATAAGTGATGAAAACTGATTTATAATATAAGCGAACAAAAATAGTTTTTAAAGAAAAATATTACTTACATTCACAAGATTTTAAACATAGGTTTTATAAATTAATAATGATATTTAAAATGTATATTATTACTCTATAAATACATATTTTATCAAATAAATGTTTTATAAACTTATATTTCTTTATCATATAATGATAAAGTCATTAAAGTTAGAGTTTTGGTAAAAACTGTATTTTTCACTACTCACTTAAAAATAAAATATTTCAGAAAAACTACAAAAAATAATCTTAATATAATATTCACATGCTGAATCTAGAAATGAATTTTAATTTATCGAATTCAATTTCTGAAATTTTTTAATTTGATTTATAAATAAAATCATAAAAATAATATGAAAAATATATTTATAGGAAAATAACATTTTTTAAAAAATATTTATTATTTTTATTCTTATTTATTATCAATTAAAAATAAAACTTATGTTAATATATTATTCATATAATAAATATATTTCATTCTTAAATTATTTAGTTTCTTAAAAAAATACAAAAAAATTCAATTTTTTATTAAGGATAAATTTTAAAGCATAAATCTACCTTATTAGTTGTTTAACTACACTAATTTAATTTATCAATGAGTTATCATTAATAAATTACTTTATTTGTTATTTACATTTTATAATTAAGTTACATCCATTTTTACCCACCAATTAATTGATTTAATTTTAACATTCATATATTTCTCTATGGTTTGTTTTTGATTTGGTGTTGCATGTGTTAAAAGAGATCGAAAACATTAGGTTCTAGTGGAAATAAAATATATAATAATAAATATTGGAATGTTACATTCTACGCCCCTTATATAAATCACTTCATCATAATTTTTAATTTTTTGTCTCTAAGGAAAAAATTTAAGTGTATCCACAACATATGAAAGATCCTAGGATTAATTTCTAATGAGATATCAAAAATAATATTTTAAATACTATGAAACTCATGATTTGGCAGCAAAACCTATATGATAATACTAATTTTCATAAGAACATCATAGTCAACATCAATAGATAATAATGGTGTGATTTAGGAAATTTTGTGATATTTATGAATTAAAAAATTTATATGATCCCTTTATAAAGGGATCTTATCAATTCTTAATACCATATCAAATTATGGAGAAAAAAATAGAGTCACGGGAATTTGATTCCCACAGAACATGAAGAAGATTTAACAATAATCATTCCAAGAAGTGTTTTTATTTATAAATAAAAATTAATTAGTTATTTAAATAATATATGTCATAATTCATTGGAAAATATAGCGTGAAGAATCACTATCCTCTTCAATAGTTGTTTTTTCATTGCCTTTCCTTATTCCCACGGTCTAGGTAGTTCTTGGTGACTATTTCCCCTATTGGATATTAGATTAGTGCGTTGATTTACATAGCGACCAATTTACATTGAAATTAAATAAATGAATTTTTATATATTATCTCTTTCCATTACACCTATGAGCTTTATGACCTTTAATTCCAAACTTATAGAAAAATCCAATTTTCTTAAAGAAAGTCCCACGGTGTTTCTTCCCATTTTCTTGACAGATAATAAATTGAATCTTCATTCTTTTATCTTCTTTGTCACCCAAAATACCATGAGACTCCAACATTAACTTATTTTTTTATTTAGGGATTCAATAATTTTCACATTTTTAATGATATATCATGATATTCATCTTTTCATAATCATAGGATTTATTACTCTAGATCATATCTCATTAGGTATCTTATTGGGACAATCTCGGCGCAATCCATGGAATACATTATTAACATAGTTCATTCAAGTTACATCCTTTAATAAAACCAAATGTTTTAAATCATGAGATATGGATAATTAATACTATAATATATATTATTTAATATAATTACTTAACAAATTCAATGTTAAAATTTATTAATTTTGGAAATTATTACATTATCTTTTAGTTAAACCTAAATCACCCTCAGTTGAATTTGGGTTTCTTTACGATGGTTTCTCTAATACTTATTAACCTAATTACACAACATATAAAATCATTTATAATTGTTTATAAAGATAAAATTATTTACCATATCATATCCTTTATGGGTTTCTATCCAGGTGTGTAGTTTTAGGACCACATATCATGCACTTGAGTGAAGACCAAGTTAGTTCTCAACTAGCCTTTTTTAGGGTGATTACCCCTTCTTACATTTATTCCAAAACTATATCTACTTTATATTCATAACGTGGGATTCTATTTCTAGGAGAACTATACAATAATTACTTTACCAAAACATTGGGATGTTGTCTTATACTTATACTTAACACTTACACTTATCACTAGGCTTTTCATTGGAGATATCTTGTCCCAATCCCTAAAATATTACATATTACTTCAACTAACTTAAATGGTTATGTAAAAATTTGATAAAATGGTTAAAATCATCTTATTAACCCATAACCTATCCTCAACTAACATCTTAACATCAATTTGTTTTCTAAACCATCCCTTGATAACAACTGTTGTGTCTCAGAACAATAATCCAAGAATCTGATGTGAAAAAATACATATTTACATATGATATTTGAAATTAACCAAAACTACCCAATTTTAACCATTAATATTTATAATATCAATATAAAATATTGAGTCACATACATTCAATGGACCTTTTAGGTTTAGCATTTTAGACATTTATGAAAAACATTTAACTAAAAATGCTTTTGTATTTATCGTTAAATAGTCACTAAAATATCATGGAATTGAATATATTTCATATAAAAAGTAAACAGGGTTGTTAAAACAGCATATAAAATAAATAATAATGTGCAATATCAAACACATCCCATGAAATTAAATTTTAGACAAGAAACCCTTACCGTAAATCATGAATTACACCAAAGTGATTGAATCTCTTGTATGACAAAATTAAGTATATTAATTATCTATTTTGGAGCCTTATTAATATTTAAAAAAATTTATAAAATTCATCCACAATTATTCTATACATGTATATTAGTTATTTATTATTTATTTTCAATATCATGTGTGAGTTATCTTGATTGTTTTGTACTAGTTTGGTAATAAGGATGTGGTCCTTTATTCTTATCCCAAAGTTATAATTCCTATATTATATAAGGTAATAAAAATTATGGTTTATAATTATTTATAATGTTATACTTTCATTCTATTTTTATTTTAGATATGACCTATAAATATGAAATCAATGATGAGCATATTTCAATGCTTTTTCATGAATAGACGTTGGTATCTTAATTCACAAGTTTAAAATTAATTTTACACTTAAAGAACCAAAAAATATTTATTTGAATATTTATATAATATATTATAATTAATTAATTTATCATATTCATCCATGGTATTATTTTATATCATTGATCAAGTATGTGGTTAAACCAACCCAAACATGAACATACCATAATTACTGGATGATTATGATTTTGAAAGTGGTTTATTTTGAAAATAATATTAATATTAAACAATCATAAGGATATTGTTTTTATAAATTAAATTTGGTGAATAATATTTTAATAGGTCATAATATATAATAAATAAACTAAATGAAAAATGAGATATGTTACGTTGTGGAGCTAATAGTCTACAAAACCCACATTTAGTGTTCTGTTTTCACAAAGAATGAGAGGTTAATAAGGTGGATTATATTTTACCTCTTCATAATCATATTTATATTATATATTTCAGATTTTTCTTAAATTTCACCATTTTAACTATCTAAGGGATTTTTTTCATTAAAAAATATAAGATATCACTTCGTGGATATGGTATCCCACACAACGCACGATTAACATTATTTTTTTTCTAAGTCGATGGAAAGGAATAAATAAGGGTCGTTCTATTACTATAATAAATTTTTCTAAAACTAATGATAAAAGGTAATTATATAGATATGGTTATTATATATTTGGAAGGTAATGAATAAAATTAAAAAGATAAGGATTGTGTAATAATCACGTTGGGACCTTGAACTTTCTCTTGGAAGTATCCTTGGAAATGAAGAGATTAGAATAAGTAATTGAGACCATAGGATTATGAACATGAGAAATGTTTATCATAGAATTAAAATTGCAGAGTTTTAGGAATGAACTAGATGTAATTGGTGTTGTGTTAAGGGGTGTAATTCTCCCCTTTTATAAGTGAATAAACATACATTTTTTTGAAGAACCATTATTTTTCAATAATGAAATGACACTATTCAAGGGTAAATGGTTCCAAAAGTTAAAAATAATGGGTTTTAGGTTGATTTTGGGTAAATAAATCCTCAAAACATTATTTTCCACTTATCTTTAAAACTCTTTGGATGTCATTTGTTCTTATATTTTTACGTTTACCTTTTTTTTTATACCGAGGTAATTAGTTTTTGCCATGATAACTTATTTTTTACTAAACATATAAAAAATAACTCTTAAAAATTTGGTTTTATTAACCTCAATTTATTCTCCATTTAACTTAATTCAATTTATAGTTAATACAAAAGCAACCATTAAATAAAACATTTTTAATATTGAATTGTTTTTAGAAAAATGAGGTTTTAACCATTATGTGTTCTTTATATTTTTTAGAATTTTTTAAAATTAAAGGTTGGTTAATATAATTCAATCTGTGTTTTATAAACATGTTATATTCATTATTTAAAATATATAAATTGAATCTACTAGATAAAAATTACACAATATTAATAAAAAATGGTTTGAAAATTACAATTTTACCATTATCATGGTCATTAAATTTAATATTAGTAATCATAATTTTAATCCCAAAATTAAAATTTTCAATATTAAATAATATGTTGATTTTGATATAAAATATTTAATCCATTTTAAAAAATTTAATTTCTGTATGTTATGAAACTAATTTTTAATATAACCAAACAAAAGTAGTTTTTAGAGAAAAATATTACTCAAGTTCATTAAATGATAAACATCGATTTTATAAATTGAGAATAGTATTTGAAAATTTATGGTATTACTCTCTAAATTTTAATTTGATGAATTAAAAGGTTTTATAAGCTTTTATTACTTGATTATATAATTATGAAGTCTTAAAAGTTACAGTTTTGGTAAAAAATAAATTCATTATTCACTAAAAAATCATTTATTTCATAAAAATACTAAAACAGTATCTCAAGATAATATTTGAATAATGAATCTAAATATGAATTTTATTTTATCAAATTATAATTATAAAATTTGATATTTTAAATTTTAAATAATAAAAAAAAATATAATGAAATTTATTTTCATAGGAAAATAACATTTTTTAAATTATTAACTATTCTTATTATTATTTCCCATCAATTACTAATAAAATTAGTGTTAATATATTATTCATATAAATAATAAATTTTATCCATAATTTATTTATATTATTAAAGAAATATAAAATATAAATTTTTAGAATGGTTGCATTTTAAAGAATAAATTAGTCTTATTAGTTATTCATCTACAATAATTTAATATATCAATGGCCTAACATTGATAAAGACCTTTATTTTTACCCGATAATTCTATAGCTACGTTTTAACACTCATATATTGTTCTGAAGTTTGTTTTTTTGTTTGTTTTTGCATACATCATAGGATATCATACACATTATATTCTAAAGGAAAAAAATAATAAATCTTTAATCTTGAGGTGTTACAAATGTAGTTGTTGGGAAGAAAAAATTGAAAAAAAATCAAATAAAAAAAATTTAATTACAAACCAAACTAATATAGTAACCACATATAAAAATACAAAAATATATAATTTTTTTCATAAAAATGTTTAATGAGAATGGTTTTCGAAAAACATATGTTATTATAATGGGACCTGAAATTAAATAATATAATGACCTGATTCAAACTATCGTCCAGGTTATCAGAAGTGTGTATGTTGTGGATATACACTATCCTAGCCTCAATAACCTTCCTAAAAAATGAAACCTTATATTTATATGCTTCAAACTACCATGGGAAACATGATTTTTAGATAAGTGTATGTATTGTTGAATATCATAATACACATCTATATTACCATAAGAAAAAGACAGCTTATTTTTTAGACCATTTAACCAAATAACCTCTTTAATAGATAAAAATAAAGTAATGTATTCTTCCATAGTGGTGGAAAATATAACACAATATTTTATTTTACACTTCCATGAAGAAAGAGCACCACATGGAATAAAAACATAACTAGTAATATATTTTAGAGTATCAACATTACCATCACAGTTAGAATAAAAAATACCAATCTATCATTATCAAATCTGGAATGATTTCCAAAATAGATAACACAAGTTAGACGACATAGATACATACCTCAAGTTCTATTTCAACTCATGCTAATGGGGTTTCCCTAGGTTTCCCATATACCTTCAAGCAGTGCAAAAAAAAATCAATTTATAGTCTAGAGTAAATCATAATATACATAAGTCCACATAATAAATTAGAATATAATATTTTATTCATGGATGTAACATGTGACTCATAGTTTGGAAACTGGGATGCAGATATCATTAAGTGTTAACCCAAAGACACACTGCTAGGATTAAAATTCTAAAACAGATACCTTTCTAACAAATTATTCACATAGGCATAGTGGGATAAAAATTTTAGTACACCCAGATTCTGGTATATTACCATTTATTTATGAATTTCATGAATATAATGTTTAAGGGTGTTTTTTGGGATAGTTTGTAGAATATTTGGAGAGTTTTTATGGATAAAGGTAAGGTTCATGGGATGCCCATGGTTTGTCTAAACCATATGGAATCCTATGAGAAATCATGTTGAGTTTCATATGTTGGATAGTAGATTTAGCATAGTGGGAATACTATTAAGGAGTTTGTGTGAGGATTCCGTGTGAGGTTCTACCCATGCAGTAGCTAACACATGATTAGCATAGAATTTATCAAAATGTGCGACTAAACCATGCACTGGGTTAAAGTGATAAACTAAAAAAGTTGATCTCACATGTTTTTGAATCTATAAGATCCTTTTTTCTTATGTATCCCAAATTCGATATTCCTCTCTATTAATGTTGGATAACCTCTCCCAAAGAAATTGGAATTGATCTGGTTCCTCTCCTTGGTGCTTAGAAGCCGATTTTTGTGCTCTGTTGTGTTCTTCTTCATTATTTTCACATTTTCATAGATCAACTTAGATATAATTATCCTCTACTCTTGGTTTCTCATATATATACCTATTATTGGTATATATAAGATTTTTGATACCAAAAATTTTTATATTTGGTCTCATTTTTGATAGGATATGAGATCTTAAAAAGTTTCATGGAATCCTCACTAGGTTTCATGAGCATTCTTTGGCCGTTTTCAGTTTATGTTGAAACCTTCAATGTAGGTGGCTTCACTCTCAACTCCTCTTTGTAGAACTGATTAGAATAATTTAAAATTTATTACTTATCATGGATTTGATTATGAATTTGTTTCTTGATCATTATTATAAACCCTCTTTGGTGATGGTTTGTGGAAATATGAAAAATTGGTGCTCTTGAATAAAGTGATTTGATTCTTGATTCTAAAATAAGGATTTTGAAATGGGATTATTCTAGAATTATGATATATGATTTGAATAATGTGTTTTTAATAAAATGAATGGTTTTATTTAAATTAAATGGTGGATTGGATTTGGTTGTTTAATGGTTTTCAATAAAATAATTGTTTTATTGATGTGGTTTGAAATGGTTATTTGAAATAGTTTTGGCATACATTGGGTTGTGTGAGTTCATGATTGAAGGGCCCTGAATAATGAATTTGTACCATTAGGGTAAAATGTACGTGACCCTAGATCGGGGGCATGTGTCCTTGGGACACAAGGTGATTGGAAAAGTGACCACTCATGAGTATGGAACTATCGGAATGAAGCATGAATGTGTAGGTGTGTTGTGAATCATGGAATTAGTGCGCCAAAAATATATTGATAAATTGTTTTAAAGACTCATTTGGGTGTTTTCATGAAATTTAACTTGCTATAAAATTGGTTGAAATAATACTTGTTTACTCTTGGTTATAAATGGTTTTTGGAACTTGGTTATATTTAGTTAAAAACTATTTTGTCGAATTCTTTTATATAGATGGATTTAAATAAATATTGCTAACTTTTCTATCCTAGTGTCATGAGTATGGAAGTCCTTGGGGGAATACATACTGTGTTTTATAATCACCTCTTCTTTATAACTGTAGAGATTTTGTAGATGTTATCTTCTAGGACATGGGAAAGGTAAAGAATCACCCGTATTTATCACCACCTTGTGAGACTTGGTCGGTTAGGTGATTGGATTATGGTGCTTGTGGATCATGGAGTCTTGTGGTTGTCTTGGAGTCTTGTTTAGTTATCTTTCATTTTTTACATTTATGTTGGGTTTTTATCTTCTTTTTTACTTTTATTAGTTTGATATATGTTAAATGTTTAGTTCTAATCCTTGTATCGTGCATTATATAATGTTTGGTTTGGTTGGTTGGTTGTTTTAATTTATGATGGGAAAATAATCCCCCACATGCATTGAAACCCATAGGAATTTATTGCCATCCTTTGGCACCTTGGGTATATCTCTTAAGGCCAAGTAATGATTCCTCATATTCTCAATCAAATTAGAATACTTGGGCCATTACAAATATTATCATATTTTTTGTTCCTTGCCTAACAAGTGGTCTTCAGTTTCTTGGTCTTGAAGTTTAATTCATTTTTATCTATTCCTTGGGTTGTAATTCTATAGAGGATTAATATTATCATAAAATGAAATTTAGATCATAAAAATACATAGCTAACCTTTTTATGTTGATCTTCATGTTACCAGGGAGTTGGTTACATAAGTGTTTTGGAGACACTTATAGAATATTGGAATCTCATTGTCATGGGTTTAGCCAATGATATGATCATGAAATTAATTATAGGAATGAATTTCCACAAGGATTTCATATTTAATTTTTGGAAAATGATATATGATTTTATTTATTGTGTTCTTTTTTAAAAAACATTGAATTTTTTTCAAAGGAATGATTTTGATAAGGACACAGTTGGTAAATTTTGGAAATGGGTTGAGAAAAAGAATAGATTTTTCAAAAAGGTTAAAATTAGTAAAAGATTGATTTGGAAAGAAATGTTGTGATAGTTTATGTGATAGAATTTGAAATTATAAGACTTAGGTTTCTAGAGATGGATCCTTATAGAGCTTTTTTTGTTTAGAAAATGGCACAAGTTAGGTGTCATAGAAACATATAAGAAGAAGATGTAGAGAATGTGGTTTCACTTAATACATAGGTGAACCAAGAGGTGGTTTAGAGTATAGTCTATGAATTTCAAGATGTGGATAAAGGAAACCAAAGGGATGACCCAAGATACGTGGATCATTCCATCCAGTTCATAATGGAAAATACACCCATTTTCATGGGTGATTTTGAACTAGAAAAGTTGGAGGTGTAGTTGAATAGGATGAATCATATCATCGATTTAATCAGAACATCATCTGACATAAAAGTCAAACAGGAAACGTATATGCTCAAGGATCTTGCACGCCAGAGGTGGGAACTAAATTTGAATTCCATACCAGATAAAGGCATTATTTGGGAGGATTTTGAATAATTTTTCAATAAACAAATTATATCCACACACATTCAGGATCTAGAGAATAACAAACTTCATCAGCTAGAAGCATGAAAATCTCTCTTTCACAGAGTATGTGGCTAAATTCATGCATTTATTACGCTTTACACCAGAATCTGTGGTGAGTGTATCCTTGAAATCATGAATCTTATAACTAGGGATATGTTAGGATATTCGATTGAAGATTTTGGTTCTCTATACAAAAGATTTTATTGAGACTGTGAACAATATGATAGTTCCTGAACTTTATATCTCAATAACTATGAGAGGAGGAAGTATGATGATACCTATGGAAAATGGTGGGCACCTGAATGTTGGGAGAAAGTAGAAGAGGGACCCCAATTTACCAGGTAGGAGTGGGACTCCAAATCAGATGGGTGGATCAGTGAACCTTTTTCCATGACCCAAGAGAAAAGTGGGTTATTTCTAATGTGGTTTCCTTGACCACATAAAGCAAGAGTATATGGAACAACCTAGAGAATTTCATAACTGTATAAAGATGGAAAATCATTAGAACTTTTATCACAGTGCTCTGTGGTCAAGTGTTCGATAAACTTCTCAAGTGTTTCAAGCATCATATTCTTTGACAAGATAAGGGCAACAGAATATGTATTTTCAATAGAGTAGAGATATCCATGGTGATTCTAGGATCACAATGAATCCTTGGTAAGTGAAATCTCAAAAAGGAAACAAGGATAAGATTGCAACAATGACAAAATATTATAGAGTTTAGAAGATGATGTTAGATGATTATGTTAGAATATCTATGGTGAGTGGTATGATTCAATTGAATTTTACCTTTATGCTTGTGCTATTTGATACTAGTGCATCACATTCTTCAATTTATTCATATGCTATTTATTTTCTATGTTTAAAACCTGATCTGATTCCTACTATGATAAAACATAAAACTCCTCTAAGTGAAAGAGAATATTGAGCCTTTGTGTGTAGATCATGTTCTATAATTGTTGATATAGTTAAGATGATGTCATACTTCTCAGTGTTATAGATGGATGCTTTGATGCAATCCTATGTATGGATTGGTTGAAAATGTTCAAGGATCACATTAACTGTTATAGAATAACACATAGTTTTACAACATAGAATGGTTTTGAGAATCTCTTTAAAGGAGAAAGGGTTATAAAGGAAGCTACAATGGGATTTTTGGCACTATCAGTGGTAAAAATCTCTTACCAATTGGTGGGGTTGACCATGGAATAAATGGAAGAGATCTAGGATAATCATTTTCTAGTAATTATGGATCAATTTTTAGATGTTTTTCCCATGATTTTATATAGGTTACCACTGGTTAGGGAAGTGGAGTTTACGATAGATCTCCTTCTAGGAATTATCCCAATCCCACTTTTGTCTTATCAAATGGAACCAACAGTTTTGAGGGAATTGAATATGTAGTTGTAAGAGCTAGAAAGAAAATATTTAATTTGGCCACGCACATCTCCATGGGTAGCACCAGTCTTATTCATGAAGAAAGTAGATGGAACTATAAGGCTATGTATGGATTATCGTAAGCTTAACCAAGTTACAATAAAGAATTAGTATCCACTTCCACATATTGATGATCATTTTGATTATTTGAGGAAATCTAGGTGGTTCTCTAAAATTGACTTGCGATCAAGATTTTACAAATTGCGAGTTCGGAACGAGGATAATCTGAAGACATATTTAAAAAGAATATATGTCCATTATGAGTACATAGTCATGCCTTTTAGTCTTACGGATTCATGAGTAATATTTATAGAATTGATGAATCTGATATTTCAGAAAAAAATTTATTCTTTTGTTATGGTGTTTGTGGACAACATATTGGTGTATTCGTGGACAAGGATAGAGAATGAGAAACACTTGGCGATAGTGTTCGGAATCTTGGGAGATCATCGGTTGTATTACAAATTTTTAGAGTGTGATTTATGGATATAATAGGTATGCTTTCTTGGACATGTAATTTCTAAAAAAGGTGTTTCGGTAGATTCGGAGAAGATAGAAGCTACTATCACTTAGAAACCACTAAAAATTCCTTTGAGATATGAAGCTCTCTCAGTCTCCCTAGTTATTACTGACACTTTGTCAATGGATTATCAGGGATACTGTAACACCCCGATATTTTATGAAAAGTATTATTTTTAATTTCATTAATGTCTTGGGTTGTACGCTACACTAAAAGGATCTTGCACAACACGCATCCTTGAATTTCCTTGTATTACACACAATCGCGACCTTCCTCGATAGCGTGTGTAGTACGCAATTACGAGTTTCACTAAACAACAATATGCTATTAAAATATTATTAAAACTAGCCATTATGAATAGTAATAACCACTTTTTGAAATTTTGTAAATTTTATTTTTCAAAATGGACTTCATTTTTGTATTTGGAATATCGAAATCAGCTTAGGGTGAAATTTTGGTAATTTTCGGATAACTTTCATATTTGGATGAATAGTGAAAATTTCTAAATTTTAATTAAAAACATATTTTTCAATCGAAATAATTAATAGTGATAAATTATTAATTTGAGTGGTTTTAAAGTATATTTAGAATATATTTTTACAATTTAATACAATGTTGGTCATTGTATTTAATTTCACATTTAAACCAGACATAAACAAGTGTCAATATTTTGATAGTTATTATCTCTTAAGAACACGCTATTTGTTTTGACGACGGGAATTAATTTTTAAATTATTTAATGAAACTGATATGTTTTGAATTTGGTAAAATAGAAATCATTTTTGAGTTCATAATATCAAATATAGCTTAGGCCTAATTTCTGGTATTTTTTTGGAAACTTTCATTTTTTTTTGATGAATAGTGAAACCACTAAGTGGTAGTTAAAAAAAATGAATTTTTCATAAAACATAATTTTACCGCTTCTGTGAGTGGAATTTCAAAAATCCGAGAGACACGGTTGATGTCAGTATGTAAAATGTGGATCAATGAGATGAAAATAATTTATGCTGAATATTAACTTTTTGTTTTTATTTACCACTGTTAAAAGTAAATAGGGTAATTAAGGGTAAAAATGATATTATTATTACCCTAACACATGTCCTAATTCTATTGTAAAAGTGTAATTGGACCAAAAACAACCTTAGGAATAACATATGACCATTTAGGCCCACTTGGATTAGATTAGGACATTTATTATTAATTTATTTAGAGAAGGGTTAAAATAGTTAAAATCAAAGTTTAATAACTATATCATTTTTAATATAGGGTTATACATAAGATAAATTCAACTATAAATATTAATTAGAATGATAAAAAGATTTCCTACATAAATATATTTTAGTTTTAATTTTTAGATTTTAAATAATGTAATTTATTTATGACACAAAGATGATGAAGTAATTATCTTATTAATGAAATATTGACATAATTGATGTTACAAATACCCAAATAAATATAATTTCAGAATTTTTATGAATTAAACTAATTTTATAGGTTAATATGACATGTTATTATTGATTTAATTAACTTTTTTTGAACAAATCATTCTGTTATGATTTTCAAAAAAATCAATTACTAAATAGTGTCAAAATTGACATAAAATAGTTTTTAGAACAAATATTATATTAGTAATTGTTATTTTATTCCTAAAAATCTAAGGTTTGGCCAAATGACTTAAATAAGGTTATATATATTAATAATAAACAACTTGGGGTTAGTTTGGCTGCTTATAGTATGTTTATTAACCTTATAGTATAAGAACACAAGAGGACACGGTAAACATAAAACTATTTTACTTAATGTTAAATCGAAATGATAAGGTTACAATAGGAACCTAAACTTGTATAAATTCTATTGGATGAGAGGATTGCGACCCATCCCCACCTTATCTTCGAAATAACTCAATTTGTAGCTATTAAAAACCGAATATGACTTTATAGTAAAATAATATTTTTAGTTATTCCAAAGGTGCCCCTCTCCTCCCTTATAAAAGGGCACCTCCTCCCTCTCTTCCTCACACCACATTGAGCCTTAAATTTCGAACACACCCTTTCAATATCTCCTCTCCACTTACCTAGAGACATACTAGAGGTCCTGGTATTCCTCATAGACCAATTTTAGTGCCCTAAAAGGAGATCTCAAAGAGGCATTTCAAAGAAGAGGTAATGTCCGTTACCGATTCATTCATCTTTATTTCCTCTTCCACTTCTTCTTCTTTAGTTGTTTCATTATTAAGTAATAACATCAGTATCAATAATATACTTATATGTTATTATAAGTTTGAAACAACACTATTTCTCCATCTATCCATCCTACGGAAAACGAAATCACCGCGCGTGCGTACATACGGAATACCGTCTCCACGCCGTGGTGTAATCTATTTTCCACCACCACCGTACTTGGATGGGTATAATGGTGTAAATAATTACTATATATTATTATTATAAAGTGATATTGATTCTGAAATAGTATACATACACTCCAATACAATTCCATGATCATGGGAACGATATCATCGCTCATGCGTACGTACGGAATACCGTCTCCACGATGTGATGCGATTCGTTCTACATGATCTTCATTGAATAATAATTATATAAATGAATTGAATGAATAAATATGATATATATTACATTAATACCATTCTGGAAATAATTTATCTATAAACTAAAGAGAAGAATAAGAATTTATTCGACAAAACACGCATAAGAACAAAAAGTTATAAACACCCAAATAACAAGTAGCAATGAAATATTACTACTAAGAAGCTAAGAATATGACCATATATGATATCATAAAAATAGTTATGATTCTGGATTAAGTCAATAATATTATTTAAATCATTATACAGGAGGTTCAGACACTTACGAAGCAAATCAGACCTAAGGTAAGGGAAATATCACAATCTCATTTTTATCCGAGATTGTTTATACTTTGTTCTTTACTGGGGTGTATTTTATCATCCACATCCATGTTTTCTCAATATGAAATTTTATTTCCATACACCTACAATTGTTTAAATCCAATTTTACCCTTCGGTGAGTTTTTAGTAAAATATATGAAAGGAATCTTTTTTCGTTTTTCATACGAGGTGCTTTTTGACTTTTCCGACAAAAGTACGCGAAGAATGTTTTTTTAACTTATATGGCATGAATGGATTTTTAAAACATTATTTCCAATAAGATTCCTTTACAAGTTTTCAAGTTGATTTTTAATAAACTTCTTTTAGTTTAAAATTGTATGACATGTTAAGAAAGGAAAATGTTTCTGAAGTAGAAAGGATATTTTCCTCAAGAATGGAGTTCAAGAGTTTTATCAAAATTATTTCCCATATAAGATAATATAGGATTTTGTTTCTATCCATATTATTACATGGATTTTACTATTTTGTGATGTAAATATTTTTATGAATTCCTTTATCTTATATGAATTGTTTTATGATGTCATGATGTTTAAGATTCCCATTTTTATTACATGGGTTATGCAATGATGTATGATTTATGATTTTGTTGCACAAATAAGAATTGTTTAATTATGAGATGGGTGGGACCTATATCTCCCTCCAATGCATTGGGTAAAGATTTTATATCTCAGGAGATAGACATGGCTGGAACGGCAGGTTAAACCGGTTCAGTGAAATAGGACTGAAATGAGGAATGAACTCGGTTCAGAAATGGACTTTTTCCACAAAGATAGTCTTGGAAATGAGTCTTGACTAACAAGAAATGATTCTCTATGATTATGTGTGTACACCACAAAGTTTCATGTTTTAACTTGTGATTATTGGGATTACATTTCCCTACTATGATTTATCCCATGTTATGATATTATGATCTCTTTTTCAGGTTATGATTTCCAAAATGTTATGTTCTTATGAATATGATGTGATTGATATTTCTTTTGTTTACCCATACTGAGCATTTGAGCTCAACCTTTTATGTTTTATTTTCCCCAGGATATAAAGAAAGGTTTTAGGTAGAAAAAAAAGGGAAGATATTTATGGGAGATGTTGAAGATCTTTCACCACGATTAGAAGATTATATTCCGAGTTTCCAAAGACACTAAACTATTACAGTCCTTGTGTGTGTGTTTTTGTTATGTACTAAGTATTCCACATAAGTAATGTAATGTCCATGTATGTCAGGCTTCGGGTCTCTAAATTTGGTATCCAAGGAAAGGTTTAGTCAACCTTTGGAAACTTGTATGTGAAAACATTAGTGATATCCCTAGATATATTTCTAAGGTATGTCTAGGGATGTCCCTAAGGATAAGTATATGTATAGGATATATTCCTAGAACTACAGTAACGATCATATAATTTAACCTAAGATGTTAGTTATTGAGGGTACTCTCCCTTTACTATTTTTTTTCCCTAGCATGATTTTGGCCTCTCACACTATGCTTTTTGGGTTTTAGAAAATGGCTGGAAACAGGAAGATTCACGATAATGGAAGATATAACGGACAGTGGAATGATATTTTTCATGAGAAACCAAATGAAACTAGATTTGGAAGTCCAAACATCATTATTATGCTGAATCATCAATCTCATAATATGATCAATAAACTCAAATTTGATAAGTTTCCTGACTCGGCTAATAAGAGAAAGATGGAGTTTCATGATGATCATAGAGGAAAGAAAGTTCAATTTCCCCTATGTAAATAATGTGGGAAGAGGCATCAAGGGGAATGTTTCAAAGGAACTGAAAGATGATTTGGGTGTGGAAAAGAAGGACATAAAGCCAGTAATTGCAAAGGAAAAGGTTCAATAAACACCATGGATGAGGATAATGGTATTGCTACGACCTCAACAATGGTTAAATGTTTTAAATGTGGAATGTACGGGCATTATGCAAACCAATTCCCTAATGTAAAGTCTCATGAAGAGAATCAGTATGGTCATATGGGTAATATTTATGTTGATGATGATGAAGAGACTACAAATGATATGTGAGATGAAAGAATTTTTGAAGCTCGGTCAATGGTTTAAGAAGGTAGTGGAATGATTACATGTTTATCAAGTGTAACGTTGTATAAGTAATCTCATGGTAATATGGAATAAAGAGACATCTAAGGATTATTACACTGTTTTCTTTCCTTATGTTTTGAAAGTGTGTGATGAATGGTATGAGTATTTTTGGAAAGTAGATGATATGCGCATAATGAAGGGATAAGGATAAAATTAAATGTTTGATAGTATTCATGAGCTCATGACTGATATAAGGAGAAGGTTATATCATGGTTTGACTATATAGAATTTTTGGTTTTTGGTATGTGGAAAGAGTTAAATTTTGACAGCATTCATGTTTTCACTAAGGATTAATGGGTATTCATTTTTCAAGAGAATACATGATTATGGTATTCACATGATTGGAATGTGACCAACAAGATAATAGGGGATAAATGATGGTTGGTTGATGACATTTCAAGTAACAGTTTTCTCTATAGTATGAGCTTGGACCGAAGTATTTTAGATAAATATTGGAATGGATTATGTTGGAAATAATATAGTATTGTTTAATGATAGAACTTTTTTCGATATTATTAATGGGATGTTATAGTAATGTAGTTTTAGAAAAAGGACAACCTGCAGGACATGCGACAACCCATCGCGACAGACAAGGCTGTGGGAATCGAACCCACAACCGAAGTGCGACTGGCCTTTATCACCTACCACTGGCCTACAGGAAGTCCCTGGTTAGTAGAAACTAGTTTTATTTTTTTAAGAGGTATGATATATGAAGTATAAGTTCATTTTTGGAACCATATACGATTAATCTAACCATAAGATGGAATTATAACTTTTGCTAACCTTTTGTTTGAAAGAGATGGAATGACCCATCATTCTATCACATGATCTGCTAACACATCACGAATAATAGATTCAACTTCATTTCTTTAAGGGATGAAGTGGAAATTGTTCAATTCACGAACAACAGTGAGATTTTACCAAAATCATGCAAGTATTTCTTTTAATTAATCAACTTTAGGGAAATGATCTTGAAAACCAAAAATGTTGTCCTAGTTCCCTTATATCCGATGAATCAGATGGTACCTTAGATCATCACAAATCAATAGCTTTGTGATTGTTGGATTTTTCATAGCCATTTTCTCTACCACTCTCCATCAGAACATGATGGTTATATTTATCTTCCATATCCATATTTTCACCTATGTGGAAACCCAGTGATTAGTTTATTTGGGTAACTATTACGTTTCATACTTTTGTTTTTAAAGAGTGGTTTTGGTATTCCTTTTTACGATGTGGGTTTCTATTAAAGAAACTTTTGAGTAGTAAACCATTTATAACCCTGAGGAATTTCGAGGGAGAAATTCATTTTAAGGGGGGTAGAATATAACACCCCGAGATTTTATGAAAAGTATTCTCGTTAATTTCATTAATGTCTTGGTTTGTATGCTACACCAAAAGGAGCTTACACAACACGCATACTTGACTTGCCTTGTATTACATGCAATCGTGACCTTCCTCAATAGCGTGTGTAGTACACAATAACGAGTTTCACTAAACAACAATATGCAATTAAAATATTATTAAAACTAGCCGTTATGAATAGTAATAACCACTTTTTAAAATTTTGTAAATTTTATTTTTCAAAATAGACTTCATTTTTGGATTCGGAATATTGAAATTATCTTAGGGTGAAATTTTGGTAATTTTCGGATAACTTTCATATTTTGATGAATAGTGAAAATTACTAAATTTTAATTAAAAACAACTTTTTCAATCGAAATAATTAATAGTGATAAATTATTAATTTTAGTGGTTTTAATGTATATTTAGAATATATTTTTACAATTTAATACAATGTTGGTCATTGGATGTAATTTCACATTTAAACCAGACATAAACAAGTGTCAATCTTTTGATAGTTATTATCTCTTAAGAGCACGCTATTTGTTTTGACGATGGGAATTAATTTTTAAATTAATTAATGCAACTGATATGTTTTTAATTTGGTAAAATAGACATCATTTTTGAGTTCATAATATCAAATATAGCTTAGGCCTAATTTCTGGTATTTTTCTGGAAACTTTCATTTTTTTGATGAATAGTGAAACCACTAAGTGGTAGTTAAAAAAATGAATTTTTCATAAAACTTAATTTTACCACTTCTATGAGTAGAATTTAAAAAATCTGAGAGACACGGTTGATGTCAGTAAGTAAAATGTGGTTCAATGAGATGAAAATAATTTTTGGTGAATAGTACCTTTTTACTTTTATTAACCACGGTTAAAAGTAAATAGGGTAATTAAGGGTAAAATGATTTTATTATTACCCTAACACATGTCCTAATTCTATTGTAAAAGTGTAATTCGACCAAAAACATCCGTAGGAATAACATATGACCATTTAGGCCCACTTGGATTAGATTAGGACATTTATTATTAATTTATTTAAAGAAGGGTTAAAATAGTTAAAATCAAAGTTTAATAAGTATATCATTTTGAATATAGGGTTATACATAAGATAAATTATACTATAAATATTAATTATAAAGCTAAAAATATTTCCTACATAATTATATTTTATTTGTAATTTTTAGACTTTAAATAATTTAATTTATTTATGACACAAAGATGATGTAGTAATTATCTTATTAATGAAATATTGACATAATTGATGTTACAAATACCGAAATAAATATAATTTGAGAATTTTTATGAATTACACTAATTTTCTAGGTTAACATGACATGTTATTATTTATTTAATTAACTTTTTTCGAACTAATAATTCTGTTTTTATTTTCACAAAAATCAATTACTAAATAGTGTCAAAATTGACATAAAATAGTTTTAAAAACAAATATTATATTAGTAATTGTTATTTTATTCCTAAAAATATAAGGTTCGGCCAAATGACTTAGATAAGGTTATATATATTAATAATAAACACCTTGGGGTTATTTTTGCTTCTTATAGTAAGTTTATTAACCCTATAGTATAAGAACACAAGAAGACACGGTAAAAGTAAAATTATTTTACTTAATGTTAAATCTAAATGATAAGGTAAAAATAGGAACCTAAACTTGTATAAATTCTATTGGATGAGAGGATTTAGACCCATCCCCACCTTAGCTTCAAAATAACTCAATTTGGAGCTATTAAAACCGAATATGACTTTATAATAAAATAATATTTTTAGTTATTTCAAAGGTGACCCTCTCCTCCGTTATAAAAGGGCACCTCCTCCCTCTCTTCCTCACACCACTTTGAGCCTTAAAGCTCGGCCAAACCCTGAAAATATCTCCTCTCCACATCCCTAGAGATATCCTAGAGGTCCTGGTCTTCCTCAAAGACCAATTTTAGTTCCCTAAAAGGAGATCTCAAAGATCACTTCAAAGAAGAGGTAATGTCCGTTACCGATTCTTTCATCTTTATTTCTTCTTCCACTTCTTCTTATTTAGTTGTTTCATTATGAAGTAATAACATCAGTATCAATCATATACTTATATGTTATTATAAGTATGAAACAACCCTATTTCTCCATCTATCCATCCTACGGAAAACGAAATCACCGCGCGTGCGTTCGTACAGAATACCGTCTCCACGCCGTGGTGTAATCTATTTTCCACCACCACCATACTTGGATGGGTATAATGGTGTAAATAATTACTATATATGATTATTATAAAGTGATATTCATTCTGAAATAATATACATACACTCCAATACAACTCCACGATCATGGGAACGATATCATCGCTCGTGCGTACGTACGGAATACCGTCCCCACGATGTGATGTGATTCGTTCTACAAGATCTTCATTGCATAATGATTATATAAATGAATTCAATGAATAAATATGATATATATTACATTAATACCATTCTGGAAATTATGTATCTATAACCTAAATATAATAATAATAATTTATTCGACAAAACACGCATAAGAACAAAAAGTTATAAACACTCGAACAACAAGTAGCAATGAAATATTACTAATAAGAAGCTAAGAATATGACCATATATGATATCATAAAAATAATTATGATTCTGGAATAAGTCAATAACAATATTTAAATCATTATACAGGAGGTTCGGACACTTACGAAGCAAATCGGACCTAAGGTAAGGGAAATATCACAATCTCATTTTTATCCAAGATTGTTTATACTTTGGTATTTACTGGGGTGTATTTTATCATCCACATCCACGTTTTCTCTATATGAAATTTTATTTCCATACACCTACAATTTTTTAAATCCAATTTTACACTTCGGTGGGTTTTTAGTAACATATATGAAAGGAACCTTTTGTCGTTTTTCGTACGAGGTGCTTTTTGACTTTTCCGACAAAAGTACGCGAAGAATGTTTTTTTAACTTATATGGCATGAATGGATTTTTAAAACATTATTTCCAAGAAGCTTCCTTTAAAAGTTTTCGAGTTTATTTTTAATCAACTTCTTTTAGTTTAAAATTGTATGACATGTTAAGAAAGGAAAATGTTTTTGAAGTAGAAAGGATATTTTCCTCAAGAATGGAGTTCAAGAGTTTTATCAAAATTATTTCCCATATAAGATAATATAGGGTTCTGTTTCTATCCCTATTATTACATGGATTTGATTATGTTGTGATGGAAATATTTTTATGAATTCCTTTATCTTATATGAATTTTCTTTATGATGTCATGATGTTTAAGATTCCCATTTTTATTACATGTGTTATGAAATGATGTATGATTTATGATTTTGTGGCACACATAAGAATGGTTTAATTATGAGATGGGTGGGACCTATATCTCCCTCCAATTCATTGGGTAAATATTTTATATCTCATGATATAGACATGGCTGGAACGACAGGTTAAACCGGTTCAGTGAAACAGGACTGAAACGAGGAATGAACTCGGTTCAGAAATCGACTTTGTCCACAAGGATAGTCTTGGCAATGAGTCTTGACTAACAAGAAATGATTCTCTATGATTATTTGTGTACGCCACAAAGTTTCATGTTTTAAGTTGTGATTATTGGTATTACATTTCACTACTATGATTTATCCCATGTCATGATATTATGATCTCTTTTGCAGGTTAAGATTTCTAAAATGTAATGTTCTTATGAATATGATGTGATTGATATTTCTTTTGTTTACCCTTACTGAGCATTTGATCTCACCCTTTTATGTTTTCTTTTCCCCAGGATATAAATAAAGGTTTTAGGTAGAAAAAAAGGGAAGATCTTTATGGGAGATGTTGAAGATCTTTCACCATGATTAGAAGATTATATTCTGAGTTTCCAAAGACACTAACCTATTACGGTCCTTGTGTGTGTGTTTTTGTTATGTACTAAGTATTCCGCAAAAGTAATGTAATGTCCATGTACGTTAAGCTTCGGGTATCTAAAGATACCTTCACTGATGATAGCATTGAAAAATAAGGATGCTCCCTTCCAATTGACTGAGGAATGCAAGAAGTCATTTCATGAGCTAAAGGTTCTCCAGACATCATCACCCATCTTTATATTTCTAGAATCAGAACAGGGGTACGTAGTGTATTGTGATGATTTGGGATCTAGGCTGGGATGTGTTCTCATGCAAGGATTCCACATGGTTACTCATGATTCAAGGAAGTTGAGAGTACATGGGATGAATTACCCAACAAAAAATTTGGAGTTAGCTACGGTCATCCATTCCTGTAATACCTGGCATCATTATCTCTTTCATGGGAAATTTACTATGTTCATGGATCATAAGAGCATGAAAAATATTTTTCAGAGTGATATTTTAATATTAGGAAAATAATATGGATGTAGTATCTCTAAATGTTCAACATTAAATTAATGTATACATCGGGAAAAGGTAATTCGAAGGATGATGCATTAAGTAGAAATTCATATACTCCGATGGAAAAAAGATTCTTCAGATGAATGGTAGTTAATTTCGATCATAGCTAACATGCATGTCAAGTGTAAATACCGAAGTGATGTTACAGATTTATTTTCAGTTTTCATGATTCATGATTTAGTAACTATGGCCAAAGAACCACAAACATTTGATGCATATTTCTAGGTTATGAGTTCAAAACTCAATGGTGGGGAGACCATTCAGGGCTAGAAACTAGATGGGAATTCTCTGTTGGGGTTCCAGATCAGATAGTCATAACTATGTCTTTCTAAGAACAACTTTTTCATGCTTACCACCATTCTAGATGGCTTGTATATACATGAATACAAAAGATGTTTAAGGCATTGAATGGAAATTTTTGGTGGACCGGCATAAAAATGAACGTCGTAGAGTTTGTTTTGAGGTTCTTAAATTGTCAATAGGTTAAGGTAGATAATAAAATACTGATAGGTATGTTACAATCTTTACTTATACCAGTGTGGAAATGGGATAATATATCAATGGATTTTATTACAGGTCTCCCAAGAATGGTTTGGAAACATGATTCCATATGGGTGATAGTGGGTCAACACACTAAGTCATCTCATTTAGTACCCATTCATAAAACTCATATGGTGGAGGATTTTTCCAAAATCTACATCCATGAAGCGGTAAATATACATGGCATAACAGTTTTGATAGTCTTAGATAGAGATCTAAGTTTCATGTCTCATTGTTGGAAATCCTTATAGAAATCCCTTGGCACTCTGTTGACTATGAGTACACCATATCATCCTCAGAGAGACGACCAGTCTGAAAAAAAGATACATACATTAGAAGAAATGTTTTTGGCCTGGGTAATGTATTTTTATGTACCATGTAAATATAATATACCTTTTTTGGAGTTTTCATATAATAAAAACTATCAGTCCTCAATACGTACATATACTTTTGAAGCATTGTATGGGCATACTTTTCATTTTCCACATTGTTGGGTGGAAACAAGTGAAACTTTTCTATTTTGGACAAGCCTTGTCCAAGAAAAAATAGAGAATATTTAGTTGATCAAAAATTAAATAGAGAAGGATTAGTGTATTTCAAAATCGTATGTGGATCATCTTCGATGACTGTTTTCATTTGTAGTAAGTGATCATGCGTTCTTGAAGATCTCTCCAATGCATAGAAACTGTAATTTTGGGAAGCATGGAATGTTATCTCCCTGAGACATAGGCCCTTTCAAGATAATGGAATGGGTTGGAGAGGTGGAATATCGACTGGAATTTCTACCTTGGTTCAGTTCGGTACATAATGTGTTCCACATATCTCACCTGGAAAAGTATCAACATGAACCAGACCATGTGATTTGATGGGATCACGTTGACCTAGATTTGGATGATTTATTGGTAAATATCCCAGTACAGATTGTGGATAGGCAAGATAAATTCCTTCTTGGTAAAATCATAGCTCTAGCATGGGTTTTATGGAATCATGGTCAGATTCAGGAAGAAACTTGGGAACTTGAGAAAGGAATGAAAGATAAGTGTCCAGAACTCTTTCAGGACAAGGGTACTTTTCTACATTCCAGGTATGGAAAGGCCAATGGTGGGGATAATTTAGAACTCTATTTTCTGGTATGGAACACTTTGTTTATTATTTTCATGAATGTTATGTTTAAGGGTGATGGTTGGGAGAGTTTGGAGAATTATTATGGCTAAATGGAAGGTACATGGGCTAACCACATTTTGTCTAAATAGTGTGGAACCCTACGAGAAACCACGAATAGATGTAGATGTTTGATAGTAGATTCATCATGGTGGGCACACGATTACGGAGGCAGTGTGAGGATTTTATGCAAGGGTCTGTCTAGGAAATAGCTAACGCATGGTTAACACAAAGTTTGTCAAACTGTGTGGCTAAACCATGCGTAGGGTTAATGTGACATCCTAAAAAGTGGATATCACACATTATTTACTCTACATGCTTTTTTTTCCTCCCATGCACCCCTAATTCAAGATTCCTCTCTATTGAAAGTTGGAGAACCTCTCCTAAGAAAATTTCAATCAATCAAGATCCTCTCTTTGGCATTTAGAGGCATTATTATTTATGTATGTCATCTTTCTTCTTCGTTCATATCACATTTTATTAGATCAACTATGATCTACATGTCATCACCTCTTAGTTTCTTATATCATTAATCTTTTTGGGTAGGTATAAAATTTTGGATGCCAAATATATTGATATTTGGTATCTTTGATGATAGGAGAAGAGATATAAGGAGGTTTTGTGGAATTATTACCTGGTTTCCTGAGCATTCTTCACTCATTTAATGTTTTTTCAAAAATGTTGAGGTAGGTGGATTCACTCCTGAATCCTCTATATATAATTGATTTTAATTATTTCAAATTGATCAATTTGTGTGGATTTGATTGTGAATTGTTTGCTTGATGATTCTTAGAAACCCACTTCAGTGATGGTTTTTTGGAAATATGGAAAATTGGTGTTCTTTAATAACGTATTTTTATTATTGATTTTAAAATCAGAATTCAAAAATGAGATTTTTCTAGAATTGTAAAAAAGTATTTGATTACTATTTTTTTAATAAAAGGAATGGTTTTATTGAAATGAAATTATGTCTTGGAATTGGTTTTTTAATGGTTTTCAATTAATGAACGGTTTTATTGAAGTGGTTTGAAATGGTTTTGGCATACATTTCATTGTGTGAGTTTCTGAATGACAGTCCTTGAATAAGGGATTTTTACCATTGGGGTATAAGGTATGTGACCCTAGATCAGGGGAACGTGTCATTGGGACACAAGGTGATTGGACAATAGACCTCTCATGGGTATGGAACTGTCTAAATGAAGCATGCATGTGTGTGTGTGTTGTGAATCATGGAATGAGTATGCCGAAGGATACTGAGAAATGGTTTTAAAGCCTCCTTTGGATGTTTTCCATAAATGTGACTTTCTATAAAGTTGGATGAAATAACACTTGTTTATTCTTGGTTATAAATTTTTTGGAACTTTTTCATATTTAGTTATAAACTATTTCATAGAATTGTTTTATATAAATGGTTTTAACAAAAAATTTAAAACTTTTCTATAATAGTGTCATGAGTAGGGAATTCATTAGGGAAATCATACACTGGAGTTTTTTGGTTGTCTTGGAGTCTTTTTTAGTTATCTTACACTGTTTACTTTGATGTTGGGTTTTCTTCCGCTATTGTAATTTGATTATTTTGATATAAGTGACATGTTGAGTGGTCTTCCATGTATCATGCATCATATAGTGTTTGGTTTGTTTGGGTGGTTTTTTAATTATTATAGTGTAAATCATCCCACACTTTCATTGAAACCATTCATTATTTATTAACATCCTTTGGCTCCTTGTGAATGTTGCTTAAGACCATGTAATTATTCATCGTATTTTCAAGATAATGAGTATAAGTGGGTCATTAGAGATATAAAACATTAGTTTCATTGTTTTTAATTATTTCCAGGAATAATATTTTCTCAACATTTCATAGATGTTTCATTTTAAAATCAATGTCAAATTATCTCTTTTCATGATTTATTTACATCATTTTCTTAAAAATAATGAGTGTATCATCAGAAAATAACATGTAAATAATTTAGTATTTAATTATTATAAAATTAAAATGACCATTATAATTTATTCTATATAAATAATTTTGAATAATAAAAGAATTAAATTATTTATACCACTACCGCAAGTGTTGCTTATGTACATGAAAGGTATTTTTGAAATAGATAAACTTAGTTAGATTAAAAATATTTTGAATACCCTTTAGGGTGATCAATGAAAATTCATTCATCCAACATTCTATTTAGAAAAGAAGTTTTTAAATCTAACTATTCTAAATTAATTTCATTGCAGGTAGTAAAAGAAAAAAATAATCTAATAGATGAATGCTTCATAATATGGGAAAACATTCACTATAATCAATTCCTTCATGATGAAGGAATCCTTTAGAAACTTTGTGAGGATCATATTTAATTTTCATATCCCAATTTTTTATCCATCCATTTATAAATCCACTTGAAACCTATAAATATTTCATTTTAAGTGTGGTTATAACTATTTAGTATTTATTTTTAAGAAGGGATTCCATTTCATTTTTCATAATAGTGAACCACTACTTTGTTTCATTAGATTTTGTGTCTTTTTTAAAGGTTTTAGATTCACAAATATTTGTATCTAGATAAATTTTAAATGTATAAGCAACCACATTTGTGTTACTGGATTAGGAAGGAGGTAAAACTATTTCCTAAACCTAAATCAAATCAACATATAGTCTTTAAGGTCACTCTCTCCATATAATTTTGTCTTGGATTCAGAATCATATTAATTTTAAACATAATGGGGAGTATCTATGGAGGTAGTATTGGGTTAAAAATGATTCTTAGGTTCTAAAGGAACATTAATGCCCATAGGTTTAGTTAAACCAGTGTCATCACACTCTACAAGCTTCTATTAGGCATAATAGCCTATTAGAAAATATTACCATGACTTATAATACAATTCTAGAAATCAATCTTGTCATCCCATATCATATAACCCTTTACGCCCTATGGATATCCCACAAACACTCACTTGACCACCCTAGGATCCATCTTAGCAGTTCTATTGTGAGCATAAAAAGTATTATCAAAGACTCTAAGGTGTCCTAAATAAGGGTTTGTGCCTTTTTAAATTTACTTAGGTGTCTTAAAACGGGTAGCATGAGAGGGGAAATAATTTAACAAATACACTATAATAGTAGAAGCTTTAGATGAAAAGGATTAAGAAAAACCATAGTGTGAGAGCATGATTCTCACTCTCTCCTAGATAGTCCTATTCATTATCTTAGATAAATCATTATGTTTTGGGGTTTCTAAAGTTTTATGTTGTCTCATGAAGCATTTATAGGTATATAATTCAATAAATTTATTGGATAATTACTATAAAATATTATCTAACATAATTATTTTATCATACTTCCTAATATATTTTCAACACTAGTTTTCCAAGTCTTGAACATTTCAAATGTATCAATATTATCATTCAATATATAGATCTATAATTTTAATGAGTAATCATCTATAATGGTCATATAGTAATACCCACCACCTTGGGAGGAAACTCTAAGTGGTCACCATAAATATAAATATACAAATTCAAGGTTCCTTATATTTGTATATAGACCTATGAAAAATCATATGTTTTGATTTACGAAAACACACTATACTTAAAAAGGGGAGCTTTATGGGGTTATATCACTCAACAAGCCTTTATTACTTATCTCATTCATTCCATTATCACTCAAATTCCCTAGACTTCAATGTCAGATCATATTTTTATTTTACTCTAGGGTATGGGTGAAATTTAACTGCTTCAAATCTATTTTACCTACTAATACATATATCCTATTAATGAGAGTTACTTTCATAATGTTTAGTGATCCCCTAGTGATTCATATATTTCAAAAATAAGTCCTAAAGGTATAACCACTATATTCTAACACTCCTAGGTAAATTTGGTTTCATTATAATTTAGGCACCCACCTAATTTAATTTAGAGCTTTAACTAACCCATCAGGAATGTCTAACGAAATAGAACATATACCAATAATTTGACAACTCCAATTATTCCCTATATAAACATCACTACACTCGACTTCACTTATGTCAAAGTATCCTACCATAAAAAACATATGAAATGAGCATATATAATCCAAGACCCATTCTTTAGACATGGTACCCATACACACATTAATGGAATCGACAATATCAAAATACTACTCCACCAATAATGAATGATAATTTTCCATTATAATTATTCTTGTAGAAAATTTTATCTTAATATGGATAGGTTTTTACACTAATAACATTTTACAATTCTATTCCTAGAATAAGAACAACTCCTTCTAGACTTATAATTATTCATATGATAAACTATCTATCCACTTATACCTCTTAAATTAAGTCCATCAAACTCTTGTTTAAAAGAGAATCATTTCAAAGTTCTTTAGATAATAAGGATGATTTAATCTTCTAAAGTTATAGATTATCTCCACCGTACATCATAGAATCCTTAACATAATTATAGATGTCATACAATGATGTCAACATAATTATTTCAAGGTCTGCTTCATTAATCATAATATTTATATTATAAAAATCTAAATTTTTTTTTGTCAAAATTATCAATATGCATCCCAACTATAATTATATGAAAAAATTGAAATTATATAATCTCATTTTCTTATGAAATATTATAGACAAAGATATAATCATATATAGAGCCTCATGTTTTTACCATATTTCACTAGTAATAGACTCAGAAGATATCTTTCAAAGAACTTTATCACCTAAGGAAAAAACATGAGACTGTAGGATTCATGAAGGATAATGACATATACATAAACTTTAGTAAAAGATGACTTTTTATTAATAGTGAAATTATTAACATTATTTTTTTGACTAACATAGAATCATAAGATTATTATGATAAAGAATCACACTTATTTTAACACATAGATTAAAATAATTTTCCCAATTGAATCTATCTATTTCAAATTTATATAACCCATTTTTAAGAGTCAGATAGCTCTGATAACAATTGTTTGGGGTTACATTGTCATAGAAGTCCCTATTAAATAGTTAAAAGCCGCTAATTTATAGTAATGTTTTGTATTTTGTTTTGAAAAAACATTTTATTATGAAAATATATATTAATGTTTATTATGAAGAATAATATAAATAAGTTTCAAGAAATAAAGTAGAAAAAAATTGTATAAAATCATATAACATGATTTCATTTGTCTTGAACCTATTATAGGTCAATGATAATATGGAGAATGGGGTAAATTTAATTTAATTTTTTAAAATTATTATATAAAATAACTGATAATATCATGGAATCATTAAATTAATTAATTAAACAATCAATGTAATGTGGGAGTGGTGAAAATAAAAACCTTAATCATAGTGGAACAGAAATTGTAGAAATTAATACAGAAAAATTTGATAAAGGAGTTTAGAAGTAGGTCAAGAATTATCCCCTACATATCCACACGTCAAGAAGTTTTAGGAGGGTTATATTTATCCCTTAATATTAACGGAAATCAGGAACTGAATAAAAAATTAAATAATATATTGGATTTAATGGATACCGAGAACCAAAATAAGACCCTTAGTTTTTAAGGAAACCAAGAACCAAGAAAACCCAATCTAATGGTAGTGAAAACCTAAAGAAGAAGATGAAGAATATTGTGGTTTGTTTTTAGAAAACCTTTTCAAAGCACTCAAATATCTCTAGAAGATTTAGAAGAATATAAAATACTAATAGAGAAAGCGATAAAAGATAAAGGAAGAAAATCCTATAAAAATTTACAACAAGGGAGAAATAAAAAAGAATTAATAAGTGGGGAAATTTTAAATTTGATTAAAGTTATTAAAGATCAGATTTCATTTTGAGAATCGTAATAATCTTGGCGATCTATTGAAAATTAACATCATAGATTTATTAGGAATCACTTGGTTTTAAGATGTTTTCATATATGTTCGTTAATGATATCCAAGCCTTCATTGGCATCTATTTATAGCCTTCATAAGAGCTGGGGGACCCTTGGGTTGAGACTATGATTTAAATATCTGAGTTAATGATTTTAAGAGCCTTAATTAATGCTTATTGGTTGACCTAGATTGAAGACACTAGTTAGCCAGTCTGATACAACTCGGTTGTCGGTTACATTACCATAGCTTCCTAGGGTGGTTTAGACTCCACCTGGTAGCTAGTGAGCTCTATTGGGTAGTTGGTGAGCTACATGGAATTAATATAATAATAATAAACACCACTAGGTATAAAATGAAATTTCAATGGGTATCCAGTGGCAATCTTGGAAGTATGTTAGTTCTTTCTATCACCACTAATTGGCTAGTGACATTCTACCAAGAAGACGGTGCATTCAAGAAGTGATCACCTTAGAAGCGACCTTACATGACCCATTTAAAGCCTCCTCTTGGTCCATTTATTCCATATTATAAATTCTAATCATTATAACCCATAAAAATCCAAAACAAATGTTTAAAATTCCTTAAGATACTGGGATCATAAAAATATTGTATAGGTTCAATAGTCTCCTACTTTTTATGAGCACAAAACACATTTATGATTAAAATTTAAAATAAGATATAATAAGAATGTGATGAATAAGAAGGAAATGATAAAATATTTAGAAAAAACATTTCTTTGAAATTATAAATCTCCTCTTGAATCAAGATCATTGACGTAGTGATCTTCCTCCTTTTTGAAACTTTAGGACCTTTCTTCCCAAAAAAAATAAAACTTATTCAATGTATAAACATACAACATTTATCCCCAATAAAAAAATTTACCATTTTTTATATTTTTGATTAAAAAATTACTTATATATAAATATGATTATATATAAAATAGATAAAATATAAGATAATATAGGTGACCATAAAGAAATGATTTTGAAAATTTGATCAAGATTATTTAAAAAAACAAAAAAAATATATTTTACAAAACAATTAATATTTGAAAAAGAGATATAAGAAGAGATAGAAAGAAAAAATTACAATCATTCCATTCCTAAAACTTCTTTAATAGAATTTATATGGTCTAAATCATGGGGTTTTGTGAAGATATTAAAATATTGAATATCCATGTTAGTATATTCTACCATGATATATTCTTTTTGAAAGTGGTATCTCAAAAAGTTGTGTTGAATATCAATGTTTTTACTTTTCTATGCTAAAAATGATTTTTGTAGAAACATATGGAATAAGAACTATAAAATATAATTAGAAAATGAAGAAATGTTATCCTAAAATTAACGAGAGTTTTTTTCATCCATATAATTTTGGTACAAAAACTCCCTAAATCTATATATCCCCCTTAGGTTGTAGAAAGAGAAACTAAATTTTTATTTTTACTACTCCAAGAGATTAAGGAATTTCCAAGAAGGGGATAAGTCCCACTTATTGTTTTCATATCTAATAAATATCCACCAAAATTGGCATTAAAAAATACTTAAATATAGAAATATATTCCTTTAGGATAGAATAGACTATGATTTTTATAATATTTTTAAAAACATATAATCCTTTTATGTTATTTTAAATCCCATTAATATGGATTAGATTGTAAATTATAACAAATAGAAATAGTGATCAAAATGTTTAGATGGGTTTCGGTAAGGTAAATAAGACCCCCAATAATACTTCTATAAATATTATTTTCAACCAATTTATCAGATTCATCCAATGTTGTCTTATAATAAATACCCATATGTGTAATAATTTCCTTGTAATGATACATACCAGAAAAATTAAAATTTCATTACTGTGTTTTATTTGGAATAGAAATGTTCCATCATTATTTTGAGATTTTTGAAAACCAAGAATTTTTTTAACTCACCCACAAAACCCATTTCAAATTATTTTCTGATAGTATTTGAAAATTCATTATAGATTTATTTATTTAATGATCCAAATATTATTTAATTGACATAGATTTTAATGATTAAAAGGTCATTTGAAACATTTTATAAAAATAACATTGAATCCATTTTACCTATCATAAAATATTATATTAAAATAAAACTTTTCACCCATTCATACAAATACCAAGGGGCTTCTTTTAAACCATATAAAGTTATTTTAACCTAAAAACAGAATTAGTAAATTTTGGATTCACAAAACTATGTGGTTGTTTAACATAAAAAATTAGAAATAAAAAAAATAAAAAAACACTTTCAACATCCATTTTAAATAGTTTGAAATTTAGATGGGCGATGAAAGCCAACAAGATTCTTTTTAATTATAGTTGCGTAATTGGGGTGAAGGTTTTACTATAATCAATGCCTTTTTCTTTATTATAGACTTTGGTTTTGAGTCTATCATTGATATTTGTGATTTTATGTAAGATACTAAACTTTTAATGAGGTATTTTCTTATTTAAGTTTCAGTAAAACTCCCTTTATTTTCGTTAATGACATGTTTCATGGAAGTATGATGATTATTGTGGATGTCATGGGGGATCTAGACATGAAAATTGAAGAAAATAGGTTACTCTAAGTAGGGTTCATGGTTAGTGCATGGTTAGTACTAATTGTGCATCTTAACCGTGCAACCTATAGGGGGAGGGTGCACAGCTAATAAGCTATGCAATGGGGATCTTATAATTCATGTGAACATAAAAAATTCCATTTCTCATGGACACCACATTATTTTTGAAACTATGTTTTTTCCCATGATACTATGTGACCCAAGCCCCTCTTTGATAGAGTGTGGTTCATGGTTGGCCCACGGTTTGGCCAACCGTGCATCCAAAACAAGTGCCTCATGAAAGAGGGAGAATTTTCATCCCCCCTAAGGATTTAAGGGATCTAACCCAACTTTCACCCCCATTTTATCCTACATCATCGATGTGATGAACCTCATCCTCCAAAGCATCAAATTGTGGGTTTTTCTTCTATTTTGAGCCATTTCGATTGTGGTTGGGTGAAAATTGAAGAACTAAGTGTTTCAAAGACTCCCTTTTCTATGTATTTTGGAAAAGGCCTACTATAATTGTTCCTATCCTAAAAATACATAAAAATACTTTTTTACAATAGATTCTAGGTTCTGGATTTTAATGTTGTTTGGTTTTGAATCAAAGGATAAGGTTAAGTGAGTTTTATTTTATGAAAATTAGGTAGGTAGTCAATATGTAATATTCTATAGTCTTGATTATATATTTTATGTGTATGTAGATGCTTTGTGGAGAAATATTGTGGAACATTTGGTTTCCTTGGAAATAAATGGTAATTTTTTTAATTAATTGATGATTTTAACCTCTCATGATACTCATTGGATACATCAAGGATGATTAGATTGGGTCTAAGAACACCCATGAGGTCTTCCTCTTCCTTGAATGTAGAATTGAGTTCTTAAATTATAAATTGAAGGTTTTATGGATTAAAACTAAATCAAATGGTGTCTAGCTTGTTGAATTGTATAAGGGGGTGTTTGTCCTAACATGAAAGTGTTAAATGGGTTATGATATGTATGTAGAAAATGGTGAATGTGAATACTGATTTAAGAATATTTTTTATATGAATGAATGGTATGAGGTTGGTGATAGAATGAGGCTCTACTCCAATGGGTCTAGCTGGACTGATTCTCTAGGATCCACTATGATAATTGATGGGTATGTGTGATATACTAAGTCTCTAATACCACAGTTCATACTAGACTGATTCCCAAGGGACCACCAATGATGTGAATGGGTTAGGTTGTTAGACAGAGGCTCTATACCCCTAACAAATGAACAAAATGGGAATGTCTGGAATGAATCTTCAGGGAATGTTTATATATGTATTGTCCTGTAAAATGAATTTAGCTATGATGTATGGAACTTTACTTCCCTTGTATTGTGTTTATTTGACTGTCATAGTCTGAATAATGGAAAAATAATATGGGTAACACATAGAACTGATAATGAAAGTGGTTAAAGTAGAACTTTTTAGCTGGTGAAACCAGTTTATTCTTTTAATATATGACTTCTTACCATTCCTCTACATACACTAGTTATATTTGATATTTTTTTGATACCATTGGTGGTAGCCTACTGAGTTGTAGTCACGCCCTACTTGAGTCTCTATTGGGTCCTTGAGTAGACTTCATGGTTGCTGGTTAGGATAAGGGAAAAGGCCATATGGTAGAGGGTTGATTTGGGATTCAAGGATGTGAATGGATAAGGGAAACAAAATTGGTGTTAGGAATATTTTTTTTATTCATATTCATTTCTTTATTTTGGGTTTCCTTTACACTTGGCACTGCAAGACATGACATTTTATATTTACGTTTGGTTGTGGGAATGTACCCAATTTTGGGAAAATTGATTTGATATGCATGTTTATTTTTTGACGGTTTCATTTTTATAATTATATCTAATATGAATTACTATGAAAAATAAGTTATATTATCCCCATATGTTTTATGATACCCACTCTACTAGTCAAAATCCTCTGACATATAGGGGGTGCTCCTAAGGTCATGATGTGAAGAAGCTTGGGGAACCAGTTCAGTGGCTCTCTGGTCAGGGCATAGAAAAGTGGTATCAATGTAGTTTTATTTTTATATTATTTATATATTTTATTTTGGGATTTTAGAAATAAGATTAGGATATGTTGGTCATTGTAAATTAACTCATTCATGGGAGTAGTGAATCCACGTACATGGGAAACCCATGTACCTATGGTGGGATTGTTTTTCATCATGTTCGTTGTTACAGATGAATGTTATTTCACCTTGGGAGATGCACTTGATGTGTGAGATTATTTTTATATGGTATTTTTATTTTATGAAAATAAGGAATGGGGATTTTTTATGAATGAATCATATTAAGAAATTATAGATACATGTGATATGCATCATGTTAGGAACACATGGGGAACATTTTATGTTTGTGAATGGGGTGTTAGAAATGTATTTTTATTTAATTGTGATATTATGGAAAATTTACTAATAAAGATGTTGTAAGTAAATATGTAATTTAAGGACGTTATGGAATGGTTAAAAAATAGTTCCTAATGAGAATGTTGAAAATGTTTAAAGAATTAAAGGGTGTTAACTATAAGGGTTTAGTATGGTGTTTAATGTGAATTAACTTGATAGTTTGGTTTCCTTATGTTATCAATGACCCATGGTAGGGATGGTTGAGGGTAGTGATTGAGATGTGATCATGTCCATGGGGATAGTGTATATGTATTAGAATGTTTATGAAAGGTAGTGAGATTTATTTTATGAAAATTGTGGAAACTTAATGTTGTGTGTTTTAAGACATGTGTTTAGAATTTTATAGAGATTCCACCATGATGATGCCTATGAGTTGGGTGATATGAGAAAATCACTGAGAGTTATCCTCCAGTGGTGGGAAAAGAAACCACATTTGTTCTAGTTAATAGAGGGGAAGAGAAGTTCCATGAGAACATTTATCATTTTATACAGTTTGTGTAGTGAGACCTATAGAGGGTTGTGCTGAATATGTTTGACCTGATTAGAGAGTTCGAGTTATAACACCCTTTGAATTTTTTAGTATAGGGAGTACATGAGGTAGCCTAGTTCTAGATAGAGTCCATCCATATGATTCTGGATCACTTTGAGACTCATCGTGATATGAGAGTCGAGTTGGAAGCTTATATGTTGCGAGGATCCAAAAAGAGTTGGTGAGATATTCTAGTTTAGACTAACTAGGTAGATGGTATACAGTAGAAGTATTTCTAGAAAAAGTCTCTATAACACTACTATCCCAAGATATTGAGAAAGGATAAATCTATAGAGTTTATAAGGTTGGCCCAGGGGACTATGTCTGTGATGTATTATATTTTCCTCTTCACCAACATGCAAAAAAATATTCCAGCATTTGTAGGGGATGATTCTTCTACCATGATACATTTTCAGGATGGATTTAGATATGAGATCAAGTCCTATGTGGATATCTTCCATTTAAAGAGGTTCACTGAGGTTGTGGATTATACTCTTATTTCAGACGGTATCCTAAAGGAGGATTCTAGTGGTGGGCATATGGTTTCAGTTAGATAGTCTATTTGTACTAATTATGATAGTAGGAAGTTCCATTTCAAGGATTTTTGTAGGGAAGTGGTAGAAAGAGTTACCATTTAGGAAGAGTGGTATCTCAGGGTGGGGTGTAATAGACTATAACACAAGAATGGTTGGTGTCCCTAAACCCCAGTGGAGTTCTAAGCATGTAAAAAAATGAGATATGTATAAAGGTTCTGTAGGAACCCTGAGTAGTTGGGAAATGATGGGTGGAAAATACTGATGTAGTGTGTAGAAATGGGATCTTCTACCCCATGCTAGGAAAGTAGTTAGAGTTCTATTGGACATACCAGTACGGGAAGTGGATTTGGTATTGTAGGAAAAGAATATCTGTATTGGAAAGTTAGTGATGCATTGAGAACTCATATCAGATCCCATGGTAGAGGGGTGGGACAACTTCATGTAGTTCATCCTGCAATAGGCAGTGGTGATACTGGACCATCGACAGTTCAAGGTATGATTTTTGAAGATTTCATGATTTTAATTTCTTTATTTGATACATGTGATTTATATTCTTTTATATTGGCCTTTTTTTCATATGTTGGGTTATGTAAATTGCCACACCATTATGAGTATGAGCATAGAATATCCTACAATTTAAGGATTTTTCCCTTGAGGTTGGTGGGTGTCGCTTCCTTTCGGACTTATTTGTTCCTAAGATGTCAGGTTTTGACTTAATATTGGGGATGGATTGGTTGTCTTTATATGAAACCCATATCAACTGTTACCACCAAAGTTTAACATTTACATCTCTTGATGGTGACACATATGTTCACCATGGGAAATGTGATATTCAATAATGTCCCATAGGGTCAGTTCATCAGCATCTATGTGAGATAACATCCCAATTGGCATGTCTTGTGCTTTGAAATGGGGAAGTAGAGAAAGATGCCTTTCCACATATGGTGGATTAGATCGATGATTTGTTTCTCATGAACTTCTCGGGGCTACTACATGAGAGATAGATGGAGTTCATGAATGAGATAATTCTTAGAGTTGAGCCATTTTCCATTCTTCCATATAGAATGGAACCATCATAACATTGGGAACTCAAGACTCAGTTAAAGGAATTGGAGAATAAAGGGTTTATTCATCTATGTATATTGTCTTGGGTTATCATTTTTTACTAAATAGGATAAAGGGACATTTTAGCTGTGTGTCAATTACCGTAAGTTGAATTGGATTATAGTTAAGAACCAATATCCTATTCCACATATCAATGATAAATTTGACCAGTTGAAATCTTATTCAGTTTTTTCCAAAATTGATTTGAGGTTAGAGTATCATCAGTTGAGGGTGCGACCTTTTCATATACCACAAATGGATTTTAGGATGAAGTATGGGTTGCATGAGTTCATTGTGATTCCTTTCAGGTTAAAAAACACCCCTTCTATGTTTATGGGATTAATGAACTGAGTATTTCACTCATATATGGATCAATTTGTGGTTGTTTTGTGGATGATATCTTGGTGTACTGCCAAACTCATTATGATCATTCCGAACACCATGAAATCATCCTGAGTACACTGAGAGTGCCTAGGATATACACCATGAAACCAATGTGTTATTCTTAGATTGAAAAGTTACATTTATTGGTTCACATCATCTTAGAGGAAGGCATATTTATGGATTTGAAGAATTTTCAAGAAGTTGTATCTTGGGAGAATCCCAATAATGTTTTTGATATCAGAATATTTTTGGGTCTATTGGGATATTGCTAAATGTTCATCAAGGATTTTCTCAATTGAAAAAACAACTTTAAATCCTAACCAAGAAGGGTGTTAGGTTAGAGTGGTCTGAATATTGTGGAATTTCTTCTCAACATCTTAAGAGGCATTTAAAAATTACACCAATATTGATCTAAACCAAGATGGGTAAGGAGTATAATCCGTTTTATGATGCATCTAGGATTGGACTTGGGTCAGTGTTGATGCATGGAGATCGAGTTATGGAATATGGGTTATGGAATTTGAGGCTAAATGAATGAAATTTACCTTACACATGATCTCAAATTGGCCACATCGGTTTATTCATTAAAGTGTTGGTGGAATTACATGTCAGAGAAAAGGTTTTTTTGTATAAATATCATAAAAGGATTAAATATATATTATCATAGTGTGATTCAAATATTCAATAGTATAGATGGGCTTAATGCATGAAATATTTTGATTTTTGATTTGGACTTTATACTATGAACACAGAATAGTGTTATAAATTCACTGATTTAGAAGGAATGGATTTAGGGAGTCCAAGATTCTAGTTCCAAGTAGAAGATGATGGACTTGTTTATTGAGATGCACTTAGGGGTTTAAGAGGGACATAGATAGATGAACCTCATATATTTATCATTAGAGTGTACACTTCTGATATAGATCACGAAGATATTGTATGAGGATCCAGAGTGTTTGACATTGAGGGAAAGTCTTAAAGGTTGGGAGTCACCTCCCGACCAAACTATCGATGATGATAAGATTGTTTATGTGTGTTTTCATGTTGTTATTCTTATGTATATGTGATAAGATTTTATGTGTGAGTTCCACGTCTTGATGTTGGTGGTGTATCCTTGTTTATCCAAAATATAACATAAAATGTGTAGACAGTACTAGGTTCTAGGGATGAAGAAATAGGATGCAGGTTTCATAATGTGGTGCTACACCTATCAATAGGTGAAGGCCAAGCATAAGTGATTGGGTGGTTTATTATAATAGTTTCTCATTCTAGAATGAAATTAGGATGATGTAACCATTTATTTTGTGGAAGGTCTTCCATGTAAACCATGTAATAATGATGCGGTATGGGTAATTGTGGATTTTTTTACCAAGGAGGCCCATTTCTTAACAATTCAATAGAATTTTACAATAGACTAGTTTGGTGACATGTATGTTCAGTAAATTTTATGTTTTTATGGGGTACCTCAGAGTATTATTTCAGATCATGATATGTGTTTTACTTTATGCTTTCAAAAATGGTTTTTGAATGATCATAGAGCAGATATTCTTCAGAGTACAACTTTACACTCAAAGATAAGAATTCAGGATGTACTATACAAGTCCTAGAGAAAATGTTGAGGGACTTTTTACTATATTTTTGTGAGGCTTGAGAAAATAATTTGGAACATATTTAGTTTTCCTATAAAAATATTTACCAGGAGATGATCAATGTGGGACCATATGAGGTGATTTTTGTTATGTCATGCAGATCTCTATTATGTTGGATGGAGGCCAAGGAATCAGAGTTTCTAGGGAAGAGTATCATGAAAGGGACATTGGTGCAGGTTTATTTGATTTGAAAGCATATGGATATGGAATAGAGTTGAATTAAGTCATATTTTCTCGGCATCATCAACCTATTGAGTTTGTAGAGGGTGATCATGTTTTCTTTCGGGTGTCAAAAAGGATGGGTCACCATTGAATTTGAAAAGAATGCAATTTGGCACCAATGTTTGTGGGCTCGTTTAAGATTGTGTACAGGATCATACTTATGGCATATAGATTAGAAATTCCACAATGATATAGAGTTATGAATGATGTTTTTCATGTGTTATAGCTTCAAAAGTATCATCCTGACCCTTCTGATGTGATTTATGTAGATACTGTTGATCTTGAGGTTGATACATCCTTTCAGGAGAATTCGGTTCATATTATGGATCATAGTGAAAAAGAATTTTAGGGTAAGACCATTCCATTGGTACAAGTTTAGTGGTAGTATGGAAACGTCTAGGAGGAAAATTAGGAGAGGGAGTCAGATATGTGGTCCTAGTGGCCCAATATTTTTACCTTGTAGACTTAATAATTCTAGGGAGTATGGATAAAAGATATACCATTATAAGGTGGGGAGGTTGTATGATCCTGAACCTCTAAGGAGGTGCTCCCTTGATTAAGTTTCAGTTAAGCTCCTTCTTCGTTAATGAAATGGTTCTCAAAAGTATGAGGATGCTCAGGGGTGTATCGGGGGTTCAAGACTTGAAAAAGGAATAAAAGAGACTATTCTAAGTAAAGAATATTATTGGAAGACATTTAGTACTAAAATTACACCTTAACTGTGCATATTGTAGGGGAGGGTGCATGACAGATAATCCATGAAAGGGGAAGCCTCACAACGTTGTGAACATGAAAATATCTATTTTTCATAGCCAATTTAGGGGTTTTAAACTGTTTTCTCTCCCAAGAGACCTTGCGACCTTGGCCCCTCTAGGACATAGGGTGGCACATGATTGGTGCACAGTTTTTCCAACTGTGTGGCCAAACCATATGCCCTATTAAAGAGAGGAATTTCCCAACCACCCCGTTAGGATTTTATGGATCTAACTTGATTTTATCCACCATTTCACCATACAATATATAGGTGAGAAAACTCATCATCTCATGCTTAGAAGGGATGATTACCCTTCGATTTTGATCTGGTTTGAGTGTAGTTGGGTGATAATCTATGATATAGGAGAGTATAAAATCATATTTCCTTATTTTTTGGTGGAAAATGAATTATTTAATTGTTCCTCTCCTTCTAAATCCATAAAACTTATTTTTCTAGTAGCTTTTAGGTTGAGGATATAAAGGTTTTCTGAGTTTATATTAAAGGCAATGGTTAAGAGAGAATTCATCTAAAACATTGAGGTATGTGTTCTATACATTAAATTTCATAGTATTAATGCACTATTTTATTTGTATAAGGATGTGTGTGGTGAAATATTGATGTCCATTTAGTTTCTTGGGAATGTAATGGTTATTGGATTAATTTAATGATGAATTGAAACCTCCATGATCCTCATGGGATCTGTTGAGGATGAGTAGACATGGTCTAAGGACACCCATGGGGTGTTCCTATTCCTTAAACATAGAACTGAGTTTATAAATGATAAATTGAATGTTTTATTTATTTAAACCAATGAAAATTGTTATTATCTAGTTGAATGGTATAAGGGGTCATTTTTTCTAACTTGAAAGTTCCAAATGGGTTATTAAATTTATGTGGAAAAGGGTAAATGTGAATGATGATTTAAGAAGAATCATTATATGAATGAATTGTATGAGGTAGGTGTTAGAGTGAGGATCCATTCCCATGGGTCTGGTTGGACTGATTCTCTAGGCCACACCAAGGTAATTCTTGAGTTTGGGTGTTAAAATACGGTTATACTCCAACGGGTCGGACTAGACTGATGATCTAGGGACTACTAAGGTTGTTCTTGGTTTAGGTAATCAGACTGACGCTCTATGACCCGAATGAATGCACATGATGGGAATACCTAGACCGTGGCCCTGGGGAAAGTTTATATATGTATTGTGTTTTGAAATGAACATCCTTGTGATTTAGTTAACTTTACTTCCCATGTATTATGGTTAGTTGACCAACACAGGCTGAAGCATAGTAAAAGAATATGGGTTACACATGGAACCAATGATGAAAGTGGTTAAATTAAAACGTATTAACTAATAGAACATGGTTATTATTTTGTTTGTATTTCTACTAACCATACCTCTATATACAGTATTTAGATTTTTTATTTTGTATACACCATTGGGGTGGCCTAAATATTTGTACTCACACCCTACTGGGATACCAATACTTACCCTAGTATACTTCATGGTTACAGGTTAGGAGAAGGGAAAATAACCTATTCTAGAGGGCTGATTTTGGACATAGGTATATACATGGATGAGGGAACTATAATTGTTGTTAGGGAACATTTTGAGTATTCTTCAACTTTCCTTTATTTTGGGATTTCTCTAAACATATCATTGTATGTCATCACTTGGTATATTTATGGATGGTTTTGGGTATGTACACAGTTTTGGGAAAATTGATTTGAGATGAATTTTTATTGTTTTTATTAATTATTTTTTCATATTATATCTATTATTGAGTACTATGACAAATAGGTTATTGTCTCTCCATGTGTTTTATTATCCCCTCATTGTTAGTCTGCAACCTCAAGTGTACGTGGAGGCCTGCCCGAGGACATGTTGTGAGTTGGCATGGGGAACTGATTTAGTGGATCCTAGATCGAGGGGTGACATGTCACCTTCCTCATTTAATTTATTTATAAAAAAAATATTTTTTCCAATAACAAGTTGATCAATAGATCTTTAAAAAAGAGTCTAAAAAATATTTTGTTCGAATTTTTTAGCTCTTATTTCATAACAAAACCTCAATTTTCATTATTAACAGCATTATAAGGGTTTTTAGGTTGTAGAAAAAAAATACCAATGCTCAAATTAATTTAATATAGTACTATTATTTCATATACTAGCTTGAAAATTTCAAATAATATTTTCCAAGGGATAGTCTTTAGATTTTTTTTAAGATGTAGGTAAATGTCTAGAAGGATATTAAGCTTTGATAGGGTTTTTGGAAGAAGGTGGATCATTAAAAGTAAAAAGGTCAACGTAATATTGATCTTTAAATTGAAATGTAGTTTTAGGAATATTTTCATCAAATTTTATAAGAATTTATTTTTTAATGCCTTTTGTTCTTTTTTGAAGACTAATTAGGATTTACTTGATTTTGAGTTCCCAAGAAAGATTCCTTCATCATATTTTGGATAAAATTTCCCTACGTTGTATTTAGTGTTAAGAATATTACATTTAAATCTAAACACTTTAAAAAATATAACTTTTAAAATTTTTTATTTTCAAAGTTCATATGGGGTTTTTTTTTGAAAGGTTCTTATAATAACATGGTTTATGATATAAAATATAGTATAGATCACCTCAACCCAAAATTTTTATGGGAGTTTGAAATCATTCAATGGCCCACTTGATATTTCATGAAGAGTTTGATTCCATATCAAGATTTCCACATTTGATTGACATGTTGTAGGAGTAGAAAATGTGTGATTATAAACTTATCTAGTAAAAAGTTCATCAAACACTTAAAATCAAACTCCTCCCATGATCACTTAGAGTAAAAATTATTTTTCCCCTTTTTTATCTTTTAACCTTCATGGTGTATCTTATGAAGACTTTATAGGCCTAATTTTTTATGTTATATGGAAAAGACCCAACTCAATATTTTATAATCACTTACAATCAAAAAATTGTATTTTTTTCCTTAATTACTTTCGGCCTCTATTGGCCCAAAAAAGATCAAAGTGAACAAGATCAAGAAATTTAGAGGTCTATGATTATTTTTTAGGTTTAAAATATGTTTTTTGTGGCCTAGAAAGTTTTAAAAGTTTTACAAAAATATAATATTTGAAATGAATTTTTTGTGAAATCTTCTACTAGTTGATATTAGTTGAGCTAAATGACTGTATGAGTGCTACAATGACCAAGGCGTCTAGGAAAAACAGAATAATAACGATGTTGAACAATCAAATATTTAACATTTTAAGAAGAAAATGTTTTTAAAATGATAATATAAAAATTTTAAAAGCAAAATGTGGTAAATAAATGTTTTCCTTTTGAGATAAAAAATGTTGAATTTTTTTTCTAAAGATATTTTTAAACCATTATTTCATAACAATATAATTATTTAAAAATTGTTTTTTAAACCATCGAAAAATAAAACAACTTTTATGAGATTTGATTCTAAAAAATTTATTATACCTATATAGATGATTTTACTACGTGAATTATCACTGAAAATAATGTATCCTCCATCGATTTTTTCACGTTGATTAAATTTGGAGTGGTCCTACACATGTGTTGAGAGAATCCACTATCCATGTTCCACATTTATTTTTAGGATTTACTATTTTGTCATTATTCTAACAAAATTAAGATATTAAGATTTTGGTACCCATATTTTAGGTCCACATATGTTATCTAAGAGGGATTTTGGAAAAAAATTGTTTCGGGTCTTTTTTTAGAAGATATATGGGATGAAATATTAATAATTTTAGTTCTACTATATTAATATTCTTTGGAATTAAATTTATGAATTAAAAGAAAAATTTTATGAAAATAATTACAAAATTTATTTTATAAAATTTTCTTTACAAAAATCATTTTTTTCTAAAAATTATAACCATTTAAAATAACAAAAACCAAAATGATATTTATAGGTTATTGAGAACCCAAAATTTTATTTAATTTTTTTACCACCTAGGTTGAATTTCATGATATAGTTTTCTATATCATTTATTATCAATTATAAATCATTAAAATTCTTTTGATTATTCAATTTCATATATAATTAATATTCTTCATTTTCAAGTTGATTATTTTCTTTAAGTACTCGATTATTCTTAATTTTAATTTCTGTAAAAATTGAGGTTAGTTCACATAAACCTTCTTCAAGTTGATCAAGATCATATTTTAGATCTTTATAAATTTTGTGGTTAGAATAATAAACTAAATTAGAGAAATTTGAGGAGTAATAAGAAAAGGAATTTGAGATTACTTTGTCACTAACCTCAATTTAGGCCATGATACACTTTTGAAATTATTCACATGACTCACAAGAGGGGATAGAATAATCACTTTCAATTCTAGTTGAAACCTTGAAAGATTTACTAATTTTATTTTTCTTCTATTTGTTATTATTTTTTTATCAAGGGGTTTTCTAGGATTAGGTGACCCTTTTTTATTCAAAGCACAACACTTCTTGTTCACTTTGTTCATACAAATTTTTTTCATGTTGGTATTATTTAATTCTATTGAATAAATTTTTCATATTCTTGGATAGATAATCCATTTCATTGACATCGTATGAATTTTCATTAATTTCCTTGAAGAATATTATATTTTTATCCTTTTTTAATATCCTTTCTTTTCAGTTTTCCTCTTCATTATGATCTCATAATTCATGATGGATATTAGCTCCTGTAATTTCATTTTATTTATGTTTCTCACTTATTTTATTTTTGTACCCTTGGGTTCTTAATTTCTAGGTAATAACCAAAGGATAATTTTCAAAAAAGTTTCTATAAAAAAATCATCACCAATATACTTTAGACTATTGCAAATATCAATGAATTGTGTAAACATATCAGTAATGAATTCACTTGGATAAACATTAAATCATTAAAAATCGTATCTAAACATGAAATCCTTGTATCTTTAACATTATTCATTCATTTATGAGATACTTATATAAATTTATAGATTTAGTTTATTGTTTTAGATATAAAAAAGTGATTACACTCCTTATGATCTAAAACAAAATATAAATCAATCATAGATTTTTATTAATTTCAAAAGTATTTATGTCATCAGAAGTCCATTTGTCCTATGATTTTTAGAAGGTGTAAATCCATAAATAATTTTTTTTAAAAAGATACCATACACTACCAAGAAAAGTGGACATGTTTTTTTTATAGTATCTATAGTCTAAATCATTAAAAAGATGAACAATCCATATCATGTCCTTTGAGACCACCATTGTTGTTTGAATAATATTTCCTATTAAAAATATCAAAATTTAAAATTTGTTAATATTTTTTTAATTAAAAATTATTTTTTAAAAGAGTGTATTTTTAGAAACATAAATAGAAACCATTTGATACCAAATTTAGGTTTGATTTAATATTTAAAGAAGCATGGTGAGTTTATTTAAAAAAAATTAAAACGATTCTATAAAATAAAATAGAATATCATGCTTGCATTTTATTTAAGAATAAAACAATCAAATTATAGAGCACATAGAGGATATAAAAATTTATGTATATCAATAATTAAATTATATAAATTAAAAAGGAACACTTTAATAAATGATTTTTTCAATATCTCCAGAATGATCCCATACCACTCATCCTTTAAAGAAGGACTGATTGGTTTATATTTATCCAATAGTTTTAATAAAACCATGAACCAAAGAAGAACATAATGAATCCCTTGGTTTTAATGGAAACCAAGAACCAAGAAACCTCATGTTAATAGTAGTGATTATCTAAAAAATAATATGAAGAAGATAGTGTTTTTTACAAACCCTTTACAAAGAATTTAACTATCTTTAAAATATTTATATGTACAGGAAATATTATGAGAGAGTGAGATGAATGATTAAATAATAAGATCCATTAAAAAATTATAGTAATAGAGAAATAAAAAGTATTAAAAAATAGGGGAAATTTAAAATGGGATTGAAACCATTAAGCCATGTTTTCCATTCAAGAACTAGAAGAATCATTGAGATCTCTTGGAAATGCACATAATAGATCAATCAAGAATATCTCAGTGGAATGAAGTTGTCATAAATGTTAATTACTGATATCCAAGACTCATTTAGAATCCATTATAGACTTTATAGGACCTGGGGTCCCTTATTTCAATAAAAGGATTTAAAGTGCTGAGTCAAGGAATTTAATATCCTTAATTAATGCTTGTTGACTGACCTGGATTGAAACCACTTGGTAGATAGTCCAATACCACCAAGTAGTTGGTTCCATTACTATAGATTCTTGGGATACTGAAGACTCTACTGGGTATTTTTTATTCTCCATTAGGTATATGGTGAGCCAATTAGAAGTAATATTATTATATATAAAGCTAATTCTTATCCAGTTAGATTTAGCTGGGTAGCCAGTGGTACTTATAGAGGTATGAAACATATGTCCATCACCACTAGTTAGATAGTGGCCTTCTACACGGTAGATGGTGAAACCAAGCAATGATAACTTTAGAAGTGACCTTATGTACTCATTTGGAAGTATCCCCTTGGTCTATCAATTCATTATGATAATTTATAAACACTATAACCATGAAACACTCAAATAATGTTTTAAACACATGAATTGATTTTGATAAAAAAACAAATTAAAGGTTCTACACCTATGTGAATGATGACAAAACCATTAACTAGATTTTTATTAATTAAAATAAAATACCAGATATAAAGAATCAAAACACAGTAAAGTCTAGAGAATCTATATGAGTAATTAAACCCTAGATAAATTAGGTATTGGTCCTCAAACCCATCATATGTAGTTAGTGATTTACCTTTCATGGATGAACACACTCTACACACTCATGAATGGAACGATATATTAGAAATAGAAAAATAAATAATAAATAAAAATAGATAAATCCACTTATTGTAATAATATTATATTTTAAAATAATATTATGTTGGCATGCAACACCGAGTTTAAATGAACCATGAAATAATATTATTTTAATCAGGATAATAATAAAAAAGTAATTGAATTTTTGGGTATTAATAAGATTAATCACCTTTTGAAATATAAGTATAATAGCCCCACTCAATAAAAATTTATAAATTAATTCTTAGAAAATAAGAACTCATTTTTTAGTAAAGTTATTTTATAATTTCATAATACATTTTATTCAAAAAAGTTTTTTATTTCTTTTTTTGAGAAAATTATTATAATTAATTTATACCAAATTTAGAAATTACATTTTATAAAAGCTTAAAATTTTTAAATCATCAAATCAAAATTATATTTTTATGAACTTTTTTGATTTTTCTGAAAAATTAAATGTTATAGTGAATCATTAAAATTAATGATTTTAGAGATTACTATCTTTTACATTCAAGTATTTAAAAAGTAATTTTTTAAAAAAATTGGTTTCAAAATGTAATTAGTTAATTTTGTGTAAGAAAATCCAATTATTATTTTTTAATTTACATTATGATTAATTTTGGTATCAAAACATTTTTATACTGAAAATTTTATTTTTTTTGGAAAGTTGTTTTTCATCGCATTTTGCAGATTTACTTTAAAACTAATTACATCCACTTATATGGATTGAATTTGATAATATGGATTCAATAGATATAATAATAATATTAAAATTTTGTGAATATTTTAACTTTATTTTTTTTATAATTAATAGTTACCATGGTCAATGTTTATCACCGCATTAGACAACAAATTGGGTCATCTAGAGTTACAACTAATGTGAAAAGGGTTTAAGATCACTCTAAAACATTACATTAATCTATATTATGTGTTTAATTCAACCATGTAAATCCAATATTATAACATATGTTATTTTGGTTCAATTTTTACTTTATATATACCTTCATATTATTTTAAGTAAAGAAATATTTAAAAATGTTTCTTTCTTGCTTTTAATATTTGTAATATTTTGTGATAGAGATAAAAATAAGCAATTAATGATTATAATTTTTTTTAAATATTGTTATTTATTTATAATTGTATTTTTTTTAAATTTAATTGATGAAATAATTACCTTAAAACATTATCCAATAATGACACACTGCTTATGCAAGCAGTATAAAAATTAAGTAAATGATTTTAAAAACATATAGATTAATATTTTTGGGGGAGTTATGATGTTCCATGAATTTTTTAGATAAATATAATGTAATATTTATGTGTCAAATGTTTATATTAAAACAAAATTACTATCTTGATATTTTATTTAAAATTAATTTCGTGAATAGTCGAGAAAATGACTTTAATTGTATTTTATGTCACTTAATATTTCATTAAATGATTAAAAATTCATAAAAATATTATATTTACCAAATTTAAAGGGATATGGTAGATGATATACACCATTTTACACTTATGAGTTACTTTTACTTTTATATTAACTTTTATGACCCCTAAAGAGTAAAAAAAATTGTTTTCATTGTAATCGTTAAATGGTTTAATGAGAGGTGAAAACTAAATAGTAAGGGTTAAAAAATCACATAAACTTATCTAAATAGTATTTAATGAGATTATTAAAACATATATTCACCCCATATTTTGAATATATCAATTTGGTAACACATGAAGATAAAAACTAATTTATATTAATTTTATTCTTTATATGATTCCAAGGGTTCCCCTCTCCTCTCGTATATAATGAAACCACTTATCCTCTCTTTATCACCCTTCTTTAGAAATGTATCTCAACTAAAACCTATAAAAACCTATTATTAACATCCTAATATAAATTCTATTGGTTCTATGATTATTAAAATATAATTCCTAGGGTCCTTAAGGAGACAACCAATGGTGATTCTTCAAAGAGGAGGTAATCATATATATTGAGTATTTTCATTTTACTTCTAATTTTACCCCCATTAATTTTATTATAAACATTAAAATATAATTAAATAAGTATATAATATATAATGAGACATTATTATATTAATTTAATAACCTTATTCAGCTACATTTTGTTCTATGGGGAATGAAAACATTGTTTGCGCGTACATGTGGACTAACAACGCCACAAAGCGATGTGTTTCATTTTCCATTACCACCTCACATATCCATTTATAATGACATATTTAATATCTGTATATGATATTTTTGACATAATTTTATTTATTTAAATATAATATATCATTTATTTTCTCACCCTTCCATCCTTTGGAAGTTGGTAACATCGTTCATGTGTACATGTGGATTACCACCTCCATGAAGCAATGTGATTCATTTTTCATTTATGAATTTAATGGATGGTTATGAAATAATATTTGATGAATAAAAATGATAAATATTAAATTATTATTATTATTTATATGATTAAATAGTGAACCATTTGACCAAGGTGAACCTACCAAAGTCATTTTTCAATTATGAACTGAATGTCCTAAAAAAACTGACCTGGATATACATGATTATGTAATTAAATATGCCATTTAGAAGATTAATAAATGTTTTATTGATAAGGAAATAAACTTGTAAATAGTTATTAGAAGATAAATAATTAAATAATTTTTATTATATAATATTTAAAGTACATACATAGAATGTATGGACTTGAGGTAAGGGGTTTTTTAAATCATTTTATTTTTATTGGGTTATAACACTTATTCATTGAATTTTGTATGTCGTTATTATGTATAAATTAATATTTAAATTGTTTTATAATGTATTTAAACTATTTTATTTGGATTTAAATATGCTCACATAATCACATCATGTATTAATTCTCATATCAAATGTTACAACCTTTTCCAGGATTCTTTTTATCTCAATCTAATTTTCTTAAGATATGTTTCAGGTCATCAAACATGATTTATTTGTATGGTGTAATCAATAATGTATTAATGAATTTTGAAATTTTACTTCATGAATTTTTTTGAATTTATATATCCATATAACATTCTTTCTTCAAATTTCTTATGATTTGATAGTTACTAAAGTGGTTAGTGTGTCTCATATCACTGTAGTTTCTAGGAGATACATGCCTTATTCACCGTTTTTTTATTTCATGTTCTGTATATACTACCCATTTTCAATTTTACATCATTAGTATATTTATAATCATGGTATTTAGTGTTTCATTTGATGTTATTTCCATCGTGGGGTCTATGATACATAAATTACCAAAGCGGTAAGGGTTTTATGTTATAATCTCACTTTTTACTGGGATTGTTTATTCCTTAATTTATGATAATGAAATTATATGATCCATATCTCAAAAATATTATGTTTTTATTATTATCTTGTTGTTTATTTAAATTTCATGTTTTCCATTCATTTTCCTCTCCCTAAGTACTTAAAATATTGAAATAATGTTTTTAAGGAAACCAAATTTGTTTTTCTATTTGATATTGAATATTTTTATTCCCTCACAATATTGTCATTAAAAAAATTAAATAATGTTTTTATTAATATCAAATTACTAATTAATGTTATTTTTACCCCTGTATTAATATATATATAAATGTGTAAAAGGAATCTTCTAATCATTTTCTAAACAAGTTACTTTTTATAAAAGGAATGAACAAAATCATTGTTTTAAGATATATCACATGAAAAATTTCACTATCATTATAAAAATAATTTCAATTGAATATCACATTAAATGATTACATGGTTATTTTTAAAAATTAACTTTAAAAATATTTTTTCATTTTTTTAAGGTATGAAAAAAGGACATTTTCCCCTATTCTAAATGAAATGTTTTAAATGTTATTTTATAGTTATTTTAATATATGTAATCATCTTATAATGATACATATGATTTAATAGGAATATAATTTTGGATACCATCTATATTATTTCTCTTTCTGATATTAAATTATTGTTTTAAAGTATTTATCATGAAACCCATTTCTTGTTCATGTGTAAATCAAGATATAATTCAATTTAAGTAGTTTTTAAATGGTTAATGATGAAAATTAAATATTACATGTTTTATATTCATGTATAGTTAATATAAATTATTTATGATTATGGGTGATCATGATATATCTATCCAATTCATTGAGTAATGTTCATTGTCATTAATGGAAAGAAGGATGGGGTAAATCGGGGAGGATTCTCCAATAGAATTATATGGGGTCCAATTATTTATAACATGATTGTAAATGGGTGATGAAGAAAATAATATAATATACGAACACATTTCCTCTATTATTGTGTTTATAATGATTCCATTGATCAAGATTGATTTCACATGGATCATGATTAATGAAACTTATGAATATTTTTATTGAAAAATATTTATTCCATGTCATATGTTTTATGATACAGGTTTTTATGAGTATTAATTCTCTTATGTTATTCTTTGTTTCTTTATACACATATGATCATATCATGCTCATTAATGATATTCAATTGGTAATACTTATGTTTACCATTACTGGGTATTTGGGCTCACCCATTTCATATGTTTTATTATCCCCATGTTATAAAGAAATATTTTATGTAAGAAATGTATAAAAGGGTTTCATGTAACACACTGATATTTTTATATTTCTATTTAAATAATAGGTTTTCTTCAATAGCTTACATTATATATAACTATGAGTTTAGACGAACCAGATAACATTATTAAAATATTATGCGCATGTTATCACCTAGTTGTTAGATTAGAGAGTTTGAATATTAATAATTAAATTACATAAAATATAATGTCTACATATTTATAAAATTAATTTAGTTATCAAATTATTATAATTAAAATAAAATAAAAAATTTAATTTTTTTAAAGAAAATTATTCGTGAAAAATATTATTATTAATAAATTAAATTAATCAATATTAGATTATAATTTTAGTGAAATTTATATATTATATATTAAATAATTTTTTAACATTCATCAAATATTTTTTTTATTTTATATAGGATAATAATAATTATATTTTTATGCTTAAAATGCATTTTTCTGAAAATCATTTTTTGTCGTATTTTAAACACTTATTTTAAAATTAATTTATTCCATATATTAGTATTGAATTAGATTAAATTAATTAAATATTTATAAATAGGAGGTTCAAATATGTTAAATATTTTCCTTTTATTTAGTGTCAATATGAATAGTAAACGTGGTAAAATTTATAACCTCTGTAAAGGGTAAATCATGAAATCCGAGGTTAAAACTAAATGACAAGGCCATAATTTTTTATCAAAATTCTTATTGGATGAATATAATTTTATTCTTATCACCTTAGTATATTACTTTAGTTTTATAAATGATAATTCTTTGTAAAAATGACTTACATATTGTTTAAATCAAATGAAGTTACAAAATGTCACTCTCTTAGTTTTAAATATCCTTTATGTGCCCACATAGGGACACAAAATAGTTATAAATGAATATTAATACTAATTTTGTAAATAATGAAATAATATTCATGATATTAAATTATTTATAATTTGTAGTTATTATAAAATTACCATAACTGCATACAGAATAGCAAATCCATATTTATTCAATTAATTTTTAAAATAAAATAAAAGATTTTTAAAATATTAAAAGTGATATAATTTGATTAACTTATAGGTTTACATGATTTTTTATAAGTATATGACATATTAGTGTTTTTATAAAATATTATATTATAATTTTAACATTTTCTTTATGTTTATAAATTCAAATTAAATGAAAATTTTAAAATTGACAATAATGATATTTTATGAAAATTATATTTTATTAAATTATTTTAAAAACATAAAAATCATGAATTAAGACAATTTGGATATTATATTGTCTACAATTTAATAAACCTTCCATTTAAGGGGCAATTTTGACTTTTAAGTAAAAATTAAAACCCTTTAATATTGAAAAAGATGTTACTGCAATGAAAATTTAAATTTTTTAACTACTTATTAATTAAAAGAATTTGGATTAAAATTACACAAAAACTTATCTAAATTATTTTTTTTATTAAATTGAAACCTTATATTAACTTATCTTCAAATACCTAACCATTTGGAAGAATTTGGATTTATAATGAATTTATTATAATTTAATCTTTTGAGAAATTCTAAAAGAGCCCCTCACCTCAATTATAAAAGGGAACATCTCCCTAAATTTCTTAAACCAATTTGTGTCTTATAGCTCAAAATAACTATAAAAAATTATCTTATAAAATTATTTATACACATTTTATATTTTTTATGATTCTGAAAATACCAATCCAAGAACCTTTTAAAGGATATCTGAAGGATTAATTTCAAACAAGAGGTAATCACCTTAACAGATCACTTTCTTTTCTACTCCAGTTTAACTCCAAAAAATCTATTTTATTTCAAATAGAATAATAAATACAATATCCTAAATTTCTTGAAATGTTATTTTTATTATTAAAACACAATTATACACTATCTTTCCAATCAAATGAGAAGTGAATTTATCACTTGTGTGTATGTACGAATTACCCTTTCCACATAGAGATACAATTCATTATCCATCACTATATTTTATATTTGTGTATTATGATGATTTAAGTATTTATATATTATATCTATGACTTAAATATACTTATATGATGATAATATCTTGTCTACCTTCTTACCATCAAACCCTTTGGGAAATGATAATGGCGCTCGTGCATAGGTGTGGACTACCACCTCTACGAAGTGTTGTGATTTTTTTCATTTATATTTTTATTAGATGGTAATTAGGATGAATTTTATTTTATATATGTGATATAATAATTATACTGTAATGTTGAATTAATATTTCCCTTTTATATATTCCATCCCTTGAAAAATTAAAGAAATGTTCATGCGTACGTATGGTTTATCATCTCTATTAGTGGTGTAATTCATTTTTATATGTATATATTATACAAATGAACATAAATATGTATATAATGAATATATATGATATTTATATCATTATTAATATTATATATGAAATTTAATCAATATAAATAAAAAAGGAACGAAACTATAGAACAAAAATAATTAGTCAACACGACTAAATAGTGATTTTAATAAGTAATTATTGATAAAAGGTGGTGTTGAAATGTAATACAGAGACCATATATAAGAATATGTTTCTAATGATGAAATATTATAATCAATCACTCATTACACTCATGAATTTTCTTATACTCTTTTAATTTATTGAAAATAATTATTTTCCTTTCATTTTCTTCACCTTATGCAGCCAAGACCAAAAATATGTCTTTATGGAAAAGCATCTGCATTTATCTCTTCAGTCAAAAGAAACATTTTCTTCTATTTCCATGTTTTTTTAAAAAATTTCAAAGAAGATTTTTAATATTATCATATGATTATTTAGATTTATTTTTACTAATCTTTTAGTTTTTACGAAATTCCTTGAAATGAATCTTCTTGTCTTTTTCCAAATGAGGTACTTTGTGACTTTTTCAAAAAAATTATAGAAGGAATGTTTTTAACTTATATGGTATGAATGAATTTTCTCACCATAATTAAAATTTGTTTACTATGATTTTTTTTACAATTTTACAAGGTTCTTTTCTAAGAAAATTTTTCCTTTCTATGTGCATAGATTTATTTCTAAGTGATTTTAAAATGGAAATGATATTTTCCTAATGAATGTTTTAATGTCTTTTTGATATTATTTCTATTAATTAATGATAGAAACCCTTGATTTCAATTATACATTACTGAAGATATGATCTAATGATACCATTCTTATTTTTTGTTTGGATGGTTTATGAATATTATGGTGCAATGTTTATGAAACCCATTTCTTTTCCATGGGTAATGCTCTGATTAAATGATAAAATGTTTATGAAACTCATTTTTTTTCGAAAGGTTATGCTATGATAAAATGATGAAATGTTGATGAAACCCACTTCTTTTCATGTTTTTGATATGTTATGATCTTTTGGTATACATATGTATGATTTTTAATTATATGATGGGTGAGACCTACATCTCCCTCCAATTTACTGGGTAAAGATTGATATCTCATGAGATAAATAAGACTATAATAGGGATTGAACCCGGTTCAGTAAGGGACTATGTCCACTATGAAAATCTTGGGAGCTAACCATGAATACTACAATGGTTTTGAGATTGAACCCATTCCACCGTGATAGCCTTAGAAATGAGCCTTAGTACTAAGGAAATTATTTTCTATGCTTGTGTATATGCCTTAGTTTTAGGTATTATGATAATGTTATGACCTAATTTATCATGTTCATTCATTAAATTATGATTAATGTCTTATAAAATTAATATATTTATACCATGAACAAATATTATGATCGATTAAATGTAGGTTATGGTTTTATAATGTTAATATCATGTTCTCATACCAGTTTTATCATGTTATTTATATATGATCATTAATATCTCCCTTGTTAACCCTTAACGAGAATCAAATATCACCCTTTATTTTGTTTCCCTTCCCAGGTTATGAAGAAAGGTTTTATGTATAATATTTATAACAAGGGTTAGAGTTATAAATATGTAAGTGGGATATGATGTAAAATTATTATGAACCAATTTTTTATATTTCTATGTTTCCCTAGATACTGAACTTATAAGATTATAGTTTGGATCATTATGTTTTATAAATAATATACATATGATTTTATATAATATGTATGTACAAAAATTATGGGTCACAATAGTTAGTATCAATGAAAGGTTTAGTTATCCTTTGTAAACAATGATGAGAAAACTTTTGTAAGAACCCTAGGGATATATCTATGTATAGGATAAAATTCTAATGTTGTGGTAACGATTGTGAATAAATTAGGTAAATCCTAAATTTTCATAGAACGGGTATGGATTTATATTTTCTTTATTTTTTTCATAATTATGTTTTTTCCTACTATGATTATTATTGATAAAACAATGCTTTTTTATTTTAGTTAATTGCTAGAACCCAAAGGAAATATGTTAACACTGAATGCGATGGATGGTGAAATTATTTTCCTAATGAAAAATTAAATTTTATTGTAGACAAAATATAAATTCATATTTCAATACTCACATGACTTTATAAATAAATCAATCTTGATGAGATTACATATTAGAAAAGAAGGGAAAATGTTTTGTTTAGTCCTTCATAAAGAAAATCCACATTAATTTAGTGGATCCACCGATCCAATAATCATTGATCAATGGATAAATACCACTAGAAAGATATTTTATGTTATTTAGTGTTTCGAACATGAGAAATTTGTTAAGACTATTTTTCATTTAAAAGGAGAAGTATATTATTGGTGGAATCTTATCACGAACATGAGAGAATAAGAAGAAATTGAATCTATGGAGTGGAAAAAAATTTATAGCTTATTACTCAATGAATAATTTACTCATAATATTCATAAAAAAATAAATAAATAATTCCTTGAGTTAAATCATAATGATGATTAATCTATTGGTACTTATGTAGCATATTTCACAAGAACAGTGAGATATGCTTCTAATATTATCCTTCAACCTGAATGTATGATTGATCAATTATTCATTGTTTTAGATACATGACATTGAGAGGAGTTAGCCACAAGGGACTTCAATTACTATGAAGAAATTTTTTGATTTCACTCAAGGTGAACATAGATATTGGAGTTACCCATCAATCACATGGCTTTGATAAGACAATAAAAATGGAATTCAATAGAAATTATAAAAACCATAGAGAGAAAAAGATGATTCATCCTTTATACTCGATATACGGAAGGAAACATGGGGGAAGTTTTCTAAAGGGAATTGGTAAATATTACATGTATGGAATGGAATTTAATTGGGAAATTGAATTATAAATTTATGGGAAGAAGTCAGCATATGATGCCAATAGATAGAAAAATCGATAGAATCTACCACCCACACGCTATTGTTTTAAATACAAGGAGTATGGTCATTATGCTAACCAGTTCCCAAATTTTAATGTCAAATATTATAATTTACATAAACAATAACTTAAATCTATATATAAAGGTAGATATCATGCATTCACTATTTATTATGAGGGATATGATAATTACCTTGTGAAAGGTACACTTACCATCCACTCTAGAACTGCTAATATCTTATTTGGTTATATATCTACCCACTCTTTTATATATAAATAGTTTTCTAAGGGTATCACAATACCACCTCAAAAATTAGATATTGAGTTAATAGTAAAACCATGAATGATATAATGATTACATCCCAAGTATATAATTCTTCTTCAGTTGAAGTTTATGGCAATGTATTTCTTAAAAATGTTATCATTCTTCCTCTAGTTAAATTTGAGGTTATTTTGGGTGTGTATTGGATTACATTATGTAAATACCACATCAATTTCCAAGGAATGGAGGTTAATTTTGGTAATATAAACCAAAATATGAACACCTATCAATGTGAGGAAAAAATTAACTTCTGATGGAAATTAAATCCATCGTATGTGTCATGATTCTTATTAAAATGGAGTTTTTATCTCAGATGGTTGGGTAGATACCCCAAATCGAAGATATGTATATTGTGTGAGAGTATATTGATGTATTTCGAAAAGAGTTTCCAGGTTTTTCCACTGAATCGTGAAGTTGAGTTTTCAATATAATGCAAACCTAGTGCTACACAAATTTTCAATACTCAAAATACAATTTCCCCGATTGAGTATCAAGAATTAAAGAATAAACTCTAGGAGAATATTGAAAAGGGATTCATTTGGACAATTTTTTCACCTTGGGGTTCACCTATTTTTCTATTAAGAAGAAATATGGATTAATGATACACTACATTTATTATTGAGAACTTACGAATATTACTATCAAGAACAAGTATCCTCTACCCCATATTGATGACTTGTTTGATAAACAATTTGGAGATAAATACTAATCTAAATTTGATATTCATTTTGAATATCATCAATTGATGGTAAGAAAAGAGGATATACCCAATATATAATTATATACAATTTATGTACACTATGAATTTATAGTGATTACATTTGGTCTTACTAATCCCCCCACCATCTTCATGGATTTAATTAATAGTGTCTTTAGAGATTACCTTGATTAGTTTGTGGTTGTATTAATGGAAGATAATTGTATTTATTAAAAATGAAATGAAGAGTATTTATAATTGTGATGAAGACCCTAAGGAAGAATATGATTAATGAGAAATTAACTAAGTGATAATTTTGGCTTCAAAAACATTCATTCTTGGGTCATATAATCTCAAGTGAGGGTATATCAGTAGAATCTCCAAAGATAGAATGTATTGAACATTGGCTCATACAAACCAATGTGACTAAGATCCATATATTTCATAGTATTCCTGGATATTATCAGTGCTTTATATAGAATTTTTCATGATCAGAAAATCCACTATCTAAGTTAAATTGGATGGGATCCATGTTTTTTTATAGATAAATGTGAGTAATGTTTCAAGGAACTGAAGAGAAGGATAGTTATTACACTTGTGCATACCCTAACCTATAGTGATGAAGGGTTTTTAATTTATAGTGTTGAATCAAATTAGGAATTGGGATGAATCCTCATGTTGAATTATATGGTTATAGATTCCTCATCCTGAAAATTTAAGGTCCGTGAGAAAAAAAACCAAACTCATGATTTATAGTTAGCAGTGGAATTTGTTTCATTAAAGATATAGAGGAAATTATCTCTACGGAGAAAAGTGTAACATATATACCAATCAAAAAATTCTTAAGAATATTTTCACTCAAAAAGAGTTGAACATGCTACAAAGAAGATGGTTGGAGGTGATTAACTATTATAATATCTCAATACATTACCACCCTGTAAAAACACAAGGTGGAAAATTATCTAAGTCGAAAAGATCATGCTAACTAATCTATAATGAGGATCCCAAAAGATCCAATATTTTTGGAGTTTTAAAGTATGGATCTTGATATCTTGAATGAAGGGTAGAAATTGTATATTTCTCAAATGAGTTTTCAACCATCTATTCATGTAAATATTAAAGAGGCATATAAGACAGATGGATCACTATAAAAGAAGGTGAGAATTGTTCTTGTGTTTAACTTTTATCATGACAAGATGATAAGATACAAGAACCATTTATGTGATCTGTCTGTACCAGATTTAAAGAAGCTATTATAGGAGGCTCATATCGCTTCATTATATATTCATCCTATAATTATAAATATGTATATAGAATTTAAAGATAATTTTTGGTGGGATGGAATGAATAGAGATATTGTAAATCTTGTATCTCAGTGCTTAGTATGTCAATAACTTAATGTTGAGAGATATAATTCTAATGGTATGTTATAACCATTACGTATACCATAATGAAAATGAATAAACATCACCATATATTTTATCATTGGTCTTCCCAAAACATATAAAGGGAATAATGGTATTTGGGTTGTATTCAATCACCTTACATTGTCATCACACCTCATTTCCATTAGAGAATATTTATAAATAATATTACTTGGTTATATATTAAGTAAATGGTAATATTTCATTGTGTAGAAATATCAATTGTATCTAATCAAAATCCATGTTTTACATCAATGATTTTGAGAAGTCTTTAGAAGGCTCTGGATGAATAGTTATGTTTTAGCACTACTTATTATCCTTAGATAGATAGTAATTTTGAGAAGAAAATTTAAACTCAAGAAGACATTATGGGAGTTTTTTATATTGATTTAAAAGGTGGTTTGGAATAACACCTTCCTTTGGTAGAATTTTTTTACAACAATATCTTTTACTCCAACATTCAGATGGATCATTAAGAAGATCTTTATGGTAGGAAGTGCCGAACTCCAATGTGTTAAAATGAAGATGGATAAATAACTCTATTGGGATCTGATCTATCAGAGGAAATTATATATAATGTTAGATCAATTCAATATCACATAATATTATATTCATGTTGACAAAACATTATGCTGACAATTATTTGAAATATCTATAGTGTGAAGTTGATAATAGGGTTATCTTATGAATATGTACCTGGAAGAGGGTGATGATATTTGGAAATATCATAAATATAATCCCTAGGTATATTGGTCCATTTTATATTCTTTATTATTTCGGGAAGGTAGATTATCAATTGGTGCTTCCACTGAATCTATCTCAAGTTCATGTTGTATTCCATATATCTCTCATGAGAAAGTACATACTTGATAAATCACATAAACTGAACTTATATATCATACTTCTAGGAAAATATATTTATTATGAAGAAAAACTAGTGTAGATTTTTTATCATACGGGTAATGTGTCATGAAATAATACCAAAAATCTAGTCAATGTTTTGTGGGGAAATCACCAATTTTGAAGAAGTTATGTGGGAGCCTGAGGATGTGATGAGACATAAGTATCCTCATATGTTTTTTTCAATGTGATAAATTTTGAGAGTGAAATTAATTTTAAGTGGGGTATAATATAAGACCTTGATAATTTCATATTTCTCTTTAAATTATTTGATTTATTTGATAGCTCATGTAACACATAACAATAAGTTTAGACGAACTGCATAACATTATTAAAATATTATTTTTCCATTATCTCAAAGCCATTTTATTACAAGGTATGAATATTTATAACTAAATTATGAAAAATATATATACTACACCTTTATATAATTAATTCATTAGTTATCAAATGATTCAAATTAAAAAGAAAAAATTATATGAAAATGAAAGTGACGTTTTTCTAGAAAATCATTTTTATGTGTGCAATGTAATTTTGTTAATAAATTAAATTAATCAATATTGGTGAAATATTTTACTGTAATTTTATATTATATATTCAATAAAATATTTTAACATTAATATAATATTTTTTATTAGGCATAGGATAATAATAATTCGAGTTTTATGTTTAAAAATGTATTTTTATAAAAAGAACATTTTGTCACATTTTGAGAACTTATTTGGAAATTAACTTATTAAATTTATAGGTATTTAATTATATGAAATTAATTATATATTTATAATAATGATGTTCAAATTTGGTAAATAAATCCCTTTTATTTGTTGTATATATGAATAGTAACTGTGGTAAAATTTATCACATAGGTAAAGGTTAAATCGGGTTAATCTAAGATAAAAATAGTTGATATGGACATAATTGTTTTATCCTAATTATTATTGGTTGATTTTAACTAGACACGTATCACCTTATTCTTTAAATTTAGGTGTTTAATGGATACTTTTCCCTGAAAATCACGTGTAATTTATTTAAATCAGAGAAAGTTGCAAAATGACACTCTCTTGGTTTTAAAATATAATTTATATGTTCACATAGAAAAAAACTAGCCATTAATAAATATTAAAATTAATTTTGGGAATAATTAAATTATATTCATGATAGTAATTTATTTATAAATTATAGTTATTATATAATTACCTTAAATGCTTACATAATGCCAAAATAGTATTTATTAAATTAATAAAAAATAAAATAAAGGATTTTGATTATATAATTTATGTAATTTATAGTTTTCAATTAATTTTATATGTGAATATGAAATATTATTATTATTTTAGAATATTATATTCGAATGATAACGTTTTATTTATGTATTTTAAGTAAAATTTAATGAATAGTGTAAAAATTGAAAATAATGATATTTTATAAAAATAATAATTTATTAAATAATTTAAAAATCATAAAAATCTTTAAATAAGAAAAATTAGATTTTATGGTTATAAAATTTCACAATTTTGAATGTTATTGTATAATTGTCAGCTTATAAGTAAAAATTACAACCCTTTAATATTGAAAAATTTATTATCGTAGTTAAAATTAAAATTAATTAACTAAGGGTTAATCAAAATGATAAGGATTTAAATGAAAAACAAAACCTTTTATAATTTCTATTGTTTTATGTTATTAAAACCGTATCCGATATTATCTTCCAATACCTATCCATTTTGTCTCATTTTTCTTGAGAATGAATTTATTATAATTTAATCATTTGAGAAATTCCAAAAGTCTTAATTATATAAGGGCATATCCTTATTCACGTATTTACACCATTTTGAGCCTTCTATGTGGACCATAATATGCCTATTTATCTTCTAAAATTAATTATCAACATTATAGAGTTTTTTTAAAATACCAACCCTAGACCCATTTAGAGAATACATAATGCAGTTGTTTCAAATATGAGGTAATCACCTTAACCGATCAATTTCTTTTATACTCTTATTTAACTCCTATAAATATATGGTATTTACCATAAAACAATAACTTCAGTATCAAAAATATTCTGAAATTTTGTTATGATTATTAAAAAACCATTATACACCCTCCTTCCCATTAAATGATGAGTGGAAGTATTGTTCGTGCGTATGTACGACTTACCATCTCCACATAGAGATACAATTCATTATTCATCACCATGTTTTATAGATGTAAATTATGAAGGGTTTGATATTTAAATAATTTATTTATGACACAATTATACTTCTATAATGATAATATCATGTCTAACTTCTTACCATCCAATCCTTTTGGAAATGATAACGTCACTCGTGTGTAGGTGTGGACTGCCACATCTATGAAGGGATGTGATTCATTTTTCATTTATATTTTTTTATATAGTAATTAAAATAAATTTTATATTAAATATTTTATATAATAATTATCTTATATAGGTGAATTAATATTTACCTTTCTTTTATTCCATCTGTCAAAAATTGAAAACATCATTCATGCGTATGTATAAACAACCATCTATATGAATGGGGAAATTCATTTCTCTATACATAACTTTTATGGTTTACTCTAAATAAGTATATAATGAATATATATGATATTTATATAATTATTAATATTCTAGTGGTTATGTAACCGAGATAAATATAAATGAATAGGAACTATTGAACCAACATACTCATGATAAATGAAATAGTTAACTCCTAGAAATGAAGATTTTAATAAGGAATTATTGATAAAAGATGTGTTTAGATGTTATAAAGGGATAATATATGTTATTATAAGTTTTAAAATGACTATGGAATATAATTTTAATAAATTTAAATTTATTAGACATGTGATTAGAATTATTTATAAGCAATACAAACTCGAGGTAATAGTTTTATGTTACAATATCATTTTTTCTCAGGATTGTTTATAATTACATTTCCAACAATGAAATATTATGGTCTAAATATAAATATACTCATGAATTTTATTATACTTTGGTTATTTATTTAAAATGTTTTTTTCCTTTTATTTTCCTCAACTTATGTAGTAAGGAGTCCTAAACTATTTTTTGAAAGAAAATAGACATCACTTCTATATTCGATTGAAAAGACTTTTTCTTATTTATACATTTTTTTTAAAAATGTTTTAATACGGTTTTTACTATTATACTATGATTGTTTAAATTCATTTTTTACCCATGTTTTACTTTTTTAAAAATATTTTTAAAGGAATCTACTTATCATTTTCCAATTGATGTACTTTGTGACTTTTTCGACAAAAGAATAAAAGGAATGTTTTTAACTTATATAGCAAGAACAAATTTTCCCACCATCATGACTATTTATTACTTTGAATATTTATTTTCATGTTTACCAGGTTATTTTGAAATAATATGTTTTTCTTTATAATTTTATATTTTTTTTAATAACTAATTTCAATATAGAAATGATATATTCCTCAAGAAATTTTTAATTCTATTTTAATTGAATTTATATTAATCAAAGACAAATACCCCTTGATTTCACTTATAATTTATGAGGGATATGATATAATTATACCATCATTATTTTTTCTCTAGATGATTTATAAATATTATGATCTAATTTTTATGAAACCTTCTTCTTTTCAGTGGTTTTTTATATGTTGAAATAATAAAATGTTTGTGAAACCCATTTTTTTCACAGGTTATGCTATGATGAAATGATGAAATGAGTATAAAACTCATTTATTTTCATGGGTTTTTATTTGATAAATTATTTATGATATCTCGGAAAACATATCTGTGATTTTCATTATGTGATTTATGATATCTATACCTCAACCCAATGCATTGGGTAAATATTGATATCTCATGAGATAAATAGGACTTGAATAGGGGGCCAACCAGGTTTAGTAAGAAAGTTTTTCCACTATGATAGTCTTGGAAGTAAAACATTACTACTTTGATGGTTTTGGGAGGTAACTCATTAGACTGTGATATCCTTGTAAATGAGCCTTTACAAATAAGGAAATGATTTTCTAGGATTATGTCTATTCAATATTTCTATGTATCATAAAAATTTTATGCTCTCATGACTCGTGTTTTTTATTCATTTATAAATCATGGATTATAAACTACCATGATTTATTCCATGACTCAAGATTATGATCTATGATAAGAAATGTATGGTTCTCAAATGTTAAACTCTTATTCTCATACACATTTTCTAATGTTATTCTTATATGATCATTGATATCTCACTTGTTTACCCGTAACGAGTATCATAACCCACCCTTTATCATGTTTCCTTTATCAGGTTATGAATAAAGGTTGTATATATGATATTTTTAAGAATTATTATATTTGTGAATATCTATGTTGAAGATAATGTAGAACTATTATGAACCAATTTTTTATCATCCCATGTTTCTAGAGATGCTAGACCTATACAATTATAAATTGGATAATTATGTTATGTAAATAATATTAATCAAATTAGATGTAATATATATATAAATGAAAATAATGGATTAATATATTTCCTTTAGTTGATGAGGAAGATTTAATGTGGAGTAATAAAATTTAGTTATAGTGTAAAAGTGATCACTTAAAGGAATGGGTATTTTTATGTAAGAGTTTGGTTTAATTCAATAAAAGTATAAAACTAGAAGGTACTTGGGTATATAGGTGATCCAATATTTTCTGATGATTTTTTATGTTTTGGATGAATAAAATTGGGTCAAAATTATTGTTACCAAGACTATAAATGTAAATATTATATTTTTAGCATCAAATTCGAGATTACAGGTTTAGGGATATTATACATATAATGTTGGGTCTTAATACCAATAAATGATAACACCTTTTATAAAAATATTTATCCCTCAAAACCTTCATGCACAAGATCTTTCCCAATCCATGGATCAAAATTTTCCACTAATATCTACTAGGATGTAACATTGGTACTAATAGTGAAGATTAACATGTATTACTTCAATAAAGAAAAAATACATGCATCAGATCACAACCTATCTACTAAAATATTCCTCTCAAATTCTCTATCAGTGAAACCAAGAGTTTGCTCTAAAATAGTAAGAACATAAATGAAAAAATTGGTGAAAAACTGCATAAGTTGGGTCATTATCACTATAGATAGGCGATATTAGTAATAAAACACCCACAGGATGAGTGAAATATGGATGGTTCGAATGAATCAGATAGTTAGAAGTAGTAATGCATGTTATATATCACATAAATATGACATCACTAAATAGGTTGAAATGGTAAAATGGGTATCAAGATGCCCTATGAGACAAAGGAAACACACCATAGAAAACACACCATGACATATACTAAGCCATATATTTAGAAATTATTTAATTTTATCATAATTCCATAAAAGGATATTGAGATGATACTATAGGAATATTAAAAAAACTTCAAACATATTTCATAGAGAAATAAAATTTTGCCATAAATAATTCATGGATAAATCCAAGTATATATGGTAATATAATATCACTAGTAAACAATAATTGAAAATAATAAAATAAATACTTTTTTTCAAACCAATCTAATTTAACAACCACATATACAAATTCATATGAATTATAATTTAACATCATTGATTAAAATTCACATAAAAAATGGATGAGGGTATTTATAATCCTATATTAGGGGACCAAAATTTCCTTACTTTAATTGTATATATTCCATCATCTCATTTTTCATGTAAAATGATGTTTGAAGGAGTAAAACACTTATTTATAGAAAAATGATCCGGAGTTGGACTTAGAGATTAGCATGAAATTTTGTTTGTGTAATATGAAAATATACACATTGATAAATTATTTATTGATGGTTTATAAAATTGAGATATGTTTTGTAATATATATTTAAATTTATTCAAAAATAAAAAATAGCACAAAAATGTTAAATAATGAATTTAATTAAAATTTAAAAAATCAAAACACCACTGATTTACGTTAAACATCCACCCAAAGATAAAAACATTATTTATAGATCAATGGAAAATCAAGAAACATCTATAAAATTATTTAATGGGTTAAATTTACTCTTCTTTTCCTTGAGTGTGAAATTACCAAAAATCCCTTGATATTTTATAGATTCCAAATCATAAAATTTAATTATTTTACATGTAAACACTATGATTTTTTATATCTTATATGGGAACATGATACTAGATTTTTTCAAAAATTCTGTGTGATATTTCACTACTATGTTATGATGTTTCATTATTACAAACGTGCCACATTCAGTGCATTTTTCAAATTATTCCCTCAATGTTATGGTGATGATAATTTGTTTATGATATGATGGTTATGATTATGATCACTCTTGTACTATTGATTCATGTTTCTTATTCCTTATATGTAAATCCACCCCTTACTCTGTTTTTGTATCACCCCATTATTAAATGTATATCCACAGGCTAATACATGTACTAAGGAGAACGTTATAGATTTTAGGAAGAATATGAAGAAGTATTTAAACAAAATTAAGTATTATTATTTATAAGTGGTTTATAAAACTAATTTACACAAGATATTTAACCTATCAATTTTGGAATATATTACTACTATGTTTTTTATCTTAAAAATGATGTAATTGTATTGTGTAAATGGAGGGTCATTATTAGTTCATTATACACATGTTTTATAAAAATAAACTTATAAACCATAACTAATCTATAGTTATGAATCAACCATAACCATTACTTTATCAATACTTCTATGTTTCATCAATTTCATGGAAGGATAGTAATCAATTTACATTCCTCTTTAACTAAACAATTTACATCGTTTTGGATTTAAATTTTTTATTTGATTTCATGAAAACCAACCATGCTAAAAAATAAATGCCAAATAAAAATAAATAGCACACTATCTAGAAAATATCATGAGTAAAAATCAATAAAATGTAAATCACATGTGATAAAAAATACACAATGGTATATTGTAAAACAATAATTCTCACCCCATGTGACAATAATTTTACTTTATGTGTCTTAAATTTTAATATTATAAAATAAAATATTTATATAATACAACATATGATAATTCTTCTTCTTAATTTATATAAATTTCATTATTATTTTATTCTTATGGTTAATTCTATCATTTTACCCAAAGAAACTAAAGCATTAATAAATCACACTTTCACAAAGTAAAATGAATGTTATATATCCCATAAATCGTGAAAATCTTTATGATTTACTACACCTATGAAGATATATAGAAATGAGATATTACAGGTATAGAATACTATAGGAATGGAAGAAGTGATTTGTATGATATATATAGAACCAAAACAATAAATCATGAATCATCTAATTTCAATGGAAAATAAAAAACTCAAATTAGGGAATAATTTTGATTTTAGAATCATAGATATCATTATATGTAGATATTTCTATATAACTTATCCATACCTTCCATTTTAATTCTCATTAATTCCATTTCTATTTTTTTAACTTTATATGATCTACTTTAAGCGTTGAAATTTAAGTAATATTTAAGAGAGTAAAATATTAGATTTATCTTATTCATGTATTTCCATGGTTTTGGGTAAATATTTAAATTTATTTCATAAATAATATTCCAAAATATTAATTCATGAAGGAAATATGAAAATTCCGAGTAAAAAAACTACCTATAAGCAAGATGGGTTCATGATATAAGAGTGTGTTCAAATAATATTTACATAGTTTTGCTTCTACCTTGATGTGAGTTCTACCCTGATGTAAAGACCTTTACTCTAGATGGGTATCCTCACACAATGATTGATATACCCTCACACAAGATAGAATGAAATGAGTTTTTTTCAGATAAAAATTCGTTATTCTTTACATGGAGACACTAATGTGAGGGAAAATACCCTTACACGAGATCTACTCTCATGTAAATTCAAGCTTACCTTGACACGAGAGAGAATGACCTTTATACAAGTGAATTAACTTTATATAGACATTAGAGTATTTAGATTACATTTACACAACTATATAAACAACTTCTATGAATTATAGGAAAATGGATTCATAAGGGTGGGGGTATTTATCTTCACATGGTAAGGGGGATCAATACAAGGGTAAAATAAAAATTTAAATTATTTAAATTATAATAAAATAAACATATAATCAATATGTAAAATTGACTTTGAACACCCTATTGATACCTCCAAGCCTTGGGAAAATTCAAAGGGAGGTATTTGAAAATATTATCCCTTTCATTGGATACTTATCAAAAAATTATATTCCTAATGAATTAAAAAAATAGGGAAGGAAACATAAAGGATTCCAAACAACCACCAAGATAGGTACCTCTCAAGGAATACACCACATCTATAACACAACCAACACATCATATGGTAATATCACATGAACACACAACACTATCATCCAAAAACTGACACCTTGGGAGATACCTTTAAAATAAATATAAATCCATCCATATGAACCATATCAAGGGAGAGAAACAATATAATAAATTAGTTTCTATCTAATCATACATCAATAAATAACCTCATTAAGATTAAACAAATCATCACATCAAGGTTCAAAAATTAGAAATGTATGGGAATTGAGAGCACATATATGACCCATGCTACTATGTTCCCCCCTTCAATCCAACATGTCACCACAAGAAATGAACCAATGGAATATCACACATGCACAACACCATCCTCCAATAGTCCTAGATCTCAATATGATTCTCTTTCAAAAAATTGTCATCTCTAATAAATTCTTCTACCAAATTGATGATGTAATAATTATCATGAAGATACCTACCATGTTGTGACACATGGAATATTTCATGTATCATATCCCTATTCAAGGGAATTTTTAACTAATATGCCACAACTTCAATATATTACAGCACATAAAAAGGTCCAATAATATGGGGATAAATATTATAATCATGAAAAAAACATAATTTTCTACAATAAGGTGATACCTTTAATTAAAAATGATCTCCAACATTGAACTCTAGAGGCCTCCTTCTATGATTATAATAAGACTTCTGATGATATTTCAAAACATTTATTCTTTCACGGATCACCTGTAAGTTCGCTATCACACTTTACACCAATTATAGTATGAGAACAGCTGAGGCTCCATCCTTGATCTAATGCAATAGTGATCATAAAGGCAGGTTTTATAGTTCTTTTAAAAAATCCATAAAAATATTTGAGTGAAAATATATTTTAAAGAAAACTCCACCAACGGTAGGTTCCTCACCCACAAACTTCTAAAATATAGAATTAACAGAGAAAACATGTCCTCTATAGTCTAGATAATCCTCTATTTATGATCATTCAACTATGTTTGAAAAGTTGTGATAATACATAATTGAGATCCAAAATAATTCCGGATACCTCTCTAAACCCTAGAGGATAACTAAGGATTATGAATAGAGATAATTGTCTTTGGAGCACCATAAATCCTCATATGCTCCTCCTCTCTGTAGTGGCTTGAAAAAAAACTCCACTAGCATTGACTCCTTAATCATTAATAAATTAGATGACTTAATCAAACACCCCAATATCCCTATATAGCATCAAAACCACCATGAGATTGAGGAAACCTAGTGGTAATGTCCATAAAGATTCCCTCCCACTTCCACTTGGGAGCATCAAGTAGCTAAAAAAACCCACTAGTAGCATGGTTCTCAACCTTCACACATTGGGAAACCAAACATAGAGAGATAAACTCTACCGTGTATATCGTTATTCCAGACCTCTAGAAATGAACTCATAAGGAATGATGCATATTTTTCAGACTAGGATGTACTTCCAAAGGTAACCTGTTGAAATCATGGAGAACTAAATCATGAATCACTGAAATTATGAAAATCATCCCATAAATAGAACCACTTAACAAATATCCTTATAAAATACCACAGGATAATCACAAAAAATAATTCTATATTTCTAGACCTCCACCTCGAAATCCCCCATCTGGGACTCCTCCACCCATTGCAACAAATATTACTACACCATAATATGATAAATACACCCTCTACAATGTTCTTGGGGTATACCCAAGAAATAATCACCTCAAAATTCTAAGGATCCATTTCTACAATATGATAAGATAAAACATTCCCTAATAAATAGACCACATAGTCCCAAAACTCACACATTTAATGCTTCCCTAATAGCTATTAATGATGAAGAGAACTAAAACAAGCATATAGATTCTCTACATGATCATCCTCCAACTCAAATAATTCAAGGTTGTTATCGATAAAAAACACGATGAATCAATCCAAAAACTCATGGAACATTTAATTCATCAATATAATTAACATTATTGTATCATATTTCACACTTAAAATATCATAATGAACTTTCAATTCCCATAAAGGCATCATAAATTAGTCTTTAAGATATCCTCATCCTTTAATCTTATCTTATGATCTCCAAAATGAAAATTGATCTTCAAGAACATGCTAGATCTATTCAAATGATCGAATAAATCATAAATCAATGAAATATGGTAAGGGTTATTCACTTTCACGTAATTTAGGTGACAAAAATCAATACACAAGTATTGAATACCATGTCTCTACTTCATAATAAGAATTAGAGCACCCCACGAGATACACTAGGTCAATTAAATCCTATATATATAAGATCATAAATATGAATCTATTGATCCCATAAATCATATGGGGTAATACTATATAGATAAATTAATATAGGAGTGAAGCCTAACTATAAATCTATCCCAAAACTGATCTCTCATTGGGGGTAGCATCTCAACCTATTCATAATGATATTTGGGTACTCTTAGATAAAATTGGGAAACCCCATCGGTTGACCCTATAATGAACATAAAATCTCCCCATTCATCAAATAAGACCAAGAATAAACATGCCTCCAAACAATATAAGGGTCTCACTTTCTAATAAACACTACTTCCCCACTATCAGAATCCTAAAATATGATGAACCACTCTAAGAAGTATGTAAGATACTATATGGAATATAGTTAATCCATGTTGAGTATGATATCATATGACTATGTATATAAATATTTAAAATCTATCCAATAATGAGTCTTCCTCAACATCAACTCATAGTCTCTAAAGAGACCATAAAATCAAGATCGGACTCCAAATGGTGTGGTCAATTTCAATGGGATTGTAATCCTACAAACAATATGTCCTACAACATGGACTAGGGTGGGTGAAAAAAAGGAGTTTGTAGCTTCTAAATCAAACTAGTCGTAAACCCATTTAGAAAATAGGTTAATCGAACACTTTATGTATAAACTAACTCTGGAAACTCTAAGTAAAAAATTCGACCATGAACTTATCCCTGAATTCCCCAACCTTGATTGCAATTAATTCCACATTCATAAAAAACCATGGCTGATCCAATGAAAATGGTTTGTGAACTACCAACCCTGATAAAACAGGTTGAAGAAGGTTGAAACCTTCTTCCAATTGACTTAAAAATCATTATATGACTTTGAAACTAAAAACCTCATATCATATACCTACTCTATAAATAATATTAATGAATATAATCCAATTATGATTTAATTATAAACTATGTTATCTCAATAACCTCTTCCTTTTACAACACCTCAATACATGAATTTATCATAAAATAGGGACTTGATGATAGATATATTTAATAAGGACTCCTCAAAATTCATCTCCCTAGCCTAATCATATATAAGAAGGTCTAAATTATAACCCAATTGGTTCTTATAGAGAATATTGAACTCATGAATGCTTGGAATCCCCTAATGAAGGGTAATATTCTGCTACCGACAATCTAGCTTTATGGTTGAAGAATGAAACCAATACTAAAACCAATCACATAACTCCTTTAATGTCATATATATCTCCATATGATCCAAAAAGAATACAAATCACCACTATTGGTCTTCCCTATAAAGAATCATCACAACTAATTAGATTAAATTCACCTTCAGAGCATAAATTGAACTAAAGGTAATCTTCACCTCCTCTGACTAATCCTTAGTCTCCTAATCTGAAATGGAACCCTCATACTTCTGTATTCCTTGAAACTTATAATATTAGAGTACTATCCTCCATGTTTTATCCACATCAACATCCACTCTATAGTTCTCTAAAGTCACATCTTGCTAAATATATTTAGTATAAAAATTTTGAGGCCATCAACCTGGATTAATTACTACAAAATAAAAAACATTAAGAACTCCAAAATTATATAATATAAAATATTTAATGTTAATTAATTAATTAAAATTAACTCTATTAACAATTTTTTACCCAAATTCAAACATAGACATAGAAAATCATAATTCATGATCCATACCTAAGACTCTACCCCAAAAGTATAATTACTAAACATAGAATGTTTATTAAACATGAAGTTATTTAATTTTGATCACCATGGGACTTAAACTCCCTTGTTTTAGTTGGTCTCCATTACATACATCACACACTAACATCAGATGACACTATTTTCCTACCAACACATGCATCCCCATTGGTTCCTATCTCCTAACTTCATTCTTTATATTAACCATCATCTTTTATACCACTATATCATAACCGCCCCTCCAACAGCACCCCTACTAGGTTGGTAGTGAAGAAAGTGATGAACTACCCTGAATCCTACCTATAATAGTCCATGATTTAACAACTAGAACTAATATTAAATAATTCATTCAATAAAAGGAATTACCCTAAATATGTAATTTAAGGAATAAAATATATGAGTATATCCACCAATCAACACCATATATATATATAAATTCAATAACAATTCATAAATATAATATTATACAAATAAAACAACTTAAATAATTGATAAGACCAAAATAATTCTAGGAGAGGCCCCAATCTTGGTATCTTTTGAACAAAATCTAGAGCTATTAATGCCCAAATTGATCACAAAACAACTTATAAAGAACTTAAAACATTTTATATATATCTAGGGTGATCATGAATGTAAAACCAATAGGATCCTCCTAGAAACCTCTCATAAAAAATTTGAAAGAATAATACTAAATTCCAGTGATTAAAAAAATGAAACCAATTCTTTACCTAAGTTAGTAAAAATACATCCCACTCTCACAAAGTAATTCTAACCAAGTAGCACATATGAGTAGGCATATCTTTATAAATCACACATATATATATAAGAAAGGTAACCCACTTCCACTTCCCCACTAGTGTGTCGCTCTTATGCCCCTAATTAATCATGTCCTATACTCATCCATCCCATAACGAATCCTTTCCTAAACTGAGAAATCATATCATAGACATTATATATCCCATATCACCCTCCATAACCTCCTTATCATTGTTTAATCCATAAATTTGTAGAATTATAGAAGTCACCACATTCCATGTAACTTGAATTTTACCACAATCCATCCTAGTCCATGCATCTACTCCCGTGGGAATCCATAACCATCGTGATCATATAAAAGTATGTGCTATAAACACATGCCATTACAAGCATCACATAAATTTATAGTAAATCAAGAGCTATCATAGCTCATGTGAGTACATACTCAATACCTTAAGCTATCACGACTTGAGTATTCCCAGATAATATACTATAACCAAAGAGGGTAGGGGAGAGGGAGAAGCCAACTATTTTTCCCTCACTATCCATGATGTTTGAGAACATACCCCCACCCCCACATATTATGGGTATCATTTTACCTACCAAATCAGGAGTTGAAGCATATGAAATCAAAAAATATAATATAGAACACAACAACACTAATTTAAACTACATATCATTATACTCATCTACCACTATCATCTAAGAAGACACACAACTACCGACACAGAGGTAAAGCTCTCAAACAAGCACACAAGAATAAAGATTAATATCATTAATTATATTCACTTCTTATTTTTGAAAATTATTATTCAATAATTTAATAAACCAGTTGTTACCAACATTTCATCAAACCCCATTATTATATCCATCATAACCAAACAATTTCATCACAAGCTTCTCAGGTTATTAATTTATATGATAATTTAAAATTTGATATCGATGATCTTCAATAATTTTATTTAAATATTCTAGGGGTTCCCTTAATATATGAATTATTTATCATCACTACTATCAACCAACACCATACCATGGGTTCATTCATTTATCCAATTATCATTCCATAATTTTTTTCAGCACTCTAGGACTCATCCTAAGATACCACATGCAAATAATCACTTATTCTTCATAGAACCAATTGTAGAAATCAATTGAAAATAAAATCAACAAATCATTTGAAAATTTAAACATCAAAAGAAACATCAATCATCGACCAATGATAAATTCATACCTCTCAACCCATCCCAACCACCCCAACATCTTCCCCAACACCATTGTACACATGTCATTTCATATCTCTGTCACTGAAATCTTTAACTACTAGGACCCTTAGAGAATAATCCCATTATTTTTCAATATAAAAACTATTTTAGGATCAAAAAACAATCACATCAAGGATATGTTATCCTTGAGAAAGAATAAAAGGTAGAAAAATAATTTTCAGAACTACACAGTCATGAGGAAACTAATTCTATATCACTAAGGCATTTGAGCATTTAATGAAAAAAAATAGCTCACTCATCCCCAATAAATAATCCTCAATAAATAAAAATTTAATTATTTTCCTCAATTAAATGGTTCATTATGCATAGGTTAAATAACAACCATTCTATAAAACACAACTAATAAATAACTATAAATTAACCATAGACATTCCTTTATCATTATTTCCATATTTCATCAATTATAAGGAACAACACTAATAAAATTATAGGTCTCTTTCATTAATAAAATTACATTATTTCATGTTTATATTATGTATCCAATTTAAAAGAAACCAACCACTATAAATAATTACAACACAGTGAAATAAATAAAAAACTATCTAAAAAATATCAGGAGGTTAAATAAATAAAATGTAAATCACATGTGATAAAAAAGACCCAATTATATATTATTAAACCATAATTATCACTTCATGTTATAATAAAATACCTATACAAGTCTTACATATTTACATTATGAAATATATATTTATCTATTATAGCATGTGATAATTCTTCTTCTTCCCCTCTTTAAATTTCAAAATTATCATCTTATTATGGTTAATTTTATTTGTATTCCTAGAGAAACTAAAGCTTGAATATATCAAAATTGTATAAAATAAATGATAGGTTTTAGATATTGTATCTCATGAGAAGCTTTATAATTTTCTAAACCCAAGAATTGATAGAGAAAATAGATATCATGGGTCTAAAATATCACAAGAAGGGCTCAGGTGATTTGAAAAAATTCCTACATAACTCAAAAGGAAAATCCTTGATCATCCATGCTTGTGGAAAAAATAAAGAGTCTCGAATGAGGGATGAATTATGATTTTATAATTTTAGATATCATTTTATCTAGATAATTATATAAAAAGTGAATAGATTTTTCATTTTAATTCTTAATAATATTTTCTTATTTAACTCCCCACAACCGATCTATTTTAATCTCCTAAATTAAATATTTTTTTAGAGAGTCAAAGATTAGATTTATCTTCTTTATATCTGGTTTAATTATATTATTCCTTACAAATAATTTAATGAATTCATAAAAATTGTATTTTATAAAAAATTTAAAAATAAAATATATAATTTTGGAGTAAAAAAACAATTTATATGTGAAATGGGTGTGTGGTGTAAGTGTAGGGTTGAATGAACATTAAGAATATTAGATTCTAATTTCATGTAATAACTACTATATCATGAGGACCATTACATAATTATGATACCCTCAAACTACGAAATAATTACCCTAGAACGACCTCGAATTAACAAATTTTACTTTACAATAAAATTAAATGATATTTATGTAATAATCTTGATGCAAGGTATACTACCCTTACATGAGATATACCCTCACACAAAGTCGAGATTACCCTGGAGTGAAAGAGACTAACTTTTACACAATCCCTACCTTTATGTATCCTTTAGAGTTAAAAAACTAACTTTTCATAGCTATATAAACAACCTTTATGCATGATTGGGAAAAGAGCTATATAGGGGTGAATGTATTTACCTTCACACTGGAAGAGGGTTGTGACGCCCTAGAACTATACACCAGGGTCTAGTTAAAAAACATAACATTTATATATTACATTTGAAACCAACTAAAGTGACACAAAATTTAACTTCTATTATAACAAAATCAATAACAAAAATTGAGTCACTTATATACCCAATACATTTTTGGTAAAGAGTTTTAAAGAATTAGGGAAAAAAATTTTGAACAAAACATATATCTTTTTCACCAAATAATAATTTTTCCCACTGAAGAAAAATTTTCGTATTCTATTATAATTAATCAAAAAATCAAAATAAATTTTATTTGCATGTTATTGTACTAGAAAAATCATATTTAATACTCTTCTTCATAACCCAAGGAAATGGAAACATATGTAGGATGATCACAAACACTCATTAATGGTCAACACAATAGATATCAATCGAAGAGCGTAAGTGAGCATAAGATCAGAATAACAGTATGTGAAAAAGGTCATAACTTATAAAAATTATACCAAATAATTCATAGATCATAAATCATGAGTCATGGCATAATGATTTTCCCAAACAAAAGAAATGGTTCGTGTAATGACCCAAACTTTTTGAATGATAATTATTTCTAGAAAATGTGTTTTATATTGTTTTACACAATAATACAGTATCTCATTCATTATTAAGTATGTTTATTTTAATGTGACCACTAGGATTTGACCGTTATATGAATGTTGGTCAATTATGACCATTGGTAAATTATGATCATTGCTCAATATGACCGTTGGAAACCATACACTTAAAATTTTTGTAATTTTCTATAAATATAAATGATAATGGTTAATTAATGTAGAAAGAAGAGTTGATAGCCTCATCCAGTAGAATTAGGTAATTTGAAGCCCATTTTTTAGAGATTGGGAAGTAGGTAGCATCCCTGGGCTTCGCTTTGGACCAAGCCCAAGCCATGATTCAACATGTTATGTTTGAATGAAATCACATATGAGAGAAGTTCATGTTAGTGGAGATTACCACTCAGGAGATGTTATTTGAGCTGACCCAAGAGTCTAGCACCATTTCATACTGCACCCTGAAGTCATATATATTTGTTATAAGGGGTTATGTTTCATGGCCTTAGTAACTTAAATTGAAATCTATTTGTTTTAATAAAAATTTTATTTCATAATTTCTATTTTAAGAATAGTTTTTCTTAACAAAATATATTTTTAATTGAGACAAATTTAAAAAATTAATTTTATAGGTAAAAATTTTACTTTTTAGATATTTATCATTTTTAGAGAATTATTATGGTAAAATAAATATCATATTTGAATTTCAAATGTCAAAATTAATCTATGGTAAATTTTTAGTATTTTTCTAATAATTTTATAGTTTTTTATGAATAGTGAAAGATACTTCATTTTTTAGTTAAATAATTATTATAATATAAATAAGGTATTTTTTGAAAGGATTTTCAAAAAACATACATACACAGTTGCAATCATTAAGATATTTATAGTATGATAGGATCATCTTATTTTTTTTGGCGAATAGTAACATGACCCTTTGGAATAGTAATTTTACCCTTACAAATTATAATATAACCAATAGAAAAGTAACATCACCTAAAGAATTATAAATATAATTTAGTCATCTTAAATGGAAATGTGATATCATTATATCATAGTATAAGTAAATAAATGTTTTTGAAATCATTAGTTAGGTATTAGAATTTTTGTAAAACATAAATATTTATTTATAAACTCATAATTAATATAATGATTTAAAATAAAATTAATTTTAATAAAATGGATTTCATTTTTTAATTCTACATTTCAATAAATGGTTAGGGTTATTTTGTTTTGATTTTTTAAATTGTTGAATTTTTTGTGACTAGAAAACATATAGTTTTGGGTGTTTGGTATGTTTAATGAAATCATAACTATGTAATAATTATGTAATGAGTAGCATAAAATCTATTATACTCTTTTGTATTTTAATAATTTATTAGGAATCCCAGGTGTCCAGTATCATGGGGAAAAATTATCTGAAAGACCATGGTTTTGTAAATTTCACTATAGTGGTGTCCTCGAAAATTAATAAAAAACTCCCTAATTTTTCTATAAATACCCACCCATTCCTTAATTTAATTTCATTAAAAGTTCATCCACCAAATGTTTTTTATTTTTTCACCTCCCAAGGTTTCCTCAATCCCCCATGGTCCCGATCTTTGAGTTTTAGGAGTCACTCTTCTAGGTAAGGGAAATCTCTACTTCTCTTTTCCTTTCAATTTCTAATTTTATATGGTAATACTTTAAAATTTACATAATATGTTCTTCCATTAATTTTGTTCTATCCCTTTACAATATCAATATTATTCTATGAGTGGGATACCCTTTTCCCCTATGTTTTTAATGATTTCTAAAACCATTATTTATAGTCATTATATTACATATTTTACGTCTCAAAATTTCACTCTTTTCTTAATTTTTTTTAATTTTTAATTTCTTGAGTACCTAAATAAATCTCCTATCAATGGGTATTCACATGGATTAAAAATTATCCAGTTTATTCAAGGATTAATATACATTAAACCCTAATTTTTTTTACATGGTTTTAAAATGTCAAAAGGATCTTATTTTTAAGAAATTTCTAAAACACCATGATTTTGATATGAAACTTGTTTATTTTAATCTTAATGGGTCATTTATGAAATGTTTTTTATGATATATGTGGATAAAATTAATTAATACAAATTAATGTTTCTCTCTGATAGTTATTAAATTCATTGGGTAGATAAATTAATCTCGAGAGATGACATGTTTTATGATACCTTAGTGAGTAACCTTAGTAATTTTTATGAAACCTTGGTGATAAACCTTAGTCATATGATTTTAAATGACTCAAATTAAATGTTTTAGAAACATTTAAAATTTATTATTAATTTTATTATTATTATGATGTTCCTCTATATTATGACTTTATGATATTTTTTAAGTTCTTATTCATATTCCTCAAGACCACAAGTAAACTTTATCCCTTGTTTTCCCTTAATGGGCCTTATTCTCACCCTTTCATTTGAGGTTTTTACCTAGGTTATGAGATGAAATAAATATACTTAGTATGCACATTGAATAATATTTTCTAGTGGAATAGAAGGATTTTCTAATTTTTCATGTATTATGTTGCTTTTTTCCAAGACACTAAACTTTAAAAGATCCCCTATTTGTAAAATGTAATGAAAAGTTATGTCATAAAAAGGTAGGATATAATAGTTGGTATCAAAATATGGTTTAGTTATTTGTAGAAGTTAGTATTTTAAAACTTTAGTAAGAACCATATAGAAGCATTTAAATATTGGAAAAATTCACAGTATTTTGGTAAAGTAATAAGTAAGTGGTTTCTGTGGAAATAATTCATTGTATAGATATGAACGAGTGGATATAGATTTAGTACAAATGTATCTAGGGGTAAAACCTAAAAACACTTATTTAAGCTAGAATCAAATAAGAACTACTACACAAAAATGGACTTGGATTCATTCCATGTTTGAAACTCCCTATGGACCTGTTTGGTTAATCACAAGATTTTTATTAACCATTATAAAGGATTTATAGAAAATGTAATTTTTGTTTAAGAATAAAATATTTAAGAATGATGTTTTAGGACATGAAATTCCTTTAGAATTATATGATTATTAATTGAAACAATTTTCTAATTATGGTTTTATTGTTTTATAAAATAGTGAGAAATAGAAGGAACCGTGTAAATAGGGAGTGAAACAGAGCATGCACTGATGGCCTTCCAATGGAATCCCAAATGAAAAAAATCATGATAATGATGAACCAACATACTCAAGTTATGATCAATAAATTGAATCAAACTGAGGGGACATATTAAACATCAAGGGAATAACTTTTTTGAGTGATCTATATGTAAAATACCACAAAATTTCAGTAGATAAACTAACCCATTGATTGTTGAATAGTGGATATGATGAATATAAAAGATATTTTCCATACTTCATTACTCAAAATAAGATAAAGTTGCACTGGTTGTTTAACACTTAGTGGGAAAATATGATAAGTGGTGGAAACTGATTAAAAAAACGAGTCCAAGAGGGGATATTGAAGCTATGGACTAGGAATAGTTCAGGGGAATCTTATTTATTAATTATTTCCCTTTTTCAATGAGAACAATGATATAGAAAAAATTCCTTGAACCTAATTAGAAGGAAAATGAATATGTGGAAAGCTATGAGAGGAACTTCTGAAGACTTTACAATTACACCACTATATTTTTCATCAACCATAATGGTAAGGTTGATAGATTCTTTAGTGGACTAAGACCTCATCAATAGAAGAATATTTCCAACAGAGACTATGAAAACTATGAGGTGATCATGAGTAGTGATTTTAAAGTTGAGCTAGAATTCGGTGAAACATAGTGGTATAAAAAATCGAATGAAAAAAATAGATCTTTGGAGTATAACATGGAAAGGAAAATTGATCAATGAAGAGTATGAAAGTAAGTGAAAATTTCTAAATTCAACAAATGTGATAAGAAGCATTTAGGGAAATACCAGCTTGAGAGAGGGAAGTGTTACATGTGTGGAAGATATGGGCATATCACTCGGAACTATCTTAGTGTGGTAAAGCATAAGCTTCACAACATAAATGATAAAGGGAAGATGTTGTAGACTTTTCTTAATGTTCAATGATACATGTGTGGAAAACTTTGTCACTTTTCCAATCGTTGTCCAAATCTGAGGATAGTGGAGGGTAATCACCATCAGCCTCAACATAGGCTAAGGGGTCAGGCACATGTTTTTGATATCACAGAAGCTGAAGTTGAATCTTCAAATGATGTGGTGGAAAGTACTCTCATTTTTATCTCAAAGCTATAAAGTACATTGTTTAATTCTATTTCAATTCATATTTTTATTTCCTCCATGTTTACAAATAAAATATAATTAATCTCATAGAGGGATTATCTAAGCACCAAATGTGTATAGAATCTCTAATATTTACTTTAGCAATAATAATATCATCACAAATATAGTACTCATTCCCATGTTAGAATTTGAAATTATACTAGGGATGGACTGGATCTCAAATTATAATGCTAATATGAGCTGTTGAGGCCAAGAAATCATATTATTATTGATAGAAAACCTACATTTTTTTAAAAGGAGATATATCTCGACCTGAGCTTTTTCTAGAAGTACCACCCATAGCCTTCTTTATGAAAATAATCAATGAATATGGAGATGAAAATGAATGTATATAAATAGATAATGTTTCCATAATTCATGAATACATTGCTTTATTTCTGGAGGAGTTACATAGGCCTCCACTAGAAAGAGAGGTAGAGTTCCCCATTGAACTCATTCATGTTTCCAAGCCAATTTCAATAACCTCGTATACAATGGAAAATGTGGAGTTGGAGTAATTAAAGAAACAACGCCAAGATAATTTGGAGAAGGGGTTTATCCAACCAATTTTGTCTTTTTGTGGAGTACATATTCTCTTTGTAAAGAAGAAGGATGAATGAATGTGGGTATGAATTGATTATAGAGAACTTAATGGGATCAAAGTGAAGAACAAGTACCCAATTCCAAGAATTGATGATTTATTTGACCAGCTTCCTGTGGCTCAATTATTCTCTAAGATTGACATTTGATCTGGTTACTATAAATTGAGGATGAAGAAAGAAGATACTCCAAATACCACCTTACAATAAATATATTATAATTATGAGTTTGTTTTTGTTCCCTTCTTCTTGACTAATGCTCGTGCTATTTTTATGGATTTTTTGAATAGAGTCTTTAAGGACTATATTGATAACTTTTTTGTAGTTTTTATTTATGATGTTATGATATATTCAAAAAAATTGGAGGATCATGAGGATCATATAAGGTTTGTATTAAAAATATTGAGGAATTAGAGGTTATTTGGAAATTTAAGAAATTGTGATTTTTTGAAAAAACAAGTTGATTTCTTGGGGCACATCGTAACCAATAAAGGAATCTCATTTGACCCTATAAAGACACAGGTTGTAGAGAAGTGGCCTCATCCTATAATAGTAATAAAGATTCATAGTTTTCTTGGTTTTTTAGGATATTATAAAATTTTTGTGAAAAAAAATTCATGACTTTCTAATCCACTAACCAAGTTAACTCAAAAGGGGTCAAGTTCATCCAAAAAAGAGGGAAAGAGTAAAATGGAAAAATTTAGATCACTTCAGTCTTCTTGAATCATCTCATTAATGAAAAACACTTTGAAAAATATAAAAAAAATTAGTAAACCAATAAATATATTCGAAAAGTAAAATATAAAAAATTGGGTGGTATTTTAGTTATTTTTGAATAAATGGATGAAGAGGTATTTATAAAAATAAAATATGACCATTGGAATAGTAACCTAACCACATGGAATAGAAACGTGACCATTGGGAATATTGACACGATTACTTGAAGTGTAATTCAATCTTAAATAATAATATATAATATAAACAATATATATCATAAGTAATTAAATAAAATATAAATATTTTAATTTAAAAAATCAATATTAAAAAACTAAAATTAATTATAGAGACCTTTTAATAAAATTTATTTTAATATATTTAAAAAAATAATATTTTTATGACATTAACATCATTTTTATAATGAAAATATAAAAAATTTCTATGGGTATTATTTTTTGATAATTTTATGAGAAGCATAAATTTTTACATGAATAAATAAAATTATATTTTTCAAATACCTCATGTATTATGATATATGGAAGATGTAATAATGACTTAATAATTGTTAATTTAATTATTTTAGATAAAAAAAATACATATAATAATACATATTGGTCATTTTTAAAAAATAATATTAATTTCCAAACCTCAAACGTATATTCCAACGTCTTTAGTTATAAGTATTTCATTAAAATGATAATTTTTCAATTTTTTGTACTCCATTTACATAAACAAATCAATTCAATTTATAAAGTGGATTAATGTGATAAATACATTTTATATTACCGACATATGATTCATAATGTAAAAAAAATTACCATTCAAATTTTTTCCATGGTTATTATATTTTGTTAAATATTTTATCTTAAAAATAATCCTATCCTCATGTATAAATAACCCATTCCACCTCCCCTTGGAAAACCACATCACTTACACTTACCAAAGTCAATTTTCTACCCAAATAACCACTCCTAATACAATTAAAATCCATATTTAGGTTCTTGAGTAATCCAAATCCATGAACTCAATGATTTTAGTGTCTTAAAAAGAAGTAACACAAAGAAGAAGGTGTTTTCTACCTCTCAACTCATTTTCCTCTTCTCTTACTCATTTCTTTTATTCCTTTAAAACTAAAATATTATAATATTAATTTATTAATATGTTAAAATTATATTAATTATGTTAACATATGGTTAATAATATATATATATTGTATTTATACATCACACTTCTCTTCCTTATTTTGACAATGTCCTATTAACTGTCAGTTTGCCACCAATGAGGACATTGCCAATTATTTTCTTATCATCAATCTAATGGTTGATAAAAATAAAATATTTTTTATCAATTAACGTGTTTTTAGATTTATTTATATTAATTATTATTTAATCTTAATATTGTATAAGTACCAATAAAACAATATCATTAATTGAAAATAATATGGGATATTTAATAGAATATAACACATCAAAACGTTTCACCCTTAATGATAGAAGTTCATAAATATAATATGGTGATTATATTTTCTAAATAGATACAAACATGTACATAATTAACTTCTACTTCCATGTTTTAATATACCTACACTTTTTATTTTAGAGGTGAAAAAATTATTAAATAAACAAGGATTTAAGGTAAGGGGATTCTCACACTCAAACTCTATCTCATTATGTTATCTCCTACTTCACATTATCTTCCTTTTATATGTTCTTATAATGTCATTAAAATTTCATAACATTATTATCTAAAAATTATTTTCAAGGAAATAACTATTTCTACCCTTTTAAAATGTATTATTACACATTTACAATGTTTTTTTGAAAAGACTTTAATTTCCAAAAAAATCACATTAAATCCTATTTAGTTGTTTCTTATCCACTAAATAATGATGATTTTTATGAAAAAAATTGACTTCCTAAATTCATTTGGGATCCCAAAAGGTTATTCACAAAATTATTCTTTACAAAACAATTATGAAACTAATTCTTTTCCATTTGATTAATTCATTAATACAGATGTTTTATATTCAATGTGACATGCATGATTATGAGAAATGTATGATGTGATTGGTGGTCCTGGAATTATATATCCATCCAATTCATTTTTTAATGTGATATATCTCTTGATACTGTGTGTATTATTCATGAACATGATGTAATATTTTTTCATAATTATGATGTTATGACTTATCCACATATGTTATGTGTTAACACGATGCTATATTTTTCATAACCATTTATAGTATTTGAACACTATGTTATGATATTTCATTTTTATTAATATACCACATTCCATGACTTTATCAAAAATTTACCTAATTGTTATTATGGTGATCTATTTATTATGATATTTTTATTAGTATTATTCTTACCCATGTATTATTAATTCATGAATCTTATTATTTTTATATTATCCTTCCTATTATTTGGATTTTAGATCAACCCTTTATGTAACACATATCCTCATGATACTACATGTACTAAAGTGAATGTGACAAAATTTAATAGGTAAAATAAAAATGATTTAAATAATCTTTAATTATTATTATTCATAATTGATGTATGAGTGTAATTTTCCCAATATATAAAACCATTTGATCCTTGAAAGTAATACTATTTTGTTATTTTCCATAAAAATGATGTAATAGACTTGATATAAAATATTGTTTCTCAATAGTTTGTAGAGGTGGTAAGGTTTAGTTAATTTTAGAATTTAGATAAGAAAACAGTAGAGAAAACCATAAAGACACGTCTATGTATAGGTAAACATCTTATATTTTTGTAATGAATAACTATACATGGTTTCCAATCATTGAAATATTTATCTATATGATAAAATATGTGGTGTCACTACAACAAATATACCTAGATATAATAAAATTAAAAAGAGTAGATTGCATGTTAACTTGATCATCACATAGTGGATGAAAAAAGAGGCCTTGTTGCACCACTCATTTGAAACTCTTAGGGGATATACTTCAGTTAGTCATAGACTTGATATAAACCATTATGTAGGATATATCCCTAAATTAATTGGTTTTAAAGTTATAAAATATTAAAGTATATTATCAAAGGATATACGTTTGAGGAAAATAATAAGGGGAACTATAATTTATGAATATATAATTAATTATTATATAAAATAAAATATTTATTTAGGATTTATTTACTTGTTTTTTATTCAAACCTTTCATATTTTATAAAATAGTGGGAAACATGAGGAAATAAAACAAAAATATATGTATAATGGGAAATGGAATGATTGTCTGAACAACATTCCAAATGTGAGGGCATATAGAGTTCAAGAAATCAAGGTGATACTTACCTATATGTGTCATGTTATGAATAATAAACTAAACTATGTGGAATTACTTCTTCACCAAAGAATAAGAAATTTACTAATTAATCCTTCATGAGGAAATGACCACTAATGTTTAACAGATATTTTGATCAACTTATAGTGGAAAAAAATGATAACTCAATGAATAATATCATTTATATACTAAAATATTCTATGAATGATAAATCTAATTTGGATTTTTATCTATTATATAAAGAAATTTATCAATTATAGGAATTTATAAAAAATACCAAGATAAAAGAAGAAATGTAATAAATGTAATGGTAATACATTAATAAGTTATTTATAAAACTTAATTTCCCCCAATTTCTCTAAAAAATGAAGGGGTATAATTCCATGATCATAATAAAAAAGTGGTTGAATCTATTATGAATTATGAGTAAACATTAAAAAGACGCGAAATATATACCCCATTTTTTTATCAACAAAGTTTAAAAAATATATTTATTATTTAGTGGTTTAAAACCACACCGTCAAAAGGCTTTGGAAATCTGAGACATTGGGAGTTACAGAGAATTATTTCAATGTGTTGTTAATGTAGAGAAAGATTTTATAGAATAATCACATGTATATTGAGATAATATTTGAGGAATGGAATTTAAATTGAGTGTACCAAATGAAAATGGAGGATAGAGGATTCAAATGAAAAAAATTCAAAATTTTGAAAGAAGTATCAAGGGAATTTCTTTAAACAGACAGTTAAAAGTTTCATGTGATGATCCGATCTTTATAAATGAAATTCCCTTTTTAAATTAATAAATTCCTTATTTATGTAATGTAAATATAGAGAACTCATGCCCTAATTTGGTTATATTGGATTGTTATAAGTTATATCATATCGTATTTAAAATACTGTTAATCATAATAAAGGTTGATAATATATATTTTTAACAGTAATCATTTGATTGGTATATATTAAGGATTATGATAAGGTCTTATTGGAATAGACAAAAGAAGCGATGACCTCGTCTGGTTGGATTATACCCTATGAAGCCCATTTATCATAGTTTATGAGGTAGACAGTATCTATGGGATTTTCCCTTCACCAATACAAGATGAAATTTAATAAATAAATCATAAATTAATCCTTTTATGAAATATGTTTATGCTCATTGAGATCACAACCCAAACCATGTTTTTCAAATAACCCCATGAAAATCTCATTAATACAAATCTTACACATAGAGTGTTCACTAGTGTAATAAAGGGATATATATCTCATCCCTAATAGTACGAATATGTATGTTTTATTTAAGAAAAATAATTACAATATTTATTCCTTGTTTTTTACATTAATAATTATGAAATAAATTGTTTTGATAAAATAATTAAATTTTGATATGATAAAACAAAAAAAACTATTTTGGGTAATATATATTTTCAATCAAGACACTATTTTTATTAATTCCATAATTTTTTAAATAAATAAAACTTCAATAAAATATTATTAATAATTGTATATAATAAATATAAATGATAAAATAATTTTACGAAGAGAAAGTTTAATTTTTATAAGGGTGAGAAAACAGTTATTTACAAAAAAAATAGTATTTTTCAATAAATATGAATATTTAATTTAATAGATTAAAATAAAATATAATTATAATTATCATGATAAAATAAATATTATTTTAAAATCAATATTTCTGTATTTTTCAATTATGAATTTTTCAGAATTTGTTTTGACAGTCGAGTTTTTGAGTAAAAATTAAATACGGTATAGATATATGGTATGTATTATGCCATCATAGTGACCAAAAGTGATGTAATATATGTCATAAAAGGTATCCATGACAAAATATATATTTACCATTTAAAATAATGTGGATTTAATTTTATTTTAATAATTTTATAAACCCTTTATGAATCCTCCAAAACCTATATTATATTTTATGTTTTTAAAATCATTTCATTATAAACATGATTCAATTCCACATCAACTAGTGTATTGTTTTAATTTTATCAGTTCAGGGAACTATAAAATACTGAAATAAACTCTTATTTGGAATAAACCATGGTAAAACCCATGGTATGTTTTCTTTTTTAATTACATTATTTTATAGATCCCAAAACCAATTTTTGGAAAATAATAAAGAACTCCCCTCTCTTTTACTATACAAACCCACCCAAGCTATAATTTTTCATCACTTAAAAACTGTATAGCATGAATATAATCTATAATTCCATCTATATAGTAATAAAAAGGTTCCCTTTTCTATTAAAAAGCTCCTCCTAATAATTTGGAATCACCCTCTCAAGGTAAGGGATCCTCTCCATCTCATCTTTATTCAAGTACCTACTTTATATAATTCATTCTGTATTCTAATTCCTATTTATGTGATATGGGTTTACACATACCTATTATTTATCTTGTTATTTTAAAGTGATTAACTACCCCTCTAACTCTCATTAATCCTTTCAATGACTCATTATGTACCCTCATTTTTCTACTGGAATTATCACCTGCTTTTTCCATGACAAATGTTTATTCCATAACACTTTTTGTCTTATGATATTTAATTACCAATTGATAATGTTTTATTATCTTATAAAATATACCTATAACTTATTATATTATTTCCAAGTGATGATATACCCCTTTCAGTCACATTAATCCCTCCTATGTTTCATTGCATTCCTCCATTATGCCTCCAAAACTATCCTGGTATTTTTTAATGCCAGACCATTGTATTGTGAATACCATGGCCATTCCCAAAAAAGGGTATTCACCTAGAAATACCTATCCTTTTTTTATTTTTTATATCTAAGTATAAATTCCACAATATTTAATTGCATGATTAAATTTGATGAAATATGATTGTATATTGATTGATATATGTAGAAAACTTATACATGTACATCATATGAAAGTGATGGGTGTGCCCAAAATTATATAGTTATTTATTGCATTGGGTAATTTTTTAGTCTCTTGATATGTCTTATATGGGATGATGGAGTGATCCCGGACAATTTTGGGACTTTTTCCACCATTTTATTATGTATTAGATATTTTACATGACCTATGATTATGATGCCATGTTTAATGTTGTTTCCATATTCCCATGTTTCCTTTCCGTTTTCATCTTATGTCATGCATTAATGTTCATATTTATGATTCTCACCCCATTTATATCCCATTGAAATTCCTATTGACTAACATTTAATATATTCTTTATTTTATTCTTTTTTCCCTTATTGGGCTTCATAGCTCACCCCTTTCTTATGTATGTCCCCAATTTATCCTTTACAGTATTAAAAGATATGGAACATTAGAATAATGTTAAGAGAGTTTTCAATAATGTTCATGTATATATATATCAAGCTGATGTGAAATGTATCAAAATTCACAATTACACTAGGCCTCTTGATCATCCAGGTTATACCAAGTCTTCATTTATGTAATAAATCATTATATAAATTGTATTAATGATACGGATTTTTATATTTGGTATCTGAAGAATGTATAATTATTTTTTGGATTAGTAGTATTAAACAATAAAGAAACCATTAGGGATAATAGTAAACATATGAAGAGATCCAATTTTTTTGATAACATATATATTAATTGGTTTTTAAACAAATACATCCTTGTATGGATAGAACAAATGGATGTGTCTTTTGCACAAATGTACATGAGGGTTACAATTCCAAAAACACCTTATTGATCTATACATGATCAATATCGGGTGTTGATAACATTCCTTACTTGGCACAAGGTTTGAAACTCCCAATGGATATGCTTTTGTAATTTCATAAGATCAATATGGACCATTATTTAGAGAATAAAAATGATCATAATAATTTTTATTATGAAATAGATCATGGATAAAAGAGATTGAAAAACAATATATTCATAAGTTAAATAATACATTTCATTTATGAGTTATACATTTAATGTTAATAGTCTCCCTTCAAAATGTTCAATATTATTAAAATCACCATCCCTAATTTTCTATTTATTCTATTCAATTGATTGAAATAGGAAGAACTGAGTCAAAAAAATATGAGGGTCAATGTGATGACATCGCAAATGAGATTCTAAACCAGATTAGAGCATAAAATCAAGAACATCATTAATATATATTCTCAATTGACTCAATTTTTGAACCAAAACCTAAATTAAGAGGAACAACTGAATCCCTATAAGAAAGAGAAAGTTGAAATTGAGACCTATTTCTATAAAGTCCTATAATTTTCATTGGATATTCTGATGCCTTAATTGTGAAAAAATTGATCAACTCCAATGAAAATATCTTCTATGTCCTTCAATGATTTAATAAAGGGAATGTATTACTTTCTATTTATCATTTGGAAGGGGAGTCTAATCAGTGGGGGAATTTGTTATAGAATATGAATTCTGGGGAGTAGATCAAATTAATATAGTGAAAGGAATTATAGAAAATACTTTTTAATAAATATTTTCCTCACACTCTATTATTGAAAATAGAGATAGACTTCCTTGGCCTTAAGAAAAAGGTAAATTAATCCATCGAGGTGTACGAGGAAAACTTCTCAAGAATTTTGTGATATTACTTCAACTTTATTATTACCCCCTGAAATTAAATTCTATTACTTATTTGGTGAAATGAAGAAGGTCTACTAAAATATTTATTCATTTAGGTGTGTGTCAGTTTAAAAGAAATTTTCTGATCTTCCCTCCATGTAAAAATGGATAATAGTGAATCTCAAGGGTCACATAGGGATAATAAGATAAAAATGGTGTTTAGTTATGGAATCATGATAGAGAAATATAATGGCGAAAATAAATTTCTACATCCCACTTTTCAAATGTTTGGAAAGAATATGTGTATAAATTGTTTTAAGGGGACAAGAAAATAGTTTAGGTGCATAAAGGATGGTAACCTGTCTAGTAATTGTTGATGGGACAAACCCACCAAAGTGATGGATGAAAAGAATGCTCTAGTCAACCCTTTTCCCTTTTTTCAATGCTTCAATTGCAATAAACATAAACACTATGTGTGTCAATTATGTGATCCAAGGGTTGTTAATGAAAACTAATGATATCAACCTAGAAATCCTAAGATAAATGGAAATCTTACGCAATCACAACTATTAAGGTGGATCCCAAAAATGAAGTGGTGAAATGTATTCTAGTTATTCATTCAATATTAGTGAATGTACATTTTGATTCTAGATCTACGCATTCTTTAATATCTTATATTTTTATTATAACTATTCAAACACCACTATGAAACATGGAAGTAATGTTATCTATGAAAATAAAAAATAGAGAAATTATTGATCATTGGTATATAACTCTATCCCTATCAAACTTTGTGAGTTGAACATACTATAGAACCATAATATACTCCATTAAGAAAAATTTGATGCAATTCGGTGTATGGATTGTATTTAATTATGTAGATACAACATAAATTTCTAAGAGAAGTAAATCTCCATATTTATCAAGAATTTCCCTCTAATTCTATAAAAGTTTAAGGTTGAGGGTGAATCTTATTTAGTACCTACATATATATCATGAATATTATTAACTACTGAGAAAGTGCATCTTTCCCAAATGACTGAGAATAATGAAAACATCATTTGTGAAGACATTCCCATTTTGAGGTAATATGTTGATGTGTATCCTATAGAATTTCCTATTCATCCTCCCAGTTGAGAGATTAAATTTTCAATTGAGTTTATACCTTGGGATTTGCCAATATGAAATACTCTATATAGAATGTCCATTTTTGAACATGACAAGATAAAAAATATTAAACCATAGAATATGGATAATGTTTTTATTCTCCCAAGTGCTTCCCTATGGGTGAACTATTCCTATTTATGAAGAAGAATGATAGGTTAATGCACCTCTTCATTTATTATCATGAGAATAACATGATCCAAATAAATAATAAGTATCCTCTTCTAATGATTGATGGATTGTTCTATCCGCTATGTGTAGTCCAATATTTCACTAAGATAGATCTTTGTTCAGGATATTATCATGTAAAGGAGAATAATTAGTATATCCCCAAGAGTGAATTTTGTAAAAGTTATGAGAACTAAGAGTTCCTATTGATAAAATATGGACTCACTAATTCTCCATCACTCTTCAAGGATTTGATGAAAAGAGTCTTTGGGGATTTTATTGCCTAATTTATGGTAGCTCTTCTTGATTTTATTCTAATATAATCTTAAAGAAATAAGTAAATCAATGAGGCAAAGAAAGATGATGAGTTTATATAAAAGAATATAGTGAATATTCTTGAGTTTAATTTTGCTAAATATGGATTTATAAAGTTTTTAACTTGGATATGTTTCCATTAAAACCCATAATGTAATAGGGAACTTGTTGATGATTTTAATAGCTAATCCTTCTCAATTCATCTAGGAATCACTAATATATATCATGATTTGAATAAAAATATCTGGTGGGATAACATGAAGAGAGATATTGTGGAATTTGTATCTCGATGCTTTGTATGAATAAAATTAAATGATTAATGATAGATGTATGAGGTTATGATGAAACTATTTACTAATTCAATATTAAAATGGGAAAATATAACCATGGATTTATTCAAATGACACGCTAGTACATTGAATGTTAATAATTTTGTTTGGGTGTTTTTCGATCTCTTTATGATGTCTACACTTTTTATTTCTATCATGGAAGATTTCTCTCTCGAACAACATGTCTTGATATACATAATATAAGTTTTAAGACAACATGGAGTTTCAATCCTTATTGTATCTGATCAAGATATAAGGATTACCTTGAGGTTTTAAAGAATCCTTTAGAAAGAATTGAGTAAAAAATTGATCTTTAAAACTACTTATGACCCTTATAAAAATGGTTTGTCTAAAAGGAATATTCTAGATCGGGAGGTTATTTACAGATCATGTTCAATGGGTTTCCAAGAATTTTGGGATCACCACCATCCCCTGGATAAGTTATCATATAACAATAATTTTCATTCTAACATTTAAATGGAACCTTATAAATCTCTATGTGAGAAGAGGTGTTTGACTCTAATATGACAGGGTGAAGTTATAGAGAAGAATCTAATGAAACTTGATCTTATATAAGAGATTATAGAAATGGTTCAAACCACTATTTGTCATATGAAATCTAAAAAAAGTTAATAGAAAATATATTTAGATGATCATCGATGAGACTTGGAGTTTGAGGTCAGTGATAAGGTGTTCCTTTGAATATCAACATGGAATAAATTCATGATGTTTTGGAATAATGGAAATATTCATCCTAGATAAATTAGACCCTTTGAGATTCATGGTCCCATTAGGGGAGTGTCCTGTCGACTAGAACTCCAACCTAATTTATCTCAATTTTATGATGTTTTCCTTGAATCCCTATTAATAAATTACATATGATAACCCTCACATGTACCGAATCTAAAGTTGGTACCATTAGAGATCAATATTTCATACGATGAGTATATTCTGATGATCATAGATCATAGAGACATTATTCTACGAAATAAAGCATCTCCCTTAGCCAAAGTGTTGTGGTGAAACCATGTGTTTGAGAAAGCCACCTAAGAACTGGAAAAGGAGTTGAAACAGAATTACCCACATCAATTTGAATATATGAAATGAAAATTTCAATGTAAAAATTTCTAAATGGGTGAATAATGTGGAAACCCAAACTTTTACAAATGAAATTTCATTTTTGAATGGATAAACAAACTATTTCCATAATGTAAATATTTATAACCCAAATACTACTTTGGTTATATTGGACCATTATAAATGATACCCTATCAGATTAAATATATAGTTATGAATTATACCCTTTGATTATATAGTTTTTAAATAGTGAGTATATGAATAGAATATATTAAGGGTTGTGATAAGGTCCTATTGAATCTGATAAATAAAGAGATGGACTTGACCATTAGGATTATACCCTATGAAGTAATTTATTAGATATTTTAAGGGGGGTATAATATCTAGTATTTCCCCTTATAAAATAACATGATGATATTAAAAACTAAAGCACAATAGAAACTGTTTATGGGATAATTTCATGCTCATCAAGATCACGGCCTAAACCATGTACAACAAACCACACCATCCAAAATCTCACCATCACACATCGTACCCTTAGTGTGTTCACTGGTGTAATAATGAGCTATGTATCTTAACCCTAGTAGTATGAATATGAATATATTATTTCTAATAAAATAATTATTATATTTATTTATTATTATTCTTACTTTATAAATGATTAAATACATTATTTTAATAAAAAATTATAATTGGATACGACAAAACACAACTTGTGTTTTGGGTATTATATAGTTTCAATCAAGAAACTCTTTTGAATAATTTAATAATTTCTAAACTAAATATATTTTTAATAAAATTATAATATTATTAGTATAATGTAAATATAAATGACAATGTTATTTTATGAGGTAAAAATTTAATTTTAATAAAGTTCAGAAAACAAATTTTTGTGAAAAAGTGTATTTTTTTAATAATTGTGTATTTTTTATTTAAAATTTTAATTTCTCTTATTTATATAATTTTTTTGATGAATTAGTTATTAGTTTTGGAATCATTTTAAATAAATTATACAGTGGTGAATTTTTATTAATTTTCTTAGATAGTCAAAGTTTTAGGTAAAAAATTAATACAGTATTAATATATGGTATCTATTATGACATCATAATGACCCATAAGTGATGTAATATGTGCCATAAAAGGTATCCATGACCAAATATATATTTCTCATTTATAATAGTTTTTTATTTGATTTAAATAAATTTAAAAACCATTTTGGAAACCTATAAAACCTATATTATATTTTATGGTTTTAAAATCATTTCTTTATAAATGTGACTCACTTCAACATCACCAAGGTTATAATTTATATGTTTTTAGTTTATGGACTTATAAAATAATTATAAACACTCTTATTTAGATTTAACCATTGGAGAACCATGATTTTTTTATTACTTTATTATATAGAGTATAAAACATATGTTTGGAAAATAATAAAGAACTCCCCTCTAATTACCTATATAAACCCACCAAATCTTCTATTAATCTTTGCTAAAAGTCAATAAAGTATTACAATACACTTACCTTTCTTCTATATATTCCTCCAAAGGTTCCCCAAGCTCTCCAGAATCTCCTCCCTATATTTTGGAAACACCCTCTCAAATTAATGGATCCTCTACCTCTCTTCTTTATTCAAGCACATTCTTTATGTAATGCCTTCTGTCTCCCAATTCCTAATGATGGGATATAATTTTACACATCCCTATTATATACCATATTATTTCAAAGTGATGAAATAAACCTTTCACACTCATTAACCCCTCCCATTATTCATTATGTATCCCCATTATGATACCAAAATTATCCTATGAATTTTATTTTGGAAATATTTATTCAAGAACCCTTTTTGTGTTTACATTCTAATATATAGTTGTTCATGTTAAATTATGTTCTTAAATTTACCTATTCATTAAGCTATAATTTACATTTTATGAGAGACCCCTTTCACTCTCATTAATCCGTCCCATGATTCATTATATACCCCCTTAATTCCAAAAAACTTATCTGCTGATTTTTTCATTACAAACCATTGTATTGTGAATACCGTAACCATTTACACAAATGTGTATTATCCTAAACATAATTGTATTTATCTGATTTTGGAAATCCATTTATTTATCCTGCACTCTTTAATCATGGGATTAAATTTGATGAAATATGATCCAATGTTGAATGATATGTGTGGCACACTGAAGCGTGTACATGCTGTGAAAGTGATGGGTGTGCCCAAAATTATATTTCACTCTAATACATTGGGTAATGTTTTAGCCTCACAAGACATCATGTATCGGATTAGGGAGTAAAAATAACCCATTATGGGATTTTTACACCATGTTATGATTTTTTTGTGGATAGTTATGACATATGTTTATGATGTCATGTTTCAGGTTGTATCCATATCCCCATGTTTCCTTTATGTTATCATCGAATATCATGATTCACTGTTCATGTTTATGATTCTCACCACTTTAGGTCCCATTGAAATTCATATTGAATATAATTTAAAACACTCATCATGTTATTTTTTTATTCCCTTACTAGTCTTTATAGGTCACCCCTTTCTTTTGTATTTCCCCAAGTTGTCCTGTGTAGTTTTAAAAGCATTGGAATATTATAATCAAGTTAAAGATGTTTTTAACAATGATTTTGTATCCATGTATCATGTTTATATTTTATGTACCTAATTTTTTAAATACACTAGGCCTCTTGATCTTATGGGTTTTACTATGTCATATTTATGTACTAAATCTTCAAATTAATCCTATTAAAGATTTAAGTCATCTTACTTCAAGTGTGGGGGAGAAGGTAACCAAGCTCATGAATTTCAAAAAAAAACATGAAGAAGTCGGCCAACGTGATGAAGGGAATGAAGGAACATCCCAAAGAAACACCCATGGTTAAATTCTCCAACAATAAGCTTAAATGTCACTATGAAATCTAGTGCACTAAACCACAAGCCTTTGAGGATAATCATTTTCAGCTACCACCAAAGAAAAAGGAGAAAGGGAAAGGTTATTTCATCACTTCCATTTAGGTGAAACATGAAAATTATGCTGTACAAGGTACACATCATATTCACTCAAGAATGGAAAAAATTATTATTTTATTCTAGTTATACACATTTGTTTATATCCTTCATGTTTTATTAAATTATTGAATCAAAAACATAAAACCATGAAGTAAAAATATTCATTAGAAAAACTCAGTGGTGTTATCAATATAGCCCAAGTGTTTGAATCAACCCTCATTAGTGTCTATGTGAAGATTTTCTAGAAAATCATGTTATCATTACCCTGTTGGAATTTTAATTTATACTGGCTGTGGATTGAATATCATTATATAGACCTCACATAAACTTTCAGGAAAGTAAAATATATTTCTACATTCAAAAAAATCACATTCTATAGTACATACTCAAGGAAGATCTTGAATATCATTTTGAAAATACCACAACATCATGAGTGTTGTTACCTAGTAAAGTATCATACCATTTCCTAATGGATGAGTTTTTGGAATGTATCATCCTTGACTAAATTTACAATGTTGGAGAATATAAAAATGTATTTATTAAATAATTACCTGATAATATCCAAGATTTCAAGTTAGACTTATCAATATATTATATAACTACAACCACTCTAATCATTAAATTATCCTATAATATGGCCCTGATTAAACTATAAGAGTTAAATAATAAATTCTAAAATAATTTGGAAAAATGGTACATGAAACCAAGTGAATTTCCTTGGGGTTCTATTGTGCTCATTTTTTAAGAAATAGTATGGATGGATGCTATTGTGTATTGATTACTAAGATCTCCACAAGATCACTAAAAAGAAAATTTACCCCCACTAAGAATTGATAACTTTTTCAATAAACTATAGGGATATCAGTACTTCTAAAATATGGATCTTCCTTTTGGATATCATTAAATGAAGGTAAATAAAGATGATATTTAGAAGAAAACATTCGTAATGAGGTATGTACACTAATTTCAAAGTGATTTTCTTTGGAATTTCTATTTCCTCTACAATCTTCATGGATTTGATTAATATATTTTATAAGGATTACCTTGACAATTGTTTGATAGTAATTATTGATGATATAATCATTTAATTCAATATTAATAAGGAACATGAAAAGAATATATGGATTGTGCTAGAAAAATCATGAAAGGATAAAATGTATGCTAAATTTATAAATTCTAACTTTTGGATACATCTAATCACATTCTAGGGGAATATGATTACAAGTTAGGGTACTTATGTGGATTATTTAAATAAAATAGAAATTAAGTAATAGCCTAAAACATTATCTGGCATATAAATCTATATATTTCATTTCTAGCTAGGTATTACAAGAATTTGTTGAGAACTTTATCATGATTTTCAAGCCCGATAAATATGTTAACATAAAAAGGGGTAATGTTTTCTATAGAATAATTTTTAAAAATATTTACATTACATAGGAAAAGGTTGATCACTAAACCTATTCACAAAAAAAACCACCAAGTGGAGAATATTTTTTGATATATATTTATTATTCAAAAATGTATTGGGTTGTGCAGTCATGAAAAATGATAAAGTGATAGACTAGGCCTTACGGTAGTTGATGATCAATGAGAAGAACTAAATGATGCATGATATGACGTTATTAGTTTTGATATTCAATTTGATTATTTGGTCTCAATTCTTCTATGATGAGAATTTTAAAATATATACATGTCATACGAGTCTTATATATATTTATATAGAATCACATCTACATGAATCAGTGATGGTGGTTAGACTTGATCATGGACTATGATTACTCTATTCACTACCATCATGCAAATGAAAATAATGTAGTCTATGACCATGGTATAAATGAACCTGATAATCAATCCATGAAAAGGATTAATAAAGAACCTATCTTTATGGATATGAAAAGGAAGGATCTTTATATCCTAATGGAAGGGTATATATTATACACTTCTCAAATTTTTTCACAAATATCTATCCATGATAAGATCAAGGAAGAAAAAAGAGATGATTTGGAACTTAAATAGAGGGTAAAAGAAGTAAAGAAGGGGATGACTTGTGAATTATTCATCGATGAAAATGGTGTAATTTAGTTTGGAACTAGATATTGTGTACCTATATCAACTGATATAAATAAAGAGCTATTAGATAATGCACGTGGCTCATATTTCTCCATCCATATAGAATCTACTATGATGTTCCATAAAATTCAAGAGAACTTTTTGTAAGACAACATGAAGAAGGATATTTATGAATATAAGTCAATTTTATTGGAATTTAATCATGTTAAAGCTACGTTACATAAGTAAAAATGGATTATACAACCATTATCTATACCTAAATGGAAATGGGATAACATCACCACGTAATTTTTCACTAGTCTCCCTATGATATCTAAACAGAGAAATGTGATATGGGTTATAGTTATTTTAATCATAGTTACTTCTCACTTCATTGCAATTCAATAATATTTCTCTCCTAAACAACATTCTATGATATATGTAAAAGTATTAGTGAGGTTGTAGGGGGATCAAATTTCGATCATATATTATCATGATCCAATATTCGCTTCTAAACTCTATATAAATCATCAACATGATTTTAATACTAAATTAAATTTTATTAAAACATATTGTTACGAGCCCATATTTACAATGATACTACTCCAGGTTCAAATTTGAAGAATGAGAGATGATTAACCCTAAATCCCACCTCCAGTAGGCCTTGGGTTGGTGATAATAACTAAGTGTATGAAATCTCACATATAGAAAGAATTTCCCTCTATAGAAAATAGGATCATCAGATTTGAAAAAAAAACCCCTAATCAAATACAACATATACAATATAAATAAACCCAAAACTACCCCATAGTTCATGGAAAATGTCAATAGATACAATTAAAATCCTCTAAGTAAATATCAGAAGATAAGTCCTACAACAATAACTCAATAGAATCTCTAAAACCCAAGATATCAATGTCCATATTAATCCACATAGACCTTTTAAAAACTTGTAAACATATTTTATAAATAGGTTCAACATAAAAGGACACTCAGTAGGGTCATACCTAAGGTCTATAGTACACATGTGAAAATAGCATACTAATGCCCCATTGAACAAAAAATATAACCAACAAGCACCTAAATAGGTCAACAATAAAATTCCATCCTCACTATGTCTAAATCAATAAATCATACATCCATTATAGTAATATAATATTATCATCATAATAAAGGTCCCCCACTATTACTTCTCCACTAATTTGATTTTATCACACCCTAATGCCAAATGTCATCTTCTCCAATCCCTTCTATACACATGAAATCTCACCCAAAGATAGCTATGAAATCACATCACATCTCACTGAAATACACCTATGAAATCAAATCATATCTCTCCTGAAGACACATGGTCTATCAGATCACATCTCTCCACATTACTAGAGAAGTTGTGAATCATGAATGTAAAGAAAAGATTCCTCACTCCCTACTCCTACCATTAATGAACCCCAATACACATCATATATTCATCTCATCACACCACAAAACCATTGGGTAACCTTCAATGCCAAATTATATCAGCATTGCTGAAGGAAGAAATGGGAAGAGTGGGTATCCATCCATTTATATCACCACCATCTTGGATCATGGGGAAAATAACTAGAACGAAAAACCTTTGGTATTTGGTAAGGTTATCCAACTTGGGTGCGAAATGTATAGAAATAACAAAAAAAACATGATATGTAGATAACATAGAATATCCAAGATATGGGTCCACAACAATTGATATTGCATGCACCACCATGAAACCACTACAATACACATAAACTGTCACAACCACTTCCACCACTAAATTTAACACAACACATAACCTTTACACAATATATAAATTCCCACTTTTAATTATATATTTGACCCATTTCAAATTTAATAGGTTTCCACATAACTTTGATCTACAAAGACACTTCATTTAAAATTAACACCACACATTCTTTCACCATTTATGTTAATTAAACCAATTACAACACATCAATTTCAACCATTTCTTAATCATTTTCTAACAAATCAAATTTCCTTTGAAAATTTCATATTTATTACATGGATAACCAGGAAACTAACACAACTACAACACAAAATTACTCACCCATAACACATCAACAATCTCCACAAAAACACATCAGTCTAGACAAATCACCATAGAAACCACCAATCTCAACCACCAAAAAACTACCCGTATCAACTACAAAATAAACAAACCACCATGTAATAAAACTGTTGCACAAATAAATTTCTATCTATCATCCACACAACACCACCTCACATTACTACCACGACACTATTTCTCATCACATCCCATGAAAATAAATCATCACATCACTACCCGATACATTTCATGACCCATATGGTTTTCAAAACCACCACACAATATCCCACATCACACAAGGAAAAACATTGAAAACAACCACACATAGAATCACATCTCAAGTTCCAAAAATTTTGGATAGAGGTCTTATATTACATAACTTCATTATTTTTCATAGGCATTATCACACAACCAAATTTCAATGGGAAACCAATTATTATTCATATATATGTTCTTATCATTTTTTATTTAGGGTGATATCAACAATTGACATAGGACAAATTTCATATATATATAATCTAAAACACATCCAAGGCTCCCAAAAACCAATACTTTTGACATTGTAAATAAGCATATATAATCGGAACAAAAAGATCATCAAAGAATAAAAAACATGATATTACTCCCTATCCCCCTAAATTTTATATTTTATAAATTTTTATCTTTATTTAGATGACCCTTACTATACAATCAATGGAATGAAAAAGAATGTAACACCCACAAATGAACATATAATAGGGACATAATTAGGATCATGTGCCTCAAATAATCATTATGATTCACTGTGCACAATAGGGTGAATTAGAACAACCCAAAACACCCAAATATGCAAGGAAATCTCAAATTAACACGAACCACCCCAAGGGGATTCTCAAAAAACATCCCAAACATGATCCAAACAAAAAAATCACTATTTTTTAATCCCCAAAAGATGAACCAAAGAAGTAAAATGAGGGGTTATGGAAATATCTATTCTTGGACATCCAACAAATAATATCTAGATGTAATGGAATAAATCAAGAGAATAAGTATTAGAAGATCCACCAAAACACTTAGGTTTTTTCCAAAAGTTGAGATGAAATGAGTGACTATAGAGACAATTATTCAAAACATCAGATTTATAAAAAAAATTAAATAAAAAATTCAGGTCATGAACAACATATTCTCAACATGAATTCTCATGATTCCATGATATCTAAGATGCGAAGCTGATTCAAGGTGTTAAACCTTTGATGTTTTGGTTTCTATTGAAATTAATGGTAACTCATCCAAAATTAATAAAAGTAATGAATTCCACTTTTATGTCATTTTTTTGTTTAACATTGGACTCTTCACCCTAACAAAAGTTGTGAATCATCATCCTTAAATGCCAAAATTTTTTATATCATTATGAGTATTCCCATTTCAGGTCATGAATTTCATGTTATAGCTCTAACCTCAACTGATCCCTCCTCAAGACGCTTCTAAAATACAACCAACACCCAAACTAGTAAATTAACATGCTAAAAAGGAAATGAAAATTACATCAGATAATTATTAAACAATTCAAATCCTCAATAATTAAAACCAAATCCAAATAAAAAATAAATGGTCCAAATAAAAATCCCACAAGATAACTTTTATGGATCTAATTACATTCAAACACTACTTCCATCCAAACTCTCCAAACCAGGAAATTGAAAAAATACTACACATAACCACATCACTATACCTCACAAGCAATAAGACCAAATCACCTAGAACTGGCCCCAAACAACCTCTTTTCCACAAAACCATCTAAATTACCTTCTAAACCTACATAAAACCCAACCCAACATCCACCAAAACCAGCAAAAAATACCAAAAAAATAAATCATGGAAATTATACCTTCCATATTAGGATATTATCCACATTGGGTGGAACTAAATCACTAATATGATTAGAAAATGTATGGTAAACATAACACATCATTATTAGGAAGGGGGTTTCTACTTTTAATGCAATTAAAGACATAATAAACATCAGAAAGAAAGAAAAACATGTTATATATCACAAGCTATTAAGGTTAAAAGCACATTAATTTGTGCTCCTTCTACCATGTAATCTCATCTAGGTCACCATACCTCCACAAAAAAATTAACAAAAGGAATGGAAAATTTCTATAGCACATTCTTCCAATGATCCTAGATCTCTATATGTCACTCCATGAAATTCACATCATCATTGATATCCAATAGACCCTATTCAATGGCATGGGAGTCTTCCTGATGATACAAATGAATCTATAACACATGATCATTTATTTGGATCTTATCCACCCATGGTGGAAGAACCAAATGATACACCACTATGCCAACGTGGTCCAACACCTCAAAAGACCCCACAAAGTATGGATAAATATTACCCCTAACAATCCTCTAATTTCCATTTATCTATGGGTGGAAAACATTATTAGGTCACAACTAGAAGCTAAAATCATGTAGAAATACTATCTGTACCCATGTGGTAAAAAGTAGATCACAATCTGAGATGATGGCCATCATTTCCTTGTGAATCATAACCATAACATACATCTACAACTTCACCAAAAAATATATGGAACATAACTCATGCATTGTAAGAAAATGATTCGGATTCATTAGTTGGTCCTCTATCATAAAAAATACATCAAATACTAATTTAACATGTGTTAACCAAGTGAAAAATCTATCAAGATATCCCCCAATTTCCACCTTGGAATATCCAAGGATAGCAACAAACCTCCCATAACATTGTGTTCCTCTTTCACCTACTGGTAAACCAAAAACATAACCAGAAATTCTTCCACTAAAAATTTAATCTCATTCAACCGAAAAAAACCATCAATACATGATACATATTAGTAACAACATGATACACCTCTGAAGGTGATCTGTGAATCTCATATTATATCACTTCAATATTTTATAAATGAAAACTATGTTAGATAATAGACAAGATACCTCATGGGGAACTTAAATGAACCATGATATATTATTATTTAAATATAAAAGTTATAAAATAGATATTAATTTAGTCCTTGTGAATAATATAAAATAATTTATTAAATATGTTATAAATTAACAACTCAATATAAATTTATTTCTAAATTCTTAGTAAATGATCAACCAATTTTTAGTAATGTAATTTTATTCCACAAAAATTTGTTTGATTGAAAAATGTTTTATATAATTTATTATAAGAAAATATTATAATTAATTTATAGAGAATATATAAAATGTATTTGATGAAAAAAAATCATTTTTGAAATCATAATTTCAAAATTAACATACAGTTAAATTTTGGGTTTTTTCAAAAAATAATGATTTTTCAGTGAATAATGAAAAATTATGATTTTTGAAATACAAGAAATTTTTTAAATAAATTTTTTAATTATATTATCACATTATTCATTGAATTATATTTAAATTAACTAAATTATTATTTAAAAATATTTTCATAAATAAATTCTATTTTTCTCATCTTTTTATTGGATTTTAGTATAAGTTTTGTTTGGTTGAAAACCACAATTTTATGAAAATAGTTTTCAAGATCATAATGTTTTTAAATTTTGATTAATTAAAGTAACCCATGATAAATAATTATTTAAATTAAATTCATATATAATATATATAAATATAAAATTATTTCCCTATAATCATAATTAATAGTCATTGAGTTAATATATGATCATTGTATTCTTGAAAACACATTTCTTGAAAACCCACATTTTTGCCACATCTATAGGTTTAATTTTAAATTATATCACACAAATTATATTATTTGAATTTTATAAAATGGATTAAATTTTTAGAATAAATATAATTTATATTAAGTAATAATGTAAAATGAATTTGTGTTCATTATAAATATTAACCGTAGTAAATATTTGTTACCACTACAAAACAGAAATGGGTTATTATGGTTAAAAATAATATGATCAAGACTAAAATGACCTTAAAATTTTCCAAAATTTTATTAGTTTCATTTATTTAATCTATGTTCATTGAAGAATCAAATATATGACCTTTTATTGTCACATGGATATGAATAAGACCTTTATATTACTTCATATAAGGAAAAGTAAAAAAATCACATTATTTATTATAATTTATTTTATGAAAGGGATAAAAACATCCTAGGTTTGGTTATAAATATTTATATTAAATTTAAATTAATTTTCATCATCATGATAGTTTATTTTTAATTTTTATTTATTAAATAATTATCCTTAATTCTTATGAAGCGTCGATGTAGTGGTTATTTAATTTAGAATAAAAATAAAATAAGTTATTTAGATAATAATAAAAGTAATATAAATTAAATGGATAATTATATTACATGAATTTTTTATATATTAATAACATTTTTTGATGTTTTAATTCTATATATTCAAATTACATCACCATCTGGGTATTTTTAAAGTCTAATTAAATAAATAGTTCCAAAATTTGAATTTATTATAATTTATTATAAATACTATTTTATTTAATTAATTACAATTTATTAAAATCAAATATTCGGCCAATTTAATATAATATGGTTTAAAATTTCAAATATGGTAAAATTATGTTCCAACTTTCCTTTTATATTAACTATCCTTACCACTAATGAGTAAAAATCAATTTAATATAGATGAAAACTAAAATGGTTAAGGTGAGTGACTTTAGAGGTTAGGGAATAACATATTTAAAATATTTTTAGTTTTTTATGGAGGTTTGTTTTGACATTTTTTTCCTTAAAATCCATTGTTTTTCAATTTTATAGGCAATCGTTTTGGGGTTGATTCCCCATTATCGATTTTTTTTTGCGTATTTACAAAAATAAAACTCCTCCACACTTATAAAAACCCACCCACTCTCCTCTCTAATACAGACATATAAAAACTTTTTTTGGGTCAAGACATTCCCACGTCCTTTCCTCATTTCACAGATTCCTTTTATTAATTCCAAAATCCCCCCATCAAGTATTTTGGTGAAAACCTAAAAATTTTGTCTGATGAAGAGGTATAGTTATTCACCAAGAATTATATTGTGTTTATTTTTAAACCTCATTAAAATATTATTAAAACATACTAATATAATAAAACAAGAATATAAAATATACTGATATGTTATTATTTTAATTTAATATCCTATATTTGTCTCCTCTTTCTTCTAATGGGAATCATATCGATCATTCGTGTGTATGGGTAGACTACCACCTCACAAATCAATGTAATTCATTTACCATTATCACATATCATTGGTTATTTTAATGATTTAATTAATTTTTAAATATAATTTTAATTATAAATTTATAATTATGAAAAGGTAATATATCTTTTACTATTTAACCTTCCATTCAATAAAAAATTATAACACAGTTCGTGCATACGTGTGGACTACCGCCTCTATAAAGAGAAGTGATTTTTTTTATCTCCACATCACTTGGATGATATATATATATAAGTGTATTTAAATAAATAATATTGTATTTATGATATTATTTTCATTCTATAAAATTAAAATAACACTTACATTATCTTGATGATAATCATTGAAAAATGTAAATGTAACTCATTTTTACCTGCGACCAATCGTTCTCATGATTGTAACGTAGTTAATTTTTAATAACTATAAATATATATTGGTTTATAATTATAATTTATTTATAAATGTGATAAATATTTCCTGATTATTATTATGCATATTCTGGTATAATGACCTCTTTGACCAGATTAAACCTATTGAAGACATTTATGATATATAATATGAATACAATCAAAATTTCTCAAGTCAAATGATAAACTAATTTTGTATAACATGGTATGAGGTAAAATAAAAATAATAATAAACTAGGAAAATTTATTTATAAATTAAATAATTAACATAATTCTATTACTAGGGAAGATAAATAATGTACGGGATGATTTGTACTGAAGGTAAGGGGAACTTTAATTTAAATCTTCATTTTAAATGTCTTGAATATTTATTTTCTAAATTTTTATCTTAAATGTCCATGTTCGTATAAATTTAGAAACAAAATTCATTTTTATTCTTAAATAAAAGATAAAGGTAATTTTTTAACATATTTATCTTTCTTTACAGTGTTTTTAAAAGTAGAATCTTATTAAGGTTTTACGCATGATAATTAAATTTAAAAAATATTTATTTAAAGATTTATTTTCAAACTCATTTTTTCTTTATACATAGTTTCAAAATTATTTAATGTATGTTTTTATATGGATAGAAATATTTTATAATTGAAATTTTATAAATATTATTTATTTATTTAATAGGTTTTCAAAATGTAATCTTTTTACAAAGTGTTTAACTTTCTTTACAAAAGACTAAAGGAATGTTATATTTTAATATATATAGTTACAAAGAATTTTCCTCTACCATAACTATTATTTTGAGTCTATATTGATTTGGAATATTTCATGTTTTATTAAAGGAAAAAAATTATTTCCCATTTTTTATGTATTTTTTTATTGAAAACGGGTTTTTAAAAGATAATGTTATTTTGATATCCAAAAGAATTTTACATACATGTTTAAAAGAGTTTCACAAGCATTTTATGATGAAAAGTTACAACCATAAATTTTTTATTCATGTTATGATCCTTGGAAATTTTTTATATAATGTTTTGATTTACATTATAGCTCATGGGTTAGCCAAATATAACTTATATTATAGGTGAACATAGAAAGCTATCTAATGCATTTTGTAATGATTATGCTCTTTAAATAATTAAATTATAAGACTCTCATATGGTTATTCCCAATTTTCAGTATTGTAAAAGGGTTCTGTAAGAATGATGTCCCATGGAACCTACATGAATTTTATATGTTTGCTAGATATTTTTCAGGGAAATAATTTTATTTCAAAATGTAATATAATGGTCATTTCAAAGTAAAATTATTCTATTTTAGGATAAAAGGCTTGTTTTAAAGGAAATATTTTTCATGGGTTTTCATTTTATTCACTGAACTATTGGATTTGTTCTTTTTTATATCCCATATTGTGCTTTTTATGATTATAACATGTTTTTAAATGTTTTTCATAGGGTTTTAATATGGGTAAATGAACAGAAAATTCAATTTGATATTTGTGAAGATTTTCCCTCAAAAGAAAACACATTTTATTTTTAAAGTCTTTTGTTTTTGGAAAATGGATACTGATATAAAGTTCCCACTTTTTACTTTTTTGGATTGTTACTTATGACTTATGAACTAATTCTATAAGACTCTAATAATAATAAAAAATCTCAAATATAATAGAATTAATTCTTAAAATAAAAATCAAGATTATTTATTATTTAAGGCTGGTTCATTATAATTGGTTTCAAAGGAAAGTTTTATATAATATTAGAGGTTCAGAAATAATTTAAAAATAAGTTAAAAATCCTCTATAATAAAAATGGTTGGTATTATAAGGATACTTACATTTTTATTTAACAATTAGAAAGAGTTGAATATGGCATGACAGGGTTAAGGATATATTACAATTTACACATAAGTTAGTTTATTGTAGTTTATATGATATACTAAAACTAACATTTATTTGTTTTGTTAAATCTTTGGATCTAGACATAACCAAATTAATAATGTATTATAAGAAAAATAAATTGGTTGTTTGAATGAGAAACTGAATGGAATAGGAGATATAGTGAAAAATATTGTGGTTATTCTTAACTAGTTATCATGAGTTATGATTAACAAAATCAACCTTGGTGAGTTTCTTAACACACAAAATAAGATTGAAATGAAGCTCTGTATATGTTTAGGTGATAATCAAAAAATTAAATATATTAAATGATATATGTGTCAAGAATGTGGGAAGAAGCAACCAATAAAATGTTTTAAAAGTACATGAAGCTATTTTTTATGTGGTAAAGGAGGGATTAAAGAATTAATATTCTGAGGAAAAAAATGAAGCATTCAATTAATGCCATTGAGAGGAAATAAAATATTATCAAGGTATCAAATTAATGTTTTATATGCGGAGAGTATATGAATTATACAAATCAAAGTTGTAAGGGTACATATAAAGAATGGGCTTAGAAAGATAGTGTAGATAAATTTTTATCAATTCATAATACTATAACAATTGAATATGAGGAAACTAAAAATGATGTATGAATCCTATAGATTATATCTTGGATTATGATTTTGAAATTATTTAATCATAATAAATTATTATTTTTTTTAATGAAGGATGTATTGAGGAATAAAATGTAAAATAATGTATTATGGATTATAAATAATATTAATTTATTTTGGTGTATACAAATAGGTATTTAATATAAAAAATGTAGTGGTAAATTTAAGGATGATATTAGTTTTTAATGTATTGATACTATTTTTATTTTTTATGTTATGAGATTAATTTTTTAGAACTTTAGGGTGTTTTTATAGATGTTGATGTTATATTTATCACTAAAATTAATATGTGAAAATTATTATTTTAGGTATAATGCTCTATTATATTTCTGAAAATATGTTTAAATATTTTGATAAACATTATGTTTTACATGATTCTTGATGAGTAATAATATATTTTAGGATTTTCATCATATTTATGGGAATTTAATAATAATTATATTAGTAAAGTTTTAGAAAAAATACATCTTTTCAAATCTGAAAAGGCTATGGAACTTGAACTCATAACTAAATGGTGATAATTGTGTCAATCCTACCACTGGACTATGTGATATGCTGGTCAGTATGACATCATACTTTCCCATAAATGGTTTGAAAGATATTGAATAAGTGGATTTTTAGAACATAAATTTTATCATGTATATAACCATGTGATTGAAAATTAAAATGTTTATTTAGTGATTGATGTTATTTAAGAAGAAGTTCATGATTTTGGGAACCGTCTATGATTAAGGCGGAAAGAAAATTATGGGGTTTTATTTATGGAATAAATGTTGAATTATCTTTTAGAAGTATTTATGATTTCATAATGGAATTGTTTTTATTCATGTTATTTTTTGATATGGTTTGTATATCATGGATATTATATCGTTAGGAAATATACATTTTTTGGTGTGAGAGTTTAAATGTATTTGGTGTTATTTAAGGGTAAATGTAAAATCATTCGTGTAAGAATATGTGATCATACCCTTATTATTTTTAAGGTTTCAATCATAGTGAAGAATTTTTTGAAGAATTTTTAGGATAGTAATTGATTGACAGAATTAGTTTGAACTTTTGGAATAACAATTTTATTTTGGATATTAATGATATGATGGTTTATTCATTTTTAGAATTTTATTACCTTATACTAAAAAATTTTGTTTTGGTTAATGTCTAAAGATTATAGGAATAGATTTTTGTCATATTTTTGAATTATTTTACCCATTAGAAGTTTATTTTAGTGCATCAAGCATAAAAATATTCATCTTGAGTAGTAATAGTTTGTAGAAAAAGATGTGATTTTAGTGGAATTTGATTCTACATATCAGCAATTTATATTTCCATATATTATTTTTATTTATGGTAAATGAATTATTTTACTCTAATAAAATGATCGTAAATTTGTTTTTATTGTTACGTTTATTTATGATGAAATTTATTGTCTTTTTGACACCTATTTGGTTCATGGTTTTTTAGTTGCCGAATTTCTCATGACCATTCACTTTTTTATAATAAATTATCACATTCACTCTTCATAATTATTTGTGAATTATTATTTCTCCATGTATATATTTCCAAACCCTATTAATTTTTTCCTACATATAAACCCATTTATAATTTATTCCAGGTGACCTTTTTATTTGGTTTTCTCTCTTATCAAGAGGATGTTTCACTAACCCTTTTTATAATGTGAGAATTCAAGAAAGATATTTTCAAATGTAAAACCGTTGATTATTGAGATCAAGTTAAAATTTGAAGTATATAATTTATTTAAGGTGTTTTATTTAAAAATTTAGATTTTTGAAATGAAAATTATGATAAATAGCATATAATATACGCATCACCGAAATCAAATGAACCATGAAATATTGTTATTGAAATGTTCCACTTGTAACCGAGCCATTAAATTTTTTGTTATAATAAATATTAGATAATTTATGAAATATATATATATATATATATTACCTTATTTATATAAGTCTATTGATAATTTTTTTTAAATAATAAATCAATTTTTTTATTGTTATTGTATTCTTCAAAAATATTTTTTCATCAAAAATGATTTTTATTTATTTTTGTGAGAAAATATTATAATTAATATATAGATATTTTTTATAAAATGTATTTTAAAAAATGATGTCAATTTTTAATTCATCATTTCAAAATTAGTGTATGTTGAATTTTTTGGATGTTTCTGAAAATATTTATTTTTAGTGAATAGTGGGAAATAATTATTTATCAAATAGTGTCATTTATTTTCAATAAATTATGTAATTTAAATGTACCATAATGATTTGAATTTGATTTAAAATAATATAATTATTAATTATATATATTTAATCCAATTATTTACATTTGAATCATCGTTATGATGGATATCAGTATAAGCTTATTTTTGGGTCTAAAACATATTTTTCTACAAACTGTTTTAAAGAGCATAATTTTTTCGATTTTAATTAATTAAAATAACTTCTAATAAAGAATAATTTAAATCAAATGTAAATATTATATATCTATGAATATGAATTGAAATTAATATAATAATAATTACTATTCAGAGATTTAATATAAAATCATCTTATACTTGAAAAATAAATTTCTCAAAAAAATATTTTTATCATCACCTATGTGGGATTAATTTAAAATTAAATTCTACTAATTCTATGAATTGAATTCAATAAATTGGATTACATATTTTTAATTAAAATAAAATATATTAGTTAACATGTTAACTTTTATTTTTTGTTGCTATTAATAGTATCCATAGTAAATATTTGTTACCAAAATAGAAGTAAAATGGGTTAATTAAGGTTAAAAACATATTTTAATGACTAAAAATGACAATAAAACATGAATAAATTTTATTATATGACTATATTTCTTCGATATTCATCCATGAATTGAATATATTACAATTTTCTATCATATGGGCTGGATTATGACAATTATATTTCTTTATATAAAAGAATGTAAAAAATGTCACTTTCTTGATTTTAATTTCAATGATATTTTATGATAGGGATAGATAAAAAAAATTTATGGTAACAAATAGTAATTTTAAAGAAAAAATATTTTTCTTCATCATGGTAATTTTTCTTATAATATTTTGTGATTAAATAATTCGCTTAAATTCTTATACAATGTCGATGATGTGATTATTTAATTAAAATGAAAAATAAAATATATGAATTTAAAAATTATAAAATTTATATAAATTTAATTAATTATTATTTTCCAGTTTTTTTATATATTTACAACATTTTGGGGTTTATTTATAGGAATAGATTCAAATTCAATCCTTATCATGATATTTTTAATGTCAACTTAAATAAATGTTGTCAAAATTGACATTAATGATAATTATTAATAATATATATTTTATTAAAATATATAATTTTCATAAAATACTATCATCATCCAAGTGAATATTATGTGGTTTAAAATATCATAAATTGTCCAATTAGTTTCTAATTTTCCTTTTATATTAACTATCATCACTTCTAAAGTGTAAAAAAACCAGTTACCATAGGTGGAAACTAAAATGGTAAAAATGAGAAACTTTATATATTAAGGAATAAAATGTTTACCTTATTTTACATTCAATCCATTTATTAAATTTTGGAGACACTTTTTCTGAGAATGACTCCCCATTGTTGAATAGTTTTGGGAATTTACAAAAACATCACTCCTATCAAATTATAAAAGTCATCCCCCTCCTCTCTATATTACACTAACAAATACTTTTAACATTTCCCAAAACTACCCAAATCTCATACTCAATTTTTTAAAAACATCAAAGAATCATTATTTATATTATAAAAAAATACTATGAATAATTTTGGTGAAAACCTAAATAGTTTGTCTGAAGAAGAGGTATCGTTCATATCTAAGAATTTTGTTTTGTTTCTTCTTCCACATATGTAAAATATTCTTCATCCATGATGATATATTATAATAAGTATAGAAAATATTTTTAGATTTGATTATGTTCATGGAACATCCAATATCTATCCATTATTCTATCAAATGGGAAATGAAACCACCATTCATGGGTACGACGAACTACTGCCTCACAAACCAATATAATTCTTTTTCCATCATCATTTTTCATGGATAGTTATAATTATAAAATTAATATTTATATATAATATTAATGAAAAAAATCATTCCAAGAAGTTAATATATCATTTAGTTTTTAACTTTCCATTCACTGAAAAATGATAACGTCATTTCAGCGTATGTTTGGAAAACTGCCTTCACAAAGTGATGTGATTATTTTATTTATCACTAAATCACATTGATGATGTATATAAGTGAATTTAAATAAATATAATGGTATTTATAATATAATTATAATTCTATGTTGATAACATAATACTTTCCTTCATTTCATAATGACTGTTGAAAAATGGAAACATTACTCATGTGTATGTATAACCTACCATATCTATGATTATAAAGTATTTAATTTTTTATAACCATCATTAATGATTTGTTTTAAAAGTATAATTGTTGTCTGAATATGATATATATGTCATTATTATTGTTATATATTTTTGAATATAATGACCTCTTTGACCATAGTCCACCCCCTGATGTCATTTTTCACATATAAGTTGAATACCTTCAAAAACCTCTGAAGTGAACTTAAATTATTAACTAATTGTGTATAGAATGGTAAGAGATAAAATAAAAGAAATAATAAAGAAAAAAATTCATAAGAATTTAACTAATTAAAATAATTCTATTATTTATGAAGATAAAGAACATACGAGATGATTTAGACTCAAGGTTATAGAAACTTTAACATTAAACCTTGTATTAAATGTTTTAAAAAGTTATTTTCTAAATAAATCTATTCTAAGACAATGTTCATATAAATGATTCGAAAAATTATTATTTTTTCATTAATGAATAATAAAGTTAATTTTTACCATATTTCACATTCTTTATATTGTTTTTAAAAATGATTTTTTGTAATTTTTTACATAAGTGTTTTTTTAATAAATATTCCTTTAATGATTAATTTTCTAACACCTTTTCTTCCACGACTACATATTTTAAATTATTTTAAATATTATTTTATATGTATGTAAATGATTTATAAAAAAATATTTCTATTTTTCATATATTTAAATGGTTTTAAAAATGGATCCTTTAATAGAATTTTTTACTTTCTTTACAAAATACAAAAGGAATGTTCTATTTTAACCTATATAATGAAACATGACATTTCCCATAAATGTAACTATTTTTTAAAGTATGGATTATTTTAAAATATTTAATTTTTTATTAAATGAAAATACATATTTCTTTTTCTTTGTGTATTTTGGTATTGAAATTGGATTTTTAAAAGAAAAGGGTGTTTTTATATCTAAAATATTTTTGTATACGAGTTTAAAAAGTGTCATTAAAGGGTTTTATAATGAAAATAAACAAGCATAAATTTTTTTATCTATGTTATAGTCCTTTTAAATTATTCATAACATGTTTTGTACCCCATTATTTCTTATAGGTGAGCTAGATATAACTTATAATATGGATTCACCGAGATAGTGCTCCAATGAAATATATAATTATTATTTTCTCTTGAGAATTATATTGACTTTAGGACTTATGGTCATTCCAATTTATAAATTTTATATAAAGGTTCTATTAAGATGATGTCCCGAGGAAACTAAATTACTTTTCTATGTTTTCAAATGAGTTTTCATGGATATAATTTCATTTAATAAGGTAATATAATGATACTTTTAATGAAAAAATGATTACCTTTCCTAGTAAAAAGGTATGTTTTGATTAAAATATATTTCATGGGTTTTTATGGTTTTCACTTAATGAAGAGATTTATTTTTTTATATCCCTTACTATGTTTTTTATGCTTATCTCATAATTTTTAAAAAAAATTATAGGATTTAATGGTGGGTAATTGAAAGTTATAAGTTAATATGAATGTTGAGAGGTTTTTTCATGAAGTGAAAACATGTTTGTTTTAATGTATTATATTATGGGGAAAATCGAGACCAATTAGATGTGAACACACTGTAATATGTTGGTTTTTTATCTTTGAGTTATTAACTTATTCTATAAAATTCTAATCCTTAAAGATCCTCAAATGTAATAGAATGAATTATTGACATAGAAGTTAATTTGTTTTAAATTTTTAAGGCTTAGTCTTTATACCCTGAGAACTTATTCAAACATTTATAATGTAAAAAACATATTACATTAAAACAAAACCCTATTTTAACCATCATCTAACCATCCCTCTTGAGCATAACCATTCCAAACATGATCAAAAATCACATATAACTACGAGTATCCCCAATGAGATTCCTCCACTTGATATATCAATGATGAATCCCTAGTCATATGGTGAAGACAACTTTGGACACTTCTCTCCCCTATGTCAAATGCATTAATGGGTGCTTCTCCATCCCTTTCCAAAAATCCACCAGATCTCAATCCAAATCTCACGGGGAAATCTGAATCAGTGCATCAAGAAACAAATTCCATTTTTCTAAGATATAAGAGATATAAAAATCATAATGTCGAAGAAACTATATCCACCTCCATTGTATTATACTCAAATACCACTGAAAGATAAAATATTTTAGCTCTTATAGTCTATGAAAACTATAAATTTCTTGCTGATGAGGAAATTTCACAAAAACCATACTACAAGCACAACTGATGCTAGATCTAAATCATGGGAGGAATATTTACACTTCTAAGGACTGAACTTCCTTGATTAATAAGATATAATTTCCCCTTTCTAAATCAAGGAACTTCTAAATCCCAAATACTAATCATCATAGAAACCCTCAAAGATCATTCCCCCTAAATAAAATGAAGTACTATATCATTTAATAAAATTTTTTTCAGGTAATATAAGGCTAACAAGAACTAACTAGTGTATATGAAGGCATGGACCTTCTTATTAAAGGATTTTAGTGGGGATGTAACCCAAGAGAAATTGGACACAACCCTCTAATAATATTATGCCAATCTGTGAAAACTATGAACATCTTACCAATAATTTTGTGATGCCCAAGAAATAATTATATCAATATTTGATGGGTATATGGATATAGCCTACTTAGACAGAACATACCCAATGAAATGTACCTATAAAATCCAGAAGTTTCACTTAGATAACTTTCCATAAAGATAGTTTAGTCGAAGGAACATTAATAAATCTATGATATTCTTTATATTCTACCACTATTATTTCTGGTAGATCAAGATATCACTGATAAACATGATGAAAACTTGGTCTAGTAAATCACCAAATATGGAATTCATGATCCCCATGAAAATAGATAGAGTGTTCAGGACAATAAATGACATGAATATGTAGAATAATTGATCAAACTTCCACCTAAAGAATGTATTTGGAATATCCTTATCTTTCAACCTCATCTGGTGATAACCAGTTCATAGGTAAAACTTTCAAAACCAACATTCCCTCTTCATCTGGTCAAATATATCCTCAATCCTCAGTAAGGGGTAATGATTCTTGACTATTACCTAATTCAAGATCTGTTAGTTTACCCACAACCTTAGACTACCATCCACCTTCTGAGATACCAATACATGAGCACCCCAATGAGACACACTTAGATTTATGAAACCTTTATGTATAATATTATCCACATTCATCCTCATCACACACATATCCAGATGATACATTCGATAGCGGGTCATCAAAACTAGAGATAAACCCAGATGTACTCAATTATTAACTCAACATTTCATTTTGGGTGTAGTTTCACAAACTAATCTATGAAAGCAACCATTAATACCTTCACAACCTAGGAAATATCCATTAATTGAGATTCTAATGATATCTCAACCAACTAATACAAAATATTCTCTACATACCTATCACCCATCTGATAACCTTTCTCAAAAATGAATTCTAGTTGTTGTCCCACCACATCAGAAAATAAAACATTCATCTTGTAACATTTTATGACTATATTCATGGAATTCAAATAATCCATGCCTATGATAACATCATTTGTTCAAATGAGAAACAAAAAGAAATCCCCCACTATCTGTGGATGCTGCATCACCAGTGTACATCACCAGCATATATCAAATAAAGAACCCTAACCTCTAATTTTTATAGATAAAATCAGGGAAACTTGTAGACTATTTACAACTAGTCCCAAGTCGCATACCAAATAAGGGAAAATAGAGGAATTTATGGCTCTTTAATCAAAATAGTTAAAAAAAATTATAAAATAAATTGATTTTACCACTAATAAACTTCAGCCTTACTGGTGCTGCTACATCTATAGCATGCATCCGACCACACCTATCTCCTATTCTATACTTCTTTTGGAATATTTGAACCTATTATAGACTTGGTTCCTATAGAAAACGACTTTAAAAAAATTCCCCTATAAACACCATCTTCCCTTATCTTTTGAACATGTGTTGGGGGTCCCTTTCTATAAAACATCCTTATAAGAAACGTGTACTACTGATGAAAATGGGACTTAATTCCTCTATAAACCTCCCTTACTAAGTGGTTAGATACTAATTCTAGATGTGGAAATTTAATCAACAAAAAATCATGAAAAGGGGAATCCCAAGATATATTATCATAATCCACTTTTCAAAATTGGATAACAAAAGATTTTTCATTGTCTGATCTCGACTAGTTGAAACCTTGACTACCTAAATGTCTTCAAACCTCTTCCTGAATCTCTATTAATGGAGACACCCTACTTGCCACTGTCATGAAGAAAAAATCACAAGGAAATAATTTTCTAAATAACCATGACTTTATTCTAAACTTCTAGGTATGTAGAAAACAAAAACGGTGTGACTACATACCTATTCACAGGAAAAAACACTTCCTCTAGATTTAGTACTTTGGACTCTTCATCTGGAAATACATCCAAGTAAAAGATAAAGAGGTAATTGAATATAATACCAATTTACAGCACACTCAGGATTCCTTTCAAAAGGGTTAGAAACTCTTGCGCCATATCCAAAATTATTATTGATGACAAAAATTATGAATGCAAATCCATATGAAAGTCCAAACACAACACATCTACCTCCTTTTAGTCACCATGATATTTCTTCCACCACTGTTTTCAAGATCCCCAAAACTAACTAACTAAGATTGATACCCAAAATTCATCCCATGATTGGATCGAACATAATATGTTGCCAAGATCCCCTAACAAGTTCTCCATCTCCAGATTTAAGAATATCCCATCAAACGTTCCAAAACTATACTACTTAAAGGCTCAAAAAACATTCTTCCATGCCACATCCTCCTTTATCATGTCAAACCTTTTATTATCTATAGGATATTATTTTTCAATTTTAACTTATTAATTAACTCATAGATGACAACCAGGATCCACTCATAAAAATCAAGGAGGAATCATATGCATGGTGGAATTAAATGTAATCAAACATTCAATTATTCAGTTAACCTTCAAATATTACCCATATTAAGACAACAATACAATAAATCAGGATTCATGAACCCCTACTAGGTATATACCCTATAAATAGGTCAATCTCACTTGGTCATTCAACAAACTCAATGTCCTTACATCAGATCACAGGGTGGCCTAAAAGTGCAGGTTCTAGCCAGTCTCCTTAGCCCATGTAATGCACCAAAGAAAACTGGTACAATTTTCTTACCGTCTAATGAAACCCTCATAGCAATCAACTCCAAAATCAATGTTATATCTGAAAAAACCATGGATACCACACTATCATGATCACTCCATCCAAATGGACCCTTGTAAATTTGTAAATGAATGAAGGGAATGATTAACCCTAAGCCATGCCCCCAATAGGCCCCAGGTAAGTAATAATAACCAAGGGTATATAACCTCACATATGTAAGTCATTTCCCACTATAGTAAACATGATCTCAAAATAGGATAAATAATTAAACAACCACTATAAAAGCCACACATTTTCATATTTAAATACAGATTCAACCCTTTCTAGATTCAATGAGTTTTCAAAGAACTCCCATTAAATAAGAAAATTCATAATACAATTGTTTACCCCATTAATTTATTATTTAGGTTAATTAAACTAGTTACCAAACCTAAATTTCAACCAATTTTTACTCATTTTCCAACCCATGAAATTATATTTTTAGATTTTAGGTTTATTCCATGGATAACTATGAAACTAACATAACCAAATCACAAAATATCTCACCCATCACACATAAAACATTTATACAAAACCAAATCATCCAAGACAACTTAATATAATGACCACTAATCTAAACCACTACCAAACTTCCTATCTCAAATACCACACAACTTTTCTACCATGCAACAAAACATTCACACAACACAAACACCATGAATCTATTGCATAATACCACCACACATCACTAAAAAATAACCACTTCTAATCAAATCCCATGTCGAACAACCATCATATCACTACACTACACATTTCAAGACCTAACTAATTATCAACACAACCACATAACATTAAAATCACAAAAGGAAACACATCAAACAAAATTCAAAATAGAATCACATCCCAGCTTCTAAAAATTTTGTTAAAGGTTTTACATTACTTCACTTCACTATTTAGCATGGGTATCATCACATAAACTAGTTTACATCAATAAAAAATTATAATCAATATATATAGGCTTATCCATTTTCATTCAAGGTTATACCAACAATCAGTACAACAAGGGTCATATATAAACATCATCTACAAGGAATGAAAGGATTTTAATATCCATGATTTTTAGTATTAGGAACAATTATATATAACCTTTACAATAATATTATCAAAGTAGAAAAAAAATTTGATTACTCCCTATACCCATCAATTTTAGATTTTCTAAATAATTATATTTATTAAGAAAACGCTTAATATATACCTAATGGAATTTATATGATTTCAATCCCCACACATGCACAAATAATTAGGAGATAATGATGATCCCTTACCTAAAATAGGCCTTTTGATTCATTGCACCCAATAGAGAGAAGTAGAAAAAACATGGAAAACACAACTATTCTAAAAAACATCATATCATCCTAAACAGCACCAAGGGGCTCATAAAAAATTCAAAACACACCCCAAACCATAGCACCATCAGTACTACAAATCCCTTGGAGAAGAACCAAACGAATTAAGAGGGTTAAGGGAAAAAATAACCTCATATTGTCGATAAAAAACATCCATAAACTATGGACTAATGAAATATAAAATGGATGGATGTACATCTAAAATGGTTATATATCACCTAACATCTAAAGGGAAATTAGAGCTAGTGGAGGGAATTAAAAATAATAATTTAAAAACTGGCTATAACTCACTAGATTGATATCATGAACTACATATTAATGATGTGAATACTTATTGTCCCATTAAATCTAATATGATAAAATGAGTTATAGTGTGAACTATTTGAAGTTTTGGTTTGAAAACAAATCCATGGATTCTTGTCCCAAATTAATACACATTGTGAATTCCACTTTCACATCATGAGTCCATTTAACATAGTCCTCCTCACTCAAATGAAAACCTTGAATAGAAAACTTCACATATAGTGGAACACCATTCCATGATGTGAATTATCATTTAACTTTTTGAATTCACTAATACAACTCCAACTGCCACTGATCCCTACTGAGTCCCCCTTTGAATGTCCTCTAACTCCCAAACATACAATGTAATAGACAGAGAAGGAATATACCACTATACTTATCAACCCCTAAATTATGTCCAATATAAAATGACCATTTATACACTCAATTACTTGATGATGAATTTCTAAATATAATTTAATATTGCATGTGACTAAACTCTCCCATTAGTTGAATTATCATACAGAAAAAGATTCCAATCAAATATTCAAATGTCTCTATATATATCTTAGTATGGGAAGTAATGTAGAACCCCTAGGTGTTGGGTTGATTTTGGCGAACAAAATCCAATTGTACTCAGTCTTATAAATGATATGACATAAATTGTTGAAGCCATCTAATATTATATAAAATCTTCCTAGAGTCATTAGAAGATATATATTGATAATTATCAAGGGGACATAGAGATTAATGATGAAGAAAATGTTTTCCTTATAATATCACCATTGATAAATGTCATTTTGTTCAGAAATATTGGAAGGGTTGTCCCATGATACATTGGATCCTTTTAGATAATTAATCACATAGGGGAAGTTGAATGTCATCTAGAGCTTCTAATAGAAATAGATAAAGTTCTTGATTTGTTTCGAATATTACTATTGAAGAATTATATCCCTAATCCCTCAAATATAATGAGGTGTTACAATTTTATCATGACCAATATTATGAGAAGCAGTAGGTGAAGATATTTGACTAAAGATAAAAAGTTACATGTCATTAGAATACTCAGCTTATACCATGTTATGGAGGAACCATAAATAAGAAGAGGGTACATGAGAAAATCAGGATAAAATAAAACAAAAGTAATCTCATCTATTATCAAAAAAGAATATGAGTTGAAAATTCAGGGATATAATTTCTAAATGGGGGAATAAAGTAATGGCCAAAACTTTTCATTGAAATTTATTTTCTGAATATATATTTGTTATATTATATATAATTATAAGCATACAATACGTAGATAAAACCACAAATATTTAATTAATTAATTAAAATAATTAAATTACTAAAATAATAAATCGATTATTGTCCTATTTATTACCAATGGGTAAAAAATAGAAAAAATATAATCATAATGGGAAAATTTAGATCATCCCAATATTCTAGAATCATCTCTTCCAAAAATAATAAAATTGAAAATAAATAGTAATTTGACAAAAAAAATAATTTTTATTTTAAATAATATTTAACATAAGTAATTTAATAAGATATAAATATTTTAATCCTGTAAAAAATACCAACATTAAAAAACTCAATGAAATGATATACATATTTTTAATATATTGAATTTTATTATATTTTTAAAAAATAATAATTTTTTGTTAATAATTAAAATTATCTATGATGGAAAATTATTTTTATAATGTTAAATTTATTTTTATAATCAAAACATAAAAATTTAACAAGATTTAATTGAAAATAATTTTATGAGAAACATAAAATTTCACGTGAATAGAAAAATAGAGTTTTTCAGACACCACATGTTTCATAACATAATGGTGATGTCATAATGACTTAATAAAAGTAATTTTAATTTTTTTGACCTAAAATTAATTTAATAATATATATGGGTTATTTGAAAATAATAAATTTAATTTTAAAACATTAAATGTTTTTTCCAATGTCTAAAGTCAAAAGTATTTCATTTAAATTACAATTTTTCATTTTTTCCAAAAAAATTTTTAAACTAATTTATTTGGTTTACAAATGGGTTTAAATTCATAAATTAATATTATTTTATTTATATAGGATTAATAATGTCAAATGTATTCTATTCAATGATTTACCTTGGATGTTATATTTTTTTCAATATTTTATCTTAAAAATACCATTGTCGTCAAGTATAAATAACCAATTTCCCTGCCCTTGGAAAATCACTTCACTTTTACTTATCAAATAAACAGTTCTTCCAAAATATACTCACTTAATTTCCATATCATCCTTAGGGATATTTTTTATTAAATGAACTATTATCACTCAAGGTGTTTAGTTATATAGAGATGAAGCAACAGCAAGAAGAGGGTATGTTTTCATCCACTTCTCTTCACATTTTCCTCACCACTTCCTCTTTTTATCTATTACATTAACATCCAAATTATATGATAATAATTAATTAGTATGTTAAAATTATATAAATTATGTTAACCTACTATAATTAATATAATTACATTTTATTTGTACATAATAATTCTCTTCTGTATTCTTTCGATAATGTCCCATCAACGATTGGTTAACCCCAAATGAGGATTTTACCAATTCTATTATTATATCCACCCTTATGGATGATCATAATAAATTATTTATAATATATAAATTCATAAATAATGGTATTTATATGTATTTAGATTTAATAATAATATTGTATCGATAATAATAATGAATGATAGTTAAATTGAAGCAATTATGAATATTAAAAATAAAATATCACATCAAAACATTTCACCTTTAAAAATGGAAATTAATAAATATAATGTAATTATTATAATTGATAAATAGTGATAAAATGAACATAATTAACTTCTGGTTCAGATTTTTAGTAAACATTTTTTCATTATTCATGAGGAGGAAAAGAAATAAAATAAATTAGGATTTAATGTATATAGATTCTCAAACCCAAACTCATGTTTTGGGATATCTTTTCATTCACATTATTATTTGTATAGATGTTATTATAATGTACTTAAAATGTCCTTCCACAATTCATTCCCTTTTATTTATGGGGATATACATGTATTAAACCTTTTGAAATATTTTTAGTTCCATTTTCAAATCATTTTCCAAAATTCATTAATTTTAAAAACATTTCATCGACTCCTCTTGTGTAGTTTCATATACACTCAATAATGATGGTGTTTTATGAAAAACTATTTTACCAAAATTCATTTAGGAATCCCAAAGTTTATACCTTAAATTATTATTTATGAAAAATTTATAAAACCTATTCTTTTCTAATGGTTTATTTTATGGGCACAATTTTTTTTTTCTATGTGGCGTGCATGATTATAATAATTTTATGATGTTATTGGTGGTCTTGGAATTATATATCTATCTTATTCATTAGGTAATGTGATATAATTCGTGGGATTATATTTATTATGCATGAACATGATTAAATATTTTTTTTACTATTATGATGTTTTGATTTATGCACATATGTTATGTGCGAACAAGATTCTAGCTTTGTTCAAAACTATGTGTGGTATTTGACAATTTTTTTATTTAGTTTTATTATTATGAATATATAAAATTTAATGCCATTATAAATTTTTTTCCTTATTATTATAATGATTATCTCATTCATAATATATAATTATTATGATCATTCTCACTCATATACTATTGATTCATGTCTCTTATTCATTTTTTGATACACTTCCCCTTACTATGATTTTAGATCACCCATTTCATTGGATATATATACGTTATCTATTAGTCATGTATGAGAAAAAATTCCCCAATATACTAATCAATTTGATCCTTTAATGTTTTATTATTAGGTTAATTATCTTTAAAATGATATTATAGTCATTCAAGAAAAATTATGGTCGCTATATTCCCACTCCATCTCCCACTCTGAAGGGTTTTTTTCCAATGTTCCCCACACCCATGATTCCCTCTAGTTCAATACATTACTAAAAAAATAGTTAATATGAGTGATGATAATTATAAGTGATTTATCATAAATAACATTATTAAAATTTATTCTCATTTTGTCTCAAATTATAAAGCAATCTTGTCAGCCTATAGTACATACAACTTAACTTGTATCAGAATCATTTCAACCTATACCACTCTAATATTAACATATATAATTATTGGTTCAAGATAGATTATATTGATTTTTGTTTTATCATAATAATTAACTTAATCCTTAATATATAGAACCAAAATTACCATGATTATTATTCAAATATTCTAAACCTAATAAAAATTGAAATCTATACACTCAAAATCTAGCATATCCTTCCTAAAACAACATTATCCATTCCTATAATCATATAATAAAGTATGTATATACCTTAATCATATAATCTAAATAGCATACCTTTCATAAAACCAATTTTAATATCCAACACATTAAACCATAATAATATTATATATTCCTCTAAAAAGTAACTCTACCTTTAACCTTCAAATGGTATTAACCACTAGTTCATACACTTGTCACTAATAGGATAATCCATAAAATGAAATGATCTTAAAAAAATATCCTGAATTCATTACCAATCCCAATGTTATAAACACTATTTACCTTAATTATTCAAAATAAATAAACCCTTTATTATTGAATTGTCATTTTTATGTTAATTTTAAGAGTTTTGAATACCCCAATCATGTTACCTAAAATAATTATCCAAAAAATATGACATTGTGATAACATCACATTTCATGGTTATTAATAAATTTTAATATATGTCTCCATACTTTTATAGTAAACATATTAAAGAATAATCCATTGTTGTTTCACATAATCCAAATATATTTTAGAATGTACAAGAATATCAGTGATAAATATCACTGAATAATGAATATAGCTAAGAGTTTAAAAAAATATCAATCTCACTACCTTAAGTAAGATGAAGAAGCTAACATTTTCCATTATATCCTCCATATAACATGACACCTGAACATTTATGTGTGCTCCGTTATTCATTTATAATACATAGTGGTTTCTATATACATATCTTTCTCATCTTCAAATATGTGATCTGGTTTGAACCAAATTCTAACACCAATATAGTTATGTTAATATTATAAATATAAATATAAAGACCTTAATCTGAACATGTCTTCCCATATGAAACCTTTGTTTTTAAAATTTGATACTTTTGGATCAACCTATGACTCACTTATTCTGTCCCTGGTTAACCAATTACTTTTTCCAATTATGTTTTTTAACCTAATTATATTTATCATTATTGAATCCAACATGATGTTTTGAAAATATAATTTTATTTTCCAAAGAATATCACCTACGAGTGTCTTGACTAGTGTATAGTCTTATCCTGTAATGTCCCCGACCCGGAAGCCACTAAACCGGTGCTCCGATCTGGGTGGTTACATGACCTTAAGTGCGTCTTCCTGTATGACAAAGGCTGCCGACTAGCAGCGGGGGTCTATGTAGTGAAGTGGGGAGACTATACCACCTTTTTATTAGAGTATGCCACTACAGAAATATACCAATAGTGGAAACAATAATCAATAAACAAGGAAACTATATAAAAACCAATTCCAAACAATAAATTTTCCATGTCATACTACAAGTGCAAAAGTGGACAAAACCCCAAAATAAAGATAACAGCCAAAATCCCCAAAATGGTCCCGACTCCAAGTTCGGATCCTCCACCAAGTGCTACCCATGTCCACTCAGTATCAATCAAGGTCCTTTGCCCTTCTCTTGACCTGTAAACATGAAGTCTTCTCAAGTACCCAATGGCGGCCTGAGCAAGGTTTGAGTACAACTCAGTAGGCCACCACCCACGGTGTCTACAAAATATCCAGTCTAAACAGATAGTGTATGGAAGGGAACATGAATGATAATTGCCAAGTAATTATCTAAGGTACCATTATCCAGTTTAGAGCCAAAACAATGCCACTTCCATTACCATTCATTACAAACCCATTGTCACCATTTACTATTTCATCACATTTCCTTGGGTTAATCACATACACTATCTTACATGGGTCTAAGGCCAACAATCACATGCAAGAGGGTAAACACAACATTATCCTATCTCACTAAGACTAACCCTTCATTTCAACCATAACCTCACCTCGAAGCCTCATTCCGGGTGGATACAATTGTTAAGAGAATATAACCTTAATCCCCTTTCCTAACCCATGAATTTAGGGTGGAGTTTAGAACCTCAGTCTTCACTCGACCAATGGGCATAGATCCTCAAGTATTACCCCACTCTACGAAGCCATGTTAACATGCTTATATATAAGTAACCATCAACCATCCAAACCATTACCCTTCATTAATCACTATTCACCACAACCCACATGGGAAACCACATCATGCCTTAACCCATTAACACATTACCATTTCACATCATTTAACCATTAACCCTATTCCCATGTGATATGCCTATCTCGCTAATAATTCAACATTAAACCCATAATCTATCCCATTATGGTCTTTATTCTGTTTACGCATTAACCCATTTAACCCGTTCTTCATTCCCATGAATCAATCATTTAACCCTTTCCACTTTAACCCATAGGTTATTACTAAGTCTAGGTACATCACCTAACTTCTATTCCAAGATCAACCAGTCATGCCAACACATTTATCAAGGGATCTACAATTCATCACAATAAGGTCACTTGTTTAATATCAATCCCCGAATCCGATAAATGCCAGGAAATCCCATGGATGGCCCCAATTAGTTCAAGTTTATCCCAACACATCACACGGGGATCATGAGGGTTCCCATTTTCCATTTTAAACACCATTATTACCAAACATGCCAAGGTTATCCAAAACATAACCAAAGGAAAGCAAAAACACATCTAAACATGCACAAATACCCATATAACTATGGGATTTCACTTTTAGACCACCTACCACAAAACCGCGGTTTAATGCACTCTCAATCGAGTCCTTAGACCTCGATCCAACCAACATTTGGAGCTTCAACCTAAAACTCATCCAAAAATTTAGGTTTTAGAGCTTCGGAACGAGAGAGAGAAGATAAAAACCCTAACCAAAAAATAGAACCAATGATGAGATTAGCCTTACCCGAAGCATTGATCCGCAACCAACGGCACCAAAAATGCCTTAGAATCGAAGGAGAGCCACCCTCTGGAAGCTTGGGTCGGCCAAATTCATCATAGGATATAGAGGGGGGAGTGGAGAGGAAAATACCGAGTTGGGGTTTAAAAGCCCTGTGTGGAAATTTTGTAATTTTTTCCAACATTAAGTGGTCACACGGTTTGTCCACACTGTTTCGAAAATCATGCGCAAACCATGCGCATGCCACTACCGGGAGGAGGAGGGGTCGCACAATTTAGCCTGGGCAGGCAGCACGGTTTACCTGGCTGTGCGCAGGCTGTGCGCCCTGGCTTGTCTTATCCAAATTTCCTTTCTTTCGTTCCCCAAGCCCCCGGAACACCCCCAAGGCCTCTCACACTTTCAAGAAACATTTCAAAGACCCAAAAACAAAGGGTTCAACCCAAAACACAATAAAAACATACCTTTCCAAAAATCGGGATCTTACAATCTCCCCACCTTATAACGGATCGTCCTCGAGCTGAGTTCCCAAGCGTCATTGCTCTACCGAAAAGAAGATTTCGGGCCACTGAGCCCATATATCCAAATTTCCCTCCCATGTTTCTTCCTGAACTTTCCCATGCTTCCATAGTAGTCGCACTAATGGCACAACCTTGCCTCGCAAGACCATTTCACTATGGTCCACCACATGAACCTGATGCTCCTCAAAGGACGCATCAGCCTCAAGCTTTACATCTTCAACATCAATAATGTGAGATTGGTCAGGGTGATACTACCGAATCTATGACACATGAAACATATCATGCATCCCACCATACCGTTGTGGAAGAGCCAATCGGTATGACACTGTTCCGATCCTCCCCACAACCTCAAAAGGTCCCACATACATGGGCGCCAACTTACCCTACTTTCATATCCGACGGTGACCCAACCATGGGGACACCTGAAGGAACACTTTATCACCCACCCCAAACTCAAGAGGTCTACACCTTTGATCTGCATACGACTTCTGCCTACTCTGAGCTGTATCTATCCTCTTCCTGATCAACTCAACTCTCTCTGAATTCTCCTTTATGAGACTTGGCCCCAACAACTCGGATTCACCGGCCTCTAGCCAACACAAAGGAGATCTACATGGTCTCCTATAAAGTGCCTCAAACAGTTCCATCTGAATCGTAGCCTGAAAAATTTTGTTGTAGGAAAATTCAGCTAACGATAGGTGTCTCTCCCAAGAACCACCAAAGTCCAAGACATAAGATCTTAACATGTCTTCCAACACATGGACCGTATGCTCTGACTGCCCATTTGTCTACGGGTGGAAAGCCATATTCAAAAACACCTGTGTAACAAGCACCTTCTGCAACCTTTTCCAGAAACGTGTTGTGAAATGCAGATCTTGGTCCAAAACTATGGTCTGCGGCACACCATGCAACATCACTATTTCCCGAACATACAACTCACCCAACTGGTCGGCTGTATGGGTCTCCTGGATCGGTAAAAAAATGAGCCACTTTTGTTAACCAATCCACAACCACCCATATTTCATCATTCTTCCATGTAATCCTCGGAAGACCCACGACAAAATCCATTTTCTCATCATACCACTTCCATTCCGGAATGGGCAATGGATGCAACAAACCACCTGGGCATTGATGCTCGGTTTTCACCTGCTGAGAGGTAAGACACCGTACCACAAAGCTCGAAACTTCCTTCTTCATCCCAGGCCACCAAAACTCCTTCGGAGATCACGGTACATCTTGGTCAAACCAGGATGCACTACCCACATTGATGCATGGAAATCACGCATCAATTATTCCCACATATACTCTAGCACAACCACACGATCACGAACACAAAGAGCTCCTTCCACACCGACGGCCCAACCAGAAGGTAGCTCCACACCTTTAAGATTTTCCTTCATGATCAAACACTCTGGATCATCAAGATGACCTTCCTTAACTCGACTTAAAAGCGTCGACTCCATCATTAAAGAAGCAAGATTGAACTGACCATTCTCATCCTGCACCTCCAGGTGCTTCTCTGCAAACAAAGCCATCACCTTCCACTCAGTACTGGATTCTTGATCAACCTGATTCTGAACCTTCCTGCATAGAGCATCTGCAACACTATTTCACTTTCCCAGCATGTACACCAAATCAAAGTCAAAATACTGGTGGTATTCAACCCATATTTTCTCACGCTGTGAGAATATGTACTTTAAACTCTTATGGTCGGTAAACACGGTAAACCGTTCTCCCAACAGATAGTTCCTCCATCACTTCAAGGCGTACACTACTTCAGCCAACTCAAGGTCATGAGTGGGATAATTCTGCTCATGGGGTCTCAACTTCCTTGACTTGTAAGCCACCACCTTCTCATCTTGCATCAACATATCCCCAAGTCCGATTTCAGACGCTTCACAGAACATGATGTACTTCTTACCTGGATTAGGTAAGATCAAGATAGGTGTGGTCATCAGCTACTTCTTTAACTCTTGGAAGGAATTATCACAAGCCTCAGACCATTCGAACCTGATTCCCTTCTTGGTCAGGGCTGAAAGTGGTGCTGCCAAGCGAGAGAAATCCTGAATGAACCTTCGGTAATGCCTCGAGAAACCCAGAAAACTCCGAACATCAGAAATTATCATGGGCTACTCCCAAGGTACAACTACCTACACTTTATTTGGATCCACTAAAACACCTTCTTCCGAGATGATGTGACCCATAAAATGTAGATCACCAATATAGAATTGACACTTAGATATCTTGGCGTTTAGCCGGTGCTCTCTTAGCGTACCCAAGACTATGTCAAGATGTTGGGCATGATCATCATGATTTTTCGAGTACACTAAGATATCATCTACAAATAAAACCACAAAATGATCTAGATAGGGATGAATGATCTGGTTCATCAAATCCATAAACACTACCAGTGCATTGGTCAAGCCGAAAGACATTACCACAAACTCAAACAACCCGAACCGACTCCAGAAAACTATATATGGTATGTCAGAAGCCCTAACCATCAACTGGTGATAACCCAACCTCGGATAATTCTTAGAAAACACCGATTCACCCCTCAACTGATCAAATAGGTCATCAATTCAAGGAAGAGGGTACCGATTTTTCACTATCATCTGATTCAACTTTCATTAGTCAACGCATAGCCTTAACGACCCATCGGCCTTCTTTGAAAAAAGAATGAGAGATCCCCAAGGAGACATACTAGGACCGATAAACCCATTACGCTCGAACTCCTCAAGCTGAACCTTCAGTTTTTGGAGTTCTTCTGGTGCCATTCAGTATGGAGGAATAGAAACTAGCTCTGCTCCCGGCAGCAACTCGATCATGAACTCAACATCCCTCTCAGGTGGTAACCCTGAGAAATCCTCAGGAAACACATTTTGAAACCGATCCAACACAGGAGGGAACTTATTTTGTTCCCCTCCCTCATTATCATCAAGCATGAGACATGCCACTTGAGCCACGGGTCCACTCATCTGTTGACAAAATGGCCCCACACGCCCTGCTTGAATATCCCATTCACCATGGTGGTCATAAGCGTCACCCTAAAGAGACCTGAACAATACTCTGTGACGATAACAGTCTATGTGCACCCAATACAACACCAACCAATCCATTCCTAGGATTAGGTCAAACCCTGACATCTCGAGAATGAACAAGTCCCATAGAAAACGATACCCACCAACTTCCAAGGCACATCCCTTGCATTGATTGATGTCCTCAACCCGCACACCCAATGGAGTGTCAATTGACATCACCCCACACACCCCCTCCACAGGTAAACCTAGTGCTACAACAATTTGAGCAGAGATAAAAGAGTGTGTGTCACCTGTGTCAAATAATTCACTAGAAAAAGTAGAAGCTAAAAGGATCGTACCTCGAACATTCAACGGTCCAGCCTCTCCATCACCAGGCGAAAACTGAACTTCCTGAAGCTGACTTTCCCCTCTACCCTAGGCTCTATCCTGAATGCCCTGTGCTGCACTGCCCTGCTGGCATGAGAAATCCTGCCCTAGAGTTCCACGTCCATCGCCTCTTCTAGTACAGCCCGTGGAGCTCCAACTACTTGCATGATATGAGGCAACTGATCCCCTTCCCGTATCTAGTACCTGCCTTCCACCATCATACTCGCCCACCTACTGAGGTCTCCTGCAGAACTTCTGCACAAGTCCCATCCAGCTTCACAAACGGAACTCAATCGGAGGTCAAGGACATTGACCACACATATTCCCCGACCTACCACACTGATTGTAGAACACTAGATTTCCACTCTGAGAGATTGACCCTCTCTTCCATCCACTTTTCACACTTCTTTCATTATGTGAGCTCTCATGGTGTCGCTTGCGACCTTCGGTAGCTGCACCGCTTGTTTGTCTCGCTGGCACCACAAGCCTACTACCTGAACCTCCATTCAGGTCACCTTCCGAGATCAGTTCCTGATCTACTACCTATGTGAACCTCTTCAAGTGGAAGATGTTTACTTGAGACCTGATCTCATGTCTCAGCCCATCCTGGAAACACCTTGCTACTACTGCCTCATCCCCTGGTAACACTGGGATGAAGTGTCTCAAATCAGCGAAGCTACTAGCATAGTCCTTCACCGATAGTGATCCCTAAGTCAGGCTCATAAACTCTACAGTCAGCTCCTGTCTCAAGGTCTCTGGGTATAAATGCTCCAGAAACATTTCCTGAAAAACCTTCCACGACATTCCCCCATCCTGCTCAATTTGAGCCTGAATGTCCCACCAACACCTAACCTGGTCCCACAACATATAAGCGGACAACTATACTCTCTTTTCAACGGGGGTCTCTAAATGATCCATTATTGTCTGGACAGACTCTAACCAGAACTCCGCTGCCTCTAGCACACCCTCTCCGGTGAAAGTCGGAGGGTGATACAACTGGAACTCCCTGGTCAACTCAAACATACTCGGTGCAACCCGCCTTGGGTCTCGATCCATCATCTGCATAAGGAGAGTCATGTTCTCTTAGAACCGGTCTTCTCTACCTTCATTGATCACCACATTTTCTTAACCCTCTCCTGGAAGAGTGTTCTCAGCAACACCCTCTCATTTCCCAACTCGTACCTGACGTCATGGTGGAATTTTTTTATAATGCCAAGCACGAGATTTAGCACGCATACCATATACTTTCTGACTCCACCAAAAGCCCTTCAATAGCTACAACAACCCACTTTTCATATGCTAACCCAAAAAAAATTTCCAACTTTTTTCAAACCCTATTACTCTATTAAACATCATTTACCCACTTGTTTTATTTCATTCTTCTCGTTATTTCTTGGTTTCATGAAATGCATGATGCACCATACTTTCCTACCTCACACACCCACCTCGTGCGTGTGCATAACACAATGCATGTCACCTATCACCCTAGGTGCCTACAATGATGCATGAATGCAAATCCTCGTGCTGTTAATGCCATGGGACAAACGTCATAAAACAATCACATCAAACCACACGTGCATCACCCAACGGTGAAATATCATCAACTGTAACATCACACAACCAAGAACATCATTTCCCACCCAGGGTGACTTGGGTTTTCAACATACCTAGGATAGCTACTCCCATGCACGAGCTCATTACCAAGGCCCGACACGTCTTAACCCTTGGCTACCAATCCCAAATAACAAGACCTTAGAGAATGAGAAGAAATACCTCCTCTAATACCACTTTGTAACGTCCCCGACCCAGAAGCCACTAAACCAGTGCTCCGAGCCGGGTGGTTATATGACCTTGAGCGTGCCTCCCCGTATGCCAAAGGCTGCCGACTTGTAGCGGGGGTCTATGTAGTCAAGTGGGGAGACTATACCCTCTTTTTATCAGAGTATTCCATAAAAGAAATATACCAATAGAAGAAACAATAATAAATAAAAAGGAACCTTTATAACAACCAATTCCAAACAATAAATATGCCATGACATACTATAAGTGAAAAAGTGGACAAAACCCCAAAATAAAGACAACGGCCAAAATCACCAAAATGGTCCCGACTCCAAGTCTAGATCCTCCACCAAGTGCTACCCATGTCCACTCACTATCTAGAAAGGACCTTTGCCCTTCTCCTGCCCTGTAAACATGAAGTCTGCTTGGGCACCCAATGGCGGCCCGAGCAGGGTGTGAGTACAACTCAGTAGGCCACCACCAACGGTGTCTACAAAATATCCAGTCTAAATAGATAGTGCCTGTAAGGGAATATGAATGATAATTGACAAGTAATTATCTAAGGTACCATTATCAAGTTTAGATCCAAACCAATGCCACTTCCATTACCATTCATTACACATCCATTATCACCATTTACTATTTCATCACATTTCCATGGGTTAATCACATACACTATGTTACATGGGTCTAAGGCCAACAATCACATGCGAGAGGGTAAACACATCGTTATCCTATCTCACTAGGACTAACCCCTCCTAGAAACCATAACCTCACCTCAAATCCTCAGTCCGGGTGGATGCAACCATTAAGAGAATAGACCCTCAGTCCCCTTTTATAACCTGTGCATTTAGGGTGGAGTTTTGAACTTCAGTCTTCACTCGACCCGTGGGCGTAGATCCTCAATTCATAACCCTCTCTACGAAGCCATGTGCACATGATTATATATAAGTAACCATCAACCATCCAAACCATTTCCCTTCGGAAAAAACTATTCACCACAACCCAGATGGGAAACCACATCATTCCTTAACCCATTAACACATTACAATTTCACATCATTTAACCATTCAGCCAATTCCCATGTGTTATGCCTATCTCACTAATCATTCAACATTAAACCCATAATCTATCCCATTATGGTCTTTAATATGTTTACACATTAACCCATTTAACCCGTTCTTCATTCCCATGAATAAATCATTTAACCCTTTCCACTATAACCCATAAGTTATTACCAAGTCTAGGTGCATCACCTAACTTCTATTCCAAGTTCAACCGATGATGCCAACAAATTTATCAAGGTCTCTACAATTCATTATAACAAGGTCACTTGTTTAATATCAACCCCTAAATCCAGGAAATGACGTTACATCCCATGGATGGCCAAAATTAGTTCAAGTCTATCCCAACAAATCCCACAGGGATCTTGAGGGTTCCCATTTTCCATTTTAAACACCATTATTACCAAACATGGCAAGTTTATCCAAAACATAACAAATAGAAATCAAGAACACAACTAAACATACAAAAATACCCAAATAACTATGGGATATCACTTGTAGACCACCTACCTCGAAACCACAGTTGAACGCACTCTTAATAGAGTCCTTAGACCTCGATCCAACCAACCTTTATTGCTTAAACCTAAAACTCACCCAAAAATTAGGGTTTTAGAGCTTCGAAATTATAGGGAGAGAAGATAAAAACCCTAAACCAAAAACAGGACCAAGGATTAGATTAGCCTTACCCAGAGCTTTGATCTGCAACCAACGACACCAAAAATGCCTTAAAATCGAAGGAGAACCACCCTTGAGAAGCTTTGGTTGGCCAAGTTCGTCCTAGGGTAGAGAGGGGGGAGTGGAGAGGAAAATCCCGAGTTGGAGTTTAAATTCCCGGAGTGGAAATTTTGTAATTTTTCCCAAATTTAATTGGCCACACGGTTTGGAAAACCGTGTGTAAACCATGCGCATGCCACTGCCTGGAGGACGAGGGGTCACACGATTTAGCCTGGGCAGGCCGCACAGTTTACCTAGCCATGCGCAGGCCGTGCGCCCTGGCTTGTCTTGCCTAAATTTCCTTTCTTCTGTGCCCCGAGCCCCCGGAACACCCCCAAGGCCTCTCACACATTCAGGAAACATTTCAATGCCCCAAAAACAAAGGGTTCAACCTAAAACACAATAAAAACATACCTTTCCAAAAATCAGGATCTTACATATCCCCAATCATCATCCATCAGAGTGATGATTGAATCAATGAACAATAATTTATTTCTGGGTTTATAACCTAAGGTTCATATGTTCCACAGCTAAATCCACTAACCAATATCCATATAGGGATTTATTTCCATAAAACCCACAAAATATCTACTTTACCAAAAAAATAATGTCATTCCACACTATAACATATTCTATGGGTTTTCAATAATATTTTATTATCTTGATCCCTAAATAAAATGATCATTATTTTCTTAACATTATATCATATAAAATTCAAAAGAGTAATTTATTATTATTAGTATTAACTTATAAACCATTACGTAAACCTAATCTAATAAAATAACCACTATTTTTTATCTATTTCCTTTAATTCCAACTATGATGCCCAAGACCCGCACTCCTAGATCTAGTTATATAAAAAATAATTCACATGGTGACATTGATACTAGATTTAATATCTTGTATATAACCATTACTATTTTCAAAATAAATTATGATTGTTTAATATCTTACATTTTGTTAATATTTCCAATTTTATAGATTTTGATAATTAGGGAAAAACAAAGACTAGCCAACCCCATTTTTTATATATCAAAGAAATAAATTTCTATTATATATGAAACTTATTAATCCATAATTAATCATTAGATTCCCCAATAAATTATTTCAATTGTTTTATCCCTCAAAACATGTCACATATAAAAATTTTATTTATAAACTCGGAAAATGAAAACATAATAAGTGGTGAGATTAAATGCTCAGTAAGGTAAAACATATAATTGAAGAAACCATGGCATAATAATGGAATAAATATTATGGAAATAATATTTAAACAACATGAATACATAATCAAATTGAAATTGAGAGCATGATATATCCTTGTAAATAAATAAAAACATGAATATCAATAATAATGATCTCAAAGTGATCGAATGTATAATATGAGAAATAAAAAATATTCAATCAATGCATTATTCCAGGACACTTTTCTTTTTCATCAATATAGTATTTATAAAAACCTATGATTATCCTAAATAGATATTACATTATTTTTTATGAATATTCATTACATTACATAAACACATTCCTGAGGACTGTATTAATTTAGCGCCTTTGGAAACATAGGAACATAAAATGATACCATGTGTATCAAAGATTATAAAATTTAGACATGGAATAATGATTAGAAGTTCATAAGACAAGAATCATAAGGAAATAAAAGAACATGATTCATGAGATAATAACTTTGGAATAAGATATTAAATTTTTTGTATACACATAAGCATACAAAATCATTTCCATATTGTCCAAGCATCATTTACAATGTTATCATAGTGAAATAAGTTTCGTCCATATATCATCATAGTATTCAAGGTTCACTTCCATGACCATCATATTAGAATAAGTTCCTTACTGAACTAGGTTCACTCCCTGTTCCAATCCTATATATCCCATGAGATATAAATCCTTACCAAATGTATTGGGGGGGAGATAGAGGTCTCACTCGTCTCATAATGGAAACCATATTTATGTGTGCAAAATGATATTAAAATTCATCATATCATAAACCATGAAATAGAATGGGTATCATAAACATTTAAACATATCATAACATGAGGAAAATATATAGGTTTAATAATCATAGAATAACCAGTAAAAATAAGCGGGTTTGATAATAATTTCCTTATTATATAACTGGTAGAAGAAAAATGGGTTTCATAAAAATCATTCCCCCATAAATATAAACAATACATAGAAATAAAAATAATTTTATCCTTGGATAATATCTCCAATAAGAAATTTATAACATAAATTGATTTAATCATAGAATTAAAATGATTTTTAAATATCATTTAAATCACTTCATGAGGAAAATATCATTTCTAATTTGAAAAAAAATTCTTTAAAATATAATTTTTCTGAAAATAATTATTTTGGAAAATAACATCAAAAACATATAAATGGTGTTTTGAATTAATTATTAGTTATGATGTATGAAAATTTCATTCATTCCATATATGTTAGAATGAAGAATCCTTTCACATTTTTAGTAAAATGAAAAGGTGAATTTGTTTGGAAAACATCATGAATATTCATTTAAAAGTGTAAAACATGGTTAAAAATAACTTTAATAAATCATTTTTTTAATAATAAGAAATTTTGAAATAATTTTTATAAAACATGGTTTTGAAAGAAAACATATTTCCAACCGTATAAAGAAATTATGTCACATTTTCATAAAAACATTTTCTAAATAATAATAAGTATAAAATGAGAGGAAAATGGAACTATGACATGAAGATATATTTAATAACTATATTATAATAAAATTAATGAGAATTATTGTAGTTTATATCATGATATTTCTACATTAGATACTTAATCATAAACAATCTGGATAAACGATGAGATTGTAACATAAAAGCTTTAGAACTTTGGTAACCTTGAATCACAAGCCTTGTGAAAAGATAAAATAAAATGAAACCTAAAAATTCCATGAGTAAAAATAAGTAAATTATATTACATGTCATAGTGTCTTTGTAGAAACATCATAAAAAATATATAGCTGTATAACATAACATATGTCTCAAAAAAGGAAAACTGAGACAAAATTCACTTAAGTATTAGCTTTCATAGTACACATTAAAACCTCATGTATAATAAATATAAGTTTATTATAAATATATTAAATAACAATATTCATATATATAATACCATATATTATTTTGTTATTACCTTTTATTACTCATTTATTAACAATTCCATGTTAATGTCACGTTTCGGTCAATAACCACATTATTTTTTTATAAGTTTTGATTTGTTATTTTTTTGGTCATATTACGTTAATAATGGTTTAATAATATCTATAATTATAAAAATTATATAAATATAATATATATTCATTATAAATGTGTTTATAGTAATCCATAATATTTAGAGATAGAAAATTAAATGCACCGTTCGGGGAGACGGTAGCTCGTACGTACACAAGAAATATGTTTCCATTTTATTTTTTGGATTAAAATTAAGAAATTTAAATGAAATATTATCATTCCAAAATCAATTTTAGTTTATTTATACTACATATTTTTATTAAATCCATCTTTAATACAATATTTGTAAAGTGTGAATGAATCACATTGCTTTGTGAGGTGGTATTCCGTCATACACACGAGCAACTCTATCTTATTTCAAATAATGAGAGAGTATAATGGTATATGTTATATAGTAATTACCTAATGATAATAAAATCTTAAATATTATATAGAAGTTATAAATTCATAATTGAAACCACAATTGATATGTGTTAATGGAAAAACGAATGACACCATTCCGTGAGGCTGTTCTCCACCATACACATAAATGATGATATTATAACCCATTTTATCAATGTGGAGATGGTTTTATATCATTTCCTTAATGTAAAAAATATCATTATATTGAATAAACTATTTTTATTGTATAATAATGGTATAATAATAATTTAATATGTTGGGGGAAGAAACAAACCAAAAACACTCATTGATAAATGTTACTGCTTTTTCGAGTATCCCCCTTAGGTATTCACAAAAATCCTTCCAAGGTTGGATTTATGTCTAAAATAATGATTCTAGGATGATATTATGGAAGTTAGAAATTTATTTGGGACAATATTTTTCAATAAAAAATGGGGTTATGGTGTGATGAATACAGGAGAATGAGTGACCTTTTATAAGTGAGGTGAGTGTCACATTTGTAACTTTTTGAAAGAAAAGAACTCCAACCACTTTTTTTCGTGTAAAAGTGATTACATATTGAGTATTAATGATCGTATAAGGAATAAGCTCAAAATATATCCATAAAATAGGTGTTTTAAAACTATTGGGTTATTATTGACACTTATGATTTTAATTTAACCCCTGATAAATCAATTTTTACCTTAACCATGGAAAATAATTTTTACAGTTTTTACTATTCGTTTTGGTAAAAAATTAAGTTGAAATAATTAGATAATATAATTAAAAATATAGAATCTATTTTTACAAATTCCATTAATATAATTGTAAAAATTTAATTTAAAATTAATCCCACATAGGCGAAGAGTAAGTGCATTTTTAAAGAGAAATTTTATAAAAGTTTACAAATTTTTTATATTAAAATTAAATATGAAATTGACTAAAATGATTAAAGATGAACTAATTAATGTATTATTTAACTCATTTAACTTTAAAACCTATTTGAAATATAATTAATCTTTATAAATAAATTCTACTGAAAGACAATTTTTAATTAAATTTCAATATTTTTTACCATTAATAAAAAATGGAACTTTTCATACAGATCCAAAAAAATCACCCTAAGATAATTTTTAAATTATTTTTTCAAAAATGAATTCTATTTTATAAAATTCATTTTCTAAAATTTCAAAAAAAATATTTTTATTTTTTTCACAAAATTACATAATTTTTTTTGATATAATTGTATTTTTATAACATATAAAGACATTAATGAAAACTGTGTATTTTATTATTAATTTGTTTTATTTATATAAAAAAATTATAATTAATATTTTAAAATTAGTTATTAATATTCATATTTCTAATTCTAATGGTTTGGTTATTACGATCTCTTTTAAATAACTATATTAATAATATAATCTGGTTTTGTCAAAACACAGTGTGTCGTGTGTAACACAAGCTAAAGTAGTGTTATGTGTAACACAATATTAACTAGATAATTAATGTAAAGAAATATATCAAAGAAATTTAATTTATTCAAAAAATAATTATTCATAAAAACTTGGGGTGTTATATTATACCCCCATTAAAATAAGTTTATCCCTACAAATTCATCACTATGATACAAAAAATGGGGATACATATACTTCATAATATCCATAAGTCCTCACATCGCTTCCTCAAACTGGTGGTTTCTCCACAAAACATTGACATGGTTAGTGGTATTGTCTTATATAAATCACTCTATACGATCTATAATCTCAACTGGTTGTTCCTCATAAGAAAAATATTTCTCTAGTTTTATGATTTATGAGTTCAATACATGTGAAGGTTCGAGTATGTATTTTCTCAGGATAAATACATGGAATATATTGTGCACATGATAGAGTCTCTGTTGAAGTTTCAACCTACAGTCTACTATCTAGATAGGATCAATAATTTCAAAGGTATGAATATACCTATATATTACTTTTCATTTCTTCTCAAATATCATAACCTTCTTTTATGGAGAAATTCTTAGAAACACATCATCACCGAATTAAAATTCTAGATCATATTAGTGATTATCAGTATAAATTTTCTTCCGACTATGAGCTTCCTTGATGTTTTTCTAAATAGTTATAATATTTTATAGCATTTATTAAACTATATCAGGTCACTATATATTTATTTCTCCAAATTCTTTCCATATTATTGTAAATCTACATTTATTTCCATATAGGTCTTAATAAAGAGTCATTTTAATGCTCGAGTGAAAGATATAGTTTTAAGAAAACTCAACTAGAGAATGGTTTTTATACCAAACACCTTTGAAATCTATAGAACAAGATATCAACATGTCCTCTAGGGTTTAAATTGTCCTCTCAGACTAAACATCTATTTGAGGATGATACGAAGTGATGAAACTCAAACATGTATTAAGATCTTATTAAATACTTCACTTGAACATTAAGATAAACCTCGGATCCTGATCAAACACAACAGAATTTGAAAATTCATGCAAACTTACCACTTTATTAATGATTATCCTCGCAAGCTAATCATAGAGAAGTCTTCTCTGATATCAATGAAGTTTTTTTGAATTTGTAAGGTGGTCATCTATAATCAATATAATATTATTCCCATTAGATGTTTTGGGGAGTCAAATGACAAAATTCATTATGATGTTTTCCCATTTCAATTCTAGAATGGGTAATTTATGTAACGTCCCCTTATATTTTTTTTTCTTTGAGCTTAAACTTGACGAAATACAAAGAATCAAGACAGAAACTCTATGATGTATTTCTTCATTCCATACCACTATAAATACTCTTTCATATAACTATACATCTTCAAAATTTATAGATAAAAAAATAATTAAGAACTATGAGATTCTGGTAAAAATCCTCTTTAAAATCTCATATAGAAGGAATACATACATGGTTCTAGAACCTTATCATTCTATAATGATCAAGTCTAAACTCAAAAACATTTATAACTTTATTTTTCTTCTCTACATCTTTTTTTTTTGTGCCTATTTAATATTCACTTGGATATATGGTTGAACAATCAATTTAAAAAGATAATATTTTCCCCTTAAATATTTATAGATCCATAAACTAAAAATCTTAAAAAAATTGATGTTTCATTATACTCATCATAGATAATCTAGCATAGTTCTTTATAGTCAAAGCATCGGCCACCTTGTCTGATATTTATGGTTGGTAATGTATTGAACACTCATAATATTTCATTAGCTCTAACCATGTTCATTAGTGCATATTCAACTCCTTATATGTGAATATATAATTTAAACTTCTATGATCGGTATATATTTCACACTTTTTTGTATAAAGATAATGCTTCCATATATATTAAAAAAAATTAACACATGTAATACAAAATCATTTTTTGGGTAATTTTGATCTTGAATCTTGAGTTTTCATGAGACATAAGCTATAAAAATGTCATTATACATAATAAAAAATCCCAATACCTTCTTTTATGAATCAATATAAATTAAAAACCCTTATCTACTATAGGTTTAATGTAATCATACGTTCATTAACTAATTCCCAATTAAGTTCCGTGAAATTTTCATCACATTCAGTTTTCCAGAGGAAGTTAGCTCACTTATAAGTTAACATGATGAGTGGATTAGATAGCCATAATAAATTCTCCATAAATTGTCAATAATATCCATCTAAACCAATAAAACTAAGGATCTTATCTATCATGGTTTTTCTAAGAAAAATTCAATATCCTCTATATTTTATGGATTGAATGATATACCCTATCTCGAAATTATATGACCAAAAAATTAAACATTTTACAGCCTGAATTCAAAATTTGTAAATTTTTCATATATTTTCTCCTTGCTTATTTTATTTAGTAAAATTATCAAATGGTCTAAATTATCTTCATTTATCTTTGAATACATAAAATTATCATATATAAATATTACCAAAACCTATCAAGGTTATCTATAAAGAATTTATTCATTAAATCCATAAATATAACAGGGGAATTAATAAGACAAAATGGAATTACTATATATTCATAGTGTCTATAACTCTGGTAGAATTATATCTTGGGTATATCCTCCTTCTTGACCAATAATTTATGGTATCTGAAATTAAGTTCAATCTTGTAAAATTATTTAGTTCCACGTATTATATAAAACAACTAATCAATATAGGGTAGAGGGTACTTGTTCTTAATTGTGATCTTGTTAATCTCCAAATAATCAATGTAGAGTAACATTGAACCATATTTAAAAAAAAAATATATTTTCACCCCAATGTGACACACTTTTCCAAAATAATCCCTTTTCAACGTTTTCTTCAACTTTCTTCTTTAATTCAAGCAACTCAATTAGGACTATTCTCTAGGGAGCCTTTGAAATTGGTGTGGCACCAGATATTAGTTCTATTGGGAACTCAACTACACGTTTTTTTGGATTACTATACAATACTTATGGAAAGAGATCAAAAAATATTTTATAATAGGCTTATCATTGATGTCAATTTTCTCACCAACGATTTGATATAAACACCCCTTCTGAATGGGAATTAAGAAACATAAATTGTTTGTATTCTTCATAAAGTGTTTTTAATTATAATCACATTGATTAATGATAATATTTTGGTTTGGAATATCAAAAAAAATACCCATAATTGACAATCGATGTGGGATTTATGTAGATAAATTCAATTCATGCCTAAAATTACATAAAATTCCCCCATAGGAAGAATGAAATGATTTGTAGGAGACACATTCCCATAATCATTAACCGGAGAGGAATCATATACTTGAGATAAAATGATCAAACCATTAGGGTTTACACTTCTAAATATATATCTAATAATTTTTATGTCATCTTTATGACCATATAAAATTTATTAGATATGAAATAATGGGTATATCCATAGTCAAATAATACATTAGCACTGATAGAGTGGATTTTAAGCGTACCTTTCATCACATTGTTATCACACCCCTCATCAAAAACAGTGATCACATGACTTTTCCCCTTTTCCCTTTACATAATCAGTTTATAACATTGATCATATTCATTAAAATTTGGGTTTAGTAACTGGTTAGTATAGTTCCCATACTCTATTAATTTGGAATAGTGGAGTGTAAGTAGTGCATTTTGTACGTATTTGTCTCTATTTTGCATCATTACCTTAATTTTTCTCATCACATCCACAATATATTTCCTAATAACCATCCCTTCCATACATAAAGAATTTAATATTCCCCTTAAGAAAATTTCCTCCATATTTCTTCCCACAATTTGAGTATCAAGAAAACCTCATCTTCTTCTCTCTGTGGTTTTTAGATTTTACTTTGAACTCCATATTCCATTTATTGTTTGAACCATGATATTGATACATAACTCCAACCTCCATTCCCACCTTGATATCATATCAAATAGTATATTAATTTACACTAAGGAATATCTTGGATAATTAACTTGGAAGACTTGGTTTTAATCCACTTAACAAACGATCATCATTACATTCAAATTGGATGATAATACAATAATCATACCTCAAAATTCTTGTAAAATTTTCATCATTGATTCAAAAAATTCATAAAACATTTACTTTAACTCAATTAATTTTTTCTATATATTCATATGGAAAATACGAGGAATGTAATTATTGACAAATAATTTATTAAACTCATCCTAATATATGGAGTAAATTTCATCATATTGCCTCATATTATGGATAATATTTCACCATTGATATGAATTATCATCCTTATAGTATATATCCAAAATGAATTTTTTATGTTTCAAAAATTAGAGAATAGAAAATATAATTTTAGTGGTACTGATCCATTTCTCAACAACTAGTAGATCAGTGGATCCACTAAATGTAGGAGGACGTTGCCTCATTAATGACTAGACAGAATATTGTTACCTCCTTTGTTCATTTGGAAGTCCTACATAATTAGTAGCTTGATAAATATATGTGAGTATAAAAATGAGATTTATCATTGTAGTTCCAATAATTTTTGTATTCTTAGGAGGAAAATAATTTTTATTTCCATCACACTCAACATTAAAATGGTTCTTTCAGGTTCCAACCATTGAATAAATCAAAAAATCATAGTTTAAGAAAAAATAATCGTAGTGGGGAACCACATAATCATGAAAAATCACATGTAAGGTGTATAAATAATGAAAAATTATTTAATATATCACACCTTAGGTTTATCCTGGGTCATTCATAGTCATTGTCTATTTAAATCCTTCATAATGGTTTGTAAATAGTTTTTGAATTAAAAAATTGTATCCCCCCTATAGTTTCAAATAGGGTGTGCAACAAGGTTTGTTGTCGCACACCATGTGATGATTGAGTCTAGATCAATTCACAATTATTGTATCTATTACCACTAGTTACCTTTATGTTAGATCCATATCTACTTATAGTATTCAGAAAGGGATGTAATTTCTTAGAAACCACTCACTCTATCCTCTACTAAAACTCTAGGATATTTTTCTATACTTTGACTCATCCTTAAGGATATCCTTAAAGATATCACTAAGGTTTTATCATCCTATATTAAAAAAGTTAACTTATCCTATCCTCTGATTCCAACTATAGTGAACTATGTTTATAAAACATAGATAGTACATCATGTTTTATTAATATTGATTACATTACACAAAAAATGCCTGAGGATTATAATATTTTAGTGAATTTAGAAACACGGAAACATAAAAACTGGTCCATAATTGATCTACATCATCTCTCACTATGTTCTTAATAATAATAACCCTTATTAGACATATCAAACATAATATATTTCATTATAACTTGTGGAAAGTAATCATAATAAAGGATTATATTAGAAACTCAGTAAGGGGAAATAAGGGTGATACATAAGTATAAAATTAACATAAGGGTTTAGGAACATGAGAATAAAATATTAAAACCATACCATGCATATAAAAGATCATAAATATGATTCTAGGAATACATATTTTTAGTTTATAAGATATTAATCATAATTAAATCAAATAACATGATCCATGAGAGAATAACATTAACAAGAGACATGGAATTTTTTGCATACACATAAGAATAGAAAATCATTACTTTATTATCCATGGTTCATTGAAAAGGATATAATAGTAGAATGGATTAACTACCCAAACTATAATAGCTTTCAAGGTTCACTCCCAAGACTTTCATAGCAGATAAAGTCCCTTACTGAACCAGTTTCACTCCCCATTTCAGTCCTACCTATCTCATGAGATATAAATCTTTACCCAATTCATTGGATGAAGATATAGGCCCCACCCATATCATAATGAAAAATATACTAATGTGTTCCATGAGATCAATAAAATTAAAATTTTATAACCCAGGAATTGAAAAGGGTATCATAAACATTTCATCATATAATAACCATTGGAAAAGACGTAGGTCTCCTAATCTATTCATCATAGCTTAACTCGTGAAAATAAGTGGATTCAATAGGCATTTCTACATGGTATAACCAATTGAAGAGAAACGAGTTTCATAAACATCATACCATAATAAACCTAAACCATTTAGAGAAAGAATATGATTTGTATCTTTGCATCATATCCCCAGTATGTCCTAAGTAACATCAACAGATTTCATCTTAGATGGAAGATGATTTTTGTAATTTCATTTAACACATTTCTTGACAAAAATATACTTTCCTCATTGAAAATAATTTTTTAAAATCATAAATAAATAAAATATTTTTATTTAAAATAAACTTGATATAATATTAATGAATATTTGAATCAATGACTGGTTATGAAATTATAATTCTTTTTTCATGTTATACATTCTAAAATGAAGATTACAATCACATTTTCTGTAAAGGCTAAATGAAAACTTGTTTGAGATAATACAATAAGATTTCATTAAAAATATTTTTGTAAAAGATAAAAAATAGGTAAAATTTTAATTTATAAATAATTTTTAGAATATTAAAACTTTTAGGAAAACCTTTTTAGAAAACATGGTTTTGAAGGAAAACTGATTTCTCATAGAAGAGAGAGATAATGTGGTATTTTCCTAACAACATTTTATAAATTATTTAAAGTAAAAAAGAGTTAAAAAAATGGTATTGTTATTTGAAGATAAAATGAATAAATATAGGATAAAATAATTCATGATAATTATTAAGATGTAGATCATGATATTTCAACATTTCATAATTAATTATAAATAATCTTTACAGATAATGAGATTGTAACATAAAACCCTTACAACTTTGTTAACCTTAAATCATAAAACCCATGGAAGGATAAAATAAAACAAAACATTAAAATATCAAGAGGAAAATAAATTCATTATATAAAATGTCAAAGGGGATTTATACACACCTCATAAAATAATATAGGTGCATAATATAACATATGTCTCAAATAAGGAAAATTGAGATAAAAACACCTTACTTTAAGCCTTGACTTCCATCGTACACAATCTAACCTCATGTATGTTGAATAAAAGTTCATAATATGTTTATTAAAGTTCTATATTCATATATATAGTACAATATATTGTTTATTATGATATTTTATTACATATTTATTAACAGTTCCGTGTAAAAGGCATGATTTGGCCAATAACCGCTTTGTTTTTTGTATAAGTTTTGATTTGTTATTTTTTGATTATATTACATTGATCATGTTTTCATAACCACTAAAAATCTTATAAATTATATAAATATTGTATATATTCATTATAAATTTATTTATATTAATCCATAATATTTAGAGATAAAAAATATAATGCAATATTTATGGAGACGGTATTTCGTACATATGCATGAACGTTGTTTCCATTTTATTGTTGAATTGAAATAAAGAAATTTAAATGATATATTATCATTAAATATAATTTTTATATCATATACATTACATGTTATTATTAAAAACATACTTAATACATTCTATGTAAAGTGTGAACTAATCACATCACTTCGTGAGGCTGCAGTCCACCGTACACACGAGTGGCGTTATCATATTCTCACAAAATGAAGAGTATGAAGTTATGTGTGATATAATAATTACATAATAATAATAAAATAAAAAATATAATATAATAATAATAAATCCATCATTATAAATATCTTTGATAGGTGGAAATGGATAAATGAATGATATCGGTTCGCAAGGCGGTAGTCCGCTATACACACAAATGATGATTTCGTAACCCATTTGGTGGAAGTGGATATGGTTGTTGGTAGTTACCTTTAAATAAAAAATATAAGTATTTATAATATAATTATTTTATTATGTAATCATGGAATAATAGTAATTTTTAGTGGTAGAGAAATAAATAAAACAAAAACACTCGATGATGAATGCTTCCTCTTCTTGGAGAATCCTCCTTAAGTTTGCATAAAAATCCATCCTAGGATAGATTTTGGTCCAAAATAAGGCCTATAGGATGAGAGGAGGTAATTTTTTTATTTATTTTTTAAGGTCTTGGAAAAAATGGGTTGACGGTGTGAGTAATAGAAGAGAATGGGTGGCCTTTTATAATTGAGGTGAGTGGAATTCTTGTACTTTTTTGAAACGAAAGAATTATATCCATGTTTTTTTCATGTAAGAAGGATGAAAAATAGAGTATTATAAGTAATAAGAGTTATATGGATTAAATATGTCCATAAAATGGCTATTTTAGAAGTTTGTTTATTTTTAACCCTTATCATTTTAATTTAACCATAAGAAAATTCATTTTTAACATAACCATGGAAAATAAGTTTTACTATTTTTTACAATTAATTTTTGTAAAAAAAGTATGATGACCATATTAGATGATATGAATTTTATGATTAAAAATATGGAATCAATTTTTTTAAATTAAATTCAAATAAGTGTAAAATTTAAATTTAAAATAAATCATGTAGACATGATGAGAAATTGGGTTTTTAAAGAGAAAATGTCCAAACGTTCAAAATGGTTTGATATCAAAAATCAATATTAAATTAATTCAAATGAAATAAATTGGATTAATATATGTATAACTATTCTAATTTAACTTTAAAAAAAATTAAAATATAATTTATACTTTTAAATAAATTAATCAAATAGGCAGTTTTCAATTAAAATTCTTTATTTTTCACTATTCATAAAAAATGAAACTTTTCCAAAAAATTAAAAAAATCATCATAAAATAATTTTTAAATTATGATTTAAAGAATTAATTTTATTTTATAAATATTTTAAAAAAAATTAAAATGTAATTTAAATATTGTTCACAAAAATACTTAAAAGGCATTTTATTTGTTAAAATAGTATCTTTGAAACATACAAAGATTTTACTAAAAATTATATATTTTATTATAATTTTTATTAATTATATAAAACCATTATAATTAATATTTTAAAATTATTTATTAAATTTTAAATCACTGAGTTTAATGGATAGGTTATAACAGTCGCGTTTAAATAACTATATTAATAACATATCATGGTTTTGTTAAAAGTCAATGTTGTGTATACCGTAAGCTGGCCAAATATTCTGTGCCACACAAGATTAACATGGTATTTCATGAAATGAAATCTATCAAATAATTTTAATTTATTCATGAATAATAATTCATATAAAATTAGGGTGTTACAATAGTCAAGACACCTAACTAAATTGTATTGAAATACACTAAATACAAAAACCTATTTTCTCTCATGATACCTTTCGATGCATAAAGGATCCATATAATTTTGGAACCTCACCTTCACCAGTTTAAGTCAAATGAATTCAGTATAAGATTCATCATAAATATTCACACCATTCCCCAATGAACCTTTTATTGAATAAAACATGAATGTCTATATAATGATGAATTTAAAACATCAATACATGACCATCCAAAATTTTTAGTCAATAATCATATTGAATGCTAATACTTTTACCCATGTTAATAAAAGTGGTAAAATGATCATAACCCATATATATAATTATTTTTTTATTCTCAAATATTACACATTCAACTTTCCAACAATATTTTGCATTGGAATTATAATATACTAAAGACCAAAAATTTTCCTCATATCAATATAAGGGAATACCTGATCTTAAAAAATCCAAAGAAATATGTTTTAAGGAAAAACATAATATATTAAAATTTCCAACAATCATCTATATATGAATAATAACATAGGAAATTTATATTAATTTCCCCATGTCAATAGAATAAAATTATTTATAGGTAAACATCATCACATCAAAATTATATAAAATGTGATGCTAAAACATTATAGAAAATTGAGTATATAAATATTTTGATACCTGGAAAACATGACCAAAGGAAATACCTAAGATATATATTTATGGTTTAAAAATATCATATTCCCAATGTAATAAAGGAATCTTATAAGGATGTTAACATAGATGAAAATAATGCTAGAAAAATACCACCAAAAAATAATTTTTCTTGGTATCATGAGTTCATTTACCTCAATTGATGACACATATAATATATAGTATATATTCTTAAATAGAAACCGTAGTTGGGAAAACATTTTGAAAATGTAAAGGGAAATGGAAGTGAAAATATAAAAGATCATTTAGAAAACATTTGTAACATTGACATAAAAGTAGAAGTCACCAGTCACTTAAAAATTTACTATTCAAAATGTAGAGTAAAACCACATTAAAAACCTTTACATTTAATATAATATCTAATAATAGAGATCAAAAATGGAAAAAATATTTCTATATGACATGGGTATCTAATTTTGTTTTATGAAAGAGACAATTTTAATACTTGAAATTGTCTTTTTTGAAAATAACACATTGTAAAAATAGTAATGAAACATTATTTAAATAAAAATAATAATTTTACGTAATGGGATTATAAAATATACTAAAATATTATGTTGGGGGAATACAAGAATGGATTTATAATGTTAAATATTAAATATTCTAAGTCAGTGAAAGGGTATTTATGTTACCAAATACCTTTACTAATTTGGAAACAACTATATAAATCACCACTTGAGTAACAAAACATGTTTTGGATAAAAAATATCTTAAAATAAAAATATTATTATATATAAATATCTAGTGTAATTGAATACACCACATAAAGTAAACATCGAACATAATATATAACATGTCTCAAAAAATCAGATTGAAGACAAAGAAAATTGTTTCTCTTTGAGTAACACATTAATTAAAATACATTGACAGAGAGGGATTTAAATTGAACATAAAATAAAATCATTAAAAGTTAATTCACGATATTGTATCTCAAATTGGATGTATATACAACACATAAATTTCATTAGGTGTATAATATAAAAAGTGTCTCAAAGATATGAATTTGAGATGAAAACCATTACCTTGATTCTTTGATTTATTAAGCACAACCAATACCCTTATACAACAAACATAACTAACATAAAATCCTATTTCATAGAATTAATAATAAAAAATTTAATTTTATAATCATTTTTTCATGAGTACATTAATTTTTTATAGCGTATTATGACCATCTGGTAGTAATAACATTATCTGTTTTGCACATGTTAAATAATTTTGACATTACTACACCTCATTTTTTAAAATGGTAATTATTTATATATAATTTAATATTATATAATATATAAATTATAATTATTTAATATTATATTATTTATTTCTGTATTTTTATTGTTTTGTTATGTTAAAATTAAATTGATAACGGCTTATTTTGATATTTTTGGTTATCTAAGAGGATTTATTAATAATAAATTTTATAAATTATAGAAATATTAAAAACACATAAAATTATACTTATTTAATTATAATAATATAATAATATCATTATTTACTTTATCATATTCATCCATGATAATATCTTAAATCATCTTTTATGTAGATGGTTAAACCGTAAAAAACATGAACACACTTTATCTCAAGGGGTGAGTATGGTCGAGTAAGTGTTTTGTTTGACATAATATGATTATAATAAAAGAATAATCAGATTATATTTATTTATATATCATGGTGATCAATATTTGACTAATTTTTTAAAATTAATGAAGGATTATATGAAAAAATAATACTATTTTTCATTAAGGTGGTAGTGTGTGCACACACATGATTGTTCTTCTGTTACTTTTATAAGTTGATGGAAATGAGTAAATAAGTGATTTCGCATTATTATACCAGAATATAAATATAATAATGAGACCAAATTAATCATATCATTATGGTGAAAGGATATTTCGAAGAGTAATATTAAGAAGAAAACATAAGAAATAGATAATACTTATGTTGTTTTGAATTTTCCTTCAGAGTCTGAATGTATATGATGTGATTAAGCTATCTATGAATGATTACATGCTTATGTTAGTGGGGTATAATTCTATTTAGAGTTATATGGAAATATAAAAATTATTAATTCTATGGTTATGTTTATCTTTAAAGGGTGTAAGTGCTATGTTTTTCAATGTGAAATTAAGGGATCTTCTGGACCCACATATACAATGTTTTATAATGAAATGTTCATTTCAAGGAACCTAGGAACAAAAATGGATAGTGTTTTATGTTACAAGTTTCATGGTAATCAAGAAAACTAACTATTCAATTTAAGAAACATTTTCTAATTTTTTGAGGACTTTTACACCAAGTAAAACCCAATTTACAACTTTTATTTTTTGGTGATAATTAATTTTTAACATTACTAATTAATCTAAAATAGAAAATTTTAAAAATAACACATTAACTAATTTTAATATTTTTTTTACATTTTTAATAACATTTTATATACTAAAATTTAAAAAGGTATGAAAATATTGTTTTAAAATAAAAATACTTAAACATGTATCACATTTTTTTAGATAATGTTACCAAAAAATTAAATTTATATATATGATTAAATTATTATGATTTACAATTTTAAATCCATAAATTGATATATTTTGATATAAATAAAATTTATGAAAATTAAATTGAAATCCAAAACTAAACATCACCTTATAAATACATGATTTATAGAGAAGACCAAATTCAATTTTTATATTAATGTAAAATTTTACTAATTTTCTAAAAATGTTTGTTATATATTCTCTATTTGAAAAATAATATTAAAAATGAGTAATGATATTGATTTATTTTATATATGGTTAATTTAATGGTTTTTAAATCTTTTAGTTTATTCTTACACAGTGAAAAAATAAAATAATTAATAATTTTTTAAATCACGTATTTTTCAACTAAAAATCATCATTTTAAAAAAAATATCAAAAAGACCAATAAGTAAATTTTTTATGATGAATTCAAAATTGATTTTTATTTTATCTGAATCTAATTAAAAAATTTTAAATTTTATTTTTTAATATAAGATGATAAAATATAAAGAAACTGTATTTATTTATAATTAAATCATAATAACTATTTATCTTCAAAACGTAATGATTTTAAATCAATTTCCATATTAAGATAATTATTAATTTCATTATAATACGTTTTTGGTCATTTACATTTGGTTTTATGTGATGTAATTGTTTTCAGAAACATTAATTTATTTAAAAAAGTCATAAATTAGGATCTCTGGGTGTTATAGTCTAAGAGAATTTAAAAGGCATCAGACCATCTCCAAAACTATGTAAACATCAACCAACTGATATAGTCCATTGTTTAAATTGGAATTCATGATTTTTTTGTATTTTTCTCAACAACATCAAATATAACTTTTTCTATCATTAAACCTTTTTTGATATTTATAAAAATATATATTCATTCTATCTAATACATTTTCAATAATCATATTCTTCTATATAAGTTGTAACATGATGTAGAATGTTATAGAAAAAATTCAAAAATCACTTTTAGGGTTTCTATAAAAAACCTATAAAAAATAATAGCATGGTTGGTTGCAAATATATTATCCATATCATCAAAATTCCCTTGTCAATGTACGATATATTTTTCTTTTACATTTCAGTGGAATCCACATCATTCATATTTACCCATAATGATATTGATAATAATTTCATTTTAAGTGTGTATATTATCAAACCATATCTAAACATCTAGAAGACATGTATATTTACTCTTACTGAAAAAAAAAACTTCAAACAAAAATAAATTGTTAACTTCAATCTATCTCTTTTTTTTAATCAATATTAACAAATAAACCTCTATTTACACAAATGTATGTAAAAATATCTTATCCTATTATTTAAAATAAATTAAAAGGGGAAACATGATCTCCACCATTTTGAAACCATTGATGAATGTGGTGTTGTATGGGGGGAAAATATTTTCACCATTGACTCATCTAATTTTAATATAAAACCCTTCCCCGCTTTTTCCCTCCTCTTTGATAAGTGTCTCAAAAAAATACATAAGAGAATGCCAACGCCAAATTTTTCCATAGAAATTTTCCATTTACCAAAAAAATTAATATATAATTATTCGAACATGTTTCTTAGAAAAATACTTGTTTTTTTTATAAAAAAAAATCTATTAATATATAAACAGTAACGTGATTCCAACTCAACTTTCATCTTTTAGGGGAAATTGAAAAATTATTTTCATTAAGTTGTAGGAAGATGAAATCAAGTCCAAAAACAAATAAAATAATTCAATTTAAATTTTATATTTCTCCAATTTAGTAACACAGTCACCCCCCTGATAATAAGATTCAAAATAAATTAAAACAGAAGTGGAAGAATGAAAATCATACCTCAAAATTTATTTATTTTTCAATGTTATCAAGAATTCAATTATTAATAAATATATTAAAACAATCATGTATTTACCCATTTCAATATATATCCCTCAAAGTATTATATCTATTAACCTTTCCAATGGAATTTAATTCTACCTGAAATGTACTCCATGAATTATTATATAGTTTAGATATATGATACCAATTGTGATTTGATATTAATTGAAATTATTATCCATTTTCGATGAGTTTATTTAGTTGTATAAATATTGAAACATATATTGGTTCCTTTACTTCTCAGGAACATATTTTATACCCTTTACATAAATCACATTCCAATTTAATATGTGAATAAGATGGGTCTTTATAGACTTCTTATTTTTATCAAGAGGGTTGATACATGATTATCAACACGAAAACTCTTTTATTTAAACATCTAAATTTTTTAACACTTTATTCATTCATTCACATTATATTTCTTTATATTATAGCCTTTTAAAATGATGGGTTTCTATGCCATTTTACCTATATTTTTTACTATAATGGGATTCTTTACTTGCACTAGGAATGAAAATTCAAACTTTTCATCACCATCTATTCTTCTAGCCCCTTCTAATTGTGGTGGATAAATTATTAAGAATTACTTAGGAATAAGACTTTAATTTTTTAAGTGTTTTCTCATCATTCATAGAATAATTATTGGTACATGGAGTTAGGGATTCATTCCCTATGTTTCTTAAAACATTCACTTTTTTTGGAATCCATGTATTACAATTGATAATAATGTGTCCTTCATTGTACACTCTAAACTCTACCTGACCATCATCCATGTTGACTTTCTTTGGAATCCTATCACGAAATTAATTTTCATCGTCATGGATGTAAATTACCTTGTCAATCCTATAATATCATTCCAATATTGAATCCTTATATTTCAACACGCTCCAATATTTCATAATTTTTTTATTTTATTTTATAATGGTCCATGTTGTGTCCTCTCTATCAATAATTGGAGAATATTCTATTCTTTAGTGTGTCATCATTCTCAATCTCCTTTATTTAATTTATAGTTTTTATTTTTTTACACTTCTTCATTGGTTTAATTCCCAAAGAAGGCAAACTTTACTTTTATTATTTCAAATGTCATTGTGGAATTTTCATTTAATCATTATAAGAGTTATTTTACAATTGTAAAAACCAGAATTCTTTAAAAAAATCATATATGTTTTAAAAATAATAAAAGTTACTATGATACTAAAATATGTTTTTGGATGGAATATTTATTCCTTTCTTTTAAATATTATTTAGATTTTTAGGCATTAAATTTACATTTTCTATGATCCCTATGTATTTTTTATTTATGAAACATCTATTTACTAAAATATTATATCCTTAAGTCCAAAAATTTAGAAGCGCCAACAATACCATACAAATCTCTTTTATTTTCTTATTGATGTAGTCTGTTCAGATTATCCTATTTTTGTTTTGGAAAGTTACCTTATAATTTAGTCATCTATTTTGGGGGTTTATTTTCTTTTACAGTCCAATATTCACCATATATTACAAGGTGAATTAAATGTAATATTTCCACTTCCATATTTGTACAATTTTTTATTTAAAATTGAAATGACTAATTAATAAAAATTTAATATGAGCATATTAAACTGGGATCTCGATTAAATTTTTCATGGATCATGTTTTCGATGTGTTATAACCCAAAATATTATAAAATAAATTCAACTTTTCAAAAAATATATTAATTATCATGTAATCAAGTTATAGAAAAGAAATGTACAGCTTTTGGTATCTTATATAGTTAGAAATTATTGGATTTAAAAATAAATTACCCATCATAACCATTTATGTTATAGACATTTTATATATACCATTATTATTGTTATATTAAGTTTTATGATAAATTCCAATTGACTTAAATAGAAGAACTGATAGCCTCAACCTATTGAATTATTTCATATGAATCCTATTTATCCGAGTTTCCGAGAGAGAAAACTTCACTATACTTTTACTTTTTCCAAGTCTATGTAAATATTCAAAAACTAAAGAAAAAATGAAACTATTTATGTGCGATGTCAAGATCATCACGGTCATGACCAAAACCATGTTGGGTGAACCACCCCATGAAAATTTCATCATTTCAAATCTTACCTGTAAGAAATTCACTTGTTTAATGAAGACAATGTATCTAGACCCTAAAAGTTTGAATTTTTAAATTTTTTTAAAAAATAATTAATATATTTATCAATTAGTATTATTATTATTTAAATTATTCAATAATGAGTATGATAAAAAATTATATTTTGATGCGATTAAACACAAAATGGATTTTGGGAAATATATAGTTTCAATAAAAATAATTTTTTGATGACTTTAATAATTTTTGGAATAATATTTATTCTCATAAATTACTATTATTAAGTAGTATTTATTATATATAAATTATAATATAATAGTCTGAACTCAAATATAATTTCTATAAGAGTCAGAAAAACTATTATTACAAAAACTTTTATTTTTTAATAAATGTGGAATTTTATTTAAAAGCATTAATTATAAAATATTGATAATTATAGTCATAAAAATAATTATTATTCTTTAAATTATCACATCTAAATTTTCCAATGGTAAACATTTCATAATTTTATGAGACACCCAAATTAATGGAAAAAAATAAAATACTGTATGTATTATGACACCATAATGACCCAAAAGTGATGTATTATATTCTATAAAAGGTATCCATGACAAAAATAATTTTTTCCCTCTAAAATAATGTGTTTTTCATTTATTTTATTAATTTTATAAACCCTTTATGAATATCCAAAACCAATATTATATTTTGAGGTTTTAAATTTAATTATTTTAAAACATGACGTACACCCACATCACTAAGGGACTTATTTTAATTTTTTTGGTACTTATACTTATAAAATAAAAAAATCTTATTTAGAAGAATACATTGGAATAAACTATTTAATTTTTTTTTCTTTTTATTAATTTATCATATAGTGTTCAAAACATATGGTTATAAATTAATAAAGGATTAACCTATCTTTTTCTATATAATCCCACCCAAAATCCCATTCTATTTCACTAAAAATCCTTTTAGCTTCAAAATATTATTTATTTACATCTATATATTACTCCCAATGTTCCCCAATATCATAATAATATCCTATAAATATTTTTGAAGAGTCTTATCTAGGTAAGGGATCTTCTCCTTCTCCTTTTTAATCAAGAGAGTAATTTATATTATGCATTTTTTTACAATTTCTCTAATTATGAAACATTTTAAACATACCAATTTTTGTCCTTATTATTTAACTGTAATGAGATACCCCTTTAAGTATCATTTTAATCTTCCATGAATCATTAATTACCCATATTATAGATACTATTCAATGATTTTTCATGCCAAATAATTGTGTAGTGAATACTCAATCACATTTTCACTCGATGATATTCACCTAGATGTACCTATAATTCAATGATTTCAAACATCCAAATATTTAACTAATAATTTTTAATCATTATATTAAAAAAAATATGTAATATATATTTAGGTTTTATGATATATGTGGAACATATATTCATAAACATGATCCGAAAGTGATCGGTGGGACCTGAATTATATATGTTATGTTTTCTATGTGTATATCCTTTAAATATGTTTATGATGTCCGGTTTTATGATGTTTCTACATTCCTATATTTTCTTTATGCTATCATGTAATATCATGTCGCGATGTTCAAGATTATGATTCTCAACCCTCTTTTTTTCCTTGATATATAACTTGTATCACATATACAACATTACCTCAAACTATGATTTTATTTATCCCTTACTAGGATTAATTTATCAACCCTTTTAAATGTAAATCCCTAGATTATCCTGTGTAGTTTTAGAAGAATTATGTAATTTTAGGAGCATGTTAAGGAAGTTTTTGATAATTTTATTATATTTATGTTGCATGTTTTTTTTGTAATTCACATGACTTACCAAAAAATAAGATTCATTATCTTATGGGATTTTATTTTTTTCTACATTTATAGATTAAATCATGAGTTAAGTTATATTAATGATATGGGTTGTCATAGAATGAATCTCTAGATGATATCAAGACCTTTCTTCCACCATTTTGAGTTTCATCTGAAGTTGTATTCTATTTATTTAATTTTTTTGTGGGAATATTTTTTTCAATTTATTATGAATATACATCTTGTTTTTTTTCTAAATTTCCTATCCTGAAATTAAAATATAGAAACTTTATATTGAGAATGTACATCAGGTCTTTAATCTTTTCCAAACTCTCTTCACATTATTTTTTTATCTTTTTGAAGTGATCCCTGTGATTTTGGAATGTATATAGTGAAGAATTATCTACTTATCATACTATATTTAATATTACCACTATATGATAATATTTTACATCCATAATTACTTTATATGATTTCTACACTACATGTATCACCTTTTTAACAAATTTCTAAAACACTATATTCCCAAAAATAGTCTTTTGAAATTATATATGAATCAATGAAACAATTTCAATGAAAATTGAGACAATGTTTTTCATCACTTTAATGAGTTGTTTGAGATTTTTACAATTTAATATCTTATTAGTTAAAAAATTATAGTGGATCATACTTTTTATAAGATGATATCACATATTAATATATAAATATTCATTTCATGAAATAATGATCCATGCTAGAATCACATAGGTCTAGTGACTTTGGAAACTTGTGCACATAAATAAATGGTTCATAAAATACCTAAATCAGCTTCCACTAAGTTCTTCATAACTAGAACCATTCTTAGAAATATCACACTTAATAATATTCTTCATAACATGGTAGAGAAAACATAACAAAGGGTGATATTATATTCTCAATGAGGGTAAACGAGGGAGACATGAATGATAACTAGATCATAACATGAACATAAGGGCATGATAACATTATATTAACATTTAAAATCACACCATTCATATCATAGATTTTAATCATGGGTCATGGAATAAATCATGGAAGTTTATAAGACATTAATTATAAATGAATCAAATAACATGATTTATGAGAGAATAATATTAGTATAAGGCATCATTTTTTGGCATACACATATACATAGAAAATAATTTTCATAGTAGTGATGTCTCATCTATAAGACTATCATAGAGGAATGGGTTCACTCTTCAAACCATCATTCAAGTAAAGGTTAACTTCTAATAATATCATAGTGTAAAAATTCCATTACTGAACTATCTTCACTCTCCATTAAAGTACTATTTATCTCAAGAGATATCAATCTTTATACAACGCATTCTAGAGAGATATAGGTACCATAAATCCTTGGTTATAATTTGACCACCTACATTGGTTATAAATTAACCACCATCCTTTGTTATAACATAACCCATATCCTTGGTAATAACGCAACCACAATCCTTGGTTATAATTCAACCACCACATAATAAAAACTATACACATATATTCCAAAAGATCATAAAACATTCATCATTTTATGACCCATGAGAATAAATGGATTTCATAAACATTTCAATATTTTGTAAAATCATTATCCATGGAAAAGGAATGAGTTTTATATAAATATTACAATAAACATAAACTATCCATATAAATAATAAATATTGTATCATTAGATCAAAACCTTGAAAATTATTAAATAACATCAAAGGATTATATCTTAGATGGAAAATGATTTTCATTGATCACTTAGAAAATATCCTTTTCAATTTTAAATAATCATTTTAAAACAAAAAAATTTCTTAATCATAATTGAAGATGTTTTCATTGAAAGTAATTTTGCACTCAAGTAATTTAATTATCAGATAATTGATCAATAATGATATTGGGAAATTATATTCATATCATATACATTAAAATAATACATTCCATTCATAATTATAACGGAAAAGTCAATTGTAAATAGTTTGAAAAATGAAAAAAAAATATTTCTTTAAAAAAAATTAAAAATTAATTTTTAGTGAAATTATTTTAAAAAATCATAGGAATATAGTATAAACATGCATTAAAATATTTTTATAATACATGCACATTGAATAGAAAAGATTTTTTATTGAAGAGATAAATGAAGTCAGTTTTCACTAAAAACCTAATGTTAGTATCTTGAGCAGATAATGTGAGAAAAATTATAGGAAATCTTATAAATTCATGAAAGAAATACATAATAATAAATTTTATGAGTTTCTTGTGTAGTATATCATAAAATTTCATCATCAGATACATAATCCTAAACAACCCCAATAAACAATGAGATTGTAATAAAAAACCATGACCACTTTGGTAACTATTGAATCATAATATCCATGAAAGAAAAATCCTTAGATGAATATATATATATAAATATATATCAAAATAATTCATGATTAGAATAATAAAATACATCAATGGGTATTATATATAACATGAAAAATAATGATGTTGTGTATAAATCTTGTGTCCCACAAAAATAAAAGTGAGATGAAAATATTTTACCATAGGTCTAAATTCTATTGCACATGTTGGAACCCCATTAATAATAAATATATATTTTTTATAAATAAATTTTATGACCATAATCATATACATAATACTGAATATTATTTACTTTTAACATTTTATCATCAACTTTAAAATACTTCGTTTTTAAAATCATTGTTTTTTGTGATATCTGCTTCGTTTTTGACGTAGGTTCTTGTTTGGTAGTTCTAGTACTTATATGTTGATCATGGTTCCACAATCTATATAATTTTAATAATCAAATAATTATCACATATATTTATTAAATTTATCCATATTACCTATCAAGTAAAATATAAATGAAAAATGAATCACATCACTTCATGGAGGTGGTAGTCCACAGGTACAGACGATTGACGTTATCATTTTACAATGGGTTAGAAGGTAAAAATAAAGATATTATATTATAATTATAGAAGAAAAATTATTTCCTAATTATAATATATAAATATTAAATCCATCATAATACCCATCTACAATATATAGTGATGAGAAATGAATTGTATCTGTATGTGGAAACGGTAAGTTGTATGTACACACGAGAGATATTTTTACTTCACGTTTGATATAAAAAGGATGAATAAAGGTGATAATAATAATGAAATTTCAATATATTTAGGATAATTAAGACATAATTTTACTAATATTATAATATATTTAGGTCAGGTAAAATAATAATTAAAATAAAGTGATTGATTAAGGTGATTACCTCTTCTTTGAAGTAACTCCTTTATATCTCCTCTAAATGGATCTGTGATTAGAATTTTGAGAAGAAAATTACATTTATAATGTGTCTAAGGATGTTTATAATGGATTTTTTAGGGTATAGTTGATCTATATTGATAAAGGTTGTGTGATTATGAGAAAGGAGGGGTTCTCTTTTATATTTGAGGGGAGGGGAACTTCGGATTTTTTTAAAATATGAAAATAATATTAATTTATTTTGATATAAAAATGGATCCAAATTGATAATACTAAAGGATAATTTTATGAAAATTCAAAATAATTTTGTGGAATAAATTTTAGATATTTTTTAATAAAAAATTTCCCTTATCTTTTTGTTTTAACCCTTCATTAATCTTTTAGATAATTACAGTAATATTATATTTTCTATACATTAAGGGTGAATAATGTTACTATAAAATGAGAAAAGTCATATGAATGGAAAATTGTTGATGTTTATTAACATATAAAATTAATTTTTCTTTATCTAATATTTTTATGAATTTTATATCATATAATTATATATTATTCATTATAAAATATAATTAATGTCATTTTAAAACTATTCAATTAATTTGACTTTAAGCACATCAAGAAAATGGAAGAACTCAAATCTAATTATTTAAAATAACACTATAATTTCATATTCATCTAAAAATTATGGAACACATTAACACACTAATATTATATTACTTTTAATATTTTTAAAATCATTTCATATTTTTTTTATTAATCAAAGAAATATATCCTTAGTTTGGCATAAGTATTTACGGTCATTATATAAATTTTAAAAATTTTAAATAAACATATAACAAGAAAATAATTTCATTAAGCTCAAAATAAACACTTATATTCACTCATATCTTTATTTTGTACATATATGGACACATAATAGATATTTAAAACTAAGAGAGTGATATTTTGTAACTTTCATTCCTTTAAATATTATATAGATCATTTTCATTGAAAATTTCTATAACTTAATTAAATTTAGAGTCTAATGTTATAATGGTATAATAATATTTCATCCAATATAAATTAATATTCAAAATTATGTCCTTATCACTTAGTTTTAAACTATATTTATTGGATTAACCCTTTACTGATGTGATAATTTTTACCATGGTTACTATTAATATTGATCAAAAATAAAACGGTCATATTTAACAAATAAGGAAATAAATATTAAAGATATGAAATATATTATATCAAATTAAATACTTATAATTGGTAGATTGTTTTTAAAATAATTGCACAAAATACGATAAAAACTGATTTTTAGACAAATAAGTTTTTAAGTATAAAACACGATATATTCTTATCTCATGAATAGAAAAGTATATGATTAATACTTAAAAAATGTGATTGAATATATATTTTATAAATTTTATTAAAATAATTCACTAATAATTATCACTTTAATTTATTATGATAAAAAACACAATATGTGCATAAAAAATAGTTTTCTAAAAATGCATTTCTACCTAGGAAAATATTTTTATACTATATTCCAACGTAAAATTGAATCCAATGGAATTAATTAGATTATTTAAAATATAATATATATAAGGTTATAATGGAAAAATATTAAAACTAAATGGATCTTTTTATGAAATGTTTCCAAAAAATCAATATTTTTTACTATTAGTTGGAAAATCCACCATTTCATAAAATTATCAAACATTCATCCAAATATGATTTTAATATAACTATTCCAAATATGATGTTAATTTTATAAAATAAAATTTCTAAAATTTCTATAAATTAAATATTTTCTCACATAAAGAAATAAAAATAATTTTTTGATAAAAACATATCTTTGAAGAATAAAATAACTTTACCAAAAAATTGAGTGCTCATTTCTTAAGAATTAATCAATAAATTTATATTTCATATGAACATTATATTTATTTATTAATGTATTTAATATAATTCATATCCTGTAATTTTAATTTATAAGTTATAATGGTCTCATAATAATATTTTAATCATATATCATGGATCATCTAAATTCAGTGTTTCATGTAATAAAAGACATAAAATAAATGAAAACAATACTGAAAAATATTATATAAAATCTTGGGGTGTTACATTATTTACCCCTTTAATAAATTAGGACCACAAAATTTGTTCTTTTTCATGGTAATCAAAGGTTATGTATTTAAAAAAGCCTTTTTTGGAAAACCCACATTGTAAAAAGGGTTAGTAAAACACATCTTTAAAAATAGTTAAAGGTAAGTATGATGGTCAACAAAAAACTATGTTTCCAAATAGGATAAATTCAGTTGTAAGTGAAAATATATAAATAGAATAAAAAATGTATTCTCAATGACTAATATATTGTGATAGAGAACATAGTTTGGAGAATATTAACAACCACAAAACCATGAATCGGTGATGGGTAAAAAGACCGTCTATTCATCAAAATTGATAGTTATAGGACAACATTTTTGATTTATGAACCTTTTCCTAGAGTTTTGGAATTCCATTACCATAATGAAAAATACTTACATGAATATTATAATTTCATACTTTAATCAATTTCCAATACAATCTATTCATTTTAAACAAAAAATAAGTATTCAAGAAGATTTTTTCATACCTTAATAAATAAAATAAACTTATAATATAAAAGAAATTTATTCCAATATATTCCTCCTATATTTAGGCATAAACATAAAAAATAAATGGTTAGCACAAGATAAGATAATTCCCAAAATGTATTAAATTTTAAATAATACATTTAACTCCAAAATTACTAGAATAGACACAATTTATCCACTTATATCATTTCATAAATAACCCTATATACCAAATAATACAATAAACTCAACATTAAATATATTTTTAACCTCAAAGGTGATGTCACACCTTTCAGTTTATATCTCTTAAAATTTACTCACATTATTCCAAATTAATTTTACATGTTAAATTATATGTTAAACATAGAGGTTACATATACATAAACTTAATGAAATTTCTACAACAATATCATTAATATTGATGACAATTCACTATATAAACATTCAAATTTATCTATTAACCTGAGTCTTAATCCTCAAATGGTCAATAAATATCTTTGAAAATATCACCTTTTAAATTAATTACTTTTTAACTATCATTTCATCCATAAGTTTTAAGTAAGTAACTTTTTATTTATGTATTTTGAGTATTTAATGCGTTTGGGTGAAATTTGGTAGGTTTTAGAGAAATTTTGGGAAGGATTTTGTGGATTTTTTTGTAGGTGTGTGGTTTGATCTTGGTTAGTAGAAACTATGAAATACCTTCAGTAAAACATGTGAAGGCAGATAGTGGGATCTTGGTAGGTTCATGGTATTTCAAAATTGTATGGCTAGATAATACTGACCATGTTTTTTGGAATATAGATAAAACCACACTTTGAATACATTTTGTCTAACCATGCAATTCAACTTTGTAAAGGGTGTTGGGAGGTAGTGGTCGATGCAGTATTTTCCTAACTGTGCAACGTAACCGTTCACGGTTGAAATTTAGATACTAAAAAAGTGTATGTCACTTGAATTTACACCTAAATCTATAATTTTTTACTTATTTAAACTCTTAATGAGTTTTATATCCTCCTAAATGTTGTGGAGACTCTCCTCTTCGATCCAGGAGTGATCTGTTGGAGAATATTGGATTGTTGAATGATGGATTTATTTGTAAATCTTCATTCTTGATGGTTTTCATTTGATCATATCTTCTTCCCTCTCATAAATTCATAAATATAGTACATTGAGGATAGATTTATGATAGTTCATTCCAATCATACTGAGATATTGTTGTTTTGGTTTTTGGGAACAAGATCTAAAGTGGGGTTTTAGAGATTCATCCCAATTTTCTTGTGGAATTCGTGTCGTTATTTATTTATTCCATAATTTATGTGTAAGGTGGCTTAAATATTGACTCATATTATTGTAAATTGAATTATTATTTTCAAATTTTTTACATTTCATAAAATTGATTGTGAAATTGATGTCAAAACAAGGTAGAAACCCTTTTTTGTGATGTTTTGTGAAATTGTAGAAATTCTTTGTGCAAAGTGCTTTGTTTTCTTGATTTCAAATGTTTATTATAGAACATGGATTTTTTGGATATTTGGGAAATGGATTATTAGAAATTTTTTCAAAAAAATAACTATTTTATCAAAATGGATTGAAATGGTTGGTTTGAAATGATTTTGGAATACTCAGGTGGGTGTGAGTTTATGCTTTTAACATGACCGTCAATAAGGGTTGTGTACCATTAGGGTACATGGGATGTGACCTAGAATAGGGGCAGTGTTCCATTATGGCACAAGGTGATTCTCCACTTGGTGATGCAATAGTGGATGGATGAGAAACCACTTATGAGTATGGAACTATCACTCAATCATGTATATGTGGGCATGTTTGTGAATCATGGAATGAGGATGCCAAATAGTAATGTGAAATGATTTAAAGAATTGTTGTTTGATTTTCTTATAAATGAAGTGTTTTGTAGAAAAAACTATTTTTAAATGAAAATTGTTTTACTAAGAGATGGTTTGGATTTATCATAAACCAGATTCAATTGTTTTATATAATTTGTTTATATAAGTGTGCTAAAATGTTCTATCACAGTGTAATGATTAGATAATTCATTTGGAGAAAGCCTACTGAGTTTTATTACTAACCCCATACTTTGTAACTTTAGTTCTTTTCGAGATATTTTTTATCGAGGCATAGTAAAAGGGAAAGTGCAACATTTTTATAGTGGTGAATTTTGATAATTGGGAATGGATTGTGGAGGTGGAGCTCAGAGCTTGTTGGGAGTTATAGAGTTGGTTTCTTTATAGACTTTTTGTTTTTTTGGTTTTATCTTCTACTTTGTATTTTGATATTGGTATTGGATTCCATCTGGTACTCTAATATAGTTTTGTTTTATTTTTTATACATAGTGTTTTCTGAAATTTTCACCATGAATCATATAGTGGCAGTTTTTTATGGTATGTTGGTTGTGGTTTTTTACATTTAAACTAAAAATCATACCCTAATTTTGTTGAATCTACTGGAATTTATTTCTAGCCTTTGGAATCTTGGGTATTTTTCTTAAGTCCAAGTAGCAATTCTGCCTCAACTCAAGCCAATTAGGGGGGAAGGATGTAACAAATGGTGTCAGTCTTAGTCAGTTTGTATTTAATTTTGGGAAAAGTGGTATCAGTTTTTCTAATCCTTGGGTATCAGTTATTTCTATATTAGAGTTGAAAATTAATTCTAGTTTAGTCCATGAATTGGGATGGTGGAAAGGAGTAGGATATTTGCGACTTGAAATTTAGAGCATAAAATAACATGGATAACCTATTTATGATGAACTTCCACATACCTAAGAGTTGGGTAAAATAGTGTTTTAGAAACACTTATAGGAGTTTCATTCTAATTGTGTGGGTTTTTTCAATGAAAAGAGCATGAAATGCATGGATAAAATTGAATTAACAATCAGAATGAATATTTTATTTTGAGTAGTGATTTAGGTTTTGGTGAAAACAAGTTGATTTTTGAGAAGTATTGAAAAATGTTTTCAAATGTGATATTTTGAAAATGGAATGATAGCGGAATTTTGAAAATGGTCTGATTTTCAAAATCATTTTGGACTTTTTAAAATTTGGTGGAAAATTAAAGAATTGAATTTTGGAAATCCTTTTTTTGATAGTGTGATATGATAGAATTTTAAATTTTTAAACCTTCAGTCACTCAAGAGTGAGACTTATGAAATTTTGATTTGTTTATAGAAAATGGAACCTGCTAGGTGATGTAGAAACCAACTGGAAGAGGTTGTTGAGAATGTAGTTTCACCTAATCCATAGGAGAGAAAACAGCTAGTTTAAATCATTTTACAAGATTTTCAGGCCATAGATATAAGGAAAATAAGGGATAAACCAAGTAATGTTGATAATTTCATTTAGTTCCAGAAGAAAAATGCACCCATATTTTAGGGTAAATCGAAATTAGAGAAAGCGGTGGTGTTGCTAAATAGGATGAATCAAATCTTTAATTTCCATAGAACACAAGTACAACTGAAATTCATGATGGACACATATATGTTAGAGGATCTTTCACTATAATGGTGGGATTCAATTGATGCTAAATTAGACCAAGGCAGTTCATGTAACTATTTTGAAGGATTATTCATTAAATCACTCTATCCTCATATATTCATAATTTTTAGAATGACATACATTTTCATCTTGCATAAAGAGAGCCTCTTGGGGGTAGAGTATAAGGATAAATTTATAAATATAGTCTTCTTTTCATTTGAAGCTACTATAAGTTCATCCCTGAAGGCACACATTTTTAAATCGGGGGTGAGGAAGGAGATTTACTCAAATATTTTCATGCTCAATAAAACGGATTTTATAGAGATGGATAATAGAGTGATTGTGTAAAAAAAGGGATATCATAGGACCTATGGGAAGAATAATTAGGCTGATACCCATGGGTAATGGTTGGAAATTTAATGATGGAAACAATTAGAAGAGGTAAACCTATTTCTAAGGAAGTGGGATAACTCAAAATCAGATAGTTGGATATGTAAATATTCCTCTAAAACCCAAGAGTAAAGATGTATGTTTTAAATGGGGTTTATTTGACAACATGAACCAATATTTTATCGAACCTACTATAACATTCTATAATTGTAACCAAATAGGGATTCTTCAATGATATTGTCGTAGTTCTCTAAGGTCGGGTGTTTGGGATACATCTCATGTTTCGCTGATGTCGTATACTTAGATGGGATGAGGATTGAATAATACTTCTCATCCACATAACCAAGATAAACATGATGATTATAGGAATAATATAAATCCTCAATAATGGAAATATCAAGATGGTAATAAAGAACCAAGTACAGTGAGTGATAAATTATATGAATCTGAGATAGTTATTGTGGATGATTAACCTCGACCATCAATAGTGAGAGATATGATTATTTTAAATTATACCCTTATAAATTATTTGTTTGATGTGGGTGAGTCACATTTGTTTATTTCTTCTAATGTTGTTTATTTTATAGGTTTTCTTGTTGAGATGATGCCTTCTATTTTTAAACTTAAAAATAATCTTGGTCAAATAGAATGGTGAGCCTTTATTTGTAAATAATTTTCTATAACTGTTAATGGAGTTGAGTTGATATGGTATTTCTCTATATCTAAGATGGATGTCTATGATATAATCTTGGGTATGGATTTGTAAAAAAATTTCAAAGTTCACATCGATTGTCATATCATAAGGTTTAGTTTTATGACTAATGATGGCATCAAGCATCTCTTCAAAGGAGACCGTAATTTAAAGGCAGGTGAAATTACTTTTTTGGCACTATATGTTTGAACGATCTCATACCAGTTAACAACATTGACTTTAGAATCTATAGATGAGGTTAATAAAAAAGGTTTTACAGTAACTATTGATCAGTTTCGTGATGTTTTCCCAAACAATTTCTCATGGTTTCCACCCATAAGAAATGGAGAGTTTATGATTTATGTTCTCATGGGGACCTACCCGATTTTCCATTATGTCATACTAGATGGAACCAATATAATTAACAAAATTGAAAGGGTAGTTGGAAGATATGTATAGTAAAGGGTTCATTTGGATGAGTACATCTTCATGAGAAGCACCAATCATTTTTGTGAAAAATATTTAAGGAAATCTTTGGTTTTGTATAGATTATCAAAAGATTAACCAAGTTAAGATAAAGAATTGGTATCCACTTCCCCACATTAATGATATTATTGATCAATTGGTGGTATTCCAATGGTTCACCAAAATTGACTTGGGATCAAGATATCACGAATTGTGGGGTTAGAAAGTGGATATTCCGATAAATTCTTTGAGAAGAAATTATTTCCGTTATGTATATATGGTTATTAAATTTGGTCTTAAAATGTATTATTAGTCTCTATGTCATTGAGGAATTTTATATTTCAATGATATATGAATTATTTTTTTTTCTGGGTTTTGTGGATGACATGTTGGTGTATTCAAGTACATGAGTTGAGCATGAGAAACACTTAGAGATAGTGTTCAGTATCTTGTTCAGTCATCTTTTGTATTCCAAATTATCAAAGTGTTATTTTTTATATAAGAGACAGGTTTCCTTGTCCATATAACATTGGAAAGAGTTGTTTCTATCGATCGAGAAAAGATAGAGGTTGTTATCTTTTTTACAACCACCAAATAAGTTCTTTATGATATACAGTTTCCTTAGTCTTGATGGTTATTAACAATGTTTTTTCCATGATTTTTTAGGATTAGATTCACCTATAGAAAACTTAAAAAAGAAAAATCTTTCATTCCAATAGAAGGAGGAATGTAAGAAGTATTTTCAAGAGATTAATGTTTTACTTACATCAGCACTAATATTGACTTTTCTAGAATAAAAAAAATGGTATGTGATGTATTTTAATTATTGGATATTAGGGTTGGGATGTGTTTTCATGTAGGGAGATCAGGTTGTTTCTTATGGCTCATGATAGTCATATTTTTATGAGAATAACTACTCAACAAATTATTTGGAGTTAGCTATAATAGTCTATTATTTTAGGACATGGTATAAGGCCCCAGCCTTAAACCTTACTTAATCTTGAGTTATTACAAGATTACACTTTGAGGATCTTTTCGGGTTTAGAGTTTTAGAGAATTAGATCATAAAACTTGCATTATACTCCACATATAAACAAAGTGGTTACATAAAGATAGTATTCTTCTTTCCCATCAATGGAAAAATATTTAAAATAAAACATGGATTCTTTCTTGACAATTCCTTGACACTATCATCATATCATGTACCTTTCCCTTGACCTGTGAAAATCATTTCAAAAAAAACTTGGGATGAGCAAAAAAAAGCTCAGTAAGGGATATAAAAATATATGGAAAGGAAACATGGGTACATATATACATAAGAATGAAATCACACTTTACCCATAAAACATATTCACTTTAACATACCTCATAAAATCATGAATAAATCATAGAAATCATAAGACATAAAGGTAACTTGAGGCATTCATAACATTCTTACGTAGGGAGTAACCCTCTTGGTTACGTTTGGAATACCCATCATAGTATATTCCCTAAATCTCTTCAGAGAAACCTTAACATTTCACTCCTTCACGTTACCCAATGCATTGGAGAGCTATATCAGGCTCACCCGCCCTTAGTTTATCACGGAACCACCCGTCTTCATAATAATGCCTAAGAACCTCAACATAATCGTATCACATAAAACATGCATATAGGAAACATAACATTTCCACCTTTCAATCACAAGATATAAATACAACACATTGATATAAAAACATTATGAAAACCATTTTCAATACCAAAACAAAATAAAAACATGGTATTTATTTTTCTTTCAAAAAAGGTATGGCTTGTAGAGGAAGTCGAAACTCAAATAATGGTCACGGCGGCGGAGAAGTCGTTGTCGCCGTATATGTATGACAAAAACATTCCCTTTTTTAGTTTAGTAAAACAATTCATATAAAAAATATTCCTTTTGGATAAACGTAAAAGTCAAAGGGGTTTACACACCGTATAAAAGAAGGTTGTGTATAAAATAAAATATGCCTCAATGAAAGGAGATTGAGATGAAGTCCCATACCTCGGGTCCGACTTTACTCGATCGTTATTTAATGTCCTAAATAATAAACTTGAGTTAATTTCTACTTGCTTTAGAACATTTTTCAAGTTCATTATTCCTTTTATATCACTTATTACCATGTCATGACCACTATGTAATTATTTAAGTTAATAACGGTCATTTAACGATCATTGGTACTTGAGTCAAAAATAAACCCTTTATAATTACAAGTTATCCATGTATCCATTATATCCAGAATGGTATTCATGATTTAGATATCATAGATATCATATATATCCAGTACATTCATGCATTTATAATATTATATAACATTTAGTGGTAAGAAATGAAATGCACCGTTCATGGAGATGGTAAGCCGTACGTACGCATGAACGCTACTTTCATTTCTATTTCGTATTTTATAGAATGGAATCGTAATGATATAAAGGTATATTATAATTCCAGTATAATATCATATATAATATCATAACTCCATCCTTTATACGTCCCACATATGGTATTTAACGAATCAAATCACTTTGAGTGGGCGGTAGTCCGCACTTCCTTAAATGAAGATATCGCGTTTACCCAAACTGGAAACCATAAAGGTATACCTAAAATGAAAAATAAATAAGCTTAAGGAAAACATAAACATATTATATATCATATATAAATATATTGACATCTTAATGTCCTCCTTTGACGGTGTTCAAAGAATGTTAAACAATCAACGTTTCGGGATGCATAAATTCACCGTCCACGGAAATAGTATGTCCTTTAACCATTAGATGTAGGTTTGTGTAAGTGTTGCTCGAATCCTTCTTATAAAAACATCCTATTATATTGAATATACTAGAGTTTTTACAAAAGAAATGAATAAAAAGAGTTTAGGGGGTTGGAGAAGCAAAATAAAACAAAAGGACTCAAGTGAAGACATTACCTTAAAATCGGGTAACTCCCTTTGGTTTGAGCTCAAAGGATTCCTTGGGAAGACTTCTGCCCAGAGTGAGGCTTCAAGGAGTAAGAGAGATATGTGCAGAGACAAAATGGGCAGGGGTTGGCCGAGAAAAAGGCTTTGGGAGTGTGGGTAAGGAGGTAGAGGTGGGGGCCTTTTATAAGAGGAGAGGAGGGGCACTCTTGGAAAGTAAAGAAATGTTACATTATTTTAGAATGAATTTAGGATATTAATGGTCCCAAATTGATGTGTTTAGAGGATAAGGTGATAAGGGTTCTAAATCCACTCATCCAATAGGTTTTGGACATGTGTAGGTCTTAGATTTTACATTATCTTCCCTTTTTTATTTAAATCCTTTATTAATGAGGTAATCACTGCATCATCATGATGTCATAAATAATTTAATAAATTTAGTGTCTAAAAATTATAAAATAAATATCATGATTCCGGGAATCTCTTTATATTTCTAATGAATATTTATAGTCCAAAAAATAATTTATGTAGACAAAATTAAAAATATTTTACTTAGGTGATACATTCTTTGTCACATTTAACATTCTTTAAAAATAAAAAGATAAAAAGTCACTTTCTCACAAAATTGATTCCATGGGGCCCCCAAGTTTGCCACAAGGCATACCATGGTCGGAAATGAGACAACCAGTAGCCTTAGGACACATGTTGTGGTCTTCTTGTAATATTATGTTATTATTTTATTATCTTTAACTACCTGATTACTCATTAATCAAGATAATTAAAGATAATTACCATCGTTACTATTCATAATTTTCAAAAATAAAAGAGTCTTTATTACATAATTTAGAAATTATGATTCCAAATATGTAATCCATTTTACCAAATTACAAACACATAAATTGCAATAATTTATTTAAAAATAATTCTCGTTGTCAAAACAAATAGAGGGTTATTTTGAAACAATATCTATGAAAAGTTTGGCATTAGTTTATGCCCAATTCCAATGTGAAATTAATCGTCATAACCACCATTGGATTAAATGGTAAAAATATATTCTAATTTAACTTTAAACCCAATTCAAAAGATAATCTAATCATATAAATAAATTATATTAAAAATTAGTTTTGATGTAAAATGCAGTATTTTTCACTATTCATTAAAAAATGAACATTGTCAGAAAAATACGAAAAATTTATCCAATGTGAATTTCAATATACCAATCATAATGAATATGTTTATTTTGACAAATATAGATTATAAAATTGTCAAAAGTTTGATTTAAAAAGGGTTTGCCATCAAAAGGCAGTAAAATAATCTTTTAAGAATATTAGTGTATTCCATGCATAAGATTGTATTTATTTTCATTTTAAGCCTCTAAAACACTATCTTAATCATTAATAGACATAGATAAAAAAATCTATTATTCATTACTTACTTGGGATGTTACATCCTTCCCCCCTTTAAAAAATTGCATCCCTGCAATTTATTTACTTATCGAATAAATGGGGGTACTTATCCCTCATTGCATTTTCAGATTCCCATGTTGCCTCTTCCATCATGTGGTTTTTCCACAAAACCTTTACCTAATTAATCACCTTATTTCGTAACACTTGCTCCTTATGGTCACGAATCTAGACCGGTTGTTCCTCATAAGATAGGTTCTCTTCCAGCTGACCTACCTCTGGACTCAAAACATGAGATGGATCTGGCATATACTTCCTCAACATCGAAACATGAAAACATTGTGTACCTGAGATAAACTCGGAGGTAAAGCCACCCGGTATGCAACTGATCCAATTCTCTCCAGAATTTCATATGGTCCAATGAACCTTGGACTCAACTTTCCTTTCCTACAAAATTGCATCACACTTTTCCATGGTGAGACTTTGAGAAAAACATGATCACCTACCTCAAAAGATAGATCCTTCCTCCTGTTGTCCGCATAACTCTTCTATCTGCTCTAAGCTGTTCTCATGTGTTTATGAATCAGATGAACTTTTTCTGCCATCTCTTCTACCAATTCTGTTCTCATCAACTTCCTTTCACCCACTTCTTCCCAGAAAGCTATAGTTCGACACCGCTTCCCATATAACGCCTCAAATGGTTCCATCTGTATACTGGAATGAAAACTGTTATTATATGAAAATTCAACCACAGAAAGATGTTGGTCCCAAATTACCTGATAATCCATCGAACATGCTCGTAGAATATCCTCCAAGGTCTGAATTGTTCGTTCTGACTGCCCATATGATTGAGGATGAAATGCTGTACTAAAATTTAATTCAGTACCCAACGACTTCTGAAGGCATTTCCAAAAGTTAGAAGTGAACCTGGGATCACGATCAGATACAACGGAGAGAGGAACTCCATGTAATCAGACTATCTCTTTAAGATACAAACAGGAAAGTTGATCTAGGTAAAAAGTATCTCGTATAGAAAGGAAAAGAGAAGATTTAGTCAAGTGATCAACAATAACCCAGATTGTATTATTACCTCGAGATGTCATCGGTAATCCGACAACAAATTCCATAGATATATTCTCCCATTTCCACTCTGGCACTGGTAAAGGCTGAAGCATCCCTTTCAGTAACTACCGCTCTGCTTTAACCTGTTGACAAGTCATACACTTCATAGTAAAATCTGCAATATCTCTTTTCATTCCATCCCACCAGTAATACTCCAGCAGATCTCTGTACATCTTAGTACTACCAAGATAAACTGAAAACGGAGAATTATGAGCTTCACATAACAACTCTCTCTTCAACTGTGAATCACAAGGCACACACAATCTCTTCCCAAATCTCAAAACACAATCACTATCAATGTTGATTTTAGGAAACTTACCTTTCTGAACCAGCTCTACCTTTTTCTACAACTCACTGTCTTGCTTCTGTGCTTACTTGATTCTATCTGATAGAGATGATCTCACTAATACCTGAAACAAAACAGAAGAACTTCCTACACCAACAACTTCTATGACAAAGTTTATCAAATCCTTAACCAAAGGATCACATTCCAAACGCAACATTGCTAATGAAGCATTACTTTTTTGACTCAAAGCATCAACCACTTTATTTTCTTTTCCCGGATGGTAATGAATTGTACAATCATAATCCTTGATTAATTCCATCCATCTCCTCTGTCTCATGTTTAACTCTTTCTGAGTGAATAAATACTTTAAACATTTGTGATTAGTATATATTTCACACTTTACTCCATACAAATGATGGCTCCAAATTTTTAAAGCGAAAACAACAGCAGCTAATTCCAAATCATGTGTACCGTAATTTACCTCATGAGTTTTCAACTATCGTGAAGCATAAGAAATTACCTGATCATTCTGCATTAGGACACAACCAAGTCCTTTCAATGAAGTATCATTGTATATAACAAACTCACCATTCCTGGAAGGTAGTGCCAAAACTGGATCATTCACCAATCTTCTTTTCAATTCCTGTAAACAATCATCACATTCTTTTGTCCAGATAAACTTAACACCCTTCCGAGTTAGCTTAGTCATTGGACTAGATAACCGTGAAAAATTTCTAACAAACCTTCATAATAGCCTTCCAAACCAAGGAAGCTACGAATATTAGTTACATTTGTGGGTCTGGGCCAGTCTTCCACAACTTTTGTTTTTGTAGGATCAACAGTTATCCCATCTTTAGAAACAATGTGACCAAGGAAAGAAATTTTTTGCAACAAAAACTCACACTTGCTGAATTTTACATATAGTTTCTTTTCTTTTAAGGTTTGCAAGATAACCCTTAAATGCCTTTCGTGATCCTCTTTACTTTTAGAAAACACCAAAATATCATCAATGAAAACCACCACAAACTTATCCAATAACTCATGGAAAATTCTATTCATTAAGTCCATGAATACAGCAGGTGCATTGGTTAGCCAAAAAGGCATTACTACAAATTCATAATGGCCATATCTTGTACGGAATGCGGTCTTCGGAACATCTACTTCCTTTACCTTCAGCTGATGGTACCCCGATCTCAAGTCAATCTTTGAAAAATACTCAGCTCCCTGGAGCTGATCAAACAAATCATCAATATGAGGCAAAGGATATTTGTTCTTAACAGCGATGTTATTCAAGGCTCTATAATCAATGAAAAGTCTCATTGAACCATCTTTCTTTTTAACAAATAAAATAGGATCACCCCATGGTGATGTTCTAGGTCGAATGAAACCTTTCTCTAATAAATCATTCAATTTCTCCTTCAACTCTAAAAGTTCAATTTTAGCCATTCAATAAGGGGGTTTTGAAATTGGCTTAGCATCAGAAACTAAGTCAACAATAAACTCAACTTCCCAATCTGGTATTATTACAGGAAACTCATCAAGAAAAACATCAGGATACACATTTACCTCTGGCACATCATTAATCTGAAGAGTTCCTTTATTTTCAACGATGTGTGCAAGGTAACATTCATTTCAGTCTTTTACAAGTTTCTTGGCCTCTTGATAAGTTATCAACAGTAAGGGTTCATTCTTGTACACAAACTGAAAGTCTTTCTGAAAAGAAACGTCTTTAGCTCTACAGTCAATCTTAGCATGGTAAATAGAGAGCCAATCCATACCCAGGATAAAACGAAACTCTACTAGAGGTAGAACAATAAGGTTTGCAAGTAGGTTCTTTCCACAGATAAGGATAGGAAGATTCTTATAAATTATTTTTGCCTCAACATTTCCCCCAGGTGTTTTTACCAAAAGTTCAAGAGTCATTTCTTGAGATGGTATTCCCATTTTACTAGAAAAGTTTTCAGAGATGAAAGAATGTGTAGACCCCAAATCAAACAACACACTGGCATAATCTGAAAAAACAAACAAAGTACCTGATACAACTTCATTTGATGGCCCAACATCTGCTGAAGTAGTTGCAAAGGATTTCACCACCCCTTTCTGCTTTTAGTCTAACTGCTTCCCATCACTCAAGATCTTTGTCAGACACTCGTTCGCATAGTGACCCATCTCATTTCACTTAAAAAATTTCACTAACTGTAAATCAAATATGGTCTTACCTTCACCTTGATGTTTTTCAGTGAAATCACGAGCCTTATGTCCCATATTACCACATCGATAACACTTTCCAGAATTCAGAAGACATTCCCCATCATTCCTTTTTCCACATTTGTCACAAACTGGAAACTTAGATTTCTTACCATCATAATTTTTTGAAGAATTCGTCCCTTTATCCTGCCACCTTGGTCTCTTCTTTTGCTGGTTGTTATAGAACACTTGATCATCGGCAAACTCCATTTCCACCTTCTCAACACATCGAAAAAGCTTTTCATAACTTTTAAACTAACGAGAAGCTAATGCCCTTCGATATTTTGGCTTTAATCCTGAGTAAAAACGATTGATTTTACTATCAAGGTACCGTATAAAATTTGGAGCATACTTTGCCAATCGAGTGAACCTTTCTTCATAGGTAGCCACTGAGTCTTCCTCTTGGCTCAATTCCAAGAATGTTTTTTCCATCCTAAGTCGAAGAGCCATAGGAAAATACCTTTCAAGAAACATACCTTTGAATTCATCCCAGTCGAGAGCATCAATCTCATCAGCGTCCCTGATATTTTTAACCATCGACCACCACTGATCTGCTTCGCCCTCCAAACGGTAAATAGAAAGACTAACCTTTTGATTGTCTGAACACCCCATGACATCGAAAATCTTCTCCAGTGATTTAATCCACCCTTCAGCTAGCACAGGGTCAGATGATCCTCTGAATGATGGGGGATGTTGCCTCATGAAATGTTCCACCACTGACATGTTCTTCGGCGGTTGATCTGGTTGATCTCGTGTATGGATACCACCGCCATTTATCTCTTGATTCAACTGTGCCATTACTGCAACAAACTATTCAGTTCCAATTCCGACCATCTCAGGATGCTGATTTGGAAGGTTATTTCCTTCTGCATGCCTTCCTAGAACTGCTTCCCTGTTTCCTATGCGGAAAACCATTCTGAACAAACATTTCTTAGATGAAGCAACATGGTAATCATCAAATACTATATCACATCAATTTTACCATAAAATAAATATTTTTGGATAATAATTTAATAGAATTCTAACTCATAAAGTTATCTAAACCTCCCTTTGATACCAACTATAAGGCCCCAGCCTTAAACCATACTTAATCTTGAGTTATTACAAGATTACACATTGAGGATCTTTTCGGGATTAGAGTTTTAGAAAATTAGATCATAAAACATGCATTATATTCCACATATAAACAAAGTGGTTATATAAAGATAGTATTCTTATTTCCCATCAATGGAAACATATTTAAAATAAAACATGGATTCTTTCTTGACACTTCCTTGACACTATCATCATATCATGTACCTTTCCCTTGACCTGTGAAAAACATTTCAAAAAAAACTTGGGAGGAGTATAAAAAGATCAGTAAGGGATAGAAAAATATATGGAAAGGAAAAATGGGTACATATATACATAAGAATGAAATCATTCTTTAACCATAAAACATAAGCACTTTAACATACCTCATCAAATCATGAATAAATCATAGAAATCATAAGACATAAAGGTAACTTGAGGCATTCATAACATTATTATGTAGGGAGTAACCCTCTTGGTTACGTTTGGAATACCCATCACAGTTTATTCCCAAAATCTCTTCGGAGAAACCTTAACATTTCACTCCTTCGCATTACCCAATGCATTAGAGAGCTATATCGGGCTCACCCACCCTTAGTTTATCACGAAACCACCCGTCTTCATAATAATTCCCAAGAACCTCAACATAATCGTATCACAGAAAACATGCATATAGGAAACATAACATTTCCACCTTTCAAACACAAGATATCAATACAACACATTGATATAAAAAAATTATGAAAAATATTTTCAATACCAAAACAAAAGAAAAGTAAAACATGGTATTTATTTTTCTTTTAAAAAAAGGTATGTCTTGTAGAGGAAGCCGAATCTCAAATAATGGTCACGGCGGCGGAGAAGTCATTGTCTCCGCTTACGTACGACAAAAACATTCCCTTTTGTCGTTTAGTAAAATGCTTTGTATAAAAAATATTCCTTTTGGGTAAACGTAAAATTCAAAGGGGTATATACACCATATAAAAGAAGGTTGTGTATAAAATAAAATATGCCTCAATGAAAGGAGATTGAAACGAAGTCACATACCTCGGGTCCGACTTGACTCGATCGTTCTTTAATGTCCTGAATAATAAACTTGAGTTAATTTCTACTTGATTAAGAACCTTTTTCTTGTTCATTATTCCTTTTATATCACTTATTACCATGTCATTAACACTATGTAATTATTTAAGTTAATAACGGTCGTTTTAACGATCATTGGTACTTGAGTCAAAAATAAACACTTTATAATTACAAGTTGTTCATGTATCCATTATATCCAGAATGGTATTCATGATGTAGATATCATAGATATCATATATATCCAGTAAATGCATGCATTTATAATATTATATAACATTTAGAGTTAAGAAATGAAATGCACCGTTCATGGAGAAGGTAAGCCGTACGTACGCATGAACGCTACATTAATTTCTATTTCGTATTTTATAGAATGGAATCATAATGATATAAAGGTATATTATAATTCCAGTATAATATCATATATAATATCATAACTCCATCCTTTATACGTCCCACATATGGTATTTAATGAATCAAATCACTTTCAGGGGGCGGTAGTCTGCACTTCCTTAAATGAAGATATCGTGTTTACCTATAATGGAAACCATAATGGTATTCCCAAAATGAAAAATACATAAGCTTAAGGAAAACATAAAAATATTATATATCATATATAAATATAGTGACATCTTAATTTCCACCTTTTAAGGTGTTAAAATAAGGTTGAACAATCATCGTTTTGGGAGGCATAAATTCACCATCCATGGAAACAGTATGTCCTTTAACCATTAGATGTAGGTGTGTGTAAGTGTTTCTCGAATCATTATTATAACAACATCCTAGTATATTGAATATAATGTAGTTGTTACAAAAGAAATGAATAAAAAGATTTTAGGGGGTTGGAGAAGAAAAATAACACAAAAGGACTCAAGTGAAGACATTGCCTTAAAATAGGGTAACTCCCTTTGGTTTGAGCTCAAAGGATTCCCTGGGAAGACTTATGCCCAAACTGAGGCTTCAAGGAGTAATAGAGGGATGTGGAGAGACACAATGGGCAGGGGTTGTCTGATCCAAAGGCTTTGGGAGAGTGGGTAAGGAGGTAGAGTTGGGGGCCTTTTATAAGAGGAGAGGAGGGGCACTCTTGGAATGTAAAGAAATATTACATTATTTTAGAATGAATTTCGGATATTAATGGTCCCACATTGATTTGTTTCGAGGATAAGATGATAAGGGTTCGAAATCCACTCATCCAATAGGTTTTGGAGATGTGTAGGTCTTAGATTTTACAATATCTTCCCATTTTATTTAAATCCTTTATTAATGAGGTAATCGCTGCATCATCATGATGTCATAAATAATTTAATAAATTTAATGTCTAAAAATTATAAAAAAATATCATGATGTATGAAATCTTTTTAGATTTATAATGAATATTTATAGTCCAAAAGATCATTTATGTAGAAAAAATTTAAATTATTTTACTTAGGTGATACATTCTTTGTCACATTTAACATTTTTTAAAAATGAAAAGTTAAAAACTCACTTTCTCACAAAAGTGATTCCATGGGGCCCCCAAGTTAGGCACAAGTCATCCCATGGTCGGAATGAGACAACCAGTAGCCTTAGGATACATGTTGTGGTCTTTTTATATTATTATGATATCATTTTATTATCTTTAACTACCTGATTACTCATTAATCAAGATAATTAAAGATAATTACCATCGTTACTATTCATAATGTCAAAAAATAAGAGTCTTAACTACATAATTTAGACCTTCTGATTCCAAATATGTAATCCATTTTACTAAATTTCAAACACATAAATTGCAATAATTTATTTAAAAATAATTCCCATTGTCAAAACAAATAGCGGGTTTTTTTGAAATAATATCTATGAAAAGTTTGGCTTTAGTTTATGCCCAATTCCAAAGTGAAATTAATCCTAATGACCACCATTGGATTAAATGGTAAAAATATATTCTAATTTAACTTTAAAACAAATTCAAAAGATAATCTAATCATATAAATAAATTAGATTAAAATGCATTTTTGATGTAAAATGCAATATTTTTCACTATTTATTAAAAAATGAACATTATCAGAAAAATACCAAAAATTTATCCAATGTGAATTTGAATGTCCCAATAATAATGAATATGTTTATTTTGACAAATATAGATTATAAAATTGTCAAAATTTTGATTTAAAAAGGGTTTTCCATCAAAAGGCAGTAAAATAATCTTATAAGAATAATAGTGTATTCCATGCATAAGATTGTATTTATTTTCATTTTAAGCCTCTAAAACACTATCTTAATAATTAATAGACATAGATAAAAATATATATTATTCATTACTTACTTGTTATGTTACACATGGAGTCATAACCTTTTAGGTCATAAATTTACATTGTATGTAGATTATAAGAGCTTGAAACACATTTTCTCAAAATTGGATTTGAACCTGATAAAATTAATATGGATTGGGTAGCTCTAAATATTTGAATCTGACTTGATGTATATGCCGAGTAAAGAAAATTTGGTGGTAGATTAATTGAGAAGAAATTCATATGGTCAGTTTGAGAAAGAGGATTCAAATCAGTGGTAGTTGATGTTAGTGATAACTGACGTGCACTTGGAATGTGCAGACTGATGTAATGTTTCAATTTTATTTCTTGTTTCTTTTGTTCCTAATTTAGTTGAAATAGATAAATAACAACATATGTAAGATTCAAAGTTGGTTTCTATGATATCAAAACTTGATGGTGAGGAGACCATTAAGGGGTGGAAGTTGGATAGGAGTTTAGTGTTTTGTCTCAGAGATCATATGGTAATAACTTTGGATTTTCCAGAACAACTTATTTACACATTATACTATTTGATGTGGGTTATTCATCTTGGAATACATATGATTTATATTCCATTGAAAGCATAGTGTTTGTGGGTCATCATAAAAAGGATGGTTGATGAGTATTTTTATGTTCTGTCACCTGTCATCAAATAAAGGTAGAGAATCAGCAACTAGGGGGTATGTTGGAATATTTACCTACTCCTATTTGAAAATAGAAGCATATAGACATGGATTCTATAAAAATTATTCCATGAATGTTTTGGAAACATGATTAAATATGGGTGATAGTGGATCAAATCACAAAGTAGACCCATTTCATCCCTATTTATGAATCTTATATAGTGGAGGACTTGTCTAAAATCTAAATAAGAGAAGTGGTAAATAGGCATGATATACCAGGTTTGATTGTATCATACCGAGATCCAAGGTTTACATTTCCTTTCTAGAAATCCTTATATAAATACCTTTGACTTAGTTTAACATGAGTATGGTGTATCATCCTCAAATAGATAGATAATCTAAACAGGTGATACAAACATTGTAAGACATTCTTGAGTCTTGTGTAATGGATTTTGGTGGCTCGTGGTTGGATCACATACCATTAGTGGATTTCTCATATAACAAAAGTTATGTGTCCTTGATATACATAGATTATTTTAAATAATTGTATTGTCATCCTTTTCATTATTCACTTTGGTGGGTGGAAACAGTTGAGACATCATTGGTTGGACAAGCACTTCTCCAAGAGACAATAGAGAATATTCAGTTGATCGGGAAGAGAATAGACATTGCTCAGAGTCATTAGAAATCATATGTGGATCTTCGCCGAGGTTCTTTATCATTTTATGTGAGTGATAATTTGTTCATGATAATTTCTACAAGTATTTATAATCATCATTTTAGAAAATAGAGAAAGTTATATCCTTGATGAAAAGTCTCATTTAAGTTACTTGAATGGCTTAGTGTGGTGGAATATCGGTTGGCTTTTACCCCATGGTTTAGTACAGTGCATAATGTGATTTATGTATATCAGTTGAAAAAGTATCTGCCTGATCCAGACTATGTGTTTTTATGGGATCACATTGACCTAGATCCAAATTCTTTATTGGTTCATATATCGCTATGGATTATAGACAGTCAAGATAAAGACTTTTGTGAAAAAATCATCGGTCTAGTGTGAGTTTTCTAGAAACATGGTTAGATTCAAGAAGAGACTTAGTTGTAGGAGAAAGAAATGGTCATGAAATGACCATAAATATTTCTATAAAATGGTGGTTTTATACTTTCTAGGTACATAAACAACAATGGCGGGGAGAATGTATCACCCCATCAGTTTAAAGTAAGTAACAATTTATTTATTCATATTAAGTATGTAAAGTGTTTGGGTAAAATTTGATAGACTTTTGAGAACTTTTGTAATTTTTTTGGGGATTTTATAGAAGTTCATGGATGGAGAATAGTTATTAGAATCTATGAAACACCTTCATAAAATTATGAAAAGGTACACAGTGGGATCTAGGTAGGAACACATTATGGAACATAGTTTTTTTGAACTATGAATCCACCTAGGCATAACTATTTTTTAGAACATATGGAAAAATATGGTTAGAACATGTATTTCATAACCATGAGATCCAACACTGAGAAGGGTGTTGGGATGCAGTTGATGTCACATAGTTTTCACAATGTTTTCCTAAATGTCTGACCCAACTATGCACGGTTTAAATATTGATCCTAAAAAAGTGTAACTCCCTTAGATTTACTCCTAAACCTCTAGTTGTTCACTTTTTATGACCCTAACTCAATTTTATACCTCCCAAAGGTTGTGTAAACTCTCCCCTTCAATTTGAGAGTGACCTGTTAAAAAATCTTGGTGTGTTGAAGGTCTGATTTCTTGGTAAGTTTTTATTCTTGATGGTTTTCCTTAGAACTACTATTCTTCCCTCTCATAGATTCATATATCTGGTCCATATAGAATATATCTATGATATTCCATGATAATAAATATGATATATAGTTTTCTTGATGTTAGGGAATAGGATCTAAGGTGGGTTTTTGGAGATTCAAGATGTTTTTTTTGAAGAATTTGTGTCGTTCTTCATTTACACCATAATTTCTAAGGTGGGTGGCTTCACTATCAAAACCTCTTATTAAAACATGAATACATAGTTTCAAATTTTTTTAATGTATTGAAATTGATTATGAAATTTTTTTTAATAACATGGTAGAAACCCTCTTTATTAATGGTTTGTGAAATTTGGGAATTTTTTTGTGCGAAGTGATTTGTTTTCTTGATTTTAAAATATTGATTTTAAAATGTGTCTTTTTGGATTTATTGAAATCAATTGTTAGAAAGGATTTAAATAAAATATGGTTTTATTGAAATGGATTGAAATGGTTAGCATGAAATGGTTTTTTCCTATATGGGTTGGTGTGATTTCATGCTTTCGACATGGACCTGAATAAGGGGCATTTTCTATTGGGGTATAAGGGACATGGACTTGGTAGGGGGCCTATGCCATTGGGGCACAAATAGATTGTCCACTTAGTGACGACTTGGTGGGTGGATGAGAAACCGATCATGAGTATGGAACAATCACTGAATCCTGAATGTGTGGGTGTGTTTTTGAATCATTGAACAAGGATTACAAAAATTAATGTGAAATAGTTTGAATCATTGTTGTTTGGTTTCCTTGGAAATGGATTGGTATGGAGAAAAAAAAATTCAATGAATTTTCTTTTACTTAGAGATTGTTTGGGTATGATATAAACTAGTTTCAATTGTTTTATGTAAATTTAATTTTATATAAACGTTCTTACATTTTATATCCTAGTGGTGTGAGTGGTTATGTCATTTAGGTGAATCCTAATAATTTTCATTACTCACCCATTAATTTGGCACTTTGGTGCTTTTCCAGATATTTTTTATTAGGGCATATGAAAAGGGAATGTATATGATTTATTTAGTGGTGATTTTTGATACTTGGTAAGGGATGGTGGAGTAGGATCTTGAACCTTATTGGGGGTTTCAATGTTTGTGTCCTCAGAGTATTTATGTTTTGTTGGATTTTTCTTTCACTTTTTATTTTGATATTGGTATTAGATTCTTCCTAGTGATCTGATATATTTTAGTTTGATTTTTTATACATTGAGTTGTCTAAAATTTATATCATGCATCATTTAATGGTTTTTTGGTTATGGTATGTTTTTTGTATTTGTTTTAAATCCAAAGTTAAAATAATCCCCCAATTGTATTAAATCCATTGGCATTTGTTTTACGCCTTTGATATCATGGGGATGTCTCCTAAGACATAATAGTAATTCTTCCTTGACTCAAGATGATGAGGAGGTTCAGGATGTTAAAATCATTGTTAACTATATCCCAAAGTCTAGTATATCATAACTAATATAACTTCAAATCATATACTATCCACAAATGGTATTTAAACCTCAATAGAGAATCAAAATCCCAACACATAAAACTGTAAAAGTGTAGTGTTAATTCTATTGAACTTAAAGTCATACTTATACTTATATACTCATGATGATATTCATAAAATTTAATTTAACCTAACATGGAAACAAATTTTCATCCAATATTAACACAATAATTATTCCTTAAATAAGTTCTTGACTATTGAATATTTTGCATTAATCAAAAAATGAAATAAACATTATCAATGGTTACCTAAATCACATTTTTATCAAATCACCAACCAAGTCCATGTTTACTAATACTATCAAAGTAAATCATCTATTTATCTAAACAAAACATTATTAACCCAACATTAGACAAAAATTATGGTTTATATTTCTCTTAATCATGTATTTTCCAAAAATATCGCCATACCACTAAATTAGTATTCATGGTTATCAGTGTCATTCCAAATATTTTTTCAAACCCTTAATGAAAAACTACCATTGAACAATCTATAGATGTTTCGGGATTTTATAACCCAAATATCTTTATTATAAAATAATTCTTGAATAAAAATACACAAATAACTCAATCATCCCACCAACGTCTTAAAACATTAACTAGGATTCATAATCTTATTCCCTAATACCAATTTCCTATGATATTAAAAATAAATTCTTTCTTAATATCCATGAAATTAAATTTAACCATGCTTCTTACTTTTAACATAATAAATACTTTTAAAATATCCCATAAATTTCATATGGAATTCATAGTCCCTTCATCATAACTGTTAAAACCATTTCCTATATAACCTTATTGATTCTCTTCTTAATATTTACCCCTAGAAAATTGATTTTCATAATGCCCATAAATTCCACATTTAAAATATTCTTCGTTTGAGGATAACTTGTGGAGACCATTATTTTCATCCATTGCATCAATTAAAATTTTAATTTTTTTTAGAAATTACATGATTTTGTTTCTTCTTTTCCACACTCAAAACATCTTCCCTTTCCTCTAATACATTTATTTGTGTGCTTCTTCCAACATTATAGACATGTTGGAAGCTTAATCGTCTTTCTTCTATGGTCTTTATAAATATCTATATTTCTCTTATTATGTGTGATAGGAAACTCAACAATGTTGAGATTGTTAATCATATAACAAGAAATATTATTAGGCATAATCACATGGTTTTACATTAAATATACTATTTCACTTGGTTTCCCTTGAGTACAATCATTCCATTAACTGTCACATTCAACATTAACATGATTTTTTTAGGTTCTAGTAATTAATTAAAACCTAAAATAATAGTTGAAGGAATAATAACCATAGTATGAAACCAAAATATCATGAAAAATAATTTATACAATGTCAAAATTATGACACATTTTTCTATGACAACTTAGCTTTACCCTATGTCATTCTGGATCTTTACCAAAACATTATGATTTTATCCTATACTTAAACTTTATCTCAAGGTTTTCACCAATGTTTTCCCATCAATGATTCAAAAGGATAAGTAATCCTTTCCCCAATTCACATTATATCAACCCATACTTTTCATATATATATATATATATATATCACATATTAATATCTAAATATTAATTACATAATATAATAGTCTATGCTATAATCATATAGGTCTAGTGACTTTGGAAACATGGAGTCATAAACAATTTGTTCATTAAAGGTCTACATCTTCCCCAATTAAGTTCTTAATAACTAGAACCCTTCTATGACATGCCATACTTAGTACCTTTCTTCATAACCATGGGAATGGAAACGTACTAAAGGGTGAGATTATATCCTTAATAAGGGTAAAAGTGGGAGATATCAATGATTAATTTAGAATAACATAATAATAAAGGTATAATAACATGATCGTAACATTTTAAAATCATAACATGTATATCATAGATTGTAATCTTGAAACATGGTATAAATCTTGAGTGTTTATAAGAAATCAATTATAACTGAATCAAATAACTTGAGATGTGAGGGAATAACATTGGAATAAGTCATGAGTTTTTGGAATACACATAAGTATCTAAAATAATTTCATCAATATCCAAGGTTCTTTTCAAAGACTATCATAATGGACAGATTTCACTCCCTGAGCCATCATAGTAGTTAAAGATCACTTCCAATACTATATTTGTTGATGAAGTCCCTAATAAAGCTGATTTCACTCCCAATTCTAGTCTTGTTTATCTCATGATATATCAATATTTACCCAATGCATTGGTGGGAGATATAGGTCCTGCCCATACTTGGTTATAATGTGACAACTTTCTTCAGTTATAACATTACCACCATATCGGTTATAGTGTATCCACTATCCTCAATTATAATATAGCTACCATCCTTTATTATAATATAGCTTCCCTCACATAATGAAAACCATACATAAGTGTTCAATAGGATCATAAAACATACATCATTTTAGAACCCATGAAAACAAATGTTTTTCATAAACATTTCATCAAATAATAACACATAAAAAAGGAACAAGGTTAATAAATCTATTTTCGTAAACATAAACCATCTAGAGAAAGAATAAATGTGGTATTATTGGATCATAACCCAAGTAAATATTATGTAACATCAAAGGATGTCATCTTATATGGAATATTAGTTTGAAATATAACTTGGAAAATATCCTTTTTACTTTGAAATTACATTTTAATATCATAACAAATTAAAAATTATTATAGAAAAAACCATTGAAAATAACAATAAAAATTTTAAAAGTAATCTTTAATGAATTAATCATTCTTGATTGGGGGGAATTTGTTTCATGATGTATACCGTAAAATGAAACATTCCTTTCACACTTCTACATAAAAATTCAAAAAGAATTTTATTCAGAAAATTATAAAAAGATTACTTTCCAACTTTTTGTAAAATTAAAATATTTTCAAAAATGACCTTAAATAGTCATCAAAGAATAATAAAAATATTATAAAAAACAATATTGTAAAACATGGACATGGAAGAGAATGAATTTTCGACTAAAAATAAAGGTTTCCAGATTTAATTAAAAAATATTTTTTCAGTCTCTTGAGAACATAAGGCGAGTAAAATGAAATAAAAACATGTATTTTCCAAAAATAACTAGAGGATATAAAAATTCATGATTTTCTATTATGGTATAACATTAAATTTCTTGATTGATAACAAAATCATAAAAATTATGATATATAATGACATTGTAACATTAAACCCAAAAAATTTGGTAAATTTTATATCATAGGACCAATAAAATAAATTACCTTTAATATATATTTATATCTCATAATATTCATGATATGAAACATAAATAATATTCATGGGTAGTATATACACTACAAAAAATAAACAAGTCGTGTATAAGGCATGTTACCCACAAACATTATGGTGAGATGAAAATCTTGTACTTTTGTTCTGACATCCTTTATAAATTTTGAAACCCCATGTATAAAAAATATGGATTTATTATAAATTAATTAAATAACTATACTCATAAATATCATACCATATATTACATAATTATAAAAACCACTGTTTTGGGTGATATCTTCTTCATTTTCATGTACTTTATAGTTCATTAGTTCTTTATTGAAAATTGATCTTCATTTCAACATATCCATAATTTTTATCATGATATAAATATATTACATATATTCATTAAATCCGTCCTTATTATGATACAAGTAAATCATAAATGAAAACTGAATCACATCACTTCGTGGAGGTGGCAATCCACATGTACGCATGGTCGACATTATCATTTTGAAAAGAATTATAAGGTGATAAGGTATATATTATATTATTAATAAATTAGTATAATTATGTCTTATGTGTCATATATAAAAATTTTACCCAACATAAAATATATCCATAAAATATGGTGATGAAAAATTAATTGTATCACTATGTAAAGATGGTAATTCATAAGTACGCATGAGCGATATTTTTACTAACCATTTGATGTAATGTGGTTAAACAAATGTGGTTTCATAATTATAACAAAATTTTAGTAAATTTAGTATTATGAAGTTACTATTCAATTAATAATTTAATTGATTAAGTGGAGGCCGAAAAAACCAAAAATAAAGTGATTGATTAAGGTGATTACCTCATCTTTGAAGTAACTCTTTTAGTTTTCCCCAAAAGTGGTAAAGGGTAAGTCCATTTGGAAGAATAGAACCTATAGAATGTGGATGGGAATTTGGGAATGGATTTAGATATGGTATGGTCACGATAGAAGGCTTGTCGTGTTATGAAGAATAGATATCATGGGTTCCCTTTTCTAGTTAAGGATATGAGCACTTTTGGATTTTCTTAAAATTTTAAATTAATAAAAATTGATTTCCATTTTCAAATGGAACCAAATTTATATTACATTAATATAACATGATGATGAGTTGGAATAATCTCATAAAATAAAATTTCGAGAATTTTAGTTCTCATTGTTACATTTATCTTTTGGTTTTAACCCTTTTAATATTTACCATAATATTAAAGTTTTCTACCATTTAAGGGTTAATAATATTTCTATAAAATGAAAAATGACCCGTAAATGGAAAATAGATGATGTACAAAACCATATTCAATTCATCTTAAATAATTTAAAATTTTAAATAAATTTATTTCATTTATTAATATATTATTTGTAATAAAATATCATTAATGACTTTTTTAACAGTATTTAGTTAATTTGATATTTAATATGTCAATAAAAAGGGGGATTTAATATATAATTAATTAAAATAACACTAATATTTCACATTTATATAAAATTATTATCACTAATTAAATCAATAATATTATATTACTTTTAATTTTTTAAAATCATTTTATATTTTTTTTATTAATTGAACAATATTGCATTAGTGTTGTATAATCATTTTAGGTCATTATATAATTTTAAAAAATTATAAATAAATTTATATAATTAAATAATTACATTAATTTAAATATATACACTAATATTTTTTAATAAATTACCTTTTCCCCTTTTTAGACACATAAGATATATTTAAAACTAAGAGAGTGACATTTTCTAACCTTCTTTGCTTTTAAATATTATATAGGTTATTTTCAAGGAAAAATATCCATTAAAAAACTAAATTTTGAGTCTAATGTTATAAGGATAGAATTTCCTCAATAAAATAATAATTTTGATGAAAAATTATTTCCTAATCACACAGTTTTAACCTATACTATTCTGAATCACCATTTAATGAGGTGATAAATTTTACTATAGTTACTATTCATATTGACAAAAAATAAAAGTGAATTTTATACCAAATTTAAAACACTAAATTCTAAATTTGGAATTCATTTTATCAAATTCAATACCTATAAGTAGAAGAAATTAACTTTAATATAATTTCACAAAATGTGACATAAAAAACTTTTAGGAAAAAAAATTTTAAACATAAAACTAGATTAATACTTATCCCATGCCTATAAAAATTTTAGATGAATGTTAAAAAAATTATTGAGTATATAATATATAAATTTAATTAAAATCTTTCACCAATGTGATTAATTTAATTTATTAATATAAAACCACAGTGTACACATAAGTATTTTTAGGAAAATGTCTATTTACCTATAAAAATGTTTTTATAAGAATTTAAAGCATAAAAGTGATTAAAATGGACTTTATTTGATTATTAAAAATATAATAAAATTAATTTCACTTTAAAATAATTTAAAAATTAAATCGAACATTATATATACATATTTTAATAAAATCATTATTTCAGTGTAAAATAAATCATTTCATAAAATTCTCAAAAAATAATACTAAGATAATTTTAATGTGTTGATTTTTAAAAAAAATGATTTATTATTTACCATTTTTAAATGTTCATGAAATTAAATAAATTCCCATAAAAAGAAATAAAAATATTTTTTATGAAAATTAATTTTTCAAGAATAAAATGACATTACTAAAAAATGAGTTCTTATTTTATAATCATTAATCAATAAATTTTTATTGAGTATGGCCATTATATTTATTTCACAAATTTGTTAATATTATTCCTACCCACCAATTTTAATGGCTATGTAATAATAGTACAATTATAATATTTTAATAACATATCATGGTTTATGTAAACATGGTGTTGTGTGTAACGCATGTTATCGATGAAATAAACTTTTTTAAAGGGGAATATTTTCTAAAATCTTAGTTTGTTAAATACATCATATATTACATCAGTTTCTAAATAATTCTATGAATTTTCAAACGAGATCCCTTTTTTATAATAAAATGTATCACTGGAAAACTGAATATGGAATTGCATCAGGTAATCTTTTAATTTAGAATATAACTAATGAATTTATTCATTAATTTTATTATACTCGTAGTTTAGAATTGATCGATTATATGAATCATTATCATCATATTTAGAAAAACCTAAACCACTTTGAATGCCTTCAGCTAGTGGTTATTCCTAAATTATGTTTTTTTTAATTATCTACATCTTAACCTATCTATTCTCCCTATATTTAGGTGAAACTTCGAATTTAGTTTTGACCAGGATGGAATGGAAAATTTCTATCAGCAGCACTTATTAGGCTACATCAAATATACACATCATAAGTTTTATTTAAAAAATTGAAAAAATAATGTTAGATCAAATTTGAGGTAACCATGTAATACGATAGTAATTTTTAGTCCCATTATTTTAGTGTAAAAACCTAAGAGGGGGTGGAGTGAATAAGGTGATTCTAAATCTTTTAAAACATTCCAAATTTAAAATATAATCTTTTAACACATTTTATATTTGAAACACTTCCACCTATAATTATGTATATTGATATATTTTTCTCTTCCTAATTATATTCCATATACACAATGATAATAAGAGTTACATTATGGATCATGAGTTTTTACATGGTTTAACTATGATGTGGGATGCATACACTTTTTTTTATTAGGTTTCCCCAAGTCCCAGATTCGCCACTAATAAATTTTTCTTCAAATAAATGTAGTTTGGATACATATAAAATTGTACCCTATCATTATATTAATGAAATTAGTGTTAAGTGTATTACCCATGTGAATATAATAATCATCATGTAAATTATTTATACGAGTATCTCACTAGTTTGTTGGCACTACAAAAATTCTTGATGTCATTCAAAAATCTATCCAATGATGTTTTTTCATCAAACAATATGATCTCCTTCTCCCACAAAAAAGATTCTTAAAATTTCATGTAGTACTCTAAAACTGTTGTATTCAAGTAAGTCTATATTCCAAGATTTATTCGTAGTTATTATTTATAAATATCTCATTGGGATTCCCTCTACTCAAATATCAAAGCCCCAAAGTATCATTGAATATTTTGAATTTTTTCTGATGTATGCCTTACTCACAACTCTTCGTTTTCATAGTTCTCTCAAAATGATGAACCATTGGGTGTTGTAGGAATTTGTATTCAAACCATATTATTCATCTTATTCACTATTCCATTACCATTATGGTGAATTTTATTTATCATATGATCGACTATGTATTCTTTCTCAAGATCATCTTATCTTCACTCAGTTTCTCAACACTTCTACATGTTTCATATAAACCTCCCAGGTTGTCTCTTATATTTTTAATCTCGTGAGGTTCTAATATTTTCTATATATAGTTCCTTGTAATTTTGTGATCTTTAATATTTCCATAAAAGGAAATATTTCATTCACTATTTGAATGATACAAAATCATTGTGTGATCCTCAATGATTTATGCACCATTATTATAAATTGATATCTTTAGAAAAATTACTTATGTACCCTTCTTATTTTTTCATTAAAATTCTTTATTCTCATCCAAACAGATATCCATTTTTTGTGTCTTAAAACACTTTTAAAAAATCTTCCACAAAATTATATAATAAAAAATTATCACAACTATATTAAAAATACAGTAGAATCATTATACAACATGAAACATATCCTTTTAGCATGACAGAGTCCATTAAACCTCCAAGGACTACATCCTGAGTTTTCACTCACCTTTGGGTAATAAAATCTGAATTATAAACACATTAAATAATAATCACAATGTACTTATGATATTTAAGTCATTTGTTTGATGAAAATTCTTATTCACATTTGAATTAAATGATTTAATTGATTTGGATTTTATTTTTTATGAATATTAAATTCTCAACACTCTATTTTATCTTAATATTTGTTTTCTCAAACAGGAATATCTATTTCTTATCTCATCAGCTTAAATTAATAAAATTTATAATATTAATAAAATTTATGTTCATTCCTCACATAATTTAATTTCGTTCCAAAATTTTATCCATTTTTTCACTAAAATTAAATTTCAAATATTCTAACATAAATTTTACAGATTAATATAATGGTGATATTATATATAATTTCATTCAATTTAGGTAATATCAACAAATAATTATAGATAAAGAAATATTAAAGATGTTTTAAACACAAATTAATAGATTTGGAATAATTATAAAATATTTTATTTTTAAGAAAATTTATTCTTGAAACACATTCTTTTTCAATTGGAATATTTATAAAATTTTGTCCAAGGCATGATCCATACAAAAGAAAATGTTTCATCCCAATATAGATTTAAAATGTTAATTAGTATGAAATAATCCATATATAGTTTCTTTTTATGGAAATACTAATGATCTATAATCATAAAACATATTTAAAATGATCTATGCATAATCAATGATCAACATTATGATGATATTTATGAAATAATCATCCATTCACACATGGAGATTAAACCAAATGTAGAAAAAATGATGTTTATGTAGTACTGCTTGATATTTATTAAGTTCGTAATCATCCTTATGTATTAAAGGATACCTCCATTATTTTACATTTTTAGTTTCTCTAGCTTTCATGCTTCTTACATAGATCAAGAGAATAACATTTTAAAAATATAATGTATCATTTTTATGAACTTCTTAAATTTTTTCAATTCAACAAGATTAATAAATTCTATAATTATACATATCAATTCTGATCCACTTCAATGAGTTCATTTCCTCTCCAAAATTTTCAATACTTGATCCAAGTGATACACTACACCGCATTCATCAACATTCAAGCTTAATGATACTTGGATGGTTATCAATAAAATTTTCTATATCTTCTTCAAACTTTTAGCCAAATTTAATCTTTCTAAATATAGATATAAAATATGTTCAACAACCCTTTCAAAAAAAATATTCATATAAATTGTTTGTAACATGTTATAGATATTTCTAGTAAAATTCCATTAGAAAATTTCGTGATTCCATAGAAACCAACTCAAAAATTAGCTAATTTATGGGCCGAACACATAGAAGCCAACTCTTCTAAAGAATATTTCAAATAGAATAATGTTTCAACCATTTTAATTTTAATTACACCCACTTCATTCATATTATTTAATTATGACATTGGAAACACCATTACATTTGGTTGGAGGATACCCAATCCATCACTTAACTTCTCCCATACATATATAATAACCCTTAATAAAAATCCCATCCTATATAAATATTTGGGTACCATGATTTGTTTTCTCGTATTTTTTTATATTTCATGATGAATCATATTTCATAAAAATTTGTATAGTATTTGGAAAATTGATAATAATATATATTGTATTAGATAATGAATCCTATCATTTAATTATTTGGATTTGTCTATAAATCGATGCATTGATGGGGGATGGGAGGGAACAAGAATGGGTGATAAACTATTAGGGCATCTCTCTCAAAAAATTGCAGGCGATTAGGGTTTCCTACCACTTTATGATTCTTAGATCCATCTAAATTCATGGAAGATTTACTTCTTACACTGGTGATATTAGATTCCCATCGTGTATCTAGTTTCGTTCCGAAACGAAGGATTCATATAAAAATTGGTGATTTTGATATTGATGGAAACATAGAAAAATGATCATTCACCATCTTCAAATGAGTGACCAAAACCACCATCTTAAGAAAAGGCAATGTTTTTCATATCAAAACCATTCCTAAATTTTTTTCAGAGCAACTTAATCTAGGTGAAAATTCCATCATAGCTTTTTTATTTCTTCCTAAAGGTTCTCATCATCTTAAAGTAGATGAACTGATGGAACATATCTCATTGATTTGGGGATTTCATCATAGAAATGTGTATCGCTAGGATGGGGCTACATCTACATGTTCTTCCATACTAAATATCTAAAATTTTGAGCCTGTGGTATCATCTCTATCACACTTAAACTTGGTATTGTTCGCCTTTATGAATGGGATAAAAAATTCAATCCATTTGATGCTGGTAATACCATAATTCAAATATAGGTAAGGGAATATGGGTTGAATTTGATACTTTGGGATCCCAAAATTTTATATGATATTGAATTGTCAATAAGAATTCTGATTATAATTAACAAGGAAATATAAGTGGCAAGATTCTTCCAATTCTCCAAGTTCCTGGTTGAAGTAGAATTGGTTTCGTAACTAAGGTATAAGGTACTGCATACAACTGATAATGATATTATTGAGTTGATGATTATGTATGATTATTTCAAAAAATTCTATAAGGAATGTAAATTTATTGTTCATGGAACATATAATTTTAGGAACTCCACAATGTGTAGTTTCATATTTATGTGGGGGCATGATCGGAGAAACTATCTTAAGAAGATTAAAAAATCAACAATTCAAAAACATGATGTTCAAAAGCATCTGGGTCCTAATAATAAGGATTTTCATATTCATTATCATTATGATGATGTAGTTGCTATGAATTTTCTAAAGAAGAAATAACATAAGGTATTTGTCTCAGATGGCGTATCCAATCCAATGGAAGTTGAGAAGTTCAGCCTGCCCAGTGATCCACATAATGATAAAAATACTACTTCTAGAAGTAGGAAGAAAACTTTTTCCAACATATGCTCTAAGGAAGCCAATGTGAGCACTTTAGATAGTGATGGTAAAGGTAGTATTATAAAAAATATGCATCCTCAAATTTACCCTCATTTTCTGGTAGTGGAAAAGATTTTTTGGCTGAACAAGTAAATGACGAATATATTCATCAAGTAGTTGATCAAAACTTTTAAAAGAAATAATTATTTCCTTAGGTAACCAAAAGGGTTAGAATCCATTTGATTATGACTCTCTAGTGACTATTTAATATAACAAATTATTCTTGAGTGATCTTCATCTGGTGGAAATTAATATTCCCACTAATGATAAAACCATATCCCCCTAGGATAAATTTTTATAAGGTTTAAAAATAGTTTTATAAAAACCCATTGTGGATAATGATGGTTATCAACATGCTTCCTAAAAAAAGACTAGAGCACAGATCTCTCTTCAAGTGGTGATTTTTCAATTAAATTAAGGTATTTATATTCATATTTTTTATCATAAAATTTATTGTGCTACTAAGGTGTAGGATCCAAATCTTGGTACAACTGATACACATCATGATGAGAAAAAAACATCAAGATTTGATTCTTTAGGATGAAACAACAAAGGTTGAAGAAATGATGAATCTGTTGGCAAGTGATTTCTCTCCTAAAAATTCTAAATAGAATCATGTTGATAGCTCTGACTCTAAAATCATGGATGATTAATTACTAATTGAAAGGATCAAATATCTTCATTCAATTAGAAGTCATTATTCGTGAGGCACAATCAAGGGTTGTGGATGTAGAAGAGTTGACTAGAATAAAATTAGAGATGAATAAAGAAATCTGAGTGAAAGGTTAAGGAAAAAGATAGGTATCTAACTATTATGCCTCAGGCATATCTTCTTTATTTTCACTATCCTTATTTGTCCCTCTATCACTATATCTTTTTTCTAATAAAAGAGTATTTACCTCTAGCTTTATACAAATAATTTATTTTTTATGTATATCCCTCTATTAAAAAATATTGACGGTGGTTATAAGGGTTTTATTCAATGAATATCAAATGAAAAAAGTGTTAATTTATATACTAGTTGTGTGATTTTTAGTCGGATAATGGGGGAATTAAATAGTCTTGATTTTTTTATAGGATCTATAAATATTTTTTTCAATAATAGAACTTGAGGTATGAAGGATGGGACATGAAAAATTTAAAAAAAAATATTTTTATAGATGTGTGGGTATATCTATAGGGAATGAAACTATGGATGAGAAAAATGAACAAAAATATTAAATTTATTTTACTATTTCGGTCTCATAGAGGGTATATCATTTTTTAATGTCATGGAAAATGTCTTTCAACCTTAATTATTATGATATAGATAATGTTTTCAAGACTATAAAGTAATTTTAAAAAACTATTAATTCATCAAAGCCTATGGTATCAATTTTTCATTTCCTAAATAATTTTTTGAAATAGGATGAGATTATAAATTAACAGTCCTTTTATTAAAATAAATAGAAAACCTATAGATATTTTGGTGAGCTTTGTGATGTTCAATGTGAAGAAATAATTCTTTGAAAAGGTTCATTCTATTATTTCTTGTTCAGTCATAATGATTTCATCAAAAAAAATTATCAATCATTAAAAGTTTTAATTTATAGTGATAAGTAAAAATATTTCATCAAGGTTTGATTATATTCTCCTCCTAGAAGGAAAAGTTATAATACAATGTTAAGTCTTATATCACTATTTAATATAAAGAACATAGTTGAGTAGATGGTAAGGATGTGGATACGAGGGAACTCTTGAATTTTACATTCCTATTATGATTTGAATGAATAAGTAATACATTTTTTATCTTTCATATAAATAAATATAATAAAAAAAATTAGAAACCTAGAGGAATTTTCTAGATAATTTATTTATTATTCCGGATGCTTGGTTTTTGATGAAATATTTTGTTAATTAATTTATTCATATAATATAACATTTATATTAGTCAAATTTTATAAGGTTCAGAAATCTCATTGGATAATTTTTAACATAAGTTAATTAAAATGTTTATAATGAATCTATTTGATCTAAATGAGTTATTTTTTTAAAATTAAGAAAAAAAATTAATTTTTACAAGGAAGAAGATGGTGATAGAAGGATGATTTGAATGAGATATGTAATGGTTATTTTATCACTCCATGTTTTTGAACCAATTTCATTTCTATAAATAATACATCTAGAAATATAAATAATATTTATTTATAAATTAAAATGAATTAAAATTTATTAGGAAATAATCCATACTAGATATGAATCAAACTAATAAAAAAGTATCACTTCATATGTGAGCATTATAATCAAAATACATCATAACTTGTATTGTATAAAATAGGTTATTCCATATCATATATTATACATCACTTAAAATTTTATAAATTTAAAGTGAAAAATATATATAAAATAATAATTTCATTAAATCTAGGAAATCCCATAGGTCATGTCCACCCTTTAGAATCACCATTTATGAAAAAAAAACTACTTTGGAAAATAATATTATAAACTAATAAATCATGTTGTGAAATCTAAAATGATTGTGAATGATATGTTTTTTATATGATGAAATAATGAAATGAATTTAACAGGAGTAATGGGGGTAATATAACTTTTATAAATGGAAATAATGTCTTTGGAAATAAAATCATAAGAAATATGGTCATTGGAAGTATAGTTGTTAAATATATATGTTTTTGGTATGTATACTTAATTGGTGTGTTGCTATTGAAAAATTTAAAATATTTAAACTCTCAAATAATAACGAATTAAACCAGAATATAATATTTCATTAAGATATTTATATTAAAATAATAATTCCATGGGTTAAGTATGGTTATTTTACAACTGTGATATAATGTATTTATAATATTTAATGAAATATTTTATTAATAATGGATTGACCAAAATTAAAATATTAGAATGTAAATAAATAATTTTATTAATAATTAGTGAAAATTATTAAATATATAAGTGATATTTTTAGAAATAATTTCAGTTCATTAAAGTGTTTTTTTAGTTAATCTAAATAATAATAATTTTCATAAAATTAACTTACACTTTATATGAAAAAATAATTTTATATACAATAAATACTTTTTACTAGGAAATTACAATGAATAAATTAATTTTATTCTTAAAATATTTATTTTTCAAAAACAAATTCCGTACAATATGAATTTTTATATTAAAATTAATGTCAATAAACTCTAGAAATTGAGTTAAATAAAATGATTTTAAAAATTTTAATCTTAATTTTTTTAATAAGTCATTTTACTTTTTTACATTAAATTAATTTACCAATGTATATATTAGCTACCATGGTAAAATAGTTATTATTTCAATGAATTATTATTTTAAACATTTATTAATGTTTATCTAAATAAATTAAATTTTTTTCTTTATTATGACTATAATATGATGATTTAGAATATAATCAAATAAATTTACCCTAATTAAATTAGTAATTGATAGGAAATAATAATTCAAACACTTAATTTATAAAAACACATTTTTCTTGAAAATTATTTTTTTCTATATGCTTAGTTTTAATTTTAAAGTTAATTTTCTCATTTATAGAATTTGAATTTTATTAAAAGGGGTCCAATTTTTGATTCATGAAATCCCAATTTATTAATAATGGTCATCTAATACTATTATTAAAATAATAATTACTATGGTAAAAACATAGTCCTCGGTAACAAGGGTAAATAGAGGTTACTTAATGCGGCTTAAATTGTGATTATTTGACAGTAAACATAGAACTTATAGAAGTCATTTTTGAGCTATAAAGTTATACCCAAATGTTTCAAAAATATTTTTCCACCTTACTCACTATGAACCCATATGATTCCGTCATTACCCCTCACTTAGCATTATAAATAAAGGAAAATTACATCATTTTCACTTATAAAAGAGATCACTTCCACCCAAAACAAGACACACTTCTCTGTAAAAATAACATAGAACCCATTCCAATTTTACCATTATTTAAATCCTCTACTCTGTTTTGTATAAAGTGGTTTAAAAAATTCTCAATTTTTCCACATCCATGTGGTCCTTTAAGAGATTCTTCAAGTCCTCAATGTGTTTAATATGATTTCTTGGAAGTTGAGAGTAAATATTTCAGGTTTTAACATAATTTTTTTATTATACTGTATATATTACAAATTCACCACTTCTTTTATTATTTTTATTATATGAACATACCAATGCATTCCATTCATTAAATTAAATGGATTTACAAATCCATCACATGTCCACTTTCTGAACTGATTTTGATTTATGAGTATGTAAAGTGGTAAGGGTTTAATTTTCAATATCAATTTAAATCAAAAATATTCCTGAATAAATTTCAATATGAGGAAAATATGTGATTTTTATCTCTAAAACACCATCCATTATTTTTCCCCTAGTTTATCTTGGGGTTTTACATGATCTCTCACTATTTTATTTCGACTAATAAATTATTTACCAAATGTGATTATTTAATGTGAAACTAACCCCATATCTTTATTTAGATTTGAAATGTTATTCCACTATATTCATTACCATTGGACATTTTTTTGGATTTCATTATCTACTCTTTAATAATTCACTAAGTTGATTCTTAATAATTTTTTAATTTCATTAAAAAGTTTTAAATAAATATTTAATTATTTTCCACACATGACTCTTTTAATAAAAGTGTTTAAAGAATTTCATTTAAACATTTTAAATTTGAAAAAATAATATTCCAACATTTCAACCATTATTCATTATAAATATTTCTTTTCATGATTTAAAATTTATTTTCTAAATAGTATTGTATTTTAATGTTTTTCAAAAAGAAATATTTCTTAATATATTTTGAAGTGATATATCAAATAATTATTAAAACAAAATTCACCGATGTAAACAAAATTTTATGTTCCATATGTTATAGTAGGTATACTTTCTTATCCTATTATCCACCTTCTATATGTGGATGGATTATGTAATAATTTATGTTTTTTTTCTTGAAACCTATTTATTTTCAATAGGTTAATTAACTTATATTTAAAATATGACAGTTTTTATACTCTCTTAGAACACAAATTTAACATCCCTCTTCTTCTAATTGGATTTAAATGGTAGGAGGATGTTACTTGGCCTTAAGAAACATCCCAACGATTCCAAATACTATCAATAAATTTCAAGGGCTTCATATACAATTAGGGGATGATTAGCCCCTTCAAAATAAAACAACCAATCAAACATGTCATGACCAAATAAACCACTACATGTCACATGATATAAATCAAATAAAAATCAAAGAAAACCCTTTTAAATCAATTCTAAATACCAAGAGTACCACGGTGGAAGAAAATTATCAGAGTACACTGTAGGAGACAAAACCAACAACTCAAAGATGACTACATAACTCGAAGCTCCAACATGCTCTCTGCTTCACTACACAAAATATCCCAAGTATCACTATGGACCACTAAATAAATGTGATATTATAACTTTTCCCATGTCTTGATAAAAAATATTTGTAAAAGTCCCAACGTTCCAAAGTAGGGGTGAGTAATGAAACTCAGTGGGATTTCTCCAAATGACATCCCTATTTATTCCACTAGGATAGAATATGTTAGAACATTTATATATAACTATTTATATAAAAAAATTCTAAAACCATTTATATCAAAATATAAATAAGTACCACAATAAGTTTTTTTCACAACAGTAGCAAGTTCCAAGGAAAGTGACCAAACCATGCTTTAAAACCATTCCACAATTCCATTCTTAGCATCACCTATTCCTTTCCACATAACCTCACATCAAACCATGCATGCAACCACATACCACACTATACTCATGATTTTTTATTAATCCATATAGAAATTCATCACTTAGTGTACCTCTTTGACGGGGGTACTTCATGCCCATATCTATCCCAACCTTTTGATGGGGGTAATTAAATCCCTTGTCCATCCTAATGCATATGAACATATGCCAACCATGTCAAACCCATGCCCAAACAAAGTGTTCCAAAAACATTTCAATAAAAAAAATATTTATTAAAAACCATTTTTTCATGACAAAAATCAAAAAAAAAATTTAAAATAATTATTTCCAAACCCAATTACAAAATTCCCTTTCCAATCAAAACACCGAATTTCCCAATTTCTCAAGCTGTCACCGAAGAAGGTTTTTTAAAATAAATTCATATCAATCTCCCAACCAATTTACAGAAAAATAATAAATTTTATATTTATCCTTAATGATATAAATATATGATTCGTGAGTGAATCCCCCTACCTTAGAAAACTTAATGAAAACAAAAAACGGCACGACAACATCCACAAAATTAGGTTAATGACCCAAAAAACCACCTTATATCACTTCCCCTATCATAAAAAAGTCATAATATAATCTTATTTAGCATCAAATATATTATTTATATCCACAGTAGACGTATATCTAAGAAAATGAGAGATATATATAAGTAGATATAAAAAAACCCAAGAAAAAACAAGAACGATCAATTGCTGTTAAAATATAGCTTCAAAAAAAATTGAAAACATTTTATCACCATTAAATCGATGTGAGAAGATTACCTATACTTATTTAAGAATTAAAATAATTTTTGGGATACATATTTTATGATCTCACATTTTACATGTGCATGTTTAGTTGCACGGTTAGGAAAACTGTGTTCCAGCCACTGCCTAAAGGATAGAACTTATATGATTGGTTCACCTTTCTTCCAAACTATATTCTAGTCATTACAAATCTCATTGTCTCAAGTTTCATGGTTTTTCTTGGTCTTTCACATGGTTTGGACAAATTTTGTGTCGCCCGTACACCTTCCTTTTAGCCCATGTTTCATTGTGCACAGTTTATTGTAGGTATTAACAAGTTTTCCCAAACCATTCACCAATTTTGAAACATTATAAAAATCCCAAAAACACTCTAAAAGTTCTTCAAACTCGCCCAAACTTTATCCAAATACTTTAAATACTTTAATATCATAAATAAAGGGTTACTTTAAACCATGGGTGCTACAACAAATATGTTGTTTTTATGATGTGATGGGTGGGAATTGAATTAAATATCCCTCTAATTCATTGGTATTATTTTAAAATCACATAAGATAATTATGGGAGGTAGAAAAATGATTCAAAATGCACTTTTTTATAAGAGTCAGGATTCTGATTCTTGATCCATTATACTTTGGGTGGTAGGAGCACAACTCATGATTCAATTTATTAGAGGTGGTAGGAATGATATTCTTGATCTAATATATTATGGAATATAGGAACATAATTACTAATCCACTATAGTTTGGGAGGAATTAATGTGACTCTTTATCCACTATGTTTTTAGAGGTAGGATAGGGTTCTTGATGCACTATGTTTTGGGAGGTTGGAATATAATTCTAGATCAACTATTTTATGATTTCCATTCTTAAGTTTGTACCACATTCATATGTTTTATAAAATAATAATGATATGATGGATCATATCATATATTATTCTCATTTTCTTATTTATTGATTTATGATTTATGATCCGTTTTTATTTAGTTATGATCTTATATTTTTATATTCATAGACTTCAATAGTTTTCTCCTGACTGCATCATTTTCGTATATTCACTTATGATGTTAGATTTTAATTTGTAATGACTACACTTTTAGAGAATATGATCTAAATATTTACATTTATTTCTTTCCATATGTTATAAATATGTTTATTATGTATGATGTGTCTTAAGAGTAGCATGTAAAAAGCCAATAATGAGATATATTGATAACATTATAGAATAAGATGACTATGTATCTAATATACAAAGATAATAATCCATTGGTCTTGGAATTGTGAGATTGTATTATAGATGTATTATATGAATTATGTAAATATATGTATGTTTGGATTGATTCACCTCACATGGTATTAGTGCCTCTATTTAAAGTATGTTTTTTAGAACTAGATCCCATAGTTCAGGTCTAAGGAATCTAAGATTTTATCAAATAATGGATTAGTTATATTATTGAATTAATTATGTTTTTTAGGGATTATGGTGATAAAAAATAATTAAAAACTCTATTGATAAACCTAAATATACAAAACCATCCTAGTGTTCTGGAAAAGTTCATAGTGTATAGTTTCTTAAACATAATGTAACATCTCACTGCCTTCTTTAAGTTTTTCCATGACCCTCATTTTGGTATTCTTTTTTTTTGTATTATTTTGGGGACTTCTTAGTATAATTTTAAAAAATATATATAAGCCTAAGGGGTTGTGAATTGTTGGTTCAAAGTTAGGGAAAACCCGACGGTTTGGCCTAGAAAACCGTGTGCCCTATCGAGATCCACTAAAAGGTGCATGCCATTTGTTGAAACCATGTGGCTATCCACACTAAACTGTGAAACCAAGTATGGTGTGGGATTTCATATTTGGGGAATGGTTTTATAAACTATATTCCCTATAAGATTAAATTATGAACTCTACCTCTAGGGGAATACACTTACTGTGCACATTTTATCTAACCTTTCAGCCCTACCCAAAAATCCATGCACATAGGTTTTAATTCATTAGAAAAAACATTTTAAAAATCTTGAATCCTTAGTTCATTTTTTTTATTCACCCCCATTGGACCCTAACACATTTCTTCATCCATGGAGGCTCCCAAGAAGTTATTTTGGCCCCTCTAAACCATTTTTCTTGGTGAATCAAAGTGTCGATGGAAGACATGATCCCTCTATAGTAAGTACAAATCCTATCATGTGGTTTCATTCGATCACTCATTTTCTCCTCCTTAGATTTTTATAGATAATCATATAATTGATGGATTTAAACTCTTTTGTACTAGATATTTATTTTATATTGTGTTTCTTAATGTCATCTACCTCATTCTTCATTGGCAATACCATTGAGGGTGTTTTCATTTACCATGTGATTAAAGGCTGGTGGTTCTATAATTCTCAACCATATAAATGAATCATTAAATTTATTGATTAAATTGAAATGATATTTTAATTCTTTTTAAACCCAAATTTGAAAGGATTTTATGTGAGATTTGAAAGTGCATGGAAATTTTTGAGAAACCCCAATTTTAAGGGAATTGAAATGTGGTGCTAATTTTTTTGAAAAAAATTATGGATTGATTTTGAACATGATTTGATAAATTGATTTAGTTTTTGAAATTTGAGAAAATTTGATTAAATTAAAATTTGATTTGAAAATTCATAAATTGATGAATATCTTTGTTGTGGTTTTGAAATGAGAAAGACATTTTGAAAACTGAATACATAGAAATTTTAATTTTAATTGATTTGAAAATTTTCATTTACATATGTATGATTGATTAGTTGTTGGAAGTTCATGATAGCCTAGATAGTTAGTGTTAACAAGGATAATAATGTTAGAACATTGATTCCATAGATTTGGATTTATAGATACAACTTTAACTAAACCACTGTGGCATGACTTCTTGTGATGGGTTACCCTATTGTAGTGTTTTATGATTTTTCACACCTGACTATAGTTGAGATAATTTTTGAGATGTGTGAGGATCCTATTACCATGAAAAATAACCTACAATTGGGTTTTAAGACATGGTGATTTACTATGATTTATTGACTTGATTATAGATTCCAATGATTTTTGAAATGTTTTGTTCACTCGAATTGATTATGGAACACTTGGTGATACCCTACTGAGATTTATAGCTCTTATCTTACCTTTTACCTTATGATTATATAGAATTTGGTATACCATGTCCAAGTAAATGTAATGTTCCAGTTTGATGTAGTGGATATTCTTGATCCATGGGACTATGGAGTGATGTTGGTTAATGGTGGTGTTGTTTCTTGCTTGTTACACATCAGTTGTTTTTTAGTATTTTTTTCTGGTTGATATTGTTGTTTCCTTTAGGCTGTATATCTATATTTTTAGGTTCTATCTAACCTATTTTATTTCGTTAATATATCTATTTGAGAGTGTTGATCATGCTAACTTGTATATTTTTCCTGCCACTATTTTTTGTGGAAATTTTTTTCCCTCCATTATCTTGTATGATGTCAAGTGATATTCTCCAATATCTGGGGCTTAGGAATGTTATTCGGGCTATGTTAGATCCATATTGGGTATTAGTGTACCATGTTAATTGGTATGTTTTAGGATTAATTAGAATCAGGGGGTGGGTTACAAATCTTTCCTTAATATCAGTATGTGGTTTTGGATGTCTTTTTGTGATTAAGAGGTAGGTGTGAGTGAGTTCCTAGATATCTACCACTGTAGAAATACATAATTAAACATGGGTGTTTGGGAAAAGTTTATTTTGGTAATTTTTTGAGATGATTATATTCTTTCCCTACCATTTAACTTTGTTTTTTGAAATCATAATATTAAATTTCTTCGTGATAGAATTGGAATTCCAATATCATTTTTTATGCATCCTTTCTGATGACTTCTGGGTGGTATTTTGATATTTTGTAGAATTATTCCTTTGAGAAGACATTTGAAAAGGTCCCAGGAGGATGGTGTGGGTGAAATGCAGTGAGAAAATCCTACATTTTACTATAATCTTATTGATTTATTACTTCATTTTATCCATGCTCTTGGATAGAAACTGAAACATGTTCTATATCAAGCTCCAGTTATGGAACCTCATTAGGATGAATCCGGGAGTCATGTCTAAGAGAACCTTACGCTAAAGACACCTGAATTCCAAGTCTCTAATGATCCTCAATAGTTTTTGGAGTGGTTGATAAATATATAAATTCTTTTTGAGTTCTTGAAAATAACCCATTCGATTAAGGTAAAATTTATTTCATTTAAGTATGATGGTCCTAACAGGAGATGGTGGGGTTCAATGGAAATGACACAGAAGTATGAGGGTTTAAAATAGAACGAAATTTGTGTTATTTTCACAGATTAGTTTTATCCACAATATATGGTATTATATAAAACCATATAGTTTCTCAAAAACTAGCAGGGTGACAAAACTATGAATCGGTATGCATACCACTTTTCTGAGCCTATTTGGTTTTCTCCTATGGTGGTGAGTAATGAAAAGATGAAGACAAAATTATTTGAGTTGGTTCTTTTACCTAAAATCTCATATTATGTTTTCCTAGTGAAAATTTATTATTATGCTGATGTGTTGGATAAGGAATTGATGGTTGAGCTTGACCAAGTTGGTAAGTTAGGTTTGATGGGTGTTCATTTTTCTCCAAGTGGAAACATTGTGAGTTCCTTTAAAGGAAATAAGATGTGTGATGATTTTCATGGTGGTTCTATAGAACATTCATCTTTCTGAACTCCTATAGTGTATGTAAGATTCCCGTTGACTTTATTCTGATGCGACAAGGATGAGAATTCGATACATTTTTGTACTGAGGTGTCAAAGATATGTAGTTCCTATGGTTTCTCAGGACACCTACAATATTTATTCCATTTATATTCTTCTCCACACAATGTCATGATATCATTATCTTCAATGAGTATTGTGGTGAAATCAAACGATTCGTGATCAATGGGGTTCCAGCAATAGGGATTTGAAATAAATATTCTTCACACAGTGTAAGAGTCATCCGAGGAAGCAGAAATGGGTCCAATAGTTATGAGATGTACCATCACTGTCACTTCATCATTGGTGACTAGTTTATTTGATACATGTTCATCTCACTCCTTTATATCAAATTTTATTTTGATCCTACTAAATATTACTATGGATATTTTTCCTTATATGATGAATATTATCATGCCCCTTGGAATGAATAAAGCGAGGGGTCTCCATTTTCCTACTTTTGTTTTCTCATATCATAAATTGAGAATACTTGGATCTTTTTGGTTACTGACATGAAACCACTTGACATTTTCCTTATAATTAATTAGATGATTCAAGAAATCATGAATTTAATTTTATCTCTAATGGGTATCCATTACTACACCCACTTAGGTTTTACATATTTTTCAGGTAGAATGGTACCTCAGGTTTAGTAGAGTCGAACCATCTTTTCTGGAGCTAGGCATGGTAATATCAATATTTCCTTTTGACACAGAGAAAGAATATTTGAGTTCTATTCTCACTCCAATCATTTTTGAGTTTCTTAACATGTTTACTTATGATTTATCTAGTATTATATTGATAAAAAATGTAGATTTATCTATTTTTTTAGTACCTGACACTCAATAGGTAACTATTCCTTCATATTATATGGCTCTAGTTGAGCTGATAGAAATAGATAATTCAGTGGATAATCTATTAAAGAAAGGATTTATATTCAAGAGTGCATCACCTTGGGTGGAACCTATTATCTTTGTTAATAATGATGATAAACCACTTCACCTCTATGTTTATTAACACAAACTCAATCAAGATACTGTACAGAACAAGTATCAGTTACTAAGGATTGATGATCTATTTGACTTGTTGAAAGGGTAAAATTGGTTCTCGACTATTGATCATTAATCTAGTTACATCTAGTCATGATTAAAATAATATTAAATTTAAAATACTATCTTTAGTATTAGGAATTCCCAAGATGAGTATCTATTCATGCCATTTATTTTAACCAAATATATTTCAATTTTTATTGCTTTAATAAACCGTATTTTCCATGTGTACCTAGACTCGTTCATATTAGTCTTTGTGGATGAAATATTAGTTAAATCCATGAATGTGGAGAATCATGTGCATCGTTTGAGAGTATTCTTGTAAATCTTGAGAGATCACATACTTTAAAAAATATTTTAGAATGTAATTTCATGATTTGAGAAGTGAAATTATTGGTACATGTGGTGCCAGAACATGGAATCTCAATCGATATTGATATGGAGAAGGCTATAACACCGAGAATTTTTATGAAAAAATATTGAATGAATTAAATTTATTTAATTTATTTCATTTTATACTACAACAAGTTAATATTTAGTTGTATATTATAACCAGTAAAGCTTAATCTACACACAATATCTTTTTATTTTGTGTTACATGCAACACTATTTTTCTATGAAACAATATTTTATTATTATTACTATTTAAGTGAGACACTTATAACCTAGTTGTCAAAATCAGTAATACGAATATTAATAACTAATTTTTAAATAATTTTAAAAAAAATTCATAGAAATAAAATATATATTTATTGAAATATATAATTTCAGGTAAAGACTTTACATGTTTGAAAAATGATATTTTCTTTAATGACCATCTTTTTCTATCCTTCTTTGAATAATAATAAAAATAATTTTAGACACTTTTAGAAATTAAATTTTATAAAATAAACTCCCATTTTAAATTCATAGTTTCAAAATTTTCTTACGGGGATTTGTTTTGGATTTTTCTAAAAAACATCTTTTTTAGATGAATAGTGAGAATACTAAATTTTAATTGAAAACTGTTTTTTCATATAAATTTTATATATATTTAAATTACATTTTAATTTGGTTTTAAATTTTAATATTATCAATTTTAAATTAATTAATCAAATTTAGTTCATTGGAACCAATTTGACATTAATATTGGATATAAAAACATTTCAATATTTTAAACGTTTTCGTTTTAAAAACCCACTTTTACAGCACGTTTGTGTTATTAAATTTAAATTAATTTCTACCAATTATATGTTTTTATTTTTAAAAAATGGATTTTTTATTTTCATTAAGAATAATTTATAATTTATATTAAATTAAACATAGTTTTTTACCAACAATATTAGTAAAAGTAATTAAAATTAATTACATTAATTAAGAAAAAAATGAATTTACTTTGTAGTTAAACTTTATTCTTAAATGGATAAATGACCTAGGAACCTATAAAAAATTCATTATATAGAAACATATAGAAATTATCTCACATTTTTTCAAATATGAACTATTATTTTAAGCACATTATGTAATGGATACCTCTCAATAGTTTTTTCCCTTTTAAATTTAAAAGAATGTCACTCCTCGTCCACTATAAATGGGAATTCACCACCCACACTTATTCACACCTACCAAGCCATTTTTATTTTGTAAAACCTATAAAAGTTCCTCCCAAAATCCCTACCTTAATTCTATAGGCCTCAATTTTGGAAGAAAGCCAACCAAGGATTCACTTTGGTGCAAACCAAAATGAGTTACCCAAAGAAGTGGTAACATCTGTAACGACCCATCCATTTATGATTAAATTTACACTTCCTTTAATTTCTTATGGATATAGAAAATAAATGAACTCTTTTATTATTATTATTATTATTATTATTATTATTATTGGGTTTAAATTTCTATTAAGTATTGTTACCATTGATAATATAATCGTTGAACAGTGATCACACAACTGATAGAAATTTAAGGTTTTAAAAAAATACATTCAACACAAGAAAAGGAGAGGATGGCCTCATCCAGCAGACTCGGGTCATACAAATCTCATTTTTCGGATCTTGGGAAGGAGGTATCATCACTGTTCTTCGCTCTTGACCAAGACCAAACTGAGATTCAACATGTTAAGCATGAACAAAATCACCTACGGGAGAAGTTCAAGTTAATAGAGATTACCACCAGGACGATGTTATCCGAGTTTCCCCAAGAGTCTGCCACCATTGAAAAACTTACCCTTAGGTCTTATTTGGGTGTTATAAGTGGTTATGTAATAATTTATTAGTTACTTATTGTGTAATCCATTTTTATAAATAAATTATTATTACGTCAAATCCTTTATGAAAATAGTCTTTCTTAAAAGAATGATAAATTTGATAAACTAAGTTTTCAGGTAAAAATGGTAATTTTGAGAAATATATACATCACTATATTAAACTAATTTTTTCATAAAAAATATTATAAATTATGATTATATCATTTCTCTATATGTATATGATAAGGTAATCAGTTTGATAAGAGTTATATTTTTTATACGAGAAAACAAAAAGTATGTTTTTTAAAGAATTCATTTTAAGGAATTTATGAATTTTTTAAATATTTAATATTTTAATAAAATATTTTTATCAAATTAATTTTATGAATAATAAATTACTATATAATATTTATCAAGTTGAATGTAATTTTTATTAAGGTATGAAAATAGATTTTATCAAAACTCGTGAATTTTCAATAAATGTGGGTTTCCATTTTAAAAGTTAAAATTCAAATTTAAAAAAAATATTTAGATAAAATGAATATTATTTTTGGAATCATAAAATCAAAATTATCCAACCGTGAATTTTTCATAATTTTCTAAGACACACAAAGTTTTGGTGAAAAATTAAATATCGTATATATAAAATATGTGTTTTATGACATAATAATTTCCCCAAAATGATGTAATAAATACTATAAAAGGTATTATATGCCAAATATATTTTTTAACCTTAAAATAGTGTGATTTTATATTTTTTTTACTTATAATATAAACCCTTAGTGAATCCTACAAAGTGTATAATATATTTTATGATTTTAAATTTATTTCTTTAATAATGCATCTCACCTCCATATAAGAAAGGATAATATTTTAAAATTATCAGAAATTGGACTTATAAAATAATTTTTTCCACTACTCTTTGAAAAAACCATGTGAAAAACCATGGTATGGTTTTTGGTTTTGAGTATTTAATTATATAAGTTCAAAAACCTATGTTTGTGAAATATTAATGAATTCCCCTCTCATTTACTATATAATCCTACCCAATATACCACTTATATTCACTAAAAAATCTTGGAACAGGTCCCTAATATGTCCTACCCTTTCTATAATCCTTTCAAGCCACCTCAATCTTATAATAATCTTATCCCAAGCCTTTGGGTTCACACCTCCAAGTAAGGCATCCTCACGTTTTTTTCTTTCTCATTTTTGTCCAAGTTTCTTTATGTTGTTATACCCTTTTATATTCAATTAAAAATGTTGGGGTACGATTTATCACATACCCCATACTACCCTAATTATTCTTGAAAGACCCCTTTTTCTCTCATTAATTTCTTCCAGGTACATCCATTACCATGCCGAAATTCTCTAAAGGGTTTCTCTCTTCTTATTTCCATTCAAACATTTCTTCTATATTATGAATATAAATTCCATTTTATATGTTGGGATATTATGTTCCATGATTAAATTACTCTATATTTCATTAATAATGATTACAGACCCCATTATCTATTATCAACCCAATTTTTTAATCTCTATATAACATTGTTATATGACGGAATTAGCACCGCAATTTTCCAAGCCAAAATCACAAGGTAATGAATACCATCACTATTTCTTTATCAAGGTTATTCACCATTATTCACATATACATATTAAATGGTACATACATTTAGGTATCCCACATTTTTTTATCATGGAAAAAATGATGATGTTGAATGAATCCATGTTATATGATCTATGTGGAACACTTAAGCATGAGATTGAAATGAATATAAAGGGTGTGCCCTGATAAGCAACCACATAAGGAAGTAAGGGTGAGCTTTTCTCATCAATAACATTGAAGAGAATCCTGAAAAAGAAGTGGTGATAGGTATTCTAGTTATTCATTCAAGAATAATGAACATACTTTTTGATTTTTGTTCTACACATTATTTTATATCTCAAATGTTTAGTAGAACAATCCAAACACCACCACAAATCATGGAAGTAGAGATGTCGGTGAGACTAGATAATGGGTAAATTATCTCATCCCAAGAATATAAATCCACCCCTATCATAATTAGTGGATTTAACTTCCCAGAAAACTTCATCATACTTCCCTTGGTGAAATTTGATGCAATTCTTAGCATGTGTTGAATTTCTCTATATAGAGCCAACATAAACTGTTACGAGAGGGAAATAACTCTCCATATGATAAATCAGCCCCTAATTCTGTACAAGTGCAAGGAGGAGGAGGAATCCTCTTTAGAACCATCATCTCAAGCATAGATATTACTTCCCTATGAGAATGTGTATCCTTCTCAGATGATTGACTCTAAGGAAGGAACCATCCTCAAAGGCATGCCTATTGTAAGGGAATTCACTGATGTGTTTCCCAAGGAATTTCTTGGTCTTCCACCTAGAATAGATGTTGAAATATCAATTGATCTTATACCTAGTATGTTGAAAATATCCAAGACTCCATATAGAATGGATGTTGTGGATCTTGAAGAGATACAAAAACAACTATAGAATAATGTGGTTAAAGGGTTTATATGCCCAAGTCCTTCACCATAGGGTACACCAATCCTCTTCATAAAGAAGAAGCACGGGTCAATGTGACTTTTGATTGATTATCGTGAGCTCATAAAATCATGATAAAGAAAACGTATCCTTTGATGCAAATTGATGACTTGTTAGATCAGTTACATGGAGCACAATACTTCTCAAAGGGGTATCTACAGTCGGGATATTACCAAGTAAGGGTGCAGAAGGAGTATATCCCCAATATGATTTTTCCTACAAGGAATGAGCACTAAGAATTCATAGTAATGCCTTTTGGACTCACTAATGCTATAGAAATCTTTATAGACTTTATTAATATAGTATTTAGAGATTACCTAGAAAATAATTTGGTAGTATTAATTCACAATATTCTAATATACTCCATAACCAAGGAGGAGCATGAGGAAAATCTAAACATTGTACTAGAGATCTTGTGAAAGGAGAAGCTGTATGAAAAGGAAAAAAAGTGTGAGTTCTATTTGAAGAAAGTTTCATTCTTGGGGAAAATAATCACAAGAAATGGGATATTTGTGGACCCTTCCAAAAAAAGAAAAAAATTATATGGGATAGGGTGACATCTATGACGGATATCTACAGCTTCTTGGGGTTATCTTGATATTATTGCTGGTTTGTGATAAATCTCTCATGATTATCAAACCCTCTTACCAAGATAACTCAGAATGAAGTAAGTTTTTCTGTTAATAATGAATGTGAAGAAAGAATCATGGATTTGAGGAATATTCTTATCACTACCTAGGTGCTCACACTACCCACAATTGGGGGAATTTCATAATCTTTTGTGATGTTTCAAATAAGATATTGGGCTATGTGTTGATTCGAAATGAAAAATTCATTGCCTATGCTTCAAGGAAATTGAATGTTCATGAGCCAAACTGTCGAACATATGATATGTAGTTGGCTGTAGTGATATTCACTTTGAAAGTATGGTGGAATTATCTATTTGTGGAAAAGTGTGAAATATTTACACCTCACAAAAGTCTCAAATATATATTCACACAGAAAGAGCTAAACATGTTCCAATGAAGAAGGTTAGAGCTCATCAAGGATTATGATTTCTCAATCCATTACCACACTAGGAAAGAGAAAAAGGTGGCAGATACTCTAAGTATAAAAGGACTAGTAATTCTATCATTGATGAGAATTAAAAAGGATCTAATATTTCTTATATTTGAAAAAGATTGACATGGGAATCATAAAAAAGGGAACATCGTCAATCCTTACCCAAATGATTGCTCAACCATAAATTTTGGAAAGGTCAAAGGATGATCAAAAATAATATGTGGGAATTCAGAAGAAAGTATAATCTCTTAGAGAAGGGAAATCCTCGGAGTTAAATGTTAATGAAGATAGAATTATGAGATTTGGTACAAGGCTATGTGTTCCATAAAATCTGGAGTTAAAGAATGAACTTTTGGATGATTCACATAGTTCAAATTTCTCCATCCACCTAGGAAACACAAAGATGTATCGGGATCTCTGAGAGTATTTTTTTTGGGATAACATGAAGAAAGAGATCATTGAATATTTTTCAAAGTGTCTGGTATGTCAACACGTGAACACTGAGAGGAATAAGTCTAAGGGTTTTATTCAACCATTGCCCATACCAAAATGGAAATGGGATAACATCGCCATGGAATTTGTCACCGGACTTCTGAAGACATCCAAAAAAATATTGATTTCTAGGTTACTGTGGATTGTCTTACTAATACTGCACACTTCATTACAATTCAAGATGATTTCTTATTAGATCAATTGGCATGGATATGCATCATAGAAGTGCTAAGGATTTATTTTGTTCAACTATCGATTATATTTGATAGAGATCCAAGATTCACCACTATGTTCTAGAATAATCTCTAACAACCTCTACATACGGAGCTGAACATATGTACGGCTTATTATCCTCAAACTGATGGCCAATCTGATCGGATCATCCAAACACTTGAGGAAATTTTGATAGCATTCTCAATGGACTTTAATGGAGTATAGGATCAATAACTTCCTCTGGTTGAGTTCTCTTACAACAATAATTTCTACTCAAGAATCCAAATGGCTTCTTATGAAGCCCTTTATGGAAAGAGGTGTAGAACATTGGAATGTTAGGTTGAAGTTGGGGAGGGAAAACTTCTAGGTCTATAAATGGTCGAAGAAATTGTGGACAAGGTTAAGACCATCCAGTAGCACATCAAAGCTTCTAACAGTCGAAAAAAGAGTTATGCTTACAATCGTCGACAAGACCTACAGTGTGATGCTAGATATATGGTTCTCCTAAATAAATCTCCATGGAAGATAGTGATGAGATTTTGGAATAAGGAAAAGATTATTCCAAGGTACATCGGCCCATTTAAGATCCTTTATTGCATCAGAGTAGTGGCATATCGACTTGCACTGCCATTGAACCTATCTGAATTACATGATGTATTCCATGTATCACTTTTGAGTAAATACATACCTAACCCATCACATGTACTTAATCAATAGGTGGTACCATTGGAGAATGACCTTTATTATGAAAAGAATCCAGTGAAGATCTTAGATTATAGGTAAAAATTTCTACAAAATAAGATAATTCCCCTCGTCAAATTGTTGTAGATAAACCACAAGTTTGAAGATGAAACGTGGTAACTAGAGGAAGTGATGAGGTAGAGTTACCCTCATTTGTTTCAGTGTGGGAAAACAAAAGTTCAAGGGAGAAATTTCTTAAGGGGTGAATTTTGGAACAACCCAAACATTTATAAATAAATTTCCCTTTATTTTAATTAATTATGGATATAGAAAACATATGCACTCTTTTTTTATTTTTGGGTTTAAATTACCATTAAGTATCATTACCATTGATAGTATATCCATTGAAAAGTAATCACACAACTGATATAAATATAAGAATTAAAAAATAAACATAGAAAAAGGAGAGGATGGACTCATCCAATAGACTCGGTCCATACAAAGATCATTTTTTCAAATCATAGGAAGGAGATAGCATCATTAGGATTCACTCTTGACCATGCCCAAGACAAGCTTCAATATATTAAGCTTGGATGAAACCGCCTACGGGAGAAGTTCAAGTAAATAGAGATTACAACCCGAGAGATTTATCTGAGCCTCCCTAACAGTCTGTCACCAGCGTACACCATACCCTTAGGTCTTATGTGGCTGTTAGAAGAGGTTATGTAATAAGGAATTAGTTTCTTATTATATAATACCTTTTTATAAATAAAATACTTATTTCTTCAATTCCTTTATGAGAATAGTCTTTTTTAAAAGAATGATAAATTTGATAAATTGAGTTTTTGGGTAAAAATCGTAATTTTGAGAAATATATACATTATTATATTAAAATGATATTTTTATAAAAAAATTCTTATAAATGATGATTATATCAGTTATTTATCTGTAAATTATTCGGTAATAAGTATTATAAGAGTTATATATTTTATAGGATAAATCTGAAAGTGTATGTTTAAAGAATTTATTTTAAGGAATTAATGAATTTTTGAACTAATTAATATTTTAATAAAATATTATTATCAAATTACTTTTATGAATAAAAAATTAGTATATAATTTTTATGAAGATGAATGTAATTTTTATTAAGGTATAAAAACGGTTTTTGTCAAAACCCATGAATTTTCATTAAATGTTGGTTTTCATTTTAAAAGTAAAAATTCACATGTTTAGAAAATTATTTTGATAAAATTAATATTATTTTTAGAATAAAGATGTCAAAATTATCCAACAATGAATATTTCATAATTTCTTAGATAGTAGAATATTTGGGTAAAAATTAAATACTATATAAATAAAATATCTATTTTATGACTTCATAATGACCCCAATATGTTGTAATAAATACTATAATAGGTATTATAGGCCCAATATATGTTTTCCCATTAAAATAATTTTAATTTATATCTGTTTTACTTATTTTATAAATCCTTAGAGAATCCTCTACAGTGTATAATATATTTTATGATTTTAAATTCATTTCCTTAATAATGTGACTTGCCTCCTCATAAGAAAGGCTAACATTTTAATATGCTCGGCCATTGGACATATAAAATAATTTTTCCCACCTATTTGGAAAAAACCATGGGAAAAAACAAAGGTATGGTTTGAGGTTTTGATTATTTAATTATATAGGTTCCAAAACCCAAGTTTGTGAAATATTAAACAATTTATGTCTTATTTCCTTTATAAACCCAACCAATCTCCCACTTATCTTCACTAGAAATCCTTAAAGCACATCCATACTATTTTATAAACTATCTAGAACCCCTCCAAGGCACCCAAATATCCTAATAAGCCTCTCCCAAGCCTTTGGCATCACACATCCATGTAAGGGATCATCACATTCCTTTTTTAACATTTTTTACAATTTTATTTATATAGTTATACCCTTTTATTTTCAATTAAATATGTTGGGGGTATTATTTTTCACCTCCCCCATACTTCCCTCTTTATGTTTGAATGATGAGAGATCCCTTTATCTCTAATTAATGCCTTCCATGTACACTTGTTACCATGCAAAAATTTCATAAGGTATTTCACTCTTCTTATTTCCATTCAAGCATTTCTTCTATATTTGGAATCTAAATTACATTTTTTATGTCTAAATATTATGTTACATGATTCCCTTACAGTTTATTTGAAGTATAAATGATGAGACGCCCTTTTCTATGTAACGAATCAGGTATTTATAGAAAATACCTTTTCATATCTATTAATATTTATAAGATATTAGTTTTATGTTAAAGAGGAAAATTTGTTCGATAGTATACTCAATATGTAACAATACATTTCATTGAAATCTTATGTTGCATATAGCATTGAGTTATACTGAAAAATAATACAATAATAATATTATTATTTTAATTGGTAGTCAACGCCTAGCTATTGGAATGGAGGGAAGGAATAGTATTGACTGAATTTTGAAATATGGTCTACACAGGTTTAAATAATGATTCATTGATTAACAAATTTATTATAAATAGAAATAAAAACCAATTTAATAAAATGGATGTGTTTTTATGAAAACCTATTTAAAAGAGAATAATTGTGTTTTCATATCACTCTTTATGGATTATTATTTAATGAGAAATACATTATATATATTCAATATAAAGTTTTAAACTCGTATTATTGGTTTTCTAGATATGATATAAGAATAAAATCATTTTTCAGATAAAAGATGTATTTTTTTTAAAATGCATTTTTACCGACTTTTAATGGAGAACCCTTTTTAAATATAGTTTTTGTCTCTTTTATATGTTCCATTTAACAAAATGAACTTATTATTTGGAATTGGGACATAAAAAATTTACTTTGGGTAATTTTTTTGTTTTTTTCTAATAAATTTCATTTTTAATTAATAGTGAAAAATACTGTATTTTAAGTCAAAACTGTCTTTTCATATAATTATTTATATGATTAGATTTTAATTTTAATTAGTTTTAAAGTGTAATTATATTATTTTTTTATCATTTAATCCAATTTTCTATATTGTAAGTAATTTAACTTTGAAATTGGACATAAACGCACATCAATCTTTGGATAGTTTTTACTTCTTAAAAACATACCTTTTGGTTTTCACAACGGGAATTAAATTTAAATTAATTTCTGCAACTTCTGTGTTTTGAATTTGGAAAAATGGATTCTATATTTTGAATCAGTAGTTCCAAATTTTATAAATAGATACCTATTGTCTTTAGACATTATGAATATTAACTTCAGTAAATATTTTATTAACCATGGTTAAAGGGTAAATCTGGTAAATAAGGGTAAAAATAATATTATAATAATATTAAATTACTCGAACACATGAGATAACCCTATTTGATGAGATATTTCTAAACATGGGAATCCTTGGTTCTATTTTGGGGCCCCATGGAGCCAATTGTGTGTGAAAATGACATTTAATTACTTTTAATTTAATGTTAAGGAAAATATAACCTAAACATTTCTCTTTTAATAAAAAAATGTATATGGGTTTATATAAGTGATATATTAGAATATAAATAGTCATTATAAATCTAAATATATTAGCTAATTCATGGTATATTATTTATAATTTTTTGAAATCCAATGAATAAATTTATTTATGACACAATAGCGATGAAGTGATTACCTTATTAATGAAATGTTTAAATAAATGAGATTATAAATATTTAAAAAAAATTATTTTGAAAATTTTATGCCATAAATAAATTTTGTATAATATTTTGACTTTTTATCTTATAATTAATGGTTTTTTTTTTGAATTAATCAAGTTTTTGTGGATTTTGAAAGTCATGATATAAATATTATAAAAATTGATACAAATGAGTTTTTAAAACAAATACTATTTTATAAATTACTATAATGGTCCTAAAAAATATTATTCAGAAAAATGAATCATATAATGTTTTAAATTTAATTAATTAACCTCATTAGGTTATATTGTCATTTTATGGTAACTATATTAACAATATAGTATGAATATATAAGAATATATGGTAATAGTTAAATTAGTTAACTAAGGGTTAAAGATAAATGATAAGGACAAATTTGAAACCAAAAATTGTATAAAATCAATTGCCTGAGATGATTTTAACCCATACTCATATGATCTTAGAAATATATCAATTTTTTGTTATTATAATTCTAAAATCAATTAATAATAAAATAATTCATCAAACATTACTAATGTGCCCCTCCTCCCTCTTATAAAAGGGCAGCAACTCTAACCCTTACTCACACCTCTCAATCCCCCTTGTCTCATCCAACCGCTACGAAAATAAGCTCCCAACATCCTTATAATCCTAATAGAATCCTTAATTTGGGCATAAGTCAATTAAATAAGTCATTTTAGCTTAAATCAAAAGGAGTTACCCGATTTGAGGTAATGTCTTTTCTCAAGATTCTTTCATTTATTTTTCTTCTCAAACCCCCTAAACTCTCTTTATTAAATTATTTTATAAAAAATAAGTATCTTCTATATAATAGGTTTTTTAATGAGATGTATTTGATCTAAACTTACAGACACCTCCGTCTAATAGGTATAGAACATACTGTTTCTGTGGACGGCGAACTACTGCCTCACGAAATAATGATCATTCAATCTGCTCCTACCACCACTTATGGTGGCCATTATGATGGTACTATAATTTTGTATGATATATATGATATTTATTTTATCTATATGCTTATTTAATTATCATTTTTAACACATCTTTATTCTTTTCACGTTGTATAAATATGATAATTTCATTTGAGGAAGTGCGGACTACCCCCCCCCCCATCAAAGTGATATAACTCATTCATGCTATACATGTAACGTATAAAGGATGGAATTAATGAAATTATGTAACATATATAACATAGATATTATAATTCAGTTATAATATACATTTGTATCATTTATCTTTCATTCCTTTAAATATGAAAATGAAAGGAAAGTAGTGTTCATGCGTACGTACGGCTTACCGTTTCCAAAAATGGTGCATTTCATTTCTTATATAAAAATGATATGGATTATTATAAGTACATATATTCTTGATATATATGATATATATGATATCTAAATCATTAATATCATTCTATATATAATTTAATTTTGTCCACATGGAAAATTGTTAATTATTAAAAGTTCATTTTTTACCCAAGTACCGAGCATCGATAAAATGACCGATATGAACTTAAATAATTATATTGTTGTTATAGCAAGGTAATAAGTGATATAAAAGGAATAATAAACTTGAAAAGGTTCTAAATCAATTATAAATTAACTTCATTTTATTATTTAGGAAGAATAAGGAACATACGTGACGATTCAAACTCAAGGAAAGAGACTTCATCTCAATCTCTTGTCATTGAGGCATGTTTTGATAATATACACCTCCTTCTTTTACACGATGTATAATAAACCTATTTGACATTTACTTTCATTAAAAGGGAATATTTTATCTATAAATCATTTTACTAAATAAAAAAATTTATTTTTTAACATATGTGGTGACAATGACATCTCCCCCACCATAATCGTTATTTGGCTTTCTCTATATGCCTTAATGTTTTTAAATTGAAAAAAGAAAACCCTTATTACATTTTTTGGTGTTTTGGTAATGAAAAATGGTTTTTGAAATAGATTGAGTATTTAAATATCTTGAAATGATTTCTTGTGATAGAAAATGAAATGTTATTAGTGAAATGTTGATATTTACAATATTTTATGTGTTAGGATTATATAATGGTACTTGGACATTTGATGGGAGGTTATGTGATAAACCAAATGATGGGTGGTTCTGTGATAAACCAAGGATGAGTGGTTACATTATAACCTCCAATGCATTGGGTATCGATATCAGCCATATGGCTATTCTATTTAGTGATATTTTTGGAATCCGGTTGTATGGTTATTCCATTTAAATATGTTTATATCTCAAGTTACCTTCATATTCTATACGTTGTTTTTTAAGGGCATTATGGTGATATTTTGGTTACAAAAATGGTAATAAATGAGCTTGTATTTAGTTAAGTGTTTTTCCTACTTTATTAAGGTGAAAATTATTAATTTATGATATAGTATTCATGGTTTAAATTTTGTTTTGAAAAATTAATAGCTTTTCTTATTTATGTATCTCTTATTGAGATTTTTGTGATCATTCCATGTTTTGAAATGTTTTTATAGGACATCAAGAAAAATAGGGTCAAGGATGGGATCAAGGAAAAGTCTTGTTGTATAAAACATAGAACTAGACATGTTTCTTTTTTTATGAGTTTTTTTATAAAAAAATGGATATTTAGTAGAAGTTTTTACATTTAATATTCAAGTTGTTATGTATAAGTTATAACCTAATACTCAAAATCTCTAAACCTAAAAAGATCCTCAATGTGAATTATTAACTTAATTAAAGATTATGTAATGTTTATATTTTGGTCCATATAGTTGGTATCAGAGGTCAGTTTAGATAACTTCAGAGGTTAGGGTGTTATTTAAGAATAAGTTAAATAACCATAATGGTTGTCATATTATAAAGAGTCATAGTTATTTTAGATAAACCTACTGAGTTTAAGATAAAATAAATAAGTATATCTTTGTGTTTACCCTCCTCTTAATATAGTATATGATAATTTTACTGATATACTCACACTAACCTTTATGGTTTTAGTAAATGTCTAGATCTAGCAGGCACCAAAGTAAGAATGGATGTGAAGGAAATTGTGGTGGTTTTCTAAATGAGAAACTGAAAAATGGAAGATTCAATGAGAAATCTTGTGGTTATTCATAACCAACTATATGGATTCATGATTGACCACTTGAACCTTGGTGATTTTTCTAAGGAATCATATATTTGAGAAATGAATCCCAATGAATGTTTAAGTAATAATAATAATAGTAAGAATATTTAAAACATATGTGTCAAGGATGTGGAATGAAACACTTATAAAAATTCTTTAAAGGGATGGTAAGATGTTTCCGATGTGGTAATGAATGTAATATAGCAATAACCATCCATGGAAAAAGGAAGTGTTTAGTTTACTCTAGGAAAGGTAAATATGTTCTTCTTAAGGATCAATTGAATGTTTTAAATGTGGAGTGTAAGGTAATTATACAAATAGATGTTATATAAAGAAGGTTCGGTAATGGGATCAGTAGGATTGTAAAAATATATGTTTACCAATTCCTAATTCAATTCCAATTGAATATGAGGAAACTGAAAATTAATTATGAAAGGTGTGGATTATTTCTTAGCTCGTGTTTTGACAACATTGAAATCTTTGGACATTATGCATGATTTTGTTTATAGAAAATAACTATAAAAGAATAATATGGAAAAACATGGATAAAGGATCATGAACAATGTTCGATGATTAAGATGTCTAGAAATTGAAGAGTTATGTTGGGTTTATGGATGATGATATGTTTAAATTTATTGATGATAGGATTAATTTGGAATAATTTTTCTAGTATGTGTAGCCCAGAATTTTGATAATTGAGAATTTTATTCAAGGAAGAATTATCTTTTCTTTTTTGGACATAATGGACAACCTTAGGGGTTCATGTGATCTTTTGTTTTTGAGGAAATTATGGGGTATTAGTTTTTTTATTCAAAATGTGAGGTATTAAATAACCTTTGAGGTTCAAATATTTTATGGATATTTATAAATATTTTCTCTAATTTTGTTAATGTTATTATAATTATATGGTTTTTGAAAATGGAAAACATGTAGACCGTGTGAAAACCCATCGTGTCTAACAAAGCTTTGGGATTCAAACCCATAACAAAAGTGCGACTAGTATTTATCACCTATCACTAGACTACGTGAAGTACCTGGTTAGTATGACTTATTATTTTTAGTTAATTGGTTTTATATATCAATAATAAGTTTATTTTGGGAACTTATGTTTTAACAAATGAATATCCTTAGTATAGGAAAATGATTTTGTGATTAAGTGATAAAGGTTATTTTGGAAGATGTTCTCCCTTTTGGGAACACTATATTCCCAAGAAAAATATTATACTATTGGATTTCATTTGTGGAGTAATGGTTGAAATTTTATTTTGGAAGAATATAGGTATTTATTGTGGACATATAGTGATTTGGGTTATTTGTGGAAATGATTAATGTATCATAGAGAATATGTGATTAGGTTAATTACTTTTCAATATGATACTTTAAGAGTAGTCGATGTTATTTTGAGATAAATGGTAAGATTTTTTTGGAAGGCAATGTGATTAAATTCTTCTATGTTTTTGGTTTCAATCTTAGTTTGGATTTTACTGAAGAATTTTAAGGAGAGTTTTGTATTGAATGGTCTTTTTTGAACTTTTTGTATTGTTTGTTCATTTTTGGAGATCAAGTGTAGTATTTATTTTTATAAAAGATTATCCTTTTTGGGTATTATCTGATCTTGTACTAACTATTTTGGTTTTAGTTAATATATAGTTTATATTTTTTGGATTATGTGATTCTCTAGAAGTTGATTCTAGCACTTTTTATGTGACCAAGTCAACTTTAATACTTGTCGTTTGGAGAAAAGATGAGTTTGCGGTAGAAATTTAGTAATGGATGAAAGTCTATATGACAAGTAATTATGTTTCCTTGTGTTCTTAGTCAATCTCATAAATAAATTACTCAACATTATGAAAGGAAAATTATAACAAAAATTTTTCTCTTTTAATTTTCCTATTGGGGATTCAATGACCATTTAACCCATCACAAGTTTGTGATTTTATGGCGGTTAACTGTCTACTAATCATGTTTTATATCCCTCTCCATCAGAACATGATGGTTAGTTTCTCATCTATATCCATGTTTTCCAAAATTTAATCGTTGTATGAGTTATCTCGAGTGACCTTTGTACTTCTCTTTATTTATTTTAAAGTGATAGTTTTATTGAATCTTTTTCTGATGCGGGACATTCAATGAAGTATCCAGACCCAATTTTAAAAATACGAGGATGAAATTTCTAAAAAGGGGGAAGGATATAATGACCTAGGTATTTATAGACTAATAATTTTTCAAATATATTAATGTTTATAATATATTAATTTTATGTTAAATAGGACACTTTGTTCGATACAGTACTCAAAACACAACAATAGGTTTCTTTGAAATTTTATGTTGCACACAACATTGAGTTATACTAAAAAATAATATATTATTATTATTATTTTAAATGGTAGTTAACACCTAGACATTGTAATTGAGGGAATGAATATTATCAAATAAATTTTTAATATGGTTTACACATGTCTAAATGATGATTCATTTATTATCAAATTTATTAGAAATGGAAATAAAAACCAACTGAATATAATGGACGTGTTTTTATGAAAACCTATTTAAAAGAGAATAATTGTGATTTCATATCAATCTTTATGGATTTTTATTTAATGAAAAATATACGATATATATTTAATTTATTTTTTTAAATTAATATTTTTTTTCTAGATATGATATAATAATAAATTAATTTTTTTCATATAAATGAAGTATTTTTCTAAAAATGCAGTTTGACCACCTTTTGATGGTGAACCATTTTAAAATATAGTTTTTTTCAATTTTTTATGTTACATTTTTCAAAATATACTTCTTATTTAGAATAGAGACATCAAAATTTACATTGGATAAATTTTTTGGTATTTTTCTGAAAAAAAAATCATTTTTAATGAATTGTGAAAAATACTTCATTTTAAGTCAAAACAGTCTTTCCATATATTTTATCTATATGATTATACTGCAATTTTAACTAGTTTAAAAGTTTAATTAGATTTTTTTTATTATTTAATCCAATTTTGGTCATTGGAAGTAATTTTACTTTGAAATTGGACCTAAACTCACGTCAATCATTTGGTAGTTTTTACTTCTTAAAAACTCGTTTTTTGGTTTTGACAATGGGAATTACTTTTAAATTAATATATGAAACTTATGTGTTTGGAATTTGAAAAAATGGATTCCATATTTGGAATCAGGATGTCCAAATTGGTTAAATAGGTACCTTTTATTTTTAGACATTATGAATAATAACTTCAGTAAATATTTTATTTACCATGGTTAAAGGGTAAATCTGGTAAATAAAGGTAAAAAATAATATTATAATAATATTTAATTTCCCTAACACATGTCATAACACTATTTTATGAGATAATTCAGAACATGGGAATCCTTCGGTAGATTATAGGACCCCATGGAGCCATTTTTTTGTGAAAATAAAATCTAATTACTTTTAATTTAATGTTACGAAAAATATAACCTAAAAATGTATATTTTACTAAAACAATTTTCTACGTGGTGATATAAGTGATATATTAGACTATAAATATTAATTATAAATATAAATTTTTTTTTCTAAATCATTTTCTTTTATTCATAATTTTTAGACATCAAATAAATAAATTTATTTTTGACACAATGGTGATAAAGTGATTACCTTATTAATGAATGATTTAAATAAATGAGATTATAAATATTAAAATAAATTTAATTTGAAACTTTTTATTCCATACATGATGTTTATGGATGATTTTTACTTTTTATATTTTAATTAATGATGTTTTTTTTGAATTAATCAAGTTGTTATAGATTTTTAAAAAGTCATGATGTTAATAGTTTAAAAATTGACATAAATTAGTTTTTAAAACAAAACGCTTTTATTAAATGATATAACAGTCCTAAAAATATAATATTCAGAAAAATTACTTATATAATTTTTTAAATATAATTAATGAACAACTTTAGGTTCAATTGTAATTTTATGGTAACTATATTAACCATATAGTATGAATATACAAGAAGACATGGTAATAGCTAATTTAGTTAACTAAGGGTTAAATATAAATGATAAAGTTAAATTTGAGACCAAAACTTATCTAAAACCCATTTTCTATGAGGATTTAGACCCATAATCATCTGATATTATAAATATATTACTTTTTGGTTATTATAATTCCAAAATAAATTAATAATAAAATAATACTTTCAAACTTTCCTAAAGTTCCCCTCCTCCCTCTTATAAAAGGACACCACATCTAACCATTAATCATGCCTCTCAACCCCCTTTTAATTTCCCAACATCTGTCCAAATAATCTCCAAAAATCCCAATATTCTTCTTAGAGGCATTATGTTGGGAAGAAGGCAATTAAATAATTCCTTTTAGCTTAAATCAAAAGGAGTTACCCAATTTGAGGTAATGTCTTCTCACAAGATTCTTTCATTTATTTTCCTTCTCTATCCCCTTAATCACTGTTTATTCAATTATTTTATAAAAAACATTATATTAAATATAATTGGTTTTTTATTAGAATTATTCTAACTACACTTACACAAACCTCAGTCTAATGGGTATAGAACATACTATTTCTTTGGATGGTGAACTAGTGCCTCACAAAACGATGATTGAAAAATATTCTCCAACCACCTATTATAGTGGCCATTATGATGTAAGTATAATTATATATGATATTTATGATATTTATTTTATCTTTATTCATCTTTAATTCTCATTTATGACATTCTTTTATGCTTTTCATGTTGTATAAATACGATAATTTCATTTGAGGAAGTGAGGACTACCGCCCCCTCAAAGTGATACGACTCATTCATGCTATACATAGAACATATAAAGGATTGAATTAATGAACTTCTGTAACATATATAATATTTATATTAATATGTAGTTATATTATACCTATGTATCGTTTATTTTTCATTCATTTAAATATGAAAAAGAAATTAGAGTAGCATTCACGCGTACATACGACTTATCATCTCCATGAACGGTGCATTTCATTTATTATATCCAAATGATATGGAATATTATAAATACATATATTCTAGATATATATGATATATATGATATCTAAATCATGAAATTCATTCTGTAGATAATGTACTTTTGACCACATATAAAATTTTTAATTATAACAAGTTCATTTTGACTCAAGTACCGAGCATCGACAAAACGACCGATATGAACTTGAATAATTATATGATTGTTATTGCATGATAATAAGTGATATGAAAGGAATAATAAACTTGAAATATTTTCTTAAGAAAGTATAAATTAACTTAAGTTTATTATTATGGAAGATCAAGGAACATACGTGATGATTCAGACTCAAGGTAAGGGACTTCATCTCAATCTCCTTTCATTGAGTCATGTTTTGATAATATACACCTCCTTCTTTTACACAGTGTATAATAAACCCCTTTGACTTTTAATTTCATTCAAAGGGAATCTTTTATCTATGAATAATTTTACTAAATGACAAAAGGTATGTTTTAATGTATGTGGCGATAATAACCTCTCCACCGCTATAATAATTATTTGGATTTATCTATATGCCTTAATGTTGTTAAATGGAAAAAAATCCCTTATTCCATTTTTTTGATGTTTTGGTGTTAAAAAATGGTTTTTTAAATGGATTGAGTTTTTCAATATCTTGAAATGTTTTCTTGTGATTGCAGATGAATTTTTATTAGTGAAATGTTTTTATTTTCAATATTTTTTTGTGTTATGATTATATAATGGTACTTGGACATTTGATGAGTTGTTACGTGATAAACCTATTGAAGGGTGGTAACGTGATAAACCAATGATGGGTGGTTATGTTATAAACTTTAATGCATTGGGTATGGATGTTGGTTGTATGGTTATTCCATTTAGTGATATGTGTTGAATTCGATGGTATAGTTATTCCATTTCAGTATATTTATGTCCCTAGTTACCTTTATATGCTATACGTTGTTTTTATGGGATTTATAGTAATATTTTGGTTAAAAAATGGCACGCAATGAGCTTATATTCAGTGAAGTGTTTTTTTTCAACTTTTTTAAGGTGAAAATTATTAATTTATGATTAAGTTTTTATGGTTTAAATGTTGTTTTGAAAAATTAATAGTTTTCCTTCTTTATGTATCCCTTACTGAGATTTTTATGTTCATCCCAAGTTTTGAAATGTTTTTAATAGGACTTAAAGATAAAAGGGTCAAGGATGTGATCAAGGAAAATTCAAGTTGTCTAAAACATGGAACTAGACATGTTTCTTTTTTTAAGAGTTTTTTTTTATGAAAAAAATGGATAGTGAGTAGAAGTGTCTACTTGTAATATTCAAGTTATTATATATAATTTATGGCCTAATTATCTAAATATCTAAACCATAAAAGATCATAAATTTGAATTAGTAAATTAATTCAATATTATTTAATGTTAAAGGAAGGATCCTTACATTCTCTTTCCTCAACCCAATTTATGAATCTCCATATAACACCATTATGCTGCCAAAATTGCACGACGATTTTCCATGATGGAATCGTTGTGTAGTGAATACCAAAATCATTTCTCTATCAAGGGTATTCAACTTTATTTACATATATTTATTTGTTGGTACTTACATGTATATATTTTTCATTCTTTGATTGTGGAAAGAAATGATGATGCTGAATAAATTTATGTTATATGATATATGTGAAACACTTAAGGATGAGATTGAAATGAATATAAAGGGCATACCCTGATAGCACTCTAATGAATTGGGTAATGTTTAGTATCATGATACGTCATGTTGGGATAGGTTTTTACCTAATTCGTTTTTGTTAATGATGTAGTTTTTTAAGTTGTTTCCAAATTTCCATGTTATGATAATCATTTTATATCATGTATTTTTATTCATGTTTCTCTTATGATACATTGATATATCTACTACATAACATGTGTTGTATTATTTATGTTATTCCTTTTTTACACCCTTACCTAGCTTTATAGTTCACTCTTTTTTTTATATATGTCCTCAGGTTATCCCATGTAATGCTAAGTATGAAGGAATTTTGTGGTCATGTAAAAGAAGTTTTCAATAATGATCTTGTATTTTAGGTCTTAAGTTGTCATGTAATGTTCCTAAGACCCAAATACACTAGACCTCTCGATCTTATGGGTTTTATTAAGTGAAAATTTATGTAATAAATCATGTCTAAATGTGTAATAAATACCGTGGTTGTTATAAATTACTTTCATAAGATATTTTGTTCTATTTCATTCTCTACTAACTCTATTATTATTATAAAAAGATTATATAATAACATAAGGATAATAAATATAATTATATGTTATTATTTTAAGTTTTATACCTACACTCACACACACTTCTATCAAATAGGATATGCAATAATCGTTCATGTGTACGGAAGACTACCGTCTCGCGAACTAATGTCATTCGTTATTTCATTACCACCTTTCAAGGTTGGTAATAATGATGGATTTAATATTTTTATATGATATATATTATATTTATGATGTCTTTATTCTTTTATAATTATTATATAACACATACCTTCATGCTTTCCATTTTTTAGGAATACGATAACATCATTTGTGGATGTGTGGACTATCGCCTCCTTAAAGCAACATGATTCGTTCACACTTTACAGGGAATGGATTAAGATGGGTTTAGTAAAATTATATGATATATATAAAAATAATAATTCTACTTTAATTATATTATTATGTATATATACTAATATTTCATTTACTTTCTTTCTTTCAATATGATAAGAAAATGGAAACCACATTCATGCGTACATACAACTTACTGTCTCCATGAACATTGTATTTCAGTTTCTATTTATATCTTTTATAGATCATTATAAATAAATATATATAAAATATATATAATTTTTATGTAATTTTTATCATTATATAGGTGATTAAATCATGATATAAGTAAGGGGACCAAAAATATAACAAATCAAAAACACATGTAAAAAATAAAGTTGTCATTACCCAAAAAGTAACTTTAACATGGAACTATTAATAAAAAGATAATAAAAGATCATAAAAATTAATTTAATGAGGTATATATATAAATATGGTTATATTATATATTTATAATAAACATATATTTTTTATACATGAGTTTTGAATGAGTACAATGACATTCAAGACATAAGGTAAGTGGATTTCTAGTCTCACTTTTATTTCTGTGAGACTTATGCCTTATTCACCACTTTATTTGTGGTGTATATACTACCCATGAATGTATAATATTATTATTATCCTTAAATTTATGATTATTTACATATTCGTTTTATTATCACTATTTCATGGGGTTTACGGTTCAAAATCTACAAAATCATAAGGTATGTTTTGTCTTAATTTTCCTTCTTTGAGACACATGTTTTGTTATGCACATACATTCTTTTATGAGATGTATATACTAAAATTTGAAATATTTTATCATTAATATACATATTTAATGATATTTTAATCTTTAATTAATGTTATTATATTATTTTTATTGTGAGTCAATGTTTCCAAAGTGGTAATAGTTTATTGCTACAATATCATCATTTATTAGGATTCTTTACGATTATGCTTATATTGATAAACTGTTATGATCCATCTCTCAAGAAAACTCATGAATTTTCTTTTCTTATGTTTATTCCTGATATCCTTATGTATTGGTACAATTTTCCATTATTTTGTACTTAAGATACTTATGAATGTTTTTTAAGAAAATATGACCTTATTTCTCTCATCTGTCGGAAATCTATTTTATTCAAAAACCATGTTTTCCAAAATGTTTTCTGAAAATGTTTTTTTAAATGTTATCTTAGTGTAATTTTTAAGGACAAGGTATTTTAAATTATTTTTGTCATTTTCAAAACTTCTTTATATGTTTTCAAATCTATTTTAAAAGGAAAATTTTTTCAAAAATATTTTATTTTTAAAAAAATGTTTTTCCAAGTAGAAAGGATTTTTTAATCAATAAATGTTTTTAAAAAGATATTTAAAAATTATTTTCTATATAATATGAAATATTTTGGTGTTTCTCATTCCTTTTTAATATTATTATCCAAGGGTTATGTTTATATTCTTTATCTAAATGGTTTATGTTTTGATGGCATGTTGTTTATGAAACTCATTTCTCTTTCCCGAGTTATGTGTTTATGAAACCTATTTATATTTAATGAGTTATATTATTATTAAATCCACTTATTTTCATGATTTATTCATTGATTAAATTATTATAAAACCTATCAATTTTCCACAGGTTAGGATATGATGACATGTTTATGATACTTATTTCATTTCATGGGTTATGGTATGATTGTTTGTGATCTTATGGAATATTTATGTATGATTTAATTATCAGATGGGTGGTAAATATATCTCACTCAAATTCCCTGGGTAAATATTTATATCTGATGAGATATACATGGATGGAATGGGAAGTGAAGTCGATTTAGTGAAGGACTTTTTCCGTTAAGATGGTCTTGGGAGTGAACCTTGACTATTAATATGGTCATGGGAGTGAACAATAACTACCAATATGGTTTGAGGATTGAACCCATTCCACTAATGTTGTCCTCTAATTAATTTGTGACTATAATGGAAATACTTTTATATGCCTATGTGTCTCCAACAAATCCATGTCTTATTCCTATGTTATGATTTTATGGATTATTCTCTTGATTCCCTTATGATTCATGTCTTATGAACTACTAATATGTATGTCATGACTCTTTATTATGATCTTTGATATGAATTATATGATCTTATGATATTATGATCATGTTCTCATACCCTTATGCTCATGATTATGCTTATATATCTCCCTTTATTACCCTTACTGAGTATTTGAGCGCACCCTTCATATGTTTTCTTTCCCCAGGTTATGAAGATATATATTATATATGATGTGTGTAAGATGGGTTATAGTCATAGAGAACCTAGTGGGAGATAATGTAGATCACTCATGTACCAGTGTTTATGTTATCATGTTACCAAAGGCACTAAACTAATACATTCTTTGGGCATTTATTTGTCTAATGTATTAAATATTATGCAAAAGTTATGTAATGTCTATGTATGAGAAGTGAGGTTCTCTATAGTTGGTATCACAGAAAATTTTTAGCTAATATTTGGAAACTAGGATAATAAAACCTTATTGAGATCCCTTAGGATATCTATCAAATGATAAGCCTAAGGATGATTTAAACTATAAGAAAATGTTCTGGAGTTTTATTAAAGGACAGAGTGAGTGGATTCTAAGAAATAAATCCTTATCTAGATACTAAAAGTTGATGTGGATTTAGAATTGATGTAAATAGAGGTAACAACCCTTAAAACACCATATTGATATAGACTCAATTGGTAACTAGTACATGACAATTGGCCTTGTTACACACCAGGTTTGACACAACCAGGGGATATACATTGGGAATTCAAAAACTCTTCACATAGAATCTTAAAGGACTTAAATATAAGTGGCTATGAATAACCTAGGATAAACCAAAGGTGTCATAATTTAAAGAATTTGTAATAATATAGATATCCTATAAGTGGTTTTTCATGATGATATGTTTTCCCACTATTATGATTGTTTCTTACTCTAGTATTTCTGGTTTTAGTCAAAGGAAAAATCCCAAAGGAATAGTGTTAATGCTAAGTGTGATAGAAAATGCAATGATTTTTCCCTTGAGAATTAAAATGTTAAGGGAGATGGAATGAAAAACCTAATTTCTATGATTACATATCTTTCTCAATATATTAATCATTATAAATATACAAATGAGTAATGGAGGTAATAATGTTGTGTTGAGTCCTTCAATAGGAAACGTCCATCTTCTATTAGTGGGTATTCTAATTTGCTTATTGTTGAACCATGGATCAGTACCACTGAAAGGATATGTTCCATTATAAAATATTATAAACATGATAAATTAATTCTATATGTTTGTCATTTAAATGTAAAATAGGCCTAGTGGTGGAGTCTTGTTAGGAATATAAGGAAACAAGATGAAATTGAATCTGTGGATTGGGTTCAGTTCACAAACTTATTTTTCAACAAGTAACTTACTCATATTCTTCAAAAAAATATGGATAAAGAGTTCATTGAGTTAAGAAAAAGTTGTGATAAATCTCTTGGTGCCTATGAGGATAATTTTAGAAGACTTATGAGGTACTCTTCTAGAATTATCATCCAAACTGAATGTAAGGTTGACCAATTATTCAGTGGATTAAATCTAAGTCTCGAAAGGGTGTTATCAATAAGAGACTTTAGTAGCTATGAATATATTATGTATATTACAATCAAGTTTGAAATGAAGTTTGGAGTTACGAATCAATCTCATGGTTTTGAAAAGAAAAGGAACATGGAGTTCAATGGAAAATCTAAAAACCATGGAGATAAGAAGATTAGATTTACTTTATGCTCTAAGTTTGGGTAGAATCATGGAGGAAATTATATAATGCTTTCTAATAAATATTTTAAGTGTGGAAGGAAATGTCATTGGGAATTTAATTTCCAATATTATCAGAAGAAGTTAAATAAAAATGAGAATAAAGAAAAATCTGTACAAAATTCTCCTCCCCCACTTTAGTGCTTAAAGTGTAAAGAGAATGGGCATTATGCTAACCAGCTCCCTAAACCAAAGGATAAGGCTGACGATTGATTTCAACAACCTGTTAAGCCACGGGAAAGGGGGAAATATAGTGTGATCATTGTTTTGGAAGATGGGTGTGATAATGATTTGTTGAAATTCACACTTACCATCCACTCTAGAACTGATAATATCTTATTTGATTCTGTTTATACCCTCTCTTTCATATCTAAATAATTTTCTAAGGTTATCAAGATTCCACCCAAATTATTAGATTTGTAATTTTTAGTGAAAATCCCTAATGATATGATTATTCCATCATAAGTGTATGATTCCTCTCTAGTCTACATTTGTTGGAATGTTCTTCCTACAAATCTTTTCATTCTTCCTCTAGTTGAATTTTATGTCATCTTAGGCATGGTTTTGATTTTTATTCATAAATACCACATAAATTGTTGAGTATTGGAAGTTACATTTGATATTTAAAACCAATATATGATAATCTATCTATGTGATGATAAGTATTAACTTTCTATGGATATTACATCTAGTGTATGGGTATTAATTTCTATTCAAAAGGTGTGTTTATCTTAAATGGTCGGGGAGAAATGTGATATCGATGATATTCCTATTATTAGAGAATATTTGGATGTCTTTCCATAATATTTTTCTATCCTTCCACCAAAATGTGATATTTAGTTCTCAATAGAACTCATACCTGGTTCTACACCGATTTTAAAGACTCCCACTAGAATGACCTAGATTGAGTTGAAAGAAGTAAAAGAAGAAAATGAATCAAAATCAAGATAAGGTATTCATTCAACCAAGTGCGTCACCTTAGAAGAACCTTTACTTTTTGTGAAGAATAAATATGGATAAATGAGATTCTGTATTGAATATCGGGAGTTGAAAAAGATCATGATCAAGAAAAAGTATCTTCTTCTCTGTTTTGATGACTTTTTTTATCAACTTCATAGAGATCAATACTTATTCAAGATTGATCATCATTATAGATATCATCTATTGAGGTATGAGTATGATTATATACCCAATATGGAATTCCATATAATGTATGGACACTATGAATACATATTTATGCCTTTGGGACTTACTAATTCCTCTTCTAGATTCATGGATATGATGAATAGATTTTATTAAAGATTACCATGATTTTGTTGTAGTATTTATATATGATATTATTGTCTATTAAAATAGAATATAAGATAATTAAGAACACTTGATAATTATACTAAAGACCCTAAAGAAGAAGAAACTATAATAAAAATTTACGAATTGTGAATTTTGGATGGAAAAGGATTCATTTTGGGAGAATGTCTCGTGACTATCCTATACTCTGATAGAGTTAACTCAGAAGGGTTCCAAGTTTCTCTTGATAGATGAATATGAGTAAAATTTCAATGAACCGAAGAGAAGGTTAGTCAGGGAACCTATTCTTACATTACCCTATAGTTGATATGGGTTTGAAATCTATATTGATTCATCTAAGAAGGTATTGGGATTTTTTTCTTAAGAAGAATAACATGGTTATATCCTATGCCTCATTAAAATTGAAGATTCACGAGAAAATTTACCCAAATCATGATTTGGATTTATATGCGGTAATATTTTCATTCAATTTTTGAATCCATTTTATTTATAGATAAAATTTTAATATATATACTGATCATAATATTTTAAATTGAATATTCACACAAATGGAGTTAAATATGTTCCAGAGAAGATGCTTAGAGCTAAATAAGGATTTTGATTGCTCAAAAAAATTACCACCTGGGGAAATTGAATAAGGTGGATGATTCTTTGAGTAAGATGGATCATACTTTATTATCCATGATCAGGATCAAGAAAGATCAAATATATCTATATTTTCAAAGGATGGAAATGGAAATATTAAATGAAGGATAAAATTATTATCTATCCTAATTTAATGTTCAACTCTCTATCTATGTGATGATTAAAGAGGTTCATATGAAAGATGTAGACCTGAAAAATAAGATTATAAATGTTCTGGAGTTTATCCTTCATTACGATGGAATGATAGGGTTCAAGAACCATGAATGTGTTCTATCCATACCAGATTTTAAGGATATGTTAGAGGGTTCTAATAGATCTTTATTTTCTATTCATCCTAGATGTTTGAAGATGTATAGAGATTTTAAAGAATACTTATGGTGGGATGGTATGAAGGGGGATATCATATAGTTTGTATCTTGTTGATTGGTGTGTGAGAAAGTTAAGTCTGAAAGAAAAATGTTTAAGGGGATGTTGCATCTGTTACCCATACCAAAATGGAAATAGAATAAAATCACTATGTATTTTTTCGTCAAAATTACCAAAACATCTAAAGGGAATAATTATATTTGGGTGGTATTCAATCACCCTAAAATGTCATCACACTTCATCGTTATCAAATAATACTTCTCTATGGATCGAATTTCTAGGCTATACATTAAGGAAGTGGTAAGGTTTCATGTAGTAACACATTAAATTGTATCTGATCCGGATTCAAAGTTTACTTCCATGTCCAGGAGAATTCTTCTATAACCCCTTAATATAGAATTGATTTTTATCACTAGTTATCATATTTATATAGATGTTCAGTCTAAATGTATAATTCAAACCCTAGAGGATGTGTTGATATCTTTTTCTCTAGATTTCAAAGGTGGTTAATATAAATACCTTCCCCTATTTGATTTTAATTATAACAATATATTTCACTATATAATTTATATTTCTCCTTACAGAGACCTATATAGAATGAAATTTAGAGCTCTAATGTGCTAGAATGATGTTAGATAAATAAATAGATTGGTACCTGAGATAGCTAAAGAAATGGTTGAGAAGTTATGAACCATTCTACATCATGTCAAGGTAGCTAAAAGTTGGAAAAAAATTATGATGATAATCATCAACATGATATAGAATTTTCATTTTGTGAGAATTTATTTCTATGAATCTCTCCCTAGAATAAGGTTAAGAGATTCAAGAGGAAAGGGAAACTAAGACCTAGTTATATCGGTCCCTTTGAAATACTTGATCGTATCGGTAGGGTAGCCTATCACTTGGAACTTACTAAAAATACTTCTCAATTCCAATATGGGTTCTATGTGTCTCTCTTAAGGGTGTACATACCTGACACTTCACATGTACTTAACTCATAGGTCATAACACTGGACCAGAATATTTTATACATGGAATAGCTAGTTGAAATTCCAAATCATATAGAGAAAGTTCAAAGAAAGATGACCACTCACCTAGTAAAAGTTTTGTGGATAAGTCACTAGTCATAGGAAGATACACGAGAACTTGAAGATATTATGACGTTGAATTATCCTCAGTTTGTTTTGTATCATAATGATGAATTTTGAGAGTGAAATTCATTTTATGGGGGATATAATGTAATACACCGAGTTTTTATGAACCTCTTTTTCAAATAAATTAAATTTATTTGGTATCTTATGTTGTATGATACATCAAGTTAAAATATTTTTATATTCTACAACAATTTAATCTGGCCCTAAATGCGATATTGGGTTATCTTGCATCATACGCAACATTGAGTTTCTACAAAACAACATTTTATTATTATTATTTTTTAAGTGAGATAGTTCTAAACTATCCATTAAACTTTTTAATATGAATAATAATAAATAATTTTTAAATAATTTTTATTATTTTTTCATATAAATAAATCATATTTTTAATAAAATATATTTTTTAGGTAAAGTCATTATTTGTTTAAAACATACTATTTTCTCAAAAGAACTGTTTTTTATATAATTCTTTGAAAAATAAAAAAAATTAACATTAGGAACTTTTGAAATTTAATTTGATAAAATAAAATTCTTTTTACAATTTTGAATCTAAAAATTATACTAGGTTTAATTTTATTTATTTTTTTGAAAAGATTTAATTTTGGATGAAAAATGAAAAATACTAAAATCTAATTGAACATTTCTTTTTTGTATAATTTTTTTATATAGTTAAATTATATTTTAATATGGTTTTAAAGTATAATTAGATCAATTTTACATAAATTAATCCAATTTATATCATTATAACGAATGTTATATTGAATTTAGATATAAAAAAATTCAAACTTTTAAATATTTTCTCTTTAAAAACCTACATTCACGAGATGTCTACGGGATTAATTTTAAATTAATTTATGCCACATATATTGTTATAATTTTTAAAAATAGAATAAATATTTTTAATTTGAATAATATATAATTTTTAGTAATTTCAAATTAGTTTTTGACCAAAAATATTAGTGAATGTAATTAAAATTAATTACATCGATTATAGAAAAATGATTTTACCTAGTGGTTAAACTTTAATATTAATAGTGTAAATGAACTAGATACTTGTAAAAAAGAAATTTTCGGCCCATATCTCAACCAAATACTCACTTTTTTCTAATATTTACTATTATTTTAGTTACATGATGCAGGGGATACCTCTCAATAGTGTTTGCCTTTTTATATTTACAAGAATATCACTCCTCCCATATAAAAGAGCCCTCAACCCCTAACTTCTAAACTCCAATCAAGATATTTTAATCTTCCAAACTCTACCCAAATATCCTCCCAAATTCCATCTTTTAATACATGATGGATCAATTTGGGCATAAGTTCAACCAAGGAATCCCTTTGGTGCAAAAAAAATGACTTACCCAAAGAAGAGGTAACATCCTTCCATGAGAACTATTTTTTATTTATTTTTCCACCCCTATATTATTATTAAATTAATATTATATAATAACCAAAATACACTCAGTATGATGATATGATTTTAAATTAATTTTTTTACCTACACTAACACACACTTCCATCAAATGGTACATGCAATCATCGTTCGGGTGTACAACGGACTACCCTCTCGCGAACTGATGCCACTCTTTCTTCCATTACCAACTTTCAAGTTTGGGAGTAATGAAGTAACTAAAATTTTTATATTATATATATGATATTTATGATGTATTTAGGATTTTTTAATTATTATATAACACATCAATTCATTCTTTCCATTTTTTGGGGATATGATAAATCATTTGTGCACATGTGGACTACCGCCTCCTCAAAGCATTATAATTCGTTCACACATTACCTGGAATGCATTAAAAATGGGTTTATTAAACATATATGATATATATGAAATGGTAATTTTATTGTAATGATATTATATTTATACTTAAATTTCATTTATTTTCTTTCTTCCAATATATAAAGAGAACAGAAACAATGTTCATGTGTACGTCCAACCAACTATCTCTGTGAACGGTGTATTTCTTTTTCTATTTATATCATTTATAGATAATTAGAAATACATATTTAATGAATATATATTATATTTATTTAGTTTTTATAATTATTTATACGATGAAATCATGATATAATTAAGAGGTCCAAAAATATAACAAATCAAAAAACATGTAAAAAATAAAGCGGTTATTACCCGAAACGTAACATTAACATGGAAGTGTTAATAAAAATATAATAAAAGATCATAAGAAAATAATATATGGAATTATATATATTAATATTATTATTTTATCAATTTATTGTAAACTTATATTTTTTATTCAGGTGGTCTGAATGAGTGTGATGAGATTCAAGAAATAATGTAAAGATATTTTTTGTATCACTTTTATTTCTACGAGACTTATGCTTTATTCACCACTAATTTCTTTTATGTGGTGTAAATAATTCCCATAAAATTATTATATGATTATTATATTTAAATTTTTGGGTATTTACAAATCCATTTTTTGATCTCTATTTCATGGAGTTTATGGTTCAAAAGTTACCAAATCATAAGGTCATTTATGCCTTAATTTTCCTTATTTGAGACACAAGTTATGTTATTCACCTACAATCTTTTATGAGGTATATATACTAACCTTTTACATATTATATCATGAATATCCTTATTTAATGATATTTCAAGATTAATGTAATTTTATTATCTCATGCGGATTATGAGTTAATGTTACCAAAGTGGTAGTAGTTTACTGTTATAATCTCATCGTTTATCATGATTGTTTATGATTATGCTTCTATTGATGAAATATTCAGAACCACCTCTCAATAACACTTACGAATTTTCTCTTAATCTAGTTATTAATTATATATTCATTTATTTTTACCATCTTTACACTATTGGGTACTTAATATAATTAATAAAGTGTTTTTAGGAGAATCTAACCCTATTTCTCTCTTTGGTCAGAAATCTATTTTATTGAAAAACCATGTATTTAAAAATGTTTTTAATGATATTTTATTCTCATTCTCATGGAAAATAGATTTTAAAATTTATTATTGTTTTCAAATATTACATATACATTTTCAAAGCTATATTTAACGAAAAATGTTTTCAAAATGTTTAATGTTTTAACAAGTGTTTCTCAAAGAAGAAAGGATATTTTCCTGAAGAAAGGTTTTTAAAAAGATAATTCAAAATTAATTTCCATCTAAGATGACATCGGTTGTTGTTACTCATTCCTTTATGAGAATATGATCCAAGGGTACCATTAATATTATTTCTTAGAATGGTTTATGTTTTGATGACATGATGTTTGTGAAACCCATTTCTTTTTCATGGGTTTTCTATTTATAAAACCCATTTATTGTTCACAGGTTATATTATTATGAAACTTGCTTCTTTTTATAGGCTATTATTTGATGAGATGATTATGAAACCTGTATCCTTTTCATAGGTTATGATTTTATGAGATGTTTATTATACTCATTTCATTTCATGGGTTATGATTAGACTGTTTATGATCTTGTGGAACATATATGTATGATTTCATTATGAGATGTGTGGGACCCTTATATACCTCTAATTAGTTGGTTAATGATTTATATCTCATGATATATATATATATGGTTGGAATGGGGAGTGAACTCAATTTAGTAAATGGCGTTATCAGCTAAGTTGGTCTTGTGAGTGAACCTTGAATACTAAGATGGTCATGGGAGTGAATCATGGGTACCAAGATGTTTTGGGTAGTGATCCCATTCCACTAATATGGCCTTGGAATTGATCCTTAACTACTATGGAAATTATTTTATATGATTATGTGTATTCTATAATTCTATATCTTATTCCTATGTTATGGTTTCATGGCTTATGCTCTTGATTCCCTTAAGATTAATGTCTTATAAACTACCAATATTTATGTCATGACTATTGATTATAATCATTCATATGAAGGGTATGATCTTATAATATTATGGTCATGTTATCATACCCTTATTCTCATGATTATTATTTCATATATCTCTTGTTTACCCTTGTTTAGCATTTGATCTCGCCCTTTATAAAGTTTACTTTCCCCAGGTAATGAAGATATGTAGTATGTATGATGTGTCTAAGAAGGGTTCTAATCATAGAGAATCTAGTGGGAGATTATGGCATACCACCTTTTTATTACATAACTTATCATTACATTTTAAAAAAATAGTTTCTTTAATGTTTAGTGTCTTGGAAATAAGGTACATAATACATGAAAACATGAAAACATTATTCTAATCCACTTTAAAGGATTATTCATTTTTTACATGTGAACTTGATATATATTACTAATAACACGAAAATTTTTGTAATGGAATTAGAAATAAGAATATAATAACAATAAGAATGTGAATAATAACTTGAAAATGTGGCTAAAAAATTAATTTTGACATTTTTAATTAAATCACCACGGTTCATTCCCTAGGTGTCATAAATATTACCAATGTTATTCACCAAGGTATTGTAAAACTACTCATCTCTAGAGAATAATTTCTTTACCCAATGCATTGGACTGCTATCTGTTAACACCCTTAATATTTCATTATTTTCATGTGATTCACATAGATCATAATCAAAAATCTCTTAAATAACCCATAGATAATAAAAAAAAATGGGTTTCATATCAAAATCATGGTGTTTTAAAAAGTGTATAAAAACATGATCATTATGTCATTTATAACCCATAGATAGGGAATGAGGGTTTTATGTATGTTAATTCCAGAATCAAATAAATTATTTTTATTTATTTATTAATACCCATATAAATGAAAGATGTTTGGGTATTCACATAAATAAAATAAAATAATTTCATGACAAAAATAGAGATATTTTGGGTCAAAAATTATACATCATAACAGGTATGAAACATGGTTTTATAAAACATTAAAAAAATAGGGGAAAAGAGTATCTGAATCATAAAAGACTCATAATATAGTATCAGGATAGAATAAAATGGAAATGATAACTTGGTATGGAAATTTTAAGTACATACCACATAAAAGAGAACTTAAATGGAAAAAATAAGTTGAGAATTCCCTTACCTTGAATAGTAACTTAAAAAATTCTATGATAGGTACCTTGGGGATTGAGGACTCCTTGGTAGGTAATACTATCAAAGATTTGAGGATAGTGAATTAGGAATTAAATTAAATAATGTAATGGGTGTGTAATGCCCCGACCTCAGTTACCCAGAGTCGGTGCATTATTACATAACATTGGCATGATACAAGGAATCATGTCCAGAAATACCAATCTGTTTAGTAGCCTTGAAAGTACTAGATATATTCCTAAGTTTTACATTACATCATGAAATAAAAACATCAAAAACATTTTTGACTCCTTTTTAACACACTTATACCCTTATCCTATCCATACAGGTCAACCATAAAATACATCTTCACATCCTAGGAAAAATAAAATGTAGAAATGGGTGAGCTCAGATTCTTAGTAAGGATAACAATATAGTGGAAACATTCATAAATATACATAAACTTTTAAGCCAATGTATAAGACTAAAACAAACGCCTTTTAAACTTAAACATCGACCTGACATGGAAAAGATAGAATCAAATAATTTCATTGACCTATTCATATGGATATTCTACTAGTCAAATAATCACATGTAATATCAATATCCACTTTCATAATGATGGAATGAAAAATTCCAGACTTTATAACCACATAGTCAAGGCCTTGTGCCAAGAATAAAAATAATATTTTTTTTCAAGGACTTATGCCAATACAATAGTTTGTCTCATGAGACCTACCGATGCATCGAGGAGTTATAGTGGGCTCTACCTGTTACTTACTAAGTCCAATTCATTCCACATATAAAAAGGTTTAAACATAACATAAACATTTTTATTAAAACTAGAATAAAAAATGTCAATAATGTATCCATAAACCATGAATGGTATAATAATAATACATCCAAATTCAAACATATCACAAAACCTTCAATACAATATGGAATATTTTTATCATAATAAATAAACATAAAAAAATCTTAAAATCCATCAAAGGATTTTGACATAGATGAAATCCAAACTTTTTTAGAGAAATATCTCTTTCTATTTTGAAATAATTTAAAATTCATATAATTATAAAAGAAAACATTTATTTTGAAAATATTTTTAAAATATTGTAAGGGAAGCTTCAATTTTGTTATAATGGCGGAATATAGCTGCACTCGCTGTATAAGTTAAAAAAACATTCTTACCTTAATTTTGTCGAAAAGGTTATAAAATACCTTGTTTGGAAAACGACAGAAAGATTCCTCCAAAAACATATAAGGTAAAATAAGGGTATAAATTAATTTAACCCATTCTCTAGTAAATAGTAAAAATCTTTTGAAATACATTTTTTAAGAAAACACATATGTTGATGATAAATAGATCCTAGTAGATACTTACATAAAAACAACCTCAGATAATAAAGAGATTGTGAAATTAACCCTTAGCCTGTACTTTTCCTTGGTCGAGGGTATGTTAACCTCCTGTATAATATTTAAATCATTGTTATTAAATTATACAAAAACTATATACATAAATATGATTTCATATATGATCCTCTAATATTTCTTTGTTAATAATATTTTAGTAATATCATCGTTTCAGGTGTTAACTAATCTGTTTTCCTTTATATGCTCAGTTTTGTAAGTCATGTATGTTATGGATAGTATGTATTTTATTTATATCATGAATGATGTTAAGTTCTTAAATATTTCTTTTAATCATAAAATTAAAATTATTCTTGAATGATTACGATGGGGAATGAATCTCATTGCGTTCATGGAGACGGTAATCTGTATGTACGCACGAGCGATAATATCATTATATTGATAGTGAAACTGTATGTAATTGAATGGTATAAAATATATAAACAATCAAAAATATGTTATATTTATTATTTACATCAGTTATACTCATTATTATACCCATACAAATAATGAAGTGTTTGAATAACAAACTACACCACGATGTGGAGACGGTAAGTCGTACGTACGCACGTATGGTGACTTTGTCATTCATATGATGGATAGAATAATGAATATGGTTTTACCATTTTTATAATAATGTCACATTATATAGAAGATATTGGAGGTATTATTTTATAATGGAAACAACAAATAAAGAGGAAGTGGATGAAGAAAATAACTTGAAAGGGGTCATGAAATATTTACCTCTTCTTCGGGTTCTTCCTTTTGATTTGATCAAAAGGGCTCTATTGATTGGCTTTCTGGCCAAAGGAAGGCCTCTAGGATGAAGGGAGGAAAGTTGGGAGGATATTTGAGTAGGGTTTGGCCGATACAAATGGCTTTGGAGATGTGAAATTAAGAGAAGGGGAAGTACCCTTTTATAAGAGAGGTGAGGGTCACTTTAGGAAAAGCCTGAAATATTATTTTAGAATAAAATAATTTTCGGTTTTTAATGGCTTCAAAATGATTTATTTCTAGGATAAGGTGGGGATGGGTTGAAAACCTCTCAACCAATAGGTTTTAAATAGTTTTATGTCACTATATTAACCTTATCTTTTTTATTTTACTATTTGTTAAATAGTTTTACATTTACCATGTGGTTTTGTATTTTTATATTATATGGTTAATAAACTTACTATAAACTTCCAAGGTAACCCCAAGTAGTTCATTATTAATATATGTAACTTTATCTAAGTCATTTGGATGAACCTTATATTTTTAGGAATATTATATTAATTAATAATATAGTATTTGTTTTAAAAACTCAATTATGTCAATTTTGACACTATTTAGTATTTGGTTTTTGTGAAAATAATAACAGAATGATTACTTATAAAAAAATTATTTAATCAACCCTAAAATGTAATATTAACCTATAAAATTAGTTTAATTCATCAAAAGTCTCAAATTAAATTTATTTGGATATTTATAATATCAATTATTTTAATCTTTCATTAATAAGGTAATTACTGCATCATCATTGTGTCATAAATAAATTAAATTATTTAACGTATAAAATTTATAAATAAAATACCATTATGTAGTAAATATTTTAACTTTATAATTAGTATTTATTTTAGAATATATATTGTGTGTAACCCTATATTAAAAAGGGTTTAGTTATTAAACATTGAATATAACTCTTTTAACTCTTCTTTAAATAAAATAATAATAAATGTCCTAATCTAATCCTAGTGGAAAAAAGGGGATTATATTTTATTCCTAAGGTTTTTTTTGTCGAATTATACTTATCCAATATAATTAGGACATTTTTTAGGGTAATTATGATATCATTTTTACCTTTAATTACCCTATTTACTTTTAACCGTGGTAAATAAAAGTCAAAAGTTACTATTCAACAAAAATTATTATAATCTTATTGAACCAAATTTTACTTAATGATATTAACTGTGTCTCTCACAATTTTGAAATTCAAATCACAAAAGCCGTAAAATTATGTTTTATACAAATTTGCAAATGCTCCTAGGATGTGGGTAAAGACGGTAAAATGTTCAATAAAATATTTATATATTTAAACTTATTATAAAATGACTCTAATGAATTATATTGAACATATTTTGGTATTATGTATCTATTTTTACCTAAAATAAATTTAAATAAAATAATAAATTATTTAAATAAAAAGTCAGTTTTAACCAATAACGCAGTGTTTTTCACTATTCATAGAAATTGAATGTTTTCAGAAAAATACCAAAAATTCACCCTAATATAATTTTGATATTCTAAATTCAAAAATGAATTAAATTTTGAAAAATAAAATTTATATAATTTCAAAAAGTAGGTATTTCTATTCTTAACGGCTAGTTTGATTGGTCGCGGTGTGTTAGAATCTCGAAGTTTCGTACAATGCAAGTTATTGCATTATTTAAAGGGAAACGTATCGTGGAAGCTTTGGGTGTTACATTATTTCCTAATTCTAATACTTTCATCCTCGAAATTTCTATAATAATACCACACAAAATGATTCGGGTGGTTCTTCACCATAAGTTCCTCTGGTTCCCACGTTGCCTCTTCCATCTTATGGTATCTCCATAGAACTTTTACCAGACGAGTCATCCGCTTTCTCCGCACTTTCTCTCTTGTATCAATAATTTTGACAGGCTCTTCACAATAAGACAGATCAGGTTCCAGTTCAATTTCCTTATAGGTGAGTACATGCATTGGTCCAGGCATGTATTTTCTCAGTAGTGATACGTGGAACACATCATGAACATTCGAGAGACTTGGAGGCATTTCCAAACGATAAGCTGCAACTCCAATTCATTCTAGAATTTCAAAATTTCCAATGTACATGGGACTCAATTTACCCTTCTTACCAAAACGTATAACACCCTTCCATGGAGATACCTTCAAGAAATCATGATCTCCTACCTGAAATTCCAAATATTTCCTTCGGTTATCGACATAGATCTTTTGCCTACTTTGAGCTGCTTTGATGTGGGTTTGGATAACATTCACCTCTTCCATCGTTTCCTCAACATGTTCTGGGACTACGAGTTTTATTTCACCAACATCATCACAACAAGTTGGTGTGTGTCATCTATTTCTATATAACGCTTCACATGGTGCCATCTGAATACTTCAATGGAATCTATTGTTATAGGATAATTCTACCAGAGGTAAATATTGATCCCACATACCTTGAATGTCAAGTTAGAAAGATATCAACATGTCTTCTAATGTTTGAATAGTCCATTATAATTTTCCATCGGTTTGAGGGTGGTAGGCAGTGCTCAAACAAAGATCAGTATCCAGGGCCTTCTGAAGTCTTTTCCAGAATCTTGATGTAAAATGGGGATCACAATCAGAAACAATCGATAGGGGTACTCCTTGAATTCTTACAACTTCATTAATATATATTCTTGGAATATGTTCAAGTGTTAAATATTCTCTTATAGAAAGAAAATGTACTGACTTGGTAAGATGATGAACAATGAACCATATTGCATCATTCCTTCTTGGAGTCTTTGGTAGCCCCATGACAAAGTCCATGGTAATATTATTCCATTTCCAATCAGGTATGGGAAGAGGTTGCATGACCCCTGTATGTTGTTTCCTTCCAGCTTTCACTTGTTGACAAACCATACATCTCGACACAAAATCAGCAATCTCTCTCTTCATGTTTTCCCACCAAAAATGTTCTTTCAAATCTCTATACATATTAGTGCTACCATGGTGTATTTATAAATTAGATCTATGAGCATCATCCAACAATTCCCTTTTTAGATCAGGTATATCGGGAACACAAAGTCTCTTCCCATATTTTAAAATTCCATCTTTATATAAGAAGTCGATCAATCTCTCATCATTCACAGATTTATTTTTCTTCTGAAATTCCTCATCATAAATATGAAAATGTTTTATATTTTCTAGTAAAGATGGTTTGGAAACCATTTGAAAATGAATTGATGTTTCACCTTCCATGGTTATTCCCATATCCATCATTACTAGATCCATTAAAATAGGATCCTTTTCAACTCTCATCTTGTTCAAAACCCGATGATCCTTTCTGTTCAAAGCATCTTCTACCTTATTTTCCTTCCTCGGGTGGTAGTGTATAGTGCAGTCATAATCCTTGAGTAGTTCAATCCATCGCCTTTGCCTCATGTTGAGTTCTTTTTGTGATAAAATATACTTCAAACTTCTGTGATCGGTATAAATCTCACATTTTTCACCATAGAGATAGTGTCTCTATATTTCCAGAGAAAATATTACAGTTGGTAACTCAAGATCATGAGTAGGATAGTTTTTTTCATGAATTTTTAGTTGTCTTGATGCATAGGCAATAACTCTATCATTCTGTATAAGGATAAAACCAAGTCCTTTATTTGAAGTATCACAATAAATAATAAACCCATCATTCCCTAATGGTAGAGTCGAGATAGAAGCATTGACTAATATTCTCCTCAGTTCTTCAAAACATTCTTCACACTCTTTTTTTCAAACAAATTTAACCCCTTTACATGTGATCTTGGTTAATAGGTTAGCCAGCCGGGCCAAATTCTGGACGAAACGTCGATAATAACCTTCTAAACCAATAAAACTCTGTACCTCAGTTATAATCATCGGTGCTGGCCATTCTTGGATTTCCTTGGTCTTTGAAAGATCAACAGATATTCCTTCCTTAGAGACAATATTTCCAAGAAAATAAATATCCGGAAGCCGGAATTTTCACTTACTAAACTTCCCATAAAATTCATTTCTTCTAAGGGTCTTTAGAATACTGTGCAAGTGATTTTCATGATCTTCATAGATTTTAAAGTATACCAAGATATCATCAACAAATACCACTACAAAGTCATCAAGATATTCCTTGAAAACTCTATTCATTAGATCCATGAAGACAAAGGATGCATTATTCAATCCAAAAGGCATTACTATAAACTCGTAATGCCTGTACCTAGTTCAAAATGCTATTTTTGGAATATCTTCCTTCTTCACACACAACTGATGATATCCAGATCGAAGGTCAATCTTTGAAAAATATTGAGCTCCATGAAGTTGGTTAAATAAATCATCAATGTGAGGTAGGGGATACTTGTTCTTTATTTTTATAGTATTGATCTCCCTGTAGTCAATGCACAACCTCATAGATCTGTCTTTCTTCATAACAAAAAGTAAACGGGCTCTCCATTGAGAAACACTAGGGAAAATAAATCCTTTTTTACTCAATTACTCTAGTTGTTTCTTTAGTTACACTAATTGAATAGTGGTCATTCTATAATGGGTCTTGGATATGGGCCTTGAACCAGGAATTAAATCAATGGGAAACTCAATTTCTCATTCTGGAGGATGTCTAAGTAAATCCTCTGGAAACATGTCAACATATTCTTTAACAATAGGAACATCTTATATTAGAACATTATTTTCCACACCAATAGTTATTTCATTCTCTTACTCCCCAATAATTAAATTTAGTAGATCTACTAGGGGTGGATCTATATAAGAATCAGGTGGTGATGTTTCTACTCTAAAGATAAGGTACTCCTTATCATCATCGAAAATTGTAACCTCCTTCTTCTTAAAATAAATTTTCACATCATGGTCTGAAATCCAATCCATTCTGAGGATTATATCAAATTCAATCATGGGTATGATGATTATATCAGCAAATAAAGAACATTTATATGCCCTAATGGGAACCAATTCACAAAACATTTTTACGATGATACTTCCCTTAGGTGTTTTGACTAACAACTCCCTTGTTAAGTCAAATTGAAAATATCTAATTTTCATAGCAAACTGAAAAGATACGCAACAATGCGATGATCTAGAATCAAATAAATAATTGACTAAACTTGAGTAAACCATTAAATTAACTACCACCACATCTTTCGAAGCTTTAACCTCAGCAGTAGTGATCGCATAAGCTTAGCCTTGCTCCCTTGTCCTTTTTTGAGGTAAGTACCCTTGTCACTTAAGACATTCATTTTCATAATGCCCCATTTCTCTACAATTTTGGCATTCAACATTGACATCCTATCTCTTCCACTTGCAATCACGAGCTTGGTGGCCTTCTTCACCATGCTTGTAAAAAAATCTCATTCCCTTCAGGTAAGTACTGGGGTGTTTCTTACCACATTTATTGTAGGATGGATATTCAAATTTTCCCTTCTTCCCCTTATTTCTATTTCCAGAGTGTTCAGAAAATATTTTTTTCTCTTTCTTTTTTTTAAATTCATAAGACTTAAAAAATTACCTTTTTGTCTTGATAGTGCATGAGACAATATCTCTGTATGATGAGAATGATTTTGAGAATAATTCTCGATGGAGAAATGGTTTAACCTATCAAATAATTGATCAATCTTACTCATTGGGTTATGTATATAATCAGCTTCATGCCTTGATAACCTTGTCAAGTTAGCCTCATACTTTGGGAAATTCTCATCCCCCTTTTGCCTCAGACTCAGAAATTTTCTTTCCATATCCGCTCGATGGTCACGAGGAAAGTATTTTTTCAAAAAAAATCTTTAAACTCCCTCCATTCCATGTTCTATACTTCTTCATATTTCTTTGTGTTTTGGATTAATGACCATCATTGATCTGCATCTCCCGTGAGGTGATAAACTACCATGAAAACTTTTTCCCTTTTACTAATCCCCAAAGCACGCAATATTTTCTATAAGGAATTTATCCATTTCTTAGATACTGATGGATTTGTACTCCCATTGAATGTTTGTGGTTTTTGCCTCATTTAGCATTATAACATTTATCCTCCACGTTGTGGATCATGGTGATCCATACGGGTAAGGTTATTATTCATAACTTGAGTGAGTTGTCTAAGTATGGTGATAAGCTAATCAGCACCAGTTGCATCACTAGCTCCACTATAATTATCTTGAGTAGAAGGGAAATCCCTACATATATTACATGGGTTGATACAGTTTCCATTCCTTCCACTGGGTACCATTTCTAAACAATGTCATACACTAGATTAGTTTATGAATCACAATTCATAATTCCAAACATGTAAAACACTTAACATAAATTGAATAGTTTATGGTATAATCCATAATAATAAAAAAGTTTTCTTTGAGGAAGTATATACTCATAAACCCTTCATAATGGTTTTTCAAGAAAAGGAGAATTATCCTCAGAATATCCCCCAGGAGTGTCATAACCAAGAGTGCAGTTAAGACCATTGTCATCCACCAGTTCCTGTTCGATTCTAGCTCAAAGCGGTGTTTTTGGGTTTTACCCCTAGGTACATCTGTTCCAGAGCTGCCTCTACCTGCTTGTATCTAGACAGGGATGTGTTTCTTGGAAAACTCACAAAGTCTCTACAGTGCCAAAATTCTAGGAAGTTCTTCTATACTAATCCTCAAATTCTATCTTATGATAGTGTTCTCTAATTAGATTTCTTCTAAATCTAGTTTCCAAGGTTTACACTAAACTTCCTCTAATACCAACTGTAACGCCCGGACCCCAGTTACCCAAAGTCGATTCATTATTACATAATATTGGCATGAAACAATGAATAATTTCCCAAAATATGGATCAGTTTAGTATCCTTGGAAGTACTAGATACATTCATATGTTTTACATTACATCATGAAATAAAAACATCAACAACATTTTGTCCCCTTTTGAACACAATTGTATCCATAGCCTATCTCTACAGGTCAACCATAAAATACTTCTTCACATCCTAGGAAAAATAAAAAAAATAAAGGGGTGAGATCAGATTCTCAGTAAGGATAACAATATAGCCGAAACATTCATAAGTTAGCATAAACATTTAGGGAAATGTATAAGAATAAAACAAAAGCCTTATAAACTTAAACTTCAGTATGATATGGAAAAGATAAAATCAAATAATTCCATTTACTTATTCACATGGATATTCAACTATTTGAATAATCACAGGTAATATCAATATCCACTTTCATAATGATGGAATGCATAATTCCAGACTTCATAACCATAGAGTCAAGGCCTTGTGCAAATACTACAAATAAGATGTCATCAAGGCCTTGTGTCAAGACACTAGTTTGTCTCCTGAGACCTACTGATGCATCAAGTAGCTATATCAGGCTCCACCCATCACTTACTAAGTCCAACGCATTCCTTATATGAAAAGGATTAAACATAACATAAACATTTGTATTAAAACTAGCATACGAAATGTCAATACATTATCCATAAACCATGAATGGTATAAGAATAACACATCCATAGTCAAACATATCCCAAAACCATCAATACAACATGAAATATTTGTATCATAATTAATCAACTTCATATAAGCTTAAAATCCATCAAAGTATGTTGACATATATGAAATCAAAACTTTTTTAGAGAAATATATTTTTCTATTTTGAAATCATTTAAAAGTAATATATTTATAAAAGAAAACATTTATTTGGAAAATATTATTTTAATCTTGTAATAGAAGCTTCGACAATGATATAATGGCGGAAAATAACCCCACTTTTCGTATAAGTTAAAAAAACATTCTTACCTTAATTTTGTCAAAAAGGTCATAAAGTACCTTGTTTAGAAAACGATGGAAAGATTCCATTAAAAACATATAAGTTCAAATAAGGTTATAAATTAATTTAAACCATTTTCTATTAAATAGTAAAAAAACTGAAATAAATTTTTTAATAAAACATGTATGTGGATGATAAAGAGGTCCCAATAGATACTTACGTAAAAACAACCTCGGATAATAAAGAGATTGTGAAATTAACCCTTACATTGTAATTTTCCCTGGCCGGGGGTACGTTAACCTCATGTATAATAGTTAAATAATTCTTATGAATTTATACAAAAATGATATACATAAATATGATATCATATATGATCCTCTAATAGTTCTTTGTTAATAATATTTTAGTAATATCATCGTTTCAGGTGTTAACTGATCTATTTTACTTCATATGATCTGTTATGTAATCCATGTTTGTTGTGGATAGGATGTATTTTATTCATATTCAGAATGATATTAAGTTCTTAATAATTATTTTTAATCATAAAATGAATATTATTCTTGAATGATTATGATGGGGAATGAATCTCATCGCGTTCATGGAGACGGTAATCCTTACGTACACACGAGCGATAGAATCATTATAATGATAGTGAAATCATATGTTATTGGATGGTATATCATATATAAAGAATAAATAACATTTTATATTTATTATTTATATCATTTATAATCATTATTATACTCATCCAAATATTGATGTGTTTGAATAACAAACTACACCACGACGCAGAGACGGTAAGCCGTACGTACGCACATAGTCATTCATATGATGGATAGAATAATGAATATGGTTGTACCATTTTTATAATAACATCATAATATATATAAGATAATTTAGTTATTATTTTATAATGGAAACCACAAAGAAAGTGGAAGTGGAAGAAGAAAAGAACTTTAAAGGGGTGATGAAATATTTACCTCTTCTTCGGGTTCTTCCTTTTGATTTGATCAAAATGGATACTTAAGTTGGCTTTATGAACAAATTAAGTCCTCTAAGATGAATTGAGGAAATTTTGGAGGATATTTGGTAGGTTTGTGCTGATATAAATGGCTTTGGAGGTGTGAAATTAAGTGAAGGGGAAGTACCCTTTTATAAAAGAGGTGTGGGTCACTTTAGGAAAAGTTTGAAATATTATTTCATAATAAAATTATTTTCGGTTTCTAATGGCTTCAAAATGATTTATGTCTAGGATAACGTAGGTATGGGTCGAAAACCTCTCAACCAATAGGTTTTATATTGGTTTAGTCACTATATTAACCTTATCTTTTAGATTTAACTCTTAGTTAAATAGTTGGACATTTACCATGTCTTTTTGTATTTTTATATTATATGGTTAATAAACTTACTATAAACTTCCAAGAGAACACCAAGTGGTTCATTATTAATATATATATCCTTATCTAAGTACTTTTTCTGATACATAGATTTTTTGGAATATTGTATCAATTAATAATATAGTATTTGTTTTAAAAACACAATTATGTCAATTTCGACACTATTTAGTATTTTGTTTTTGTAAAAAACATAATAACATGATTACTTTGAAAAAAAATTATTTAATCAACCCTAACATGTCCTAATAACCTTTAAAATTATTGGAAGTCATCAAAAGATCCAAATTACATTTATTTGGATATTTATAATATCAATTATTTTAATCTTTCATTGATATGGTAATTATTGCATCATCATTGGGTCATAAATAAATTAATTTATTTAATATATAAATATTATAAATAAAACACCATTATGTTGGAAATATTTTTAGATTTATAATTATTATTTATATTAGAATTTATATTGTGTGTAACCCTATATTAAAAATGGTTTAGTTGTTAAACTTTGAATATAACTCTTTTAACTCTTCTTTAAATAAAATAATAATAAATGTACTAATCTAATCCTAGTGGACCAAAGGGGATAGTATTTTATTCCTAAGGTTTTTTTGGGTCGATTTATACTTATCCAATAGAATTAGGACATGTGTTAGGGTAATTATGATATCATTTTTACCCTTAATTACCCTATTTACTTTTAACCATGGTAAATAAAAGTCAAAAGTTACTATTCACCAAAAAAATCATCTTATTGAACCACATTGTACTAACTTATATGAACCATGTCTCTTGGATTTTTGAAATTCAACTCATAGAAGTGGTAAAATTTAGTTTTATGCAAATTTGCAAATTCTCCTAGGAGATGGGTAAAAGACGGTAAAAAGTTCAATAAAAGTTTTATATATCTAAAATTATTATAAAATAACTCTAATTAATTACATTGAACATATATAGGTATTATGTATCTATTTTGAACTAAAATAAATTTAAATAATATAAATAATTATATAAATAAAAAGTCAGTTTTAACCAATAATGTAGTGTTTTTCACTATTTATCAAAAATTGAAAGTTTTCAGAAAAAAACAAAAAATTCACTCTAAGATAATTTTGATATTATGAATTTAAAAATGAAGTCCATTTTGAGAAATAAAATTTATAAAATTTCAAAAAGTGGGTATTACTATTAATAACAGCTAGTTTGATTGGTCGTGGTGTGTTAGAATCTTGAAGTTGCATACAACGCAAGCTATTGCATTATTCAAAGGGAAACGTACCATGGAATCTTGGGGTGTTATAGGGTGGGTATTTAGAGTAAAAGTGAGGGTGTTTTTTATTAATTTCTAAGGACACATCATTATTGGTATTTGAAAACCCATGCGCTTTTCCATGGTATTTTCCCATGATATTGGCCACTTGGGACCCCTCATATCATATTTTAATGAAAAGAGTCTAATATAATTTTAAATTAAATAATAAATAATTATTATGTCATTAAACACACTGAAAACTCAAAACTATTTTTTTACTATTCATTGAAAAGTAAATCATTTTACTGTTCACTGAAAAATGAAACATTTTATAAAAATCTCATAAATTCACCATATTCTAATGTAGAAGTTATGAACTAAATAATGAAATTTATTTTATCATACAAAATTTCTAAATATTAGAAATTTATCTTTTAACAAAAAAATACTTATTTATTAAAAATAATAGCAAACAGAGAATACATAGTGAATGCATAGTAAAATTTTTGAAAAAAATGAAATTATTTTATCATTTCAAATTAAACATAAGTGTTTTTATAATACAATTTCATTATAATAAGTATTATTTAAAATATCATAGTTTATAATAAACATTTATATCTTTTCAAGCTTCTATAAATTTTGTTCCAAAACAATCAATTTATAAAATTCCATTTTATTATGAAAAACTATTTTTAAAATTGAAATGATGGGAAAATAATTTTATTTACAAACATTGATTATAAATTATTTATTTAAGTCCTTGAAAAATAACCCCTTATAACACCCACATACGACCTAAGGGTAAGGTGTGTGATGGTGATAGAATCTTGGGGTGGATCGGATAACATTTCCTGAGTGGTAATTTCCACCATCTTGAACTTCTCTTAAAGACGATTTTATTCATGATTCAATTGTTGATGCACGACTTGGTCTTGTTATATAGTGATTCCTAGTGATTCTACCTCTCACCCATGTTCTAAAAATGGGATTCGTATGACCATTGTCTAATGGATGAGGCCATCAAATCATCTTTCTACATTAATTATCCATTATTATTTATATTTATAAAAAATAATTATAACATTAAAAATTATTATTGTTTCCAATGGTTATATTAACCAATGGTCATATTAACCAACTATCATATAATGGTCAAAACTTTATGGGAACATTTCATTTATACTTACATATTTTTGTTGATTATGACATAGTAAAAAATACATTTTTAGGAAACAAAATAATATTCAAAAGTTTGGGTCATCATAGAGATAATGTAGCTCACATATTTATTAGTTTTTATGTTTCCATGATTTCAAAGGCACTAAACTAATACGTCTTTGGGAGTCTATTTGTTTAAGGTATTAAATGTTCTAAAAAGGGATTTGATTTCTATGCCTGAGAAGCGAGGGTCGTTAAAAAGTCTTTTATGACATGGAAGTAATCACATAATGTTTTTGAGATATGCATCTTCTTGGTCTTAGAAAGGTATTAATACATATTTGTTAACTATTTCTTGAATATGGATTCTCCAATGACCACTCTCACTCAGAAGGTAATTAAGTTCTTGTGGAATGAAAAATTTTAGAGTTATTTTTTTGATCTGAATTTTATTTTAACTTTTACAGTAGCATTGAATCATCCATAGGTTGGGCAGAGATCTGTGTTATTATTTAATGAATCAAGTTCTAGTTAGGATAATTTTTTATACTTGATGACTACATGGTATCCTATGGCTCCAGACAACTTAATCCACATGATAAAATTCATCAGACCCGTGATCTCAAAATTTTAATTAGGATGCATGTTCGTAAGATTTGGTGGTATTGCCTTTTAAGAGAAATTATTACCTTTTATTCCATCCACAAAATCCTAAGTTATATATACTCTCAAAAATACTAGATCCAACAACAATAGTATTGTTTGGAGTACATAAATTCATTTTAATTCTACATTTCTGACACAGTGGGGAAGGAAAATGTCATCGTTTATTCTTTGAGCCAAAAAATTCTAACCCAGGTTGTGAATGAATCACCATAATAGTGGAACTTGATGGATATTTTTTTACAGTTGAATTTAAGTGACTAGGATGAATAGGACAAGGTTGTATTGAGAAGTGTTCAGTTGACCTCCATACTTCTTGAGATTATTATTTAGTAGCATCATCTTGATAATGAATTCCATATAATTAGGGACTCTTTTTATTATGGTGAAACTATTATTGAATGGAAGTTCTCTTGTAAGGGAATCATTTATTTTTAGAATTTATTGGTTGTTCCTTTGTCTATATAGAGGGAAGTAATGGGGGATGGTCATAATTCTCAATGGTTGTTGTTTCCTAGAACCAAGAAGATATTTTATGATATTTGGGGACAATTTTGGTGGCAATGTATGAGATGATATATCACTGACTTTGTTTTACATTATTATACTTCTAAATAGGTCAAATTCAAGAAAAATATACCTTTAGGTTTTCTTAAACCACTTTCAATACCAACTTGGATGATGGGTGAGATTTCTATGGAAATTGTGGATGGGGTGGTGCATAATCTTTAGAAAAAAATATTATATGCATTGTGAATGATCGGATGACAAAATCCTCTCTTTTATTAGCCATTCTAGATATACTAAAGATGAGGACTTGATACATTTTTATGTGTAGTTGGTTAACAGATTACATAGATTTTATTCTTCTATAGTCTTAGATTGGGATCCCCATTTTACTTATTTATTTTGGAGAGGCCTCTAGGAGACTATTGTATTTTAGGTACATTTGAATGTGGAATATCATATTCCGATAGATGGCTAGATGTAATGATCTATAAAGATTCATGAGGACATGATTCATACCCTTTTCCTATATTTTTGTGGATCTTGGGAAATCCATTGAGATTTTTTTGTTTTATCATAATAATAGTTACCACTATACAATTAAGATCTCCCCTTTTGAGGCCTTGTACATTTTTCCTTGTAAATATCTATTTTCTTTGTTGGATAATGGGGAATTTTCTTCAGTTGGTTCGAGTTTGGTCATGGAAAAAATGAAGATTCAGTTGATTCATCATAGAATGGTTATTTCATAGAGATGGTAAACATCTTAAACTAACTATTTAATGAGACCATTGTAGTTTTTAGCTAGTGAACAAAGAGTTTCACCCATTTTTTGTCCTAGAAAACATTGGAAATATGGGAAGATTGCACCGGGATTTGTGAGACATTTGAGATTGTTGAGAATGTGTGGAAAGTGCCTCACCATTTAGTTATTATACCATAGTTCATATTGAAAAATATTGTGTTCCATGTATGGAACCATCAAAATTATCTTTTTAAACCATCTCATGTCTTAGCTATGAGGGTCTTGATGTTATTCCATCTTTTTCAATGATTGAGAATCTATTCAGGATTTTGGATTTTGAGATAAAGGTACTTCATGGTAGGATGATACCTTTGGTCTATGTGATATGGAATCATGGTTCTGATTCACATGAGACTTGGGAGTGTGAGGTATTGATGAGATAGTGGTGGCCTCGTCCAATTGACCTGGAAACTTCTTGACATGTTTTATTGTGATAGAAAGTGTTTATGATTTGGAGTTATATAATATCATTACTTTATTTCAGGTATTCCTTAACGCTAATTTTTGTATCCTTTATTTTGGGTCTTATTTTAGTGTATTTCTAGGAAAATTTGGAAAAAAATTGAATCCCAAGGGGATGTGCATGGTTGGAACATAGTTAGAGAAACTTGTGTGGTTTTTTTCAAGAAAACCACGTTCCCTATTGCGAGCCACTAGAAGGGGGAGCATGGTTCTTTAAAACAATGTTCTTAGCCCCTCTAAACTATGAAACCTCATATAATGAGGTTTTGAAGGGTTGGCACACTGTTAGAAAAATCATCCACCCTCCCTAGAGAAAATGCGCACCCTACCAATAGGGGCGCATGGTTAGGAGGTGTGGGTTGTAAAAATGGGATTCCCTACCCAAAAAACCAATCACATGAATTATAATTCATAAAAAAATTATTTTGAAAATCCAGAACCCATGATTTATTTTTATAATATCTCTATTCAAACATAACATGTTTTTTTCATAATTGGAGGCTCCCAAGAAGTGATTTTGGCCCCTCCAAACACATTTCATGGGGAATAAAAGATCCAATTAAATATATAATACCTCTTTGTTAATTGATATCCTCTCATGTAGTTCTTCTAATATTTATTTCTCTATTCCTTATATTTTTATAGATGATCATTTAATTTATGGATCTAAACTCTATTTTGTTGGATCTTTAATCTAGGTTGTGTTCTTGACCTCCTATGCCTTGTTATTCATTAGAGAAACCATTGTTGGTGTTTTCTTTGACTGTGTGACTAATGTTCAGTGATTCTATAATTATTATACCTAAAATTGAAACCATAAATTTCGTTATTAAGTTGAAATGAGTTTTTAATTTATTTTAAACCCTTGATTTGAAAGTATTTAATGTAAGATTTTAAAAGGCATGTAATTTTATGAGAAAATATAAATTTTAATGGAATTAAGATGTGGGGAATATTTTTTGGGGAAAATGATGGATTTATTTTGAAATTGATTTAGTTATTGAACCTTGAGATAAATTTCTTCAAGTGATAGTTTATTTTACATGGAATTTTTTTTTGAAAACCACTTTTTTGGTTTTGAAATGAGAAAGGCATGTTGAAAACAAAAAACTGATAAATTGTAATTTAAATTGATTCTGAAAGTTTTATTTTACCATGTTTGATTTAATGATTATTTAAAGCATGTGTTGTCATGGGTAGTTATTGTTAACTAGTACAAGAACTCTAGGACCCTGATTCCTTATAAATAGACTGACAATGACAATCACACTAAACAATTATGACATGACCTCACATGATGAGTTCCCCTATTGGTGTGTATTTTTTATGTTCACAACTCACTAAAGATGATATCATTTTTGAATGGTGTGATAATATTATTAACTGAAATACTAACCTACCATATAGATTTTGTAAATGGTGCTTTTATATGATTTATTTACTTGATTGTACATGCCAATGATTTTTTAAATTATTTATTCATGAAAATTGATTTATATAAATGTTTTATATAAAATATTCATTTATGAAGGTTTTAGTATTTTTTGATATTCTTGTCATATTTTTTATTATAAATCATATTTTGGTTGAAAATATACAAATTAAATGTTATGTCTTATTTTATTTTAACTAATACCATAAATGTTAGATTTTTATGGTATTGATTATGGAATACTTGGTGAGACCTTAATAAGATTTATAGATCCCACCCTACCTTTTCCCTAATGAATTTATAGAATTTATTATGATAGGTCTAAGAAAAAGTAAAACACCACTTGGAGATGGTGGATGTTTTTGATCCTTATGACCTTGGAGTGATGATGGTGATCGGTGGATCTATTGTCTACTTATTACACAAGATATGTTTTTGAGACTTTTTTCTGGTTGACATTATAGTTTCCTTTTGGATGTTTATATATATATTCGAGGTACTATTTTACCTATTTTATTTTGTTACTATATCCCTTTGGGAGTGTTGATAATGCTAACATTTATCTTTTATCTTTTACTCTTTTTGTGGAAAATTTGTTCTCTCCATGATCTTGTATGATACCAGGTGCTAGTCACCAACCCATGGGGATTGGGAATTCCATTCGAGCTATGTCAGAGCATGCTTGGGTATCAGGGTGTAGGGGTATCTAGGATGGTTGGTGACAATTGATATCCGTTAATGGGTTTAAAAAAGTGGATACAAGATTAATCTTATATTAAAATACGCTAATATCCCTGAAAAAGGATAATTTAGTATTAAATTAAACATCACTCAATGCACAAAAAGTGGGTATAACTGCACAACTAGTTTGAAATTATTTATAGTTATCCTTTCAGTGATTCACATTCCCTATATAAAAAATTATTAAATTTTTAAATTTAATTTAATGATATAATATAGAACTTGTTTGGTTAATGAAACTAATAAAAAATGAATTGATAAAACCTATGTTAAACTAATAGAGTAATTTTTTGATCCAATTATATAATAGTTGATCTGAAAGTATCACTGGTTAAAATTATCATTTCATATAATAATAAATCTTAGGATTGAATTTTACTTTTCATATGATCATTTATATAAATTTTCTTAGACATTATCATAATTAAATTTATTTTAGTATTTTTTTTATAAATTGATCTTGAAAATGATGTTGTGAAAGTTATGACTATAAAAACACAAAATGATTACAGATAGATAAGGATGTATATTTAAAAAAAATTAATAATGTCAATATATTCCTATTATAAATTAAAATATGACTTTTTATATTCATACCTAAGAGAGTGATGCGGATAGTGTATCTTAATTCTTATCTTTCTTATGGATACCCTTATTTATTTTCATTCGTGAGTAATATTTGAAATTATAATGATTCAATTTATTTGTGTATGGAGAATTTATAACCCATGGTATTATGACACAATTACTTTCCTTAAATCATATGTCTAATACTCTAATGAATATTTTTTATTCTTTAAATTGAATTTAAATTGATTATGAAATAATTCATAAAAAAATATGAATCAAAATAAAAACATTTTATCCATTTATTGGGTAATATTACAACAAAATTACATTAAACCATGTATTTGATAAATTGTATTCTTATATTTCATGGATGACTATGTACCTTAAAATTTATAAAATACAATGGTAAAATAATTAAAAAAGAAATAATATCATCATAACTAGGAAATAAAGTATATCTTCATCACCCATGAGAACAAACAATAATGAAAAAACCTTATAATGAGAGATAATATTATTATAGGGGAAGGAATGTTTTGAAGTATAAAATGAAAGGGGATGATATGTGTGATTTTATAGGTAAGAATGGAATGAAAGAATGCTTTGAAATAAAGGGAAATATTTTTGTTAGAAATATTATTATCAAAAATATATCCATTGGAAATATGCATGTTGGATATATATATATATATATATATATGGTTAGTATACTAATTTTTTGTATTGTTATAAAAAAATTAAAATAATTTAATTCTAAAATAAAATATAATGAAAAAAAATATATTTGATTATAATATTTATTTAAAAAAATATGGGTTAAATATTATTATTTTTAATATATGATATTATGTATTTATCATCTTCAAGTAAATAATTTATTATCATTGGATTAATGAAATTAAATTTTCAGAATATAGATAAATATTTTTAATGGTATTTTTTGGGGATTATATAATATAGATGTGATATTTTTCATATTAATTTTTTCATTAAATTATTGTGTATTGTAAACTAATATCTACTAATAAATGGTTGTAATATAATTTATTTATAATATAAAAAATAAAATATCTTTACATTCATTTGATAGTTATTACTATGCAAGTTATAAGAATAAAATCATTTTATGCCTAAAAAATTGTTTTTGAAAAACATTTTTATGTGATATGTGTGTTTAAATTAAAATTAAATTTTTATAATCTCTATAAATTTAGTTTAATAAAATTATTTTCAACTTTTAATTAGAATATCAAAATTTTATAATTAATTCATATAAATTTTTAATATATAAATAATTTAAAAATGAAAAAAATAGTTAACGTGGAAAACCAGTTATTATTTAGAAAAGTAGTTTTATAAATGTTGTGTACTTTTTTATAAATAAATTTAACTGATATATTTTAAATGATTATTATATGATTTTTAAAAATATAAAAAATATATTAACCATCATTTATTTTATAATTTATATAAAATAATAATAATAATACTTAATGTATAAAAAGACAAATTTCGACAAAAAAATATATTTCCATATCATATATTTAAATTTAAAAGATAATTTCCCCATCTAAATGAATTTAATTAGATTTAATGGAGTAAAAATTAGGAATCATCATGTCCAAGTTTAGTAATTGGTGTCTTATTATATTTTTAATAAAATATTTTTTACCAAAGCAAAAATTTAATCAAGATTAATAATGGATAAAAGACATCGCTTAATGTGGATCAAATTATTCAAAATTAATATGAAATTAATAAACTCAAAAACACCTTTTATATCTTGAAAATAATACACACGTGTCCCACCAAATATTCCACTCCTAACACACCATACACCTATGAGATTTGATCTTTAACCCTCAAATAATTTTAGTTTCCAAGAAAATGTAATGACCCGGCTTTCGCCAAAAGAGAATACCATTTAGTTTTTGGTTTAAATGCCTTAGAACAACCCTAATAACGATTTATAATAAATCCAAGGAGTTCTCGAGTGCATCAGATGATCATTCAAATCCCTATGCCCCAAAATGGGGAGAATAGATTGGGTCGCATGGTTTGAATAAATCGTGCATCCCAGCCCGCATGGTTTCCCTAAACCATGCGGCTATAGGTAGTGGGAACCCGGGGGCCACATGGTTGTTTTGGAACCACTCAACCTAGTATGCATATATTATCAAGGAGTTTTAAACTCTTGACATATCAATTTTCTTGGGTTTCACTCTACTAGACAAACCATTTGTAAAACCGTGTGAAGTGACCCTGTATAGCTAGGACTGGCGCACGGTTTGACCAACCAAGTTTCCAACCCATGCACACTATAAAATATGGGTGAAATTTCATTTCTACCCCTCTTCAATTATTTTAAATCCCCCATTTCTTTCTTTTCTCTCCATCAACATATTATTCTTCTCCCCTGTCACATAATATCTCCATCTCATCTCAACATAGGTTTTGATCCAACTGCTCCAAATGGACTTTGATTTTTTCACCATAATATCTAATAGAAATCTAGTGGTTTGATCTTAAAAACTATCTAGTCTATTTCATGTTCTTTATTCCATCCATTGTGCTATTTTGGAGTGAGCTCATTTTCCCAATTTTTAGATCATTTGATGGTTTTATCGATTTAATCTAACTTAGCTCGAATCAAACATTAATGGTAGATGAGGGAAACTCTAGAAGGCTAAGGTAGGTGGTCTACATCCTTTTCCACTATTTCATTCCTTTCAATAATTTTTGTTGTTGTGATAATACTTAAACCTTTATGTTGATTCCTCTAATATATTAATTAAATTATTCCAAGTGGTCTCACACATGTATTATGATCCTAACTATAAGAGAATGACCTTTGAGGTTGATTTCCTTGATTCAAACCACCCCAATGGGCATTTTCTACCCCTTATAGGCAAATTAACCCTTTTAATGAAAATTTTCAATCACCTTGGGTGTGCCTTTTCATAATAAATGCCTTACATGAATAATTAATTTGAATTGGGTAAGGATCCATATATTAAACCCTCTTCCCATTTCTTAGATGGAATGGTTGAATTAAATCAATGGGCTAAGTTCTTATTGCTAATCATGATGCCTTAAATGAACCATTGAAATGGGACGGGCTTATCTAATATGACTTTCATGATATAAATTACTAAGATTAGGAAATGGGTCCTCTTTCTTGACATGTTATAATTGTTCTTTGTTTGTTTATCACATTACCTTAGTGTCTAGGGTGAAACAAGGGGTTCCAACTTAAGTACCCATTGGACAGGCTCTTGTGCCTTCTTGATAATGATTTTAATGGTTAATAAGCATATCGGGGGTGACACCAGCTATGTATGGGATGGGATCATCGAGTGTTATCTATTATTACATCTAGATGAGTGACACTGATTCCCTAGGCGAGACCCCTTGGATGGGCTCTTAGGAACGATTGGTTGAACCATGCCTTGAGAGAGACTTTTTCCCTTACATGTACAATCAGGTACAAACTGGGAGGCTAGTACTTGACTTTTTTCACCATGGTTGGAGAGACATGTGGGACTTCATCCTTGGGTCACCACGTATGGACTCCTTATAATTGGTCATATGAGTATCTACTCGAGTGGTACTTGGAAAGTATTTTCAGATTATCATGGATGGGATCATGGTGTCTTGTTATGTTTTATCACATGGTTTTCAAATTGAATTAAAGAAATGGTCACTAAAAGTTATCAATTAAGAAGTGTTTCCTTGGTCCAATAACAATCTTGGGTACATTCCACCCTCTCACAGTTAACTCACCTAGTTTACCATCATAGGTTCTTTTGGTGCAGAATCACCAGTTTAGGCCAAAGTAGGTAATTCAGAGTGTGTCCAAGTAGAGCCCAGTCCAATTCTATTATATTTTTATTTTTGTCTTGTATTTAATTACTATAGAACACATCTTATTTTGTATCACACAAATTAGAAATGCCAAAACGTCGTGGGTGTTAGCCTATTGAGATTGTATCTCACACCCTACTTGGGAACTTTTGGTACTCGAGTAGACTTTAGAGTTGTAGGTATATACAAAGGGAAGAAGCCAGCTTCCAAATATTGATTGACTTTCTTTTTTAGGATAGAGGTTTTGGAGTAGAGGACCAAGCATAAACTCGGGAAGATTGACATAATATTTTTTGTCCTTTTGACTATTTTTTTATCAGGTTTTATATTCATGTATACCCTACCACCAACATAGTAATTTTTTTATAGCCACATGACATAGAATCATCATACTTGTATCTTATTTTTATTCATATTTTGATTATTGTTTAGCTATTTGAATGATTATTTATAATTTTTTATGTTGTTATCTAAGTTTCATTATTTCTTATACTATCTATTTTAATATTATCACATTTTTATATTATTGTGATTCACTCTCATCAATGAGGGAATAGACTCCCCACAAACACACCATAGTCCCTTACTGATAGTCGGAAGCCTCAAGAATTTTGGGAGGTTCACTTGAGGTCTTGCATCCAACTACCTCGGGGCACCATTGAGTGCAATATAGGGTGGGATGATACAAAGTGGTATCAGATATTTCTTTTCCTTTTATCTTACTGTTTGGGTTATACATGAGGCTAGGGAATTGGAATTTCTAATTAACCCTATTCTTGGACACAATTAAACCATGTACAGGGGAACCCAAATTACCTAGGATTGGTAAATGTTGTTATTTATTGTGTTGTTACTATTTCATGGATTTCACTATTGGGTGACTCACTTGGTGTTGTTATTAATATTGATATGATTGATATGTGTTCATTATCCCCAACCTACTGATACTAGGGTGTATCAAATTCTTGCATCATACTAGGAACTCTAAGACAAAATTTTCATGTATTATACAATGCTAGGTGTTTTTAGTAGCATGTTTAGATTTTACCTACTTAGGTGTTTTATTTCATGCTTGTGCATAACCTTTTTAAGGGTCTAATTAATTTGAATTACTTTAGTGTTATACCATGATTCCATTATTTTAGTGTATAATTCACAGGTTTATGTGATTCCCTTGTAATGTAATATCCTCTTATGTTTAATTATCATTCCTTTCTTATATTCGGTGTTTTATTGTTCTCTTCTTAAAGAGTATTTGTTATTCTTATTTTACCCATCTATGCTTATTTAGTATGCTTTGTGATAATTTTAGCATGCCTGAGTGTTTACCATGTTTAGTTAATTTATTAGGGTGCTTATTTTAAATTTATAAGCTTATATGTTTTTTGAGCATGGGATGAACTTTATGGTTGCAATTAAATGGGAGTCAACTTCCATCTTGTAAGGTGTATGGGTGACCTATAAATTGGATAGTGATGACACATAAAAAAACCATTATTGGTTCATTCTATATACTTAAGTTCTACTATATAAATGTTTAAGATAATAAAAAACCTTTTATTTGGAATAAAATGGTTTTAGTTAGATGAAATCCACCCCCAACTTATAACGTGTATGGTCACTTTATAAATTGTGTGTGGAATCCAATAAAACTAAACAATCTTCTATGAGTTTTTATTTATTAGAGATTGACACCTAATATAATATATTTTAACCCTTTATGTTTTTATTTCCTCATTGAGGATTGTATATACGGACTCAGCCTTAAACATTACATAATCTTGGATTAAGTGAATAATAAACATTGAGGATCTTTTCAGGTTTAGAACTTTAGAGAATTAGGCCATAACTATTACATCTCAAAAATTACAAATTAGACACTGCTTCTTAGTTTCCATTTTTTCATAAAATAAAAAACTCTTAAAAAAAGAAACTTGACTAGTTCCATGTTTTAGACAACATGACTTTTTCTTGATCCCATCCTTGACCTTATTCATCTTTAAGTCCTATGAAAACCATTTCAATACTTGGGAGGAGAATAAAAATCTCAATAAGGGTTATAAAATAAGGAAAGGAAATATTATACCATCAATAAATATAAATCAATGAAACCATACTTTTTTATCATAACATACCTTATGAAATCACAAGATTTATGAATAATACATAGAAATCATAAATCATAAAAGGTAACTTGAAACATCCATAAAAAACTTACATTATCACTATCACATAAATATAGGGAGTTACATTTGGAATACCCATCATATTATCCTCCCTAAATCTCTTATGAGAAACTTTATTGTTTACCTCTGTCACATTACCCAATGCATTGGAGAGTTATCTCGGGCTCGCCTGCCCTAGGTTTATCACAAAACCACTCATATATGTAAACAATGCCAAATAACCATAACATATTTATAACATGTAAAACAACCATAAAAGAAAGATAAAATTTCCACATTGGAATCATAATATATCATTTCAGGATATTGACATAATAAATTCTTTATCAACCCATTTTTAAAATCATTTAAAAAATTTAATAAAGATATTTTTGAATCAATGTTTCCCATACCACTTTGAAGCTTTTGAAAGAAATTTTAATTTCAAAACATTCATGTCTATGTAAATAAATCCTTAAAACCATTTTTAAGACATGGAAATTAATGAAATATATTTAAAATAATAAATATTTAAAACATTTAAAATAATATTTTATTTAAAGAGTTCCTAACCAAATGAGAGACGCTTGAATGAAAATAATTGAGGAATAACATTAATCAAAGCTTATAATATCATGAGAATAAAGAGATTCATGATATAATAGGTCAAAGGGGAGAATATACACCATATAAAAGTGAATTGGTGAATACCAATAAATAAGTCTCAAAGGAATGTAAATTGAGACAAAGTCCCCTACAAATATCATATCAATAGATTGAGGACCAATCAATGACATAATTATGTGGGAAAAATAATAAAAAACCTAATATAAGTGGATATTAAGTGTAAAATAATCAGATTTCATTAAGGAATATTCATATCATGAAAATAATCAATAAGTAGAAGATTAACACAAAAAATGGAAATTGGGTTAAGAAGTTCCTTAATAGAAATTCGACAGTATAACGGCATCAAATTAAAATTCAGAAAATGAATTGATGAGATAAAAAAGGGACCCTAATGACATGCACATACAATTTACAACAATAAGGATATTTAAGAACATATCCCAACATAATAAAAGGGAAATTAAAATACATGACATAAAAGAAGTCTTTGACTAAATGAGTACGGTGAAAGGTTCCCTTACCGATTTGGTAACTTACAAAACATACACCCCATGAAGGAAGGATCATAAAATAAGGATTTAAATACCCATAAATTAAATTATATTACCCAAATAATACAATCATGGGCAGTATACACACCACACAAAAGGAAAATAGTGGCAAATATAGCATAAATCTCATGGGAATAAAAAGTGAGATGAAAACCCCTTACCACATTGTAATCAATCAAGTCGTGTGACCAAAAGTTAATAACCACAAAATGAATCGCATAATACCATGAATATAAAAAATAATCATGATAATATATATCAAATAGAAGTACAAAATACACCATATGAAATAAAATAAGTGGTGAACAATGGAAATCTCATGGAATTAAAAGTGAGATATGAAACCCCATACCTCGTGTCCAACTTGACTCGTTCATTCTATAATATCCTGAATAATTAACAAAAGTTAATTTATAATTTATTAAGAACCTTTTTTAACTTTATTATTCCTTTTATATCACTTATTACCATGTTATAATAATTATTCAATCATTTAAGTTGATAATGGTTGTTTTGTTGATATTTGGTACTTGAGTCAAAAATGAACTTCTTATAATTACAAGTTGATTATGTAGTAAAAATTCCATTTTATCCAGAATTATATTCATGATTTTCAAATCATATATATCATATATATCCAGTATATATATGTATTTATAATATTACATAAAATTTGGAGGTAATAAATGAAATGCACCATTCATGGAGACGGTAAGCCGTATGTACGCATGAAAGGTACTTTCATTTATATTTCATATTTAATTGAATGAAATATTAATGAAACATAGGTATATTATAATTAAAGTATAATAACATATATAATTACATTAATTACATCATTTATATGTTCCATGTATGGAATGAACGAGTCATATCACTTTGAGGGGGTCGTAGTCCGCACTACCTCAAATGAAATTATCATACTTACCCATTATGGAAACCATAAAGGTATGATATAAATGAAAAATAAATAAGTATAAAGACAATATAAATATAATATATATTAAATGTAAAAATATTTCCATCTTAATGGCCCCCATAAGAGGTGGTATGAGAATATTAAATAATCATCGTTTTGTGATACCGTATTTCATCACCCACATAAACAGTATGTTATTTACCCATTAAACTGAGGTGTGTGTAAGTTTAGTTTGAAATATTATCATATAAAAAACATAGTATATTGATTATATTGTTTTTTTATAAAATAAAGGAATAAAAAGAGTTTAGGGGGTTGGAGAAGTAAAATAAAAGAAAATAACTTAATAGAATACGTTACCTTTAAATTGGGTAAATCCCTATGGTTTGATCCAAAAGGATTTTTTTTAAGTGCCTTATGCCTAAGGTAAGGCTTATATGTGGAATATTGGAATCTTTAGTGCTTATTTGGGATGATTTTGGACGAGACAAGGGGATTTAGAGGTGTTATTAATTGGTTATAGGTGAGGGATTTTTATAAGGGGGAGGAGGGGCTATTTAGAAAAGTTTGAAAATATTATTTTATTATAAATTTTTTTCAGTTTCTAAAGGACCAAAAATTATTAAAGTTGAATATAAGATGACTATTGTTTTAAATAAAATCATCCAATAAGTATTTTACAGGATTTAGATATTTTTTTACTTTTTATAATCTTATTTATTTAAATAATTCATTAATGAGGCAAACACTGCATCATTATTGTATCATAAATAATTTTATTTATTTGATGTCTAAAAATTATAAATAAAATACCATGATGTATACAATATTATTATCTCTCTAATGAATATTTATAGTCAACTATATCAATTATATAACCCCATATTAAATTTTATTTATCAAAATAATACATGATTATGATATTTTTACTTTTACTTTAAATGAAAAGTTATTAATGTCATTATCTTACCCAGATGGCTTTAAAAGGAAACAAATCTCACCCAAGAATTGATTTGGTCTTCCATGACTCATAAAATAAGATTATTAAAAATTTTTATGTAATTTTATATTATTATAATATTATTTGTACCTTGAATTACCCTATTTACCTTTAACCGCAGTAAATAAAAGTCAAAAGGTATTATTCAACAAAAAATATTTTCATCTTATTGAACCAAATTTTACTTACTAATAACAACCATATATTTTGGATTTCTAAAATTCAATTTGAATAATTGGTAAAATTATATTTAAATGAAAAGGTTGGTTTTTTAACTCCTATTCATTGTTTTCACTATTCATAAAAAATTGAAGGTTTTCAAAAAAAATACCAAAAATTCATTCTGAGCTATATTTGATATTCTGAATTCAAAAATTATTCCTATTTTACCATATTAAAAACATATAAGTTTCATTAATTAATTTAAAATTAATTCCAGTTGTCAAAATAAAAAGGGTGTTTTATTGAAATAATAACTATCAAAAGATTGACACTTGTTTATGTTCAATTTCAAAGTGAAATTGCTTCCAATGACCAAAATTGGATTAAATAAAAATATATAAAATAATTACACTTTAAAACCATTTAAAAAGATAATCTAACAATATAAATAAATTAGATTAAAAGTCAGTTTGGAATTAAAATGCAGTATTTTTCACTATACATTAAAAATTGAACTTTATCAGAAAAATATCAAAAATTTACCCAAAGTAAAAAATTTATGTCACGATTCTAAAGAAGAAGTTTATTTTTTTCAAATAGAAAATATAAAAGTGGCCAAAACTATATTTAAAGATTCTTCACCATCAAAAGGTGTTAAATCGACATTTTAAATAATATTAGAGTATTTATGCTTAAAATTAGATTCATTCACATTTTAAGCCTCTAAATTTTATTAGATAAATGTAAAAACATTAAAAAAACATGTATAATCATAATATGTTATTTCTATTAATTCCCTCTAATAAAACGTCTAGACGTTAACTACCGTTTAAAATAATAATATTATATTATTATTATTTTCAATCTGACTCAGTATTGTGTGCAACATAAGACTTCGGAGAAACTCATTGTTGAGTGTTAGTTACACCATTGAATATTGTATACCCTTCAAAATATAAACAATATTTAATTCAAAAAATATTAATTAATATGAAAATTTTATATTCTTTATTTTCTTGGGATGTTACATCCTCCCCCCTTTTGGAAATTTCGTCCTTGCAATTTTAAAATTGGGCTTGGAAACTTCATTGAAAGTCCCACATTGTAAAAATATTAAATAAAAGTATCACTTTAAAAAAAATAAAGATAATTAAAATGTTCACCCAAGATAAACCATAATTTGATTCCATGAAAACATGGATATAGAGTAGAATCTATGTTTCAAGTTCTGATGGAAAGTGATAGAAAATCTGATTAGGAGAAAGTTAACAACAAGAAAACCACAAATTTGTGATGGGTTAAACGGTTATTGGTTTCCTAGTAGGAAAAGTAAACGGACAATGTTATTTTTAAGTTCCTTTTAATAAATTTGGAGAATTTAATTATCATATTGAATAATAACATAAGGAAACTTACTTACTAACCATGTAGACTTTCATTATTTACAATCTTTCTACCACAAACTCATCTTTTCTCCGAACGATGAGTATTCCATATGACTTGGTCACATAAAAAGTACTAGAATAAACTTCTAGAGAATAAAATGATCCACAAAAAATAAACTATATATTTACCCTATCATAATACATTAACCAGAACTATTTAGTATGAGATCAGATAATCCTCAAAAGGATAGTCCTTTATAAAAAGAAATACTACTCTTAATCTCCAAAATTCAAAAAAAATTACCCAACGTTCAAGAAATACCATTCAATATATAAGTGTCCTTAAATTTCATTAAAATATTCCAAACTAAGATTGAAACCCAAAACACAGAAGGATTTAATCCCATAGTCTTCCACAGTAAATCTTAACATTTATCTCCAAAAACATTTCAAAACATTGTATGAGCATAAAAATATTAGTAAGGGTTGTAAAATAAGGAAATAAAAAATTATCCCATCAATAAATACAAATCAATGAAACCATGATTTTTAATCATAACATACATTATGAAATCACGTGATTTATGAATAATATACAGAAATCATAAACCATAAATTGAACTTGTTGAATCCATAACATAATTACGTTGTATCTTTCACGGCTACATAGGAAGTTACATTTGGAATACCCATCACATTATATTCTCTAAATCTATTAGAAGAAACATTATCATTTACCTATGTCATGTTACGCAATGCATTGGAGAGCTATCTTGGGCTCACCCGCCCTAGGTTTATTAGGGAACCACCCGTATATGTAAACATTTCCCAATAAACATAACATATTCATAACACATAGAACAAGTATAAATGAAAGATAAAATTTCAACATTACAACCACAATATATCATTTCATGATATTGAAATAATCAATGCTTTATCAAACCATTTTCAAAACCATTTAAATTTTTTTAATAAAGATATTTTTGAATCAAAGTGTCCCATACCACTTTGAAGATTTTGAAAGAAATTTTAAATTTCAAAAAATTCATGTCCATGTAAATAAATCCTTAAAACCATTTTTAAAACAAGTACATTAATGAAATATATTTATAAGAATAAATCTTTAAAACATTTTAAACAATATTTTAGTTAAAGAGTTCTTAACCAAATGAGAGATGATTGAATACAAATAATTGAGGAATAAAATTAATCAAATATTATAATATCATGAGAATAAAGGTAGTTCATGATATAATATTTCAAAGGGAATTATATACAACATATAAAATTGAATTTGTGTATAACAATAAATAAGTCTCAATGGAATGTAAATTGAGACAAAGTCCCTTGCAAAGATCATATCCATAGATTAAGGACAAATCAATGACATAATTATGTGTCACGAATAATAATACACCCAAAATAAGTGGATATTAAGTGTAAAATAATCATATTTAATTCAAACATATTCATATCATGACAATAATCAAGAAGTATAAGATTAACCCAAAAAATGGAAATTGGGTTTAGAAGTTCCTTTATAGAAATTCGATAGCCTAACAACTTCACTTTAAAATTCAGAAAACGAATTATTGAGAGAAAAAAGGGTCTCTCATCACATGGAAATAAAATTTATAGTAATAAATATATATAATAACATATCCCAGCACAATAAAATGGAAATTAAAATACATGACATAAAATAAGTCTTTGACTGAATGAGTGTGGTGAAAGGTTCCCTTACCGATTTGGTAACTTACAAAACATACACCCCATGAAGGAAGGATCATAAAATGAAGATGTAAATAACCATAAATTAAACTATATTACACAAATAATACAATCATGAGAAGTACATACACCTCACAAAATAAAAATAGTGGCAAAGATAGCACAAATATCATGGTAATAAAAGTGAGATGAAAACCCCTTACCACATTGTAATCAATCAAGTCATATGACCAAAAGTTAATAATCACCAAATTAATCACATAATAACATGAATATAAATATAATAATGGTAATATATATCAAATGGCAGTACACAATACACCACATGCAATAAATAAGTGGCGAATAATGGAAATCTCACTGAATTAAATGTGAGATAAGAAACCCCTTACCTCGTGTCCGACTTGACCCGTTCGTTCTTTAATATCATGAATAATAAAATAAAGTTAATTTCTACTTGATTAATAACCTCTTTAAAGTTTATTATTCCTTTTATATCACTTAGTACTATGTTTTAAAAATTATGCAATCATTTAAGTTAATAATGGCTGTTTTGTCGATATTTGGTACTTGAGTCAAAAAATGAACTTATAATTACAAGTTGTTCATGTGGTCAAAAGTCCATTATATAAAAAATAATATTCATGATTTAGATATAATATATATCAAGTATATATATGTATTTATAATAGTATATAACATTTGGAGGTAAGGAATGAAATGCAACATTAATGGAGACGGTAAGTTGTACGTACGCATGAACACAACTTTCATTTCTATTTCATATTTAATAAAATGAAAAATTAATTATAAATAGGTATATTATAATTCCAGTGTAATATCATATATAATTTCATTAATTACATCCTTTATATGTTATATGTATGGAATGAACGAGTCACATCACTTTGAGGGGGCGATAGTTCACACTTCCGCAAAGAAATTATTGTATTTACCCATTATGGAAACCATAAAGGTATGATTAAAATAAAAAATACAGAAGTATAGAGACAATATAAATATAATATATATTAAATTTAAATACATTTCCATCTTAATGGCAGTCATAAGAGGTGGTTGGAGAATATTTAACAATTATCGTTTCGTGAGGCAGTAGTTCACCATCCACAGAAACAATATGTTCTATACCCATTAGACGGAGGTGTGTGTAAGTTTAGTTCGAATACATCTCCTATAAATAACCTAGTATATTGAGTATAAAGTTATTGTTATAAAATAAAGTAATAAAAAAAGTTTATGCGGTTGTAGAAGTAAAATAAAAGAAAAGAACTTAAGAGAAGATGTTACCTTTAAATCATGTAACACCCTTTGGTTTGAACCAAAAAGATTTATTGAAGTGCCTTTTGATTAAGGTAATACTTCTAGGTAGAGGAGAGGGATCTTGATAGCTTATTTTTTCATAGGTTGAATGATACGAGGGGCATCATAGGTGTGAGTAATGGGTTATAGATGAGGGCTTTTTATAAGGGGGAGGAGGGGATCTTTAGGAAAGTTTGAAAATATTATTTTATTATATAATGATTTTCAGTTTCTAAAGGTCCAAAACTTATTAAAGTAAAATATAAGATTACTCTTATTTGAAATAAAATAATCCAATAATAAATGGACATATTTTGGATATTGTTTTAATTTTTATAATATTATTCATTTAAATCATTCATTAATGACGTAAACAATGCATCATTATTATGTCATAAATAATTTTATTTATTTGTTTTCTAAATATTATAAATAAAAAACCATGATTTAGGTAACATTATTCTCTTTATAATGAATATTTATTGTCAAATATATCAATTGTATAACCCCACATTAATTTTTTTTATCAAAACAATACATGTTTATGATATTTTTACTTTTACTTTAATAAAAAAGTTGTTGATGTCATTATATTACCCAAATGGGTTTCAAAGGCCAAAAATCTCACCCAAGGATTTTATTGGTCGGCCATGACTCATCCAATAAGGTTTGGACAAGTTTATGGTAACTTTATATTATTATAATATTATTTTTACCTTGAATTACCCTATTTACCTTTAACCGTGGTAAACAAAAGTCAAAAGTTACTATTCACCAAATAATATTTTCATCTTATTGAACCACATTTTACTTACTGATAACAACCATGTATTTCAGATTTTTAAAATTCAATTCACATAAGCTGTAAAATTTCATTTAAATGAAAAATTCACTTTTTTAACTACTACTGAGTGTTTTCACTATTCATAAAAAATTGTAGGTTTTCAAAAAAATACCAAAAATTCAGCCTATGATATATTTGATATTATGAATTCAAAACTGATGCCTATTTTACCAAATTTAAAACATATAATTTGAATTAATTAATTTAAAATTAATTCCATTTGTTAAAACAAAAGGCGTGTTTTTAAGAAATAATAACTATCAAAAGATTGACACTTGTTTATGTCCACTTTCAAAGTGAAATTACTTACAATGACCAAAATTGGATTAAATGGTAAAAATATAATCTAATTATACATTAAAACCATTTAAAAATATAATCTATCCATATAAATAAATTATATTAAAAGGTAGTTTTGAATTAAAATGAAGTATTTTTACTATTCATTAAAAAATGAACTTTATGAGAAAAATACCAAAAATTTACCCAAAAAAAAGTTTTATGTCCCAATTCTAAATAAGAATCTTATTTTTTTCAAATATAAAATATAAAAGTTACCAAATCTAGATTTAAAGTGGGTTCGCCATCAAAAGGAAATAAATAGACCTTTTAAAGAATATTAGAGTATTTATGCTTAAAATTAGAGTCAGTCATATTTTAAGCCACTAAATTTTATTGGATAAATTTAAAAACATTTAACAAACATTTATAATCATAATATGGTTAGTTTTGTTCATTCTCTCTAGTAAAACGGCTAGACGTCAACTACTATTTAAAATAATAATATTATATTATTATTATTTTTCAATATGACTCAGCATTTTGTGAAACATAAGACTTCGAAGAAACCCATTGTTGTGTATCAGGTACACCATTGAATATAAAATCCTCTTTAAAAATAAAATTAATATTTAATTCAAAAAATATTAATAAATATAAAAATGTCCCATTCCTTATTTTCCTAGGATGTTAAATTTTAACTCTATTGATTGGGCTTAATGACACGTGTGGCTAATTATATAAATGAATAGTAGATCCAAGTAGGTCATTTGGGTCATTTTTTTAATGAAATGAACAAGATATAGGTGTTTTTTAAACAAAACTATAAAAGTTCATGTTCCTTTTAGTTGAACCTAAAATTTCTTAGTGGTACCCACATAGGTCGCCTTTTATTTTTTGTATTCTTTAGTACTAAACGTCATAGGGGTGTTCTTATACCTTATATTGAGGTGCACTTTAAATATTCCATGGATAACCATATGGATTGGCATATAAATTTAAAGTGGAAACCCATCTAACCTAACCTATTAAATTAATATAAGACATTTTGTTTTTCTGTGAGATGTTTCTGGTGTAAGGATTTATAAATCAACAAATGATGTTTAAAAATGGGTTCACATGATAAAATGGCCTAATTATAGAGGTAAGATAATAAATGAAGATTTTTGAAGGAAAAATAATATAACATTCCTTTTTCCCTTATGGAATTTTCTAAATAGAGTGCCAACTCATGTCATTTTACAGTAGGTATCTGATGTTTTAAAACTAATCCTATAAAATTTATGATTTTAAATGTAAATAAATTAACTGACTCAAAAAAACATATGGTTTGTTTCTATTATTTTTAATCCTCTTGTATGGGTTGTTAAAATCCCTTCTATGTTTTCCTTGAGTTCTGCCTTAAAATGGGAGTGTAAACATTTCCCATAGGCCCTTCCTCCTATAGATCGATCCCACGTGATTACTTCTTTAGCCTAATGACATTTTCCATCATGATACATTGGTAAGGTAAAATCTTCCCTTTCTTATAAGGGGATAGTCGTTGTGGGTATCACCCTCCAATGGAGGAACCCTTTCTGATTGCTTTTGAACAATTTCAATTGTGAGGTATCATTCAGGTATCATTATCCGTTTATGACTCTTAGATTCCAAAACAAAACATTTTGTTTGATGGGTGGTCATGTGTTGTTTTAACCTTTTCTTTGAGGGTGAGAATTTTGAAATTCTCAATTTATGTAGGGTAGATATTCCAAGGGAATGTCCTTCCAATCAGTAGATCATTTGACTCTTCCTTTCATTATTTTTTATTTTCGAGTGACTCATGAGGTTGTTAACTTGTTCTATATCCTTATAGACTAATGCACATTAGAGGTAAATCTTCGTGTGGTACATCAGATGCTAAAATTCAAAGGTCTAATAATCATATTTATAGTATCATGGAAATTATGTTTTCTCTTGTAATCTAAGAGTAGTATGTTTTGATATACGTGGTACGCATCATCTTGTTAAATTGTTTCATGAACCATTTAAGATTATTGGTACTCGTTCAAGCCTTGATCTATTATTATTTTAACACTAGTCGGTTCTAGATTAGAGTGACCTAGGAATTAATAATTCTAGACTCGACCAAATGATTGGGATGAAAATAAAAGAGCATCATGTGTTTGAAACATTGGTCAGTCGTTACATCTAAATTTATGGTGCATGTGGATGCAATGTAAAAGGAGAGTAACTTATATATCTAAAAGTAGTTATAATCTAGTGCGCATTAAGTGGTTGATTTCTTTATCTTTCTTGGTTTATCTTTTATAAAGTGTGATGAACACCTTTATGATCCAGAATATGTGGTCGATGGAGTGTGTGTCGTAGGATGAGACCCCTTATTAAAAATATCCAATGACTATGACACTCATTAGATGTGGAGAATCACTTTAATATTAGTTGTGTGTATCATCCAAGTAAAATTAATACAACCAATAATATCCTTTTTGAGTTTTTATTTTATTATCTTGAATTCCCTTATGAGTAGAAATATTTCATTTCAGATAGTGTTATCTTGAGAGAGCCATGATGTGGTGCTTGGATGTATGCAAAACCTTTAAAGAATCCATTAGTCATGGATAGACTTTGGTGGTTAAATAAAAAATATACCATGTGATGCCCCACGTAGTATGGGTCCAGTGATTGGGTAGTAGTAGCGCATCAGTAGGTGAAGCCGAATCCATCTAGTGGATGTCAGTCTGAGGGTTTGACTAAACTTTTAAATGTACATTCTAGTATGGTTGGTTTGAAACCATGATGACCACCTAAACTTGGATATGTCAGGGGGTGTCTTCTGTATTTTGGGTAATCTTATTATCCTCTCAGTGTACCAGGTCTGAATGAAGATTTTCTCCCCTATTCTAATGTCATCAGTGGACACTAAGAGAGCATCAGTTATATGTCATGATATGTTTTAAAATTTGTTGGGATTAATGGGTTGAATCTATTAGAGTGTGATCCAGAAGAATGTGTGTCCTTAAAGTCTTGGTTAGTTATTATTCATGCATGGGTTACCAAGTAGGAATTCCATGGTGGGGCTCACAGACACCAGTTTTTTCCCTTTGACTTGATCATTAGGTGGCTTCTTCTTTCAGGTCAATCAGTGTTCTTCTTATGTGGACATTTAGAGTTGTAATGATATCTCACCTGTAATTGTTGAGTGCATAATTCATTGGATGAGATCCTTGGACACAATTTGTTGACTCAAAGGTTATCCCATACATTATATATGCCCATATAGGATTTTATGTTTGTAACAATCAATGTATAATGGCTCGTCTATACTCTATTATCATGCTGAGTCAAGCCATTTAAAATGAATATTGGGATAGATATGTCACCGGAAAGATGATTACTGACTTCGATGGATGTTCTCAGAGAAATTTCAAGTTCCCTTCATCTAAAGGTCATCGAGCCTAGTTTTTAAAATGCACTTATTTATTAAGATATGTGCCATGAGGATGGTCAACTAGGGATGATATGACTTGATACCAATCTCTCTGTTGTATTCGATCAAAGATGAACTTTTGAATGACTCGTTATTAGGTAAGACAGGTTCAATGTATGTGTCAATCGTATTTTTTCATGTAAAGGGTAGCACAATCAATTTAAATGGGTTCAATTTGGAATTCTCTCTCTATAGGATCATGTATCTTATCATGAGGGTCATTGGAATGATATGGAAACATCATGAAAGGAAATTCCAATGGTAGAGATACCTTGACTCGAAGTTTATTTGTAAATGTTATAACCCTGTTGTGTAGGAGACGATGATGTGATCATGTCTTAGGTTGAGTGATCATGGGCAAGCTTAGGAACAAGTGTTTGTCTTGGGGTTTCTATGGATTTTGTTTCATGTGTTAAGGTGAATCTCAAAAGGTGAATTGGTCATTTGGAAATTAAATGCTTTTGTTAGAATGAGACTCCCTGACACAAGTATAAAGAGTGATGTTCTCTTCATTTCCCCAAGGCTTCTTGGGGATGATAATTTTTAAGATGGGGAGGTTGTAACATCTCGGCTTTCACCAAAGGTGATAACCATTTAGTTTTTTGTTTAAATTCCTTATGACACCACTAATAATGATTCTTAATCAAGTCAAGGAGTTCTTGGGTGCGTATGGGGCTTGTTCGGAGCTCAGAGACCCAAAATGGGGAGAAAAGACTGGGCCACACTGTTAGGATAAACCATGCCACCCAGCCTGCACAGTTTCCCTAAACCATGCGACTACAGACATTGGACACTTGGGGTTCATACCGTTTTTCTACAACCATGCAACCTGGGGTTCATGGAAATGAAATCCATATTCAATTATTGATATATTGGATTTTTACATTTTTCACAAAGTTAGAAAAACTTTGAGGAAAACCACGCAATGCAACCCTTATAGCAGTGACTGGAACACGATAGGCACATGATTTGGACAATAGCGTTTCCAAATCATGTGTAGTATAAAATATGGGTGAAATTACATTTTTAACCCTCTTAAATGATTTTAAATCCTCCATTTCTTTCTTTTCTCTCCTCTAGTGGATTCTTATGCTCCTCCCATGTATAAGAGCTCCATATCCTCTCAATATAGGTTTTGATTCAACTCCTCCAAACTTACTCTGATTTATTCACCGTCAGAACCAATCAAAAGATGTAGTTATAATATTTAATCATATCTAGTATATTTCATGTTCTTTATTCTATCAGTTTTTCTATTTTGGTTCAAGATCATTTTCCCCATTTTCAGGGTATTTGATAGTTTCACCGATTTCATCCAACCAAGCTCAAATAAAAGGTTTACAGTAGATGAGGGTAGTGCTATGATGCTAAGGTAGATGGTTTACATCCTTTCCCACCATTTAATTTCATTCTATAATTTTTGTTGTTGTGATTCTAATTAATCCTTTCTAGATATGTCTCCAATATATTAATTAAATTAATCCAGGTGGTCTCGCATTTGTATTAAGATCATAATTAGAGTTGAATCACCTTTGAGGTTGATTTTATTTAATCTTACCCATCCAATGGGTGTGTTATAACCCTTATGTCCAAATTTCCCCTTTTTAAAATGTTTTTCAAACACCCTTGGGTGTGCCTTTTCGTAATGAATTCCTTAATTGGTTTATTCATTTGAATTGGGTAACGATCCATATATTAAACCCTATAGCAAAGCATTAAATAAAATGTTTGACTTAAATAAATGGTATAAGGGCTAAATGATAAGCCTCATTCCTTTAATGTACAGTTAAAATGGGAAGGTCTTGACTAATATGACATTCATGTTATAAATTCTCGAGCTTATGAAATGGCCCCTCATTCTAGACATGTTATAATTGTTCTTTTTTTATCACTTAACCTTAGTGGAGAGGGTGAAATAAGGGGTTCCGACTTAAGGAATCATTGGATGGGAGGATCTATTTGAGCATTATCTATTTTTACCTATAGACGAGTGACACCAGTTCCCCCGGGAAGACCCCTTGAATGGTCTTAGAGACATGATTGGTTTAAACATGCCTTGATAGAGACATGGTCTTATATGTGTGATACCAGGTATGGACATGGAGTATAGTGCATGAAATTTCTCACCCAGCTTGGTGTGACACATGGGACTTCATCATTGCATCACCATGTACGGATTCTTTGGAATTGGTCATATGAGGATCCCCTCGAGCGATACATGGAACGTATTTTTGTATTTCTATGGATAAGCTAAGGGTATCTCATTATGTTTTATAAAGTGGTTTTAAAATTTTATTAAAGAAAAGGTAACTTGATGTTTTCAAATAAGAAGTGTTTCCTTGGTATTAAAAATGTATGGACATGTCCTCAAAGCTCAACCATACGCTTGGGGATTTTCCACCCTTTCAAAAATTTTCACCCATTTCACCATCACAGGTTCATTTGGTTCAAACTCACCATATTAAGTCGAATCAAGTAATTGGGAGGGTTTTCAAGTGGAACCATGTCCAATGGTTTTATTTAATTATTTCTATCTTGCATTTAATTACTATGGAACCCTCATTATTTTGTATCACATGAATTGGAAAGGCCAAGAAACTATGGGTACCGGCCTACTAAGATTATATCTCACACCCTACTTGGGAACCTTTAGTACCCAAATGGACTTTATGGTTGCAAGTATATAAAAAGGGAAGCATCCAGCTTCCAATTATTGATTTACTTTCTTTTCTAGGATTGGGTTTTTGTAGTAGAGGACCTAGGCTATGATCAAGATACTAGACATAAAAATTTTGGAGTTTTTTATTTTTTATTAATTTTTTTATATTATTATATCCCCTACCCCCAACATAGTTATTTCTGTATAGCCACATGACATAGCATCATAATACTTGTATATGGTTGTTATTCATACTTTTCTTATTGTTTATCTAGTTGTATTTTTATTTTTTATTTTTTATTTTACTATCTGATTATATTTATTTCTTCTAATATGTCTTATTATATTTTCACATTTTTATATTTATTCACTCCACTATAATCTATGAGGGTGTATTCTCCCCATTAACACTCCATAGGCCCTCGTTTCAGGTCAGCAACCTCTAGAATTTGGGGAGGTGTGCTTGATGTCTTGTGGCCAACTAACTTGGGGAACTGTTGATTGGTATTTTTAGTGGGATTCTATAGAAAAGACCCTCTTTTCCACTAAAAATAGAGTGCATCTATACCTACTTAAATCCACACAACTCCTTTACAATTTTCTTAAACCCCTACTGGTTTTATCACTCATGGAAGCCTCTTAAACATTTGGAATACCTTGGTTTCAAGAAAATTCCTTAATTCCTCTATTTTCAAGATTTCATTCAAGATAAGATTCAAGACCCTAAGAAGGTTAAATTAGTTTCGTGAAATTTAGGAGTAATGGTGACAATTTCTCTCTTCTAAATTTTTAATCATTAAGACATATTACAAGTTTAACCATTGTATTATTTTTTTGGTGTATATAATGCCCAATTGATGAATTTTTTATAACTTTCATGATATTAATGGAATTTTTAAATCCATCAAATTTTATCCTTCTCAAGGTATTTTCATTCGGGTGTTGTGGAATTGGGAAGGTTTTTCATTCCAATGTAATTTTTAATCATGATTTTCCATGGATGAATTCCCATATAGGGATTATGTTTGTCCATTATCTCTAAAACTGCATCCATTATCTTCCCTTTTGGTTGTTATTTGAGTTTTACATGTTTTCTCAGCATTAAATTTACTTTCATAAATAATTTACCTGATGTGATTCATATATTTGAAACCAAACCCACAACATTTTTTAAATTAAGAATCATCCCCATCAACGACCATATTCATAAAATAATTTTATGGATTTTATTATCTTAGTTGAAATATTTGATCAAGGTCATTTTATACTATTTTAAATTTTTTGAACAATTACCGAAAGGAATTTTTTATGTTTTACACATGGTTCACTTTTATCAACAATGTGAAATTAATTTCATTTTAACATTTTTTATGTGAACAAATTCTTATACCGTTATAGCCTATTCATTTTTATGAATATTTCTTTCAAGGTTATTAAAAGTATTTACTAAATAATAAAAATTATTAATTATATTAAAAAATGGGCATCACTTCTTTTATTTCAAAGGTATAGGTCCAATAATCCTAAAATGGTGTTTTTAGTCTATTTGAACAGGCATTAATGTTCTTTATGTTACACTAGGGATACGTTCTTATGCTATTGTCTACCATTTTTCTCCTGGTGGATTATAAAATGTGTTATGGATTTTTATATGAAACTATCCAATTTTCTTTGGGTAAATTATGTTATGTTTGACGTATGAATTCTTTATTTTCTCTTAGAACATATATATGTGTGTGTGTGTGTGGTATTTATTATGAGATGGGTAGACTGTGAATCATATTTATCCCCAATGAGTTGGGTAATTTTTATATCTTGGGTGACAATTATGGGGGAAATAATGTGATTCCTAAACTACTATATTATGGAAGGTAAGAATATGATACCTAATCATAATATTTTTGGAGGTAGGAACATGATTCCTAATCCATTGTACTATAGTATGTTAGAATATTAATCATGATCACCTATTTTATGTTTGGAAGGAATGTGACTTATAATCCACGTCGTTATGTGAGTTAGGAACCTAATTCTTTATCCACTATATTATGGGAGGAAGGAATATAATTCTAGATCCACTATTTTCTTATTTCAATGCGTAGGTTTCTGCCACCTTTTTTTGTTTTGTAACATACTACAATTATGATGAGTCTTATACCATGTAATTTTCATATATATATGAATTTATTTTTGATTTCTGATCCATGTTTATTTATTTATAACCTCTAAATGTTAGGTTTATAAAAATTTTATATTAGCATACCCACATTCTTTTCTTATGATTACTTATGGTCTTAAATTGTTATCATTAATTATTACCCATACTAAGAAAATGTTCTCACCTTTTCCTATGATTTTACTCTGTTTATGAATATTATTATTATTTATGATGTATCTAGATGATATTATTTAAAAATAAATTGATAGGTGAGGTTAAATATGTTGTAGAATTATATGATTATGTACCTAATAACCAAGTCACAAAACATTAGATTCTTATATTGTGAGATTATTTGTGAGAAAAAATGTTTGAATTGTGAAAATATTTTCTTGTTTTGACTGATTCATCTCATATGGTATCAAAAAATTATATAATATATGTTTTTTTAACTGGATCTAGATGTGTGGGTCTATGGTCTCTTAAGACTGGTGATCAAGATTCTGAATTTATAATGTTGTAGTATTTTTATTTTAAATTTTTTTATTCTATTAAATTATCATTAATGAAAAATAATTATTTTTTTATAGATTAAGGTATATATTATATTCAAATTATTTTTTATATTGTGGAGTTAGGTTTCATGTAAGGTAAAAAAAATGTGATTTATTGTGAAAATTATTTGGATTCATAGTATACTTTTCTAATTTATATAAATTCCACATAACCTTGATTAATGTTATCTTAAATATATAATATTAGTTGAGAATCATTTTAATGGTATGGAACTCCTTAATGTTATGGATCTAATGGTTTTTATTGTTATTTCACAGTTAAAGTAGAAACTTGTGTTTAATATTTGAAGGAATGTTGTTGATTTATGATGTGAGATGTTTTTTATTAGATTTATAATGATTCTCTATGCATTTGTTTTTAAAATGGAGACCTTATATTATTTTTTATGATTATGTGATTGTAAAGACATGGAAATTCCATGGAATATTTTTTTCTTAAATACATGGAAATTTTATGAGTCCGAAGTTTCTGACAGCGCTTGATTCTGAGGCCCGGTGTGCCCGAAATCCTTTTCTGACATTTTGTTCGGGTACGTTCAGTAAACGTACATGCAGGATTTTATATATTTTGAACCGGTGCTCAGAATTGAAATCTGAGGACATATTTCATTTCGTAGCACCGGTATTCGCTTAAGGATACCTTTACCGTAGTTAGTTCTGTTCATTCCCGCCAATACAACGGCTAGGCGTTAACTACTATTTAAAATAATATTATTTTATTATTAGATAGCAACGTAAGATTCCCAAGAAACTCGTTGTTGCGTATTGGGTACGCCATCGAGCATAGCATCCCCTTTAAAGTCATATTAATATTTTATTAACAAATATGGATAAATGTGAAAATTTCATACTCTTTATTTACATGGGGTGTTACATCCTTCCCCCCTTTTGAGAATTGTGTCCTCGCAATTTGAAAATTGGGCTTGGAAAATTCATTGAAAATCCCACATCGGAACAAGAGTCAGTAAAACAATCACTTTAAAATAAAGAACGATAAGTACAAAGGTCACCCAAGTTAACCCATACTAGGATTCCAAGTATGAAATTATGGACATGGAAGAAAAAAAAAGGGTCATGTTCTGATTGAGAGTGATAATAAACATGTCAAGGAGAAAGTTAACCATAAGAAAATCAAAAACATGTGATGGGTTAAACGGTATTTGATTCCCCAGTAAGAAAAGTTAATAGACAACATTTTTGTTTTAAGTTACTTTTTATTGAGGAATTTCTTCATAAGGAAACATAATCACTTATCATGTTGAATTTCAAATTTTATTAGATTCCTTAATCAAACTCATATTTTTTCCAAAAGACTAGTATTTCGGAAGACTTGTTCGCATTAAGAGTAATATAATCATCTTCTAGAGAATCACTTAATCCACAAAAGAGAACTATATACTTCTCATTTCTTTATACTTTAACCAAAACCAAAACCAAAAAGGTTAGTACAAGATCAGATAATCCAGAAAATGATAACCCTTTATAAAAAGAAAATCTATTCTCAATCTCCAAAATTTGTCCAACAAAACCCAAAGTTCAAAGAGGACCATTCCATAAACAATTTGTCCATAAAATTCTTAAAAGTAAACCAATATAAGATTGAAACCCAAATATTTGAAGGATTTAGTCACATAGCCTTCCATGTTAAATCGTAACATTTATCTCCAAACCACATCAGTTGCTCTTAATGTCTCATATTGAAAAGTAATTATCCTAATCACATATCCTCCATGATAGGTTAATAAATATCCATAGATAACCCAAAATAAACATACTCTTAATTCCTAAAATCATCTAACTAAAAAGAATTAGTCAAAATAACCAGGGACTTCACGTAGTCTAGTGGTATGTGATAAATACCAGTCGCACTTTGGTTGTGGGTTCGATTCCCACAGCTTTGTCTGACGCGACGGGTTGTCACACGGTCTGCGTGTTGTCCTTTTTACAAAACTATATAATTATTAAAACATTCCCCAAAATGAGATAAAATCTTCAAAAATAATAATAACATATTTTAACTTCAAGTTTATCTCATGCCTTTCATTTTCCATCATAACATATAATAACCCATAATTACCTCAAAAGTAAGGATCATATAAACTCTAATGGTTACCTTTATAATTATTACCTGAACTTCCACATCGACTGGTCATCTTGTACATGATGAATTACAGATCATACCAAGGTTCAAGTGGTTGATCATGACTCCTTGATAGTTGGTTTATAACAACCACGAGTTTCCTCATTGAATCCCCCATTTTATCTAGTATCTTAAACAGAGAACCACCATAGTTTCCTTCAAACTTGTTGCTCTTTGGTGCCTGCTAAATCCATCCATTCACTAAAAATAGAAAGGTCAGTGTGAGTATATCAACAAAACCATCATGTACTAATGAGGAAGATAAACACTAATATATACTTACTCATTCACTTTATCTAAAACTAGGACTCTTTCTGAAATCCTAACCATTATGGTAATGTCACTTGTTCTTAGAGAATACCCTAACCTCTAAAGTTATCTAAACCGACCTCTGATACCAAATATAAGGCCCCATCCTTAAACCTTACTTAATCTTGAGTTATTACAAGATTACACATTTAGGATCTTTTCAGGTTTAGATTTTTAGAGAATTAGATCGTAAAACTTTCATTACATTCCACATTTAAACAATGTGGTTACATTAAATATAGTATTCATTTTTCCCATCAACAGAAACATATTTCAAATAAAACATGGATTCTTTCTTGACACTTCCTTGACACTATCATCATACCATGTACCCTTCCCTTGACCTATGAAAAACATTTCAAAAACATGGGATGAGCATAAAAATCTCATTAAGGGATATAAAAATATGGAAAGGAAACATGAGTACATGTATACATAAGAATGAAATCATACTTTACCCATAAAACATAAGCACTTTAACATACCTCATAAAATCATGAATAAATCATAGAAAACATAAGACATAAAGGTAACTTGAGGAATTCATAACATTCTTACATAGGGAGTAACCCTCTTGGTTATGTTTGGAATACCCACCACAGTATATTCCATAAATCTCTTTGGAGAAACCTTAACGTTTCACTCCTTCGCGTTACCCAATGCATTGGAGAGCTATATCGGGCTCACCCGCCCTTAGTTTATCACGGAACCACCCATTTTCATAACAATGCCCAAGAACCATAACATAAACATATCACATAAAACATGCATAAAGTAAACATAACATTTCCACTTTTCAATCACAATATAACATTTTAGTATATTGAAATAATGAATCCATTCAAAAAGAAACCATTTCCAAAACCATTTAAAACATTTTAAAAAGAGATTTTTGAATCAAAGTGTCCCATACCACCTTGAAGATTTTAAAATTTTAAACCATTAATATCCATATAAATAAATCCTTAAAACCATTTTGAAAACATGGATATTAATATGAAAAAATAATTAAAACATTTAAAGCGATTTTTTGGTTAAAGGGGTTTTACCAAAATTAGACACACTTGAATACAATAATTGAGGAATAAAATTTAGTCAGAACTTTATAATATCATGAGTATAAATGGATTCATGATATAATATTCCAAAGGATAGTATATACACCATATAAGAGTGAATTGGTGCATAACAACAATGAAGTCTCAATAGACATGTCATATGGGATGAAATCCCTTATAAAGAAGGTATCCTTAAATTAAGGATAAATCAATCTCAAATTTATGTGGGAAAATATAAACACACCCAATATAAGTGGATATTAAGTGTAAAACAATAAAATTTCATTCACACATATTCAAAATATGACATATTCAATAACTACATGTTGAACCCAAAGAAATCGAAATTGGGTTAAGAAGTTCCCTTGGTAAAATTCGACAGCCTAACGGCATCACTTCAAAATTCTGAAAATGAGTTGATGAGAGATAAAAAGGGCATCTCATCACTTGGACATAAAATTTACATCAATAAGGATATAAAAGAACATATCCCAACATAATAGTATGTGAATTAAAAGACATAACAAAAGAAGTCTTTTAAAAAGAGGAGGGTGAAAGGTCCCCTTACCGAGTTGGGTAACTTTTGAAACGTACACCCCATGGAAGAAGGGTCATACAATGAAGATGTGAATACCCATAAATTAAATTATACTACACAAAGTGTATAATAATGGGCAGTACATACACCGCTCAAAGGAAATTGTGGCAAATGTAGCATAAATCTCACGGGAATAAAAGTGAGATGAAAAATCCCTTACGAAAACTCGGCAGCCTAACGACGCCACTTAAAACATCCAAAATGGATTGATGAGAGGAAATAGGGTATCTCATCATATGAACATAAAAATTATAGAAAGTGTAATATGAAAGAACATCTCAATCACAAGAAATATGAGCTTAAATGGAATTACATAAAAGGGTGTACTTTAAAAGAAAGAGAGGAGTCGGATCCCTTACCCCGTGTCTGATATGACTCGATCGTTCTTTAATCTCCTGAATAATAAAATTTGGTCAATTTATAATTGCTTAAGGAAATCATTTAAATATTATTATTCAGTTCATATCACATATTATAATGTTATAATAATTGGTTAATAAAGTGAGTTCGTATCAGACGTTTTTGTCGATGTTTAGTACATGAGTAAAAATTGAACTTGTTGGAAAAGAATTTTCCATGTAGTTATAGGTACATCATATCCAGAATAGTATTTATGTTTTAAATATCTTATGTATCCAGTATATATTTATTTTATACTATTCCATATAATTTGGAGATAAAAAATTAAAAGCACCGTTCATGGAGACGGTAGGCCGTACGTACGCATGAACGCTACTTTCATTTTTTTTCCATATTAATGGAATTAAAACAAAATGAGAGATATATATATTATAACTCCAGAATGATATCCATAATTTAGATTTAATATATTACATATATATCCATTATATATATGTACTTATAATAGTACATAACATTTGGAGATAAGAAATGAAATGCACCGTTCATGGAGACGGTAAGCCGTACGTACGCATGAACGCTACTTTCATTTCTATTTCGTATTTTTATAGAATGGAATCATAATTAAATAAAGGTATATTATAATTCCAGTAGTATAACATATGTAATACCATTAATTCCATCCTTTATATGTCCCACATATGGCATTAACGAATCAAATCACTTTGAGGGGGCGGTAGTCCGCACTTACTAAAATGAAGATATCGCGTTTACCCATAATGGAAACCATAAAGGTATGCCATAAATGAAAAATACAGAAGCTTAAGGAAAAAATAAACATATTATATATCATATATAAATATATTTTCATCCTAATTTCCACCTTTGAAGGTGTTAAAAGAATGATGAACAATCATCGTTTCAGGAGGCAGAAATTCACCATCCACAGAAACAGTATGTTCTTTAACCATTAGATGTAGGTGTGTGTAAGTGTAGCTAGAATAATTCTTATAACAATATCCTAGTATATTTAAGATACTTTATTTTTAACAAAATAAATGAATAAAAATAGTTTAGGGGGTTGTAGAAGAAAAATAAATCAAAAGGACACAAGTCAAGACATTACCTTTAAATCGGGTAGCTTCCTTTGATTTGAGCTCAAAGGCTTCATTGGAAATGATTCTACCCAAGTGAGGCTTCAAGGAGTTATATAGGGATGTGGAGAGACAAAATGGTCAGGTTTTGGCCAAGCCAAAGGCTTTGGAAGTGTGGGTAAAGAGGTAGAGGTGGGGGGCTTTTATAAGAGGAGAGGAAGGGGCACTCTTGGAAAGGTATAAAATGTAACTTAATTTTCAAATGATTTCCGGATTTTATGGTCCCACATTGATGTGTTTCGAGGATAAGGTGATAAGGGTTCTAAATCTATCCATAAAATAGGTTTTGGACATGTGTAGGTCTTAGATGTTACATTATCTTTCCATTTTATTTAAATCGTTAAATAATGAGGTCATCGCTGCATCATCATGATGTCATAAATAATTTAATTTATTTAATGTCTAAAAATTATAAAAAAACACTATGATGTAGGAAATATTTTTAGATTTACAATGAATATTTATAGTCCAAAATATCGTTTATGTAGACAAAATTAAAAATATTTTACTTAGGTGATACATTCTTTGTTACATTTAACATTCTTTAAAAATAAAAAGATAAAAAGTCGCTTTCCCATAAAAGTGATTCCATGGGGCCCCCAAGTTTGGCACAAGGCATCCCATGGTCTTCCATGAGACAACCAGTAGCCTTAGGACACATTTTGTGGTCATTTTTTATTATTATGATATTATCTTATTATCTTTAACTACCAGATTACTTATTAATCAAGATAATTAAAGATAATTACCATCGTTACTATTCATAATGTCCAAAAACAAAAGAGTCTTAATTACATAATATAGACCTTCTGATTCCAAATATTTAATTCATTTTACCAAATTCCAAACACATAAATTGAAATAATTAATTTAAAAAAACTTCACGTTGTCAAAACAAATAGCGGGTTTTTTAGAAACAATTTTTATGAAAAGTTTGGCACTTGTTTATGCCTAATTCCAAAGTGAAATTAATCCCAATGACCATAATTGAATTACATGGTAAAAATATATTCTAATTAAACTTTAAAACAAATTTAGAAGATAATATAATCATATAATTAATTTATATGAAAAAGCAGTTTTGATGTAAAATGCAGTATTTTTCACTATTCATTGAAAAAATGAACATTGTCAGAAAAATACCAAAAATTAACCCAAGGTAAATTTCAATGTCCCAATCATAAATAATTTGTTTATTTTGAAAAATAGAGCTTATAAAATTTTCAAAAAGTGCAATTAAAATGGTTTCGCCATCAAAAGGCGGTTAATCGACCTTTTAAAGAATATTAGAATGTTTACGCTTAATAACTGGATTCATTTTCATTTTTAATCCTCTAAAATTTATTGTAAAGAGTAAAAATATGTTACAAACATATATAATCATTTTGTAGTTAGTTCTGTTCATTACCGCCAATACAACGGCTAGGTGTTAACTACCATTTAAAATAATATTATTTTATTATTAGAGTGCAACGTAAGATTCCCAAAAAACTCGTTGTTGTGTATTGGGTACGCCATCGAGCATAGTATCCCCTTTAAAGTCATATTAATATTTTCTTCACAAATATGGATAAATGTGAAAATTGCATACTCTTTATTTACCTAGGGTGTTACAATTAAAATAAAAGATGTTGGGTTATAGTGCCAACTAAAATTTCTTAAATCCTATAAAAATGATAATCAAAGGGGTCAATATACTTTTGGAACAAATTTCTCTTCATTGTAAATATCATGAAATCATTGAAGGGATATATCTTCATGAAAAATTATTCCTCAACATTGATGTCAAAATATCAATGTTTTTCTTCATATGTTCTCTCTATTACAATGATTTCAATATAAATTACTTTGACCATTTATAAAATCTCTAGAATTAACTTTGTTCCCGATAAGTTCATCACACTAAATTTATACCAATAAGATGGTTTCAATAATTATTTCCATGAATATCCCCATAGGGAATCATCTAAATGATGTAACAATACATATTCCTACTTTAAAATTATTATAATGGAAGTTATTGAATCTATTTTACTTCTAAACTTATCAAAAAATTCCTTATCATATATTAAAACATATAGTCATTATTTTTTGTTTTCCATGAATCATTAAAATATAGGTATTTCTATGATACATCTATATACTTAGAGTCTTATGAAAATTCCTCCCAATGACTTTTGTGAACCTCAGTCACAATAAAAGACACTAAAAAGATTTGTGCCTGGAATACTCACAATTACCCTTTGTAAATATTTGGAATCTAATTAAAGTAAAAAATAACCCTTATTCTTATGAAGTGGATGAAATTTCATAAATTTAGAGTTACAAATCATATATCATTATTCTCTTATGATTCCCTTGGATGACCCATGTAAAGATAAAATGAAATATCTTTACAATTCCTCATAGTAACTATAAAAAATTTCATCAGTCATGTCAAAATACTCTTCATATATTTGACTAATTAACATATAAAAATTTTGAAATAGAAAAAATTATATTTATCTTAATGTTATTCTTCAAATAGATCATTAAAAAATCACTATATATCTTAGTGATATTAGGATTTATAGACAAGTATTATCTAGTAAATTGATATTCAATATTCTTACTTAATAATGAATTAATGAAACAAATTGTCCTTATCTAAACTATTATAATCTCTCTTAAATTCCATTTAACTTAGGTAAACTACCAAGCTAAACAAAATTAATTTTATTTTATGACCCATAATCATCTCATTGATTTTTATTTAAATTATCTAATAATTAAACCATATCAAAATTATGGTAAAGATATGTTAGTCCCACTGAACTTAGGATTTAAGGTCAAAATTTATCCAATAATTGATTATAGGCTAATTTTCATAGTTTTTTATTGAAACAGAATAATTATATTTATTTATTAAGGTATGAATTACCTTGTTCACCTACCCAAGATGAGAATGGGCGGTTAAATCAAAGTCATTATGTATGCCCTAACAGCACATTTTCATCATTTTTAACCACTTATGTATGTAAATATACTTCAAACTATTATAATCATTATAAATATATCACTTCTCACCATATAGATAATGATAACATATATTCATGTCAATGATGATGACTGCTAGATTCAAATCATGAGTAGGATAATTCTACTTTTCAACATCCAAATATTTTGATATATATGACATATACTTTTTATTCTTTATTAGGGAATAAATAAAACCCAACTTTTAAGTGCCTATATTGATGAAAAATCTTTCTCCACCATAAGGTAATTGTTTTTCATTGGTTAACTAACTATCCTCATACTAATATCATTGATTCTTTCTTTATAGTCATTATTAATTATTAATGTAACACCTTTTTATAGTAACATTGTTATTTGGTTGAATGGTCAAGAATTTTATTTCCATGAATTGTGATTAATACCAAGAATATAAATGGAAACTATTCTCTTTATCACCATTTTTATTCTAGATTACTCATTGATTATATTTTTTTGGAATATCAAAATAAATCCCATCACAATGTAATTTTTAAGAGTTACATCATATCATAACCATAAATAGTATATATTAAACATATTATATAACTTCATTGATGTCAATTTTTTGATAAAGTCCTTAGATGTTATTCATTATATTCTAAATATTTAGAATAAATTAGAATAATATATATATATATATAAACTAAAAAAAATTAGGTAATATTAAATCACTATATTAAATAATCCCACAATCATTTAAGGTTCATTCGTTAGACTAAATTGGGTAATAATATCATTATAGTGTAAAAATTTTGTACAAAAATGGTTTTTGTGATATTTTCCTTATATACATTTCGTTGATGACATTCATATCTAAGATAAAACCTTGAATTATATTAGTCACTTTTTAAATTAATAAAAAATATATTCAACTATTAAAAATGGATAATTATTTATAATATTGAAATTGTGTAGATGTCTATAATAAAAACATATATTCATTAAAACATATTTAATATTTAATAATAACATTTCAATGCTATGATGTGATACCCTAGGATGAATTAATACCTAAAGAAGAAATTTTTTCAATTCTTTATTAAATACACCATCATTATTTGAATTATTTTTATGATTTATTATTTGTTTTTATGCTCAATATATGAGTTTAAAAGACAACTTATGTTCTCAAATTAATTTGGTACCAGAAACACCTTTGATAAAATATCTAAAACCTCTTGAAAAAAGGGTACATCTTATATATACATTATATCAATTTTATATATTATATTTATGAGAAATCCAAACTAATTAATTGATATTAATCATAATATAAATTTAAATTATTTTAATTATAGAATATAAATCTTATCGATATATTTTTATAATAATTTTGGTTGTTTTAAGATGTTAAATTTAATAGATATATCCAAAAAAATTGTTTCCCTCTTTCATAAGAATAATTACATTCCCAAAATTTTATTAAATTTCATTAATGTGATAACTATTAAATATTTGGATAATAATTTCTATAAAATAGTTATATTGGAATATTATTATATCTTCAGGGAAATTAATTTAACATTAATTATTGTTAATGGTAATTCAAGTTATATTCATTGGGATCAGAAATCATATGGACCTTAGTTTTTCATGATAAAAATGAATGTATTGATTCAAAATTAGGTAACATGTATATTATTATTTACTACATTAATATGAAAATAGGAAAAAATTATTGGTATATTCTAAATTATTTTACATGGGGGGTATGAATAATATCTTAATGATGAAGTTTGGGGATATAAGAATATATTTTGATCTATCACAATCAATTTTGGGAATTTATTCATAAAATGCCTATCTTAATAATAGATAAATAATCTCAATGAAAGGTTATGTTTTTTAAAAACCATTTTACATTCCCTGGATTCCAAAAATAAACACTTTTATTATCATACTAACTGTTTTTTGACGCTGTCTTTCTAGATACCCAAATTGTAGTTTCCTTAGATTTCTCAGTATAGATAAAATCCAAGTCTATATGGTATTTTTTTTGAAAAGGTGAGGCTTAGTGACCCCTTTATTATATTAAAAACAAGTACATAGAAGGAAAATAAATAACATAAAAATTTCTAGGAAACAATTATTCAAAATGAGTCATTTAAGAAACTTGAGAATGAGTGTTCATGCTATGGTGCAAGGATCACCCACCCAATCCATGAAGATGACATCATATTCCCCATATTTTAACCTAAAACCAAGGTCTTCCTCCATCATCTGGAATTCTAACATCAACAACAACCATCTTTACATTTGATTTTCATTCTCAATCATCATTTTTTCCGTCCTCCTCACTACTTCCTAAAGCAATCAACTCAAAAAAATATCATTACAGACCATAAATTTTGATTTTTACCTCACCTATTTTCCATGTTCCAAATCCTCAGTAAGATAAACAACTTCTTTTTATCGTGTGATATTTCACATTTGGATCTCCAACCTTCTTTTTGAAATATGAAGTTCATCATCTACATGATTCCTACAATGTGAATCCACAAATTTCCCATTCGCTTTTACACTATCTGAAGAAAATGGAATAACCACCATAGTTTAATTAGGAATATCATAAACAAGAGGAATATGGGACTATTTATGATATGAGACACCTTCTTGAGTAGTAGATTTCATGTGATCAGAATATATACCATCATAATCAACCACATGATCATGTGGTGTAACACTAAAATGAGTAGCATTTATGGCACTGTTGGTGCCAAAAGGTTTGACCCCAATTTTTTTTCCTTTCCATGAGAAGGTGTAATGCCTCGACCCTAGAATCCCAGATCTAGTGCCTTACATTATTTCATTGGAATAAATACAAGTGTAGTATCCCAAAAAATCAATCTGTTTAGTAGTCTTGGAAAATATATTACATACATTAACCCTACATTACAATTTATAACATAAAATACAATAGATATAATTATTTTTTAGTGAAATTATTCTCCTAGATTAACTCTTTATATCAATCAAAATACATATCTTGGAATCTTGGGAAAATAAAACATAATAAATTGGTGGGCTCAGATGCTCAACGTAAATAATACAATGTAAGCTTTCATAAATGAGAAAAAAAATTAAGGCAAGGTATAAAACTAAAACACAAGACTTTTAAACATAATATTGAGCACAATATAAAAATAAAAAATCAAATAATTCCATTTAAACATTCACATGGATATTCTACTAGTAGAAAAATCACATGCAATATCAATAGACACTTTTATAATGATGGAATTCATAATAAGAGAATACATATTACTGGACATCTGAAACATACCATCGAAGACTCGACCAATACATCCAAAAATAAATGGTTGAGTACTCGACTAAATTCATATCTAAAAATAAATGGTCAATGCCTCTACCATGTCCATATCATTTTTTGTCTCATGAGACCTATCAATACATCAAGAAGTTATATCAGGCCCCACCAATCACTTACTAAGTCCAATACATTCTTCATATTCAAATATTGAAACATAAACAATATAAATATTTGTATTAATAGTAGCATATGAAATGTTTAAAGATTAACCATAGTCCATTAATGGTATAAAAATAGCACATCCAATGTCAAACATATCATAAACCCTTAAATACAATATGATATATTATATCATAAGAAATAAACTTCAATTAATCATAAAATCCAACAAAGGATGTTGACATAGATGAAAATAATATAATAAAATTATTAAAATTTCTTTAGAAGAATACACTTTTACTTTGAAATCATTTATTTAAAATTTGTGCATTTATAAAAGAATACATTTTAAAATAATACAGTTTTATTAATCAAAGTGTATCATACCACTTTGAAATATTTTAAAAAAATTATAAAATTAACATTTTAAAATATTTATGATCTTATAAATAAATCCATAAAAAAAAAATTTAAAACATGGAAATGAATGATAAATATGTCCTAATAAATACTAGCTTATAAACAATCTCAAATAATAATGATATTGAAAAATTATCCATTACCTCATAAGTTCCTTTAGTGGAGGGTGTTTTTACCTCCTTTATAATGGTTAAATCATGTTATTAAAGTATACCATAAATATATCCATATTTAAGAAATCATATATGATTCATTTATGACTTTATATTACTCGTTTATTAATAATTCCAAGTTAAAAGCAATGTTTTGGGAAATAACTTCTTTGTTAATCGTACGTGTTTTAACTTATTATTATTGATCCTATTACTTAGATCATGATTTGATTACTTCTTGAATTTAAAACAATATTTATATATCATATATTTTCAGTATATATATATACAATATATGGAATAGAATACACTATTCATGGAGACGGTAGGTCGTACGTATGCATGAATGTTGTTTTTGTTTTCTTATCATATTAAATAGAAGAATGTAAATGAAATATATGTGTATATATATATATATATTATTGAAGTATCATTATTATGTAATATATTTCATACTTATTAATTATATTTTTTTAATCATTCTTGAATGGTTAACGTGGAATATGAATTTCATCACGTCTTGGAGACGGTTGGTCATACGTACGCACAAGCGATGATATCATTACCTTAATAGTAAAGGGGTAATGAAATGGATGGTATGTTAATTAAAAAGAATAAATATCATTTCCTATTGATTGTTTATATCCCTTCTATTCATCATTTTACCCATCCAAATAATGTGATAATGAAAAAAAATTACAGCGTAGTGTGGAGACTGTAAGTCGTACATACGTACGCATTGTGATATTGTTATTCATAGGATGGATAAAAGAAAGAATATGGTTTTCCTATAATAATAACATCTCATAATATATATGATAATAGATTTATTACATTATTATTGAAACAACATTGGAATTGGATGTAGTGGAATAAAATAAATTGAGTTGAGTTGGTAAAACAATTACCTCTTCTTCGAGTATCTTCTTTTGATTTTTACAAAAGGACTTATTCGGTTGATTTTTTGAAAAAAGTGTGAAATCTAGGATAAAGTGAAAGAATTTTTAAATTATAAATTATCATGTGTTTTCTGAGCCAAATGGTTTTAGAGGTGTTAATAAAATAGAAGGAGATGTTCCCTTTTATAAGAGATGGGAGGGGCACTTTAGGGAACTCTTAAAATATTGAATTAATATAAAATAATTTTCAATTAAAAATGGATCCAAATTCAATTATTTAAAATATAAGATGATTATTGGTCTAAATACACTCAGCCAATTATTTTTAGGCAAGTTTATTTCACAAAATTAACCATATATTTTGCATTTAACCCTTAGTTAAACCCTTTAACTCTAACCATGACAACATAGTTTTTTATTCTGTAGGGTTAATATAGTTACTATACAATTCCAAATGAAAAAAATTGAATAATTTATGAAATACTTATCATTATCATAGTTTTTTGGCCGAAATATATATTTTTATGAATTTTATATCATTTAATAAAATATTATTTATTTTAAAATCTTATTTATGTCAATTTTGACACTATTTATCACTTGACTTTTTAAAAAATTATAAAAACTTTATTACTTAAAAAAACGTCATTAAATCATCCCTAACATTTCAAAGTCATCCATAAATTTTTATATGGCATTTAATATTTCAAAATATATGTTTTTTAATTTTATTAATATCATTTTATGGATTCTTCCTTTAATAAATCAATTACTGCATCATCATTATGTCACCATTTAATTTTTATTATTTATTTTATAAAATAATAAATAAATTAATATGATATTGATAAAAAAATACTATTTATAAATACTATTTATAGTTGACCATATAAATTATATAACCACGTATTAAAAATATTTTATTTGTTAAAAATGAAAGTATAACAAAATTGGATTTTCTTCAAATATAATATGATAAATACATTAAACTCATCCAAGTGGCTCTAATTAATCCCAAAATATACCCAAGGATGATTGTGGTAAAAAAAACTCATCCAATTAAATTAGTACATGTGTTAGGGTCATTTTATAATGCTTAGAAAAATATTTTTACCCTTAATTACCCAATTTACCCATAAAGTGGTAAAATATAAAAAGGTTACTATACAAAAAAATTAATTTGTTTCTATTAGACCAAAAGTTTCAAAAGAATTACAAAAATTTCTTTAAATTTTTTAAAATACAATTCATAGAAAGAAATAATAATAATTTTAATGTTAATCCAACAAAAGTGGCGAGAAGGTTGGGAAATGATGTGTTAAAAGTTCTAGAAATATTTGTATCTAATTTAAATATAAAAATGATTCTAATGACCAAAATTGGATTAATATATGCATAATTGATCAATTTTGCCTTTAAAATAAATTTAAAATATAATAATTATTTAAATAGAAAACATGGTTTTTAACTATAATGCAATATTTTTCATTATTCATAAAAAAATGAAAATTATTAGAAAAATACTAAAACTTCACCATAAGTTAATTTTGACATTCCAAATTAAAAAATAAATTCTATTTTAAAAAATTCAATTTATTATTGTTTTTAAAATTAATTTTATTATTGGTCACAAAAGGACTTAAAAAGCAGTTCCTATAAGAAAATAGTATTTATAAACATATAATGATTTTATAAAAAATTAAACATTTCATTATAAATACGTTTTATTTATGTGAAAACATAATAAATAAAATTTAAAAATTATTTATTACTATTCATATTACTATATTTAATGGCTAGGTTATAAATATCTCATTTAAATAATTATAATACTAAAGCATTATTTCTCAGAAACTCAGTGTTGTATGTAACGCAATCCAAGTCGGTGTTTCATGAAACACAAGATATTGAATTTCTTTAAAAAGAAAATGTACTATAAAATATTTAAGTGTTATATTCTCCCCTCTTTTAATAAATTTCATCCTCGCAATTTGTAATTACACTTCGTAAATAAAATTTGGATACTAGAAAATACTTTTGTAGAAAACCAACATCAGAAATAGGGTTCATAAAATATAATATTAATAAGAGAGAAAAGTAAATGCAAAGGTCACCACCAAATTAGGCTTTCAAACAGGAGAAATTTGGTGGAAAGTGAAAACATGGATATGGAAGTTAAATATAACTATGATGTTCTGATGGAGAGTGATATAGAACATGTATAACTAAAATTTTCTGACCAAAAACTCATAAAATAGAGTAATGAAAAGGCACATTTATATCATCAAAAATGATGATAATAAGATAACATTTTTGTTTCCAAACCCTTTTTCCTAGAGTTGAGGTATTATTTTACTGTACAGATAATCACATGAGAAAACTCACTTGATTATTGTCAATGACCTAAAAACAAACTCGTCCTTTAGTTGTGATTAGATCTATTTTCACTGTATTTTGTTCTCCTGGAGATGGATATTCAAGATTAATCTCTATGCATAAAGAACATTTAACAAATCATACGGTCCATAAGTATTTCCTTCATCATTTAAATTTTTACTAAAACCAAAAAGGTTATCACATAATATCTAATAAATCATTTTTTAACCTCAGGAAATAATATCAAGTGTTCAAATTAATCCATTCTGACATTAAGACTTATCTAAGATACATTTGTCCAAAATTTATAAGGAAGGTCACTAAATTTCAAAAATAAAATTAACATCAGGTTTTCCCCAAGAAACATAATGTAGATCTTTTTTTCACATAAAAAATATATGATCACTATAAATACATTAATGAAAATGTTCACACATCCAAATACTTATAGAATAAGTATTGTAGTGTAATCCTTATATATCTCATTTTTCTAATAACCAGAGCTCCATTGACAAAATAATTATTGAATCCAAATACATAAAAACATTAATGATTCTAATTCATTTTAAACCATTAATTACTCTTCATCATCATATTCCTTAGTTCTTCCTTACTATCAATTTTCTTTTGTAGTATACTTATCATTAGTATTATAACCCTTAATTGTATAACCTTATTGATTCTATCATTGACCAAAACTCAATGCATAATGTGATAAATACTAATCATAGTGATATATTATTGAAGAATAATTTATTTGATGTCTAAATCATTTAATATTATTCTAAATCTACGATTTCATAAAATTATCCTAAGTTATACATGGTATTCTCAAATATATTAGATTATATCTCATACTTAGGATTATCCTCAAATTCAGTCATAGGGTTATTTTCACTAATTCATTATTTCCTAAATATTGTTTCCAATGTTGATACTAAACTTTGTATGATACCATATGTAACACCCTGGCCCTAGAAGCCCATAGCTGGTGCCTTACTTTATTATATTCACATGCATACAAGTGTTGAATCCCAAAGGAGCAATTAGTTTAGCAGTTTTATAAAATAGATCACATACATGAACCATACGTTACAATTCATAACATAAAATAAAACATAGATAATTCTTTGATAACACCATTTTTATCTTAGCTTAACCCTTTATATCAATCCTAATAAACAACATAGCATCTAGGGAAAATAAAATGTAATAAATGGGTGATATTAGATGCTCAGTAAGTGTAAATAATACAACAAAAGATTTCATAAATAAGTATAAACTTTAAAGGTAAAGCATAAATCTAAAACACAAGCCTTTTAAACATAATATTGATCATAATATGGTAATAATAAATCAAATAATTCCATTTAATCAATCACATGGATATTCTAATAGTTTAATAATCACTTTTATTATCAATATCTAATATCATAATGAGGGAATACATAACATTGGATATCTAAACCATAATTTCAAGGCCTTAGCCAAGTAATCTAAAAATAAATTGTTCAGGTCTCAGCCAAATCCATATTTTAAAATAAATGGGAAATCCCTTAACTAATTCCATATCTAGTTTGTCTCGTGAGACCTATTGATGCATTGAGGGGATATAATAGGCCTCTCCTATCACTTAATAAGTTCAATACATTCCTCATATGAAAAGGTTGAAACATAAACAATATAAACATTCATATTAACACTAGCATATGAAATGTTAATACATTATCCATAATCCTTGAATGGTATAAAAAGAGCACATTCCTAGTCAAACATATCATAAACCCTTTAATAAAATATAATAGATTTTATTAATAAAACGACATTAATTAATCATAAAGTACAAAAAAAATATGTTGACATAGATGAAAATAATCTAATAAAATCATTAAAAAATTATGAAAATACCCTTTACCTTTTAAATCAATTATTTAAAAGCTATTCATTTATAAAAGAAGACATTTTAACAAATATATAGATTTTTAATCAAAGTGTACCATACTCCATTGAATAATTTAAGATAAATTCAAAAAAACTTTTTAAAAAATTCATTTCCTTACAAATAAATCCATAAAACCCATTTTGAAAACATGGACATGAATGATAAATATATCCTACTAAATACTTACATATAAACAATCTCAGGTAATAATGAAATTGTGAAATTAACCCTTACCTTGTAATTTACTTCAGTAAGGGTGTGTTAACCTTATGTATAATGGTTAAATTATGTTATTGAATTATACAAAAACAATATCAATATTTATGATACCATATAGTATTACCATTTATTAATAATTCCAACTTAGACCAACATTTTGGGTAATAACCCCTTTGTTAATCGTACATGTTCTAACTTGTTATTCTTGATACTATTACTTAGATCATGAATTAATTAATTATAAAATGTAAAACATGATTTATACATCATATATATTCATTATATATATATATATATTATGTAATGGAATACACCATTCCTGGAGGTTGTAGTCCATACATACGCATGAACGTTGTTTCCATTTTCTTGTTGTATTTAATGAAATAAGGTAAATAACATATATTGTTATATATATATATATATTATTTCAGTATAATTATTATGTAATATATTTCATACTTATTCATTATATATATATATATATAATCATTTATGAATGGTTAACGTAGAAGATGAATTCCATCACGCCATGGAGATGGTAGGTCGTACGTACGCATGAGCGATGATATCATTACCTAATGGTAAAGGGGTTAATAAATGGAAGGAATATTAATTATACAAAATCAATATCATGTAAGATTTATTATTTATATATATTATATTCATCATTATACCTTCCAAATAAAGTGGTAATGAAAAAAAAATTACACCACAATGTGGAGATGATAAGTCGTATGTATGTATGCATGGTGATATTGATATTTGTAGGATGGATAAAAGGATAAATATGGTTTTAAGATAATAATAATAACATCTCAAAATATATATTATAGTGAATTTATTTCTTTATAATGGAAATAACATAATAATAGGAAGTATAAGAAGAAAATAAATTGAATTGAACTGTAAAAAAAATTACCTCCTCCTTGAGTATCTCCTTTTTTATTTTCAAAAAATGAATTCTTAGGTTGGATTTATTCCCCAAGTATATCCTCTAGGATGAATTTAATGAAGCTTTAAGGAGAAATGGGAAGGGTTTGGCTGATACAAATGGTTTTAGATGTGGAAAATAAAAGATAAGGTGAGATGTCCTTATAGAAGAGAGGGGAGGGGCACTTTTGGAAACTGTTAAAATATTAAATTAATATAAATTAATTTTCATATAAAAATGACTCCAAAGTGAATTATTTAGAATATAAGATGTGTATGGGTCTAAATCCTCTCAACTAGGGATTTTTAGACATGTTTAGGTCAAAATATTAAACTTATCTTTTGGATTTTACCCTTTGTTAATCCTTTTAACTCTTACCTTGACAACTTGGTGTTTTACTATTTTGTGTAAATATAGTTATTATAAAATTCCAAAAGAGCCCCAATTGGATCATTTATGACATATATAACATTATCCTAGTTAGTTGGATGAAATATAGATTTTAATGAATTTTAAAATATTTAATAATATATTATTTATTTTTAAATATTATTTATTAATTTTTAAACTATTTATTACTATAGTTTTTAAAAATTCATAAGAACATGATTCCTTTGAAAAAATTTCATTTACTCATCCCAAACATGTCAAAGTCATCCAAAAAAATTGGGGATGGAATCAAATATTTAAAATTAAATTTATTTTAATATTATTAATATAATTTAATTGATTATTCATTTAATAAATCAACTACTACATTATCATTTTGTCATAATTTAATTTATTTATTTATTTTTAAAAATTATAAATAAACCACTATGATGTAGATAAAGGTTCTATCTTTCAAAATACTGTTTATAGTCGACCATATCACTTATATTACCTTATATTAAAAAAAAATTCTTATTAAAAAAAATTATAAATTTTTTGATTTTATTTAAATATAATATCATAAGTATATTAAAGTCATCAAAGTGGCTCTAAGTGGTCCCAAAATCGACACAAGGGTGATTTTGGTTGAAAAAACACTCATCTAATTAAATTTGGACAATGTTTAGGGTAATTTTATAATGATTATGATAATATTTTTACCCTTAATTACATAATTATTCTTAACTATGTTATTTCTGTCCATTTTTTTAAATTCAATTCACAAAAATGGAAAAATTAATTTTAATTCCAATCATGTAGACATCGAGAGAAGCCGGGTAAAAGATGCGTTAAAAGTTCATTAAATTTTAATATCTAATTTCAATATTAAAAATGATTCCAATAACCAACATTAGGTTAATATATAGATATATATAATTGATCTATTTTTAATTTAAAATCAATTTTAAATATAATAATTATTTAAATGAAAACATAGTTTTTAACTATAATGCAGTATTTTTACTATTCATTAAAAAAATGAAACTTCTTTAAAAAATACTAACAAATCACCCTAAGTTAATTTTGATATTCTAAATTTAAAATTGAAGCTTTCCAAATTCAATTTATAAGAGTGTCTAAAATTAATTTTATTATTGTTCACAAAAGGACATAAAAAGGAGTTCGTTTATGAAAATAGTATTTCTAAACATATAAATATTTTGTCCAAAAATATACATTTCATTATAAATATGTTTAATTTATGTGGAAACATACTAAATAAAATTTGAAAAATATTTATTACTATTCATATTTATATGTTTAATGGCTAGGTTATAAATATCTCATTTAAATAACTATAATTCTAAAGTGTTGATTTTTAAAAACTCAATGTTTCATGTAATTCAATCCAAGTGAGTGTTGTCTGAAACACAAGCTATTGAATTTCATTAAAAAGAAAATGTACCACGAAATATTATAGTGTTATATTAGGACTTAAAACCATCCTATAATTGCATCCAAGAATAATAGGGGACTTCCCATTAACCATGGGATTTGAAAACACAAGTTTGTATAATGAAAAACTAACAATAGCATGTTTTTAAAGATCCTTCCTTTGGAAAAATTCAAGCACATGAGCCTTATAATGCCTTGATTCACAACCAAAAGAAGCCATAAAAGGTTGTGTACCATAGCTAACATTTTCAATATCTATAATATTCAATGGTCAACCCATTACAGAAATATTTTGGCCAATAACAGGTAAAGAAGAGGTCAATTAATTAGAGATCAAGGTGTTGCGTGAATTAACCTTCCCCAAAATTGGGAAATAAGTGCATTTTTTCTCTTGGAATTAAAATAACTGTAAACATTAGCTTTATATTTTCCTTTTTGATATTTTAAAGAAAACATTTATTGCTCCTATAAAAATTTTAGATCAACTTGAGCTTGTGCATTAGTTTCCTTAACATCATGACTATCATCATATTCTTCACCAACTGGATAATCAGATATTTCCCTATAAAATGTATCCTTGAATCAGAAACCATCAAAAATAAGTGTTTATCCTTAGCAATGTTAGTCCTAGATACATGTGATTTATCATTCACATAGGATCTAGAAATATTTTTGTGTTCAGTGATGGGAAAGTATGAGTGTCCATCCTTCAGTGGGCCTTCTAGACAAGTATTTGGTATTAGTTGAGAAGACCCCTTGTCTACTAAAATATATTCTCTATGAGAATATAAATTCCTAAAGTATGAATTGTGGTCAGTTTTATATTTTAAATTGTGCTTATTCATATCATCCCTGAATTGAATATTCCCAAGAGTTTCATTCTTTTGAAAGTGCTGAAAATCATGACCCATAATATGGTGGTTTGGGGAAAAAGATCACCCATGTACAAGGATTTTGAGTTCCCAATAATCAGACAGGAATCATAAAAGAGTGGAGTCTTCTCAAACTCAATTTTTATATTAATCTAGTCATTGGAATTTGAAAGAACTACTCTATAAATCAAAGTAGATTTGAATTCAGAATCCCCCAAAACACAAGAATAATGACCAAAACTGACATGTTCAGTAGCATTAACCATCCTAATTGGAATTCCAACAATAGATGCAATTTCAAAGAGAACTTATGGATGCCATAATACCCAATTAAGTCCATGGATATTGATCCAAACCTATACACAGGTTTCCTTGAAGTCATTAAGGTTAAAATTGATCTCTCATTCATGAACTTATAGTATATCAGGCCAAATATGGATGAAACTTATTTTATAGGCTCCCCCCTTCAGTTATACAGAGGGAAATAAGATGTGAAAAAATACACAACTAAGTGATACAGACATGAAATATATGAATCCATTAATTGAGGGTAACTGTGAAACAAGATCAGCAATTTTCCACGGCTTCATACCTTTCATCAGTGAAATATGAGTGATGACTGATTATTTTTCACAGATAAATCCTTTCAGAAATGGAAATATATGAATCTAAAATATTTGTGATATATCCCTTCTAAATGATTCATTTCAAGGTTCTGGTTGAGAGTGAGTCAAAATTTCTTTCTAAGAAACCAGTGAATGAGGAGAAACCCTTTAAATACACTACACTGTTTTCTTTTCTTCTCTTTGAAGAATGCATTTTTTTTCAAACATCAAACTGAATCGAGAGTTATGAGTAGATATTCATGTTGTGATGATGGTTTAGTGAAATGTGATCACTATGGATCATCGAGAGATATCTCTCCCCTTCTTCTATCCTTCCATGGGTGGTATATAACTCAATTGAACCTGCCTATCAAAAAGAGAATACGAACTTGTGATGTGATTATAACAACACCACTCAGGGTGACTACACAAGTAGTATTACTATAGAAATTGAAAAATAAATCACATGAACATACTCAACATTTATCAAAAAAATATATTCTTGAATAATAGTTAATGATGAAAAATAAAAACAATATTACATCATGGTATACAAAACATATATTATCTTGTTATACGACCATACATCAATGCATGATCACATGCTTGGATGATCATATAATATAATAAGAAAATAAATAAATAAAAAGACACTATAACCCAACCCTATCCTCACTTCAAACCACTTTCCACATCCTCACTGATCTCCTAGAGCTCATTAACCTTCATTAAATCCTATTCAATGAATTTAATATCAACTGTATGGTCTACACATCCATCCAGGTGCATGTGTCGGGTGTAAACATAACACTTAGTAGGCCTCCACCAAAAGTTCCCTTTGTGATTGAGAATATATATTTGTTTGAATGAAATATATTGTATTAATATAGTAATAATGACTTTATAAACACTTAAAACATAGTTGGGTACTCGAGAATCCACCCAAACGTTCAACACATACCGGATTCAACATATTCTTGTAATGATGTATAATTTCTCATTGGTTATTAATATTCCATACATCTAGTTGTTCATCTACACACCCTTAAATGAGATTATATCCAACATAGGCCCCTATTTCTGAACAAAATATGAATTTCCTATAGTCAAGTGTATTGAATACTAAATTCACATACTTCTTAATAACTCTATGTTTCATAATATCAATGATTTATTTATACAATACACAACCTCCACAAAACATGTAAGACCACTAAGTTAGAACCATACCCAACATTCTATGAAGTATTTGAATGATAAGTTTTTATCATTCCATAACTAATCATTAATTTTAAATTTTAACTGTTATTATATCTAAAAAGTTAAAAAATACTTTTCTCTCTATTAGAAACACACTAGTCTAATTATTTATATCAGGTATCTAGGTAAATACATTTAGCAATATATTTATAAATATTTGGATAATAGATTTCCATAATTCCTATCATGGTCTAAATTGTTTTTACATAGGGTGAAAAAAATATTTTTCATTTAAATAGAATAAAACTTTATTTTTTAGATAACCATCATTGATTTCTTATGGTAGATCGTCTTTTTTAGGAAAATATAATAAATTTAATGAAAAAATAATTGAAAGTGTTGAAATTTGACCAGTGCACTAAGTTAATCATGTAAAATAAATCATCTCTTCATTACCATATATTACTCTTGGACCAACTATAAATAAAAAAAATAGATAGTTTTGGGAGAGGTTTTAATATGATAAGGAGAGGTATTTTTTAGGACCTTACATAAGGAAATGATTTTTTTTATAGCATGTTTGATTAAATTCATATAGAGATAAACTATTTTGATAAAATATTTTATAAAATATTATAAAGACCTTGAAAATTGAATGATATTGTAATGGTGTGTCTTGATCTTAGTCAAATTTACACGATTCTTGAGCATGAGTTATTTAAACATGATAGATTAAAAAAATAATGAATCAAAAATCCAACTATGTATCATTTAATGAATTGTTTATATTATTTATTTATGGATTTTGGATTTGAGGTTACCATATGAAAATATATTTAATTTGTCTCACTGATTCAGAAATGGTAATATTGTTAGATTAAAATTTCATGATTGTCCAGTTTCATAGGAAATATTACTTCTTATTAGGTTCATATGGTTATTGAATTAATTGATTTTAGATGTGTTCCAAAAAATATCATATTTTTTCTAGGGAATATATGTGGAAATAACTGAATATGATTCATTGACTATACTGTAAAAAAATATTATTCTAAATTAGTGTAAATTGAAAGAAATATTTATATTGGAAATCAATGATATAATGGAACATTTATTATTACATATTCAATTTAAGGAAATATGTGGTGGTTTACTAAAATTGTGATGGATGTAACTATATGAGATATGCATGAGAAAAATGAATAAAAAGGTACGTAATGAAGAATTAGTTGAATTATAAATAATTGAAGATTACTTATAAGAGGAAATTTTAAAATTTTACTCTTAATATATTCAATATATATATCCTTTATGTATTACCCCTAGTTTTGGGTACATAACCCCTTTCTTCACATTTTTTAATTGGTGTGTCTCTAATAGTGGGTTTCCATAAAATAGAGAGTTTCCATAAAGTTGGGTGTTTTCATAATGTTGGTATTTTTCATAAAGTGGGTTGTTTCCATAGAGTGGGGTGTTTCCATAAAGTGGGTTGTTTCCATAAAGTGGGGTGTTTCCATAAAGTGGGATGTTTCCATAAAAAATGTGTTTCCATAAAAAGGGTAAAGGTTAAGGACGGGAGAGTTTGGGGGTTTTATAAGGAGTGTTGGGACAAAAGGAAGGTCGCATGATCCATGCACTGTTGGCCCAAACCGTGTGGTCAAACCTTTCCTAGAGGTCAAATCTAGATCATATTTTCTAGGAGATTTCTAGTTTCTAATCTATATATTTATTTTTGCTTCAAAACGATCCCATTTTGAGATTACTCTTTCTAGAAGTCTATATAATCCTCCCCACATGAGTTGGAGCCACCCCATAGCCTTCCCTTGGTGATTTCAAATCATATTTTTGAGGTATATCACCATTTTTCTGGATTTGTCATCTTTTCTTAGATCTACTTAGATCTACTTCTCTGATATCCACTCATTCTCAGATATGATCCTATAGTGGGTAGATCTACATTTTTGGATGACAAATAATCCAATGTTGAGTCCTGATCTTGCTAGGATAAGATAACTAAGGCCGTTGTTGGAGAATTGACATGTCTTCTTGTGTGTTCCTCGTCTATTGTCGACTTTCCTCAAAACCATTGAGGTAAGAGGATTCTCTCTCAAATCATCTTACTAGAATTAATTGGAATAAATTCAAATTTTATTATTTAAATGAAATTTATTTTGAAAAACATAGAAAAATATTTTTTAGTGATGATTTATGTTTTTTTTTAAATTTTGTGATCTTGGTGAATAGTTGTTCAAAGGGGGTTTAGTTTCATGAATTTAAAATGTTAATTTTAAATTATGGATTTTATAGAATTTATATATGGTTGATGAAAAAGTTTTTTTCAATAGAAATGGTTTTCAATAAAAATGGAGTTTTATTGAAATTTTTTGTAATTGAAATGGTTTGGCATTGAAATGGTTTTGACAGAAATGGTTTTCAATAAAAAGGTGTTTTTATTGAAAGGGTTGTTTTTGCATTATGATTTGGAATATGTAGTGTATGTTCATTTTGCATATATGCGGCTTGGTTGAAATATAACCTTGTGCTTGTTTCCAAATTTTTAAAGGAACATGGGAATTTTATACACGGGTCTTGGTTGAAATATGACCTTGTGCTCGGTGCCAAAGTGTTAATGGCACATGGGAAACAATTACCCTGTGACGACTTGGTAAATCGACGAGAAACCACTCATGAGTATGGAACTGTCATAATGTATAATTAATGGTTGGTTTCATGGATTTGAGGAATGGTTGGGTATGCTGATAAAGGTATATAGTAAAATGGTTGTAAAGATTGTTTAGTTAATTTTCTGGAAAAATATCTTGCTGCGAAAATTGGTTTTAATTTCACTTGTATGATTTTGGTAATGAATGGTTTTGGAAACATATTTATATTTAGTTATAAATTGTTTTTGAGAAATTATTTTATATAAACATTTTTATATAATTGTTTCTAAATCTTCTATCATAGTGGTTTGAGTATGGAAGTCATTGGGGAAAACCTACTGAGTTTTATACTCAACCTAGCTTTGGCACTTTGGTGCTTTTGTAGATGTTATCTTCTGGGAAAAGGGAAAAGGTAATGTTTCCCATGTTTTTAGCATTACCTCATGATGTTTAGGTTTTTCAGTGATTTTGGATCTTGGAGCTTGTTGATCATGGAGTATTAAGGTCTTTGGAGAGTCTTATGTTGTCTATTTGTTGTGTACTTTGATACTTGGTTATTCTTTTTTTGTTTCTTACTTTGATGTGATTTTGAGATACATGAAGTTGTTGAGTTGTCTTCCATTTGTTCTTGTATCATATAGTGAATTTTTGGTTATGGTTGGTAGGTTTATTGGTTTATTCTCTAAAGGATAAATCATCCCCCACTTGTATTTGAAACCCTTCGGCATTTATTGCCATCCTTTGGCATTTAGGGGATATCGCTTAAGGCCTAGTAATAACTCAGTGTACTCTCAATCCAATAAGAATTGGCAGTTCATTACCCTTTAAATCATTATTGAGTGATTTACAAAGAGGTAAATTTTTATGATGTTAATGATCATTTATTTTTAATATTTAATCAACCTATAATTATTTTGGTTATGATCCTTAACAATGCATTTTAAATGAATAAAAACACAAAGCACTTATATATTTTCATGTTAATTTTAAAGAGATTAAATTATTTCTGTATAATTTAAAAATTAAGATATATTTTTTAAAATAATTTTAAAAAATAAATTTATATTAATGGATTTTTTGATTATATGATAATAATAATAAAATATTTAACAAAATTACCTAGGCTACTCTCGAATAATAATGAAAATGTAATTTATCTTAAATGTTTGAATGAATGATAAATTATTATTATTTTTACATATGAAATAAATTTATAAGTTTTTATATTATTTAATAATATTATTATATTTCATGGTATTATAACATGAAAATAACAGTTATAGTTGGTTATATTTAGTCCCTAAACCACCATGAATATTAGTCAAATCTTATAATTCATATATGACTAATGGAATTAAATTCTTAGACATATATATGGGGAATTAAAAAATCTCAAAATAGTGTTTTCTATTTAAAATAATCCAGTCATAAAGAAACTGAAGTTTACTTCTATGGAATATTGGATAAAATAAATGATTTATTTTTTCTTGGATAAAATTATGTAATAATAACTAAATGTCGTTGTATTTATATTTATTAAGGGTTTCAAATTCATCCTTGGTGTGGAGTTATTGAAATAAAATATAAAATTTTTCTTACATCCAATGAACCATTTATATTAGAAAATCAAACACATCTATTTTAATTAGGAAAACTATTGAAAAATTTTGAGAGATTTAAATTGTTGGGGGAGGGTAATAAAAATGAAATTCCATGACAACAAATTTATGGAAAGTTAAGGTGGATCTATATAAGTATAAACATGATAAATATTTCATGATAAATCAAAAAATACATCTCTTAATTGAATATCTAGTTGTATTGATGTTTTACACAAATAATTAAGTGTATATTGTCCTGATAATGTGGATGATAAGACCAAAGAATTTGAAATAATGGGGGATAATGAAATTGAAGCTCATATAGAATTTGATGATGCTAAGGAGGAAGATGAATAAATTGAAATAGATGAATAAAATGATCAATAATTATTTATTACATTCTTGTTATAGTTATATTCAATATATATAATATTTTTCAATAGATATTTATTATTATTTTCTATTAGATATATATATTAAAAAAATCATGAAGAATCATTTATCTAGGTCACTCTCAGATGGGTCCAAGTACTTTTATTTGATGATGCACACCTCAGTTAAGGATGATCATCCTGATGATGAGCATTTTATATTATCTATCTATGGTACTGACATGACACCAACTACTAGGAGGTATTTGGGACTTTCATGACGTTGGATTCTAGTTTATGTTCTGTAGAATCATACATCCATTTAATTTTATCCTCAATGGTGGAAGTTTGTTTAAATATGAATTTTATTTAATTTTAATTTTTTTAAAAAAATTTCACTAATTATTTTTTTTAGATTTTCAAAACATTCTATTGGTCTGGATTGTGTTATTCCTAATAACAATTATTATGGTAATTGGGAATTTTGTGATCAGATTATTATAACCATATGTCATCACATGTTTTATTATTTGATGGTATATAAAAATAACCAATATATATTATTTTTAATTTATAAAATTTTTAGTTTACTATATTATTCAATATTTTGGTCTCCTGCTGATGAAAGCATGAAACCCTCTATTTGGGAGGTATGAGAGTTATGCATGCATGAATTTTTTTCATCTATTTTTATATATCCTTAAATGTATTTTTTATAGAGAGAGAATATAATACTATCATTATATATTCATGAGTGACCCATCATTCCAATTACATCCCCACTAAGGCTTGAGGGAGTTTGGGAATATACTAGATATGGGAAGCAATCAAGAGGGGATCATCTTATAGCCAATAGAATCTATGGTAATCATATTTCACACATATAGCTGGGTATCAAACATTCAATATACATCATTAAAATTTGGTTACTAATTTTATTTAATAAATTTTATATGTCTATATATATAAATATTACTAAATCTACATGAAAAACTTATATAGTCTATGGTATGTCCATCAATAATAGAGTTTGATGTGTATAAAATCATGTACAATGATAATCATGGTAATATTTTTATGAAACATAGTGAACATTTATGGATGGTATATTTTTATACTTTTGTAAATTAACCTAATGTTTTTTTATCTTTTTTAATTTATTTTTATAGATTTTTAGGAGCCATATAAGGAAATGATTTTTTCGGATAAATAGATACTTGGTGATGGTTAAGATGAGCCCTTGTACAGGTCATATATTTTTTAGTCATCTTGGTTGTGGTTGATGGTGAGTGGTATTTAGAAATTTCAGGTGATTAATATTTGATAACGATAAACTCTTGGTAGATACTTGAGTACTGAAGCGATGTAATCATTTTTCATGAAGGGAGAACATGTATGATCTCTATCTTCCCATACTATAGAATATTATATAAGGATGTTAGATTAGGATGATATTTTAATGGGACTAGATATAGAGAAAGATGAGTAGAGATAGTATCCGGAAGGACAATGACATTATCATGTAGAACAACATTAGTAATACAACATTATGATAGAGTACATGTGGAGATTGACACTTGATTTAAGAATGGTGTACCCTCCATCCAATAGAGTTGATACCCCATCTCGTTAGTGATATTATATTTATGTTTTTTTTTGGAAATTTTCTTCTTTATATATGTTTTAATTTAAGAGTAAATTTTTGTTTGATGTTGTTAATTTTATAGCAGAAATTTATTTTTTATTTTTTATATAATTATTTGTGACAAAGACACTATTCCTCCCAAAAATATTTATTATGTATAAATATTCATCCCAAATAAAATAGTTATTTTCCTTTATATATATTTACAAGTGAACAATTATTTCATCACAATTCGTTATTAATGAAGAATTTTTTTACTCTATCGCCAATAACTGGCATCAATGTATTTCTAATGTTTATATGTTTCAGTGACCAATAATTTTCTTGATTAAAATAATTACATGGAAAATATTATAACCTCTAAGGAAAATTGTGTTGGTCTATCACAGTTAATGTTTTTATTAATATAATTTTACAATATAGATTCAAATCCAAATTAACCTTTTTTGATTGATTTTTTCACACACAAAAATCTGTTTGTGCTACCTCAAAATATAGTTACCACCCATTATTGAATCTAGATCATACTCAGAGAAGGTAATATAAGCTTCTATAATCTTCTGATCTCCAATATAAATCCACATAAAATAAATAATTATTTATAAAAAATTTTAAATAATTATTCAAATAATTATATCAATTTGTGATTAATTTATAATTAATTTATAAATTAATAAATTTAGGAATAATTTTCTACAAAATCCATTGGTATTCCCACCACATTAATGCTTTAAACCAACACCCAAAGAATGAAATTAATGAAATAGATCCATAATATTAATAAAAAACCCTTAAATGCATCATCGTTTTAATCATAAAATGTATTTAATTTAATTAAAAACCCTAAGTAGTATAATATGGAGGTGTACTTTCAATGTAAGGATGTGTGATGATGTGTGATATTCACTAAAAAACATCCTTTACCCATTATAAAAATCATCAACATATTAGGATAATTTTACTATGATTAGTGGATTCATCTCACAAAACCTATGTGGTTCACCAATAATTAAAAGGAAACAAAATAAAAAAATAATAGTTGGAGAAGAAGGGATAGACACACCATGAAACATAGTATAAACCATGTTAAATCTCTCAATTTCCTTGGATTATCAATATAGAAGAGATGTTAATAGACCTATTGGTTTTTGGCGTACTAGGGTGAAAAATAGGAGGCCTAGTGATATTAAAATGAGAGGGATAATAAGTGATTTTCATAATATTTGTGATTTAATAGGTGAAAATTTATATGAGCCATAGATTTTTCTATGTAATGGTGTGACTACTAGTTGACTCAATTGAGCCTTAAAAAGCTTGTAAAAATGACTAAGCCCATACACTATCTCTGCATTTCACATATGCAATACACCATTGACCATTGGAAAAATTGAATGGAACTATTCAGTATACCCTTCCTATTATTATTTAAACCACAAGATCTCCCATATAAAATTCCTTCCAATCCAAAACCATAGTGAAGTTAGTCACTCTTTTTATCCCTAGTTCCCCTATTACACATGCCACCACTGCGGTCAAACAAATGCCTAGCCTAGGTTTACAAGTTTACCTATTTCATAGTGGACCCAACCCATATCCTCACAATGATCTCTATGATATGTAGTTCAGTGTATTTGGCCAAAAAAGAAAGACCAAGAGAACCAAAATGTTTTCAATACTATTTTTAGCCTTTAGGTTTCATAAACTCAACCAACCTTGGTCCCAATTTTTACTCAAGCACCTACAATCCCATCTATGACTTTTTCTACATCCAAAAATATATCCACGTTATTTTCAAACACTCATAGCTCTAGTTCGAGTCTTAATTCTAAAAATGTATTTCCTTTAAAGAAATAAATTCAATTTATTATAATAATTTACTACCCATATAAACATAGTTCTTTACTTAATACGTAAAAATGACTTGCACCATATATTTTCCGATACTATTGTGCCTTCCAGTTGACTCAATGGATCCTTAAGAGGCCTATAAAAATGGCCAAGCCCTTACACTATCTCTCCATTTCTTATAGGCAATACACCATTGACCATTGGAAAAAATGAATGGAAATATTTATTATAACCTCCCTGTTACTATTTCCACCACAACGTCTCCAATCTAAAATGCATAGCAGTTAATGACCATAGTGAAGTTGGTCAATATTTTTATCCCTAGTGCCTCTATTGCACATGCCACCACTCTGGTAAACTGAATGCCTAGCCTAGGTGTATCAGTTTACCTATTTCACAGCGGGCCCACACCTTATCCTCACAATGATCTCTATGATATGATGTTTAGTTTCTTTGTCCAAAAAAGCAAGACCAAGAGAACAACAATGTTTCATATACTATTGTTAGCCTTTATGTTTCATAAACTCAACCAACCTTGGTCCAAATTTTTACTCAAGCACCTATAATCCCATCCATGACTTTTTCTACATCCAAAAATATATTCTCATTATTTATAAACACTCAGAGCTACGGTTCGATTCTTAATTCTCAAAATGGATTTCCTTTAGAGAAATAAATTCAATTTATTATAAAAATTCACTACCCATATAGACATAGTTCTTTACTTAATAAGTGAAAAATGACATGCACCATATATTTTCTTATACTATTGTGTCTTCTAGTTGATTCATTAGATCCTTAACAGATCGGTAAAAATGACCAAGCCCTTACACTATCTCTCCATTTCTCATAGGAAATACACCATTGACCATTGGAAAAAATGAATGGAATTATTCGGTATAACCTCCATACTACAATTTCCACCACAATGTCTCCCATCTAAAATTCATATCAGTCAAGGATCATAGTGAATTTTGTCACTATTTTTATCCCTAGTGCCTCTATTGCACATGCCACCACTGTGGTCAACCAAACTCCTAGCCTAGGTGTACGAGTTTACCTATTTCACAGTGGACCCACCCCATATCCCCACAATGATCTCTATGATATGAAGTTTAGTGTCATTGGAAAAAAATCAAGCTTAAGAGAACCACAATCTTTCCTATACAATTGTTAGCCTTTAGGTTTCATAAACTCAACCATCCATGGTCCAAATTTTTACTCAAGCACCTATAATCCCATCCATGACTTTTTCTACATCCAAAAATATCTCCTCGTTATTTACAAAAACTCAGAGCTCCGGTTTGAGTCTCAATACTCAAAATGTATTTCCTTTAGATAAATAAATTCAATTTATTATAAAAAAACACTACCCATATAGACATAGTTCTTTACATTAATACTCACTCAAGTAAATCACACTAGTTGTCCTCCACTTGTATTCCATAGAATTTATGTACTTATATTTAAGGGGGTTAAAAATATCAAATACCTAACTCATAACTAACCAATCATCTTTAAGTAATATTAAAATATCATTAATTGATCCATCATTGATCCTTATCTCTAACAACTGGGTCCCGGTGACTGCACAAACACCCTTCCTTTACATGGTTGTCGGGTCCCGACCTGCTAGGTACCACCAGTTGCCTCGTAGACACGTGGTCCCCACCCTAGGGCCCACCCATGTACCTGAACGGGTCATCTGACTATTGATAGTCCCCACATGCCAACACATGTTCTTTCCAGTGTGCTTTGTCCTCACTCACACATACCCTGGGAAACATCTCAGAAGGTCACCCATCCTGATCACTACTCCAGGACATGTACGTTTAACTATGGAGTTCAAATTAGGTAGGTTCCCAAAAATGAAGATGCACCTTGTTGACATGAGTCATTTCATTTAGTCATTTAACCCTTTATCATTTTAGGGTGTTACAATCACCCCCCCCCCCCCTTTAGAGCACAATTTCCTCATTGTGGGCCCTACATATCAACCCAGGTCCTGCAATGCACTTAAGGTTGGGTACCACCTCTAATAAAAAATGTGACAACATGGTCCCGGTGACGGCACAGACACCCCACCTTTACATGGTCGTCAGTTTATGACACGCCAGGTACCACCAGATGCCCCACAGACACGGGGTCCCCACTCTGAGGCCCACCTAGGTGTCTGAATGGGTCATCTAACTATTGATATTCCCCACATGCCAACGCATGTCCTTTCTAGTGTGCTTTGTCCTCACTCACACATACCTTGTGAAACATCGCAGACAGTCACCCATCTTGATCACTACTCCAGTCCATGCACGCTTAAATGTGGAGTTCTAATCAGGTAGGCTTCTAAAAAAGGAGGTGCACCTTGTTGACATGAGTCATATCATTTAGTCATTTAACCCTTTATCATTTGGGGAGGGGGTTACATTATCTAGGTTCTCAAGGTACTAACATATGAATTCCTCAATATAATTATTTAAAAAATTAATAATTATGTTTATAAATTTCTCTTTTATATACTCATATATAAATTACCTAAAAATGAAAAAACCTCACTAAGATCACAAGTAATAAAGTGAAAACAATTAATATAAATCTCTTGACCACTATATGATCTAAATAATTAATTTAACACATTAATTAGTTATCTAATTAATCATAGTTCCACTAAAATTCATAAAAAAATCATCAATGGACATGCGTCTAGTAAAATAATTGGAAGCCTCATACATTTATCATTTTCAGTATCATTTATCCTCACACATGAGAGTAATGATCTCAAAATTATTCCCCCTTTCTCTAGTGTAATCATACTTAAATACCATACTCTAGTTAAACAATTTTATAGGAAAATAGAGGGGAAGAGTATGTAATGAATAAATGATTGAATCTGTATCAAATGAACACATAAACACTTCTTAACCCACCATAAAAAATATTGATTTTTTTGGAAAATTTAAATAAATATATGATATCTCCTCTTTATATCTATTTAATAAAAACTTTTACCTAATTAGGTATCAATCAACAATGGAGGAAAATTACCATATTCATCCCAGTTAAGTAAGGGTCTTCATAGGTCTCTCTGAATCCAATAGACTACATTGAATTTTCTGTGAATCCATTTGGTCACATGTCACCTCCACTAAATTGTTGGATGGGTATCCCACAATTACTATCTTGGCACAAGAATTCTATTGTTCTCTCACATGACTTTAGGTAGACTGGTGTAGCAGCTTCAAAGGATAAATTATTTATTCAGTGCCCAAATTTTCACTTTATGATTTTCTACCCAAACACTCACTATAAAATCATTTACATAATAATCTGAAACATGATATTGGGATCATATTTTTAAATCATTTTTAAAAATTAAATTTCACATTTGATTTATTTCCATTTTATACCATCTTTTTATCTTTCCCTATAGATACCCATTGTTAGGGGTCATTTTACATTTCTCATATATTTTAAAATTTATCTGGTACCATGAAAAAAATTATTATGGTTTTTATTTTCACAACTTTTATTTTTGAGATAATGTAAAATTTTCTTAATTATTTCATATCATTTTAACTCTCAGAGTAATGTTCCTCAATCATTCTCATATCTACCATCCCATAAGCCTTAGGGAAATATTTTACATTTTCTTCCCCATAAAATAAAATTAGAAAATTTATTCATTGATTTTAGACTTTATTATCTATAATTAATTTTATAGATATGGATTAAAATCATTATAAATCTTCTATATTTCTCTATCTATATTAAAAAAATTAAACAAATACTTTTTTAGATGAGTAAAGATACACTTATATGTTAAAATATATTCCTTATACTTTTTTATCATATATAATAATTGTATCTCCATATTTATCCTCATAATATATTGAAGATACTTCAAAATATTTAATTTATTTAATACTTTTCATAACATATTATCTACCACCTCCCCATTCATTATATTCTTTACTAGCATTCAATACTTTTTTTCTTCCCATTATTGGTGGTAAACTGCTAATTTTTTGCAGGTTCTGAGTGTAGTGAAAGCATTTGATGGGTTGTTCCCAACATTAATTTTTGTCATGTAAAATTATCAATTTGAGATCTACAAGATGATAAATGTCAGGTTCAACAAAATTCAATCAAAGAAGACAGGCAATATGAATCACATAGGAACTAGAGAAAGAGGATTATTACATATTATTTATGATTAATTTAATAAAATAAACATTACCTTGATGGAATTATTTATTCATTGACAGATCTGGTAACATATCTATGATACACAATCATTGCATTATAGGAATCAAGTGCATATTACCTCTAGTGATGGTCCACACATAATGTATGAATCTCTAGACGTCAGTGAAATAATATCCAGGTGTTATCATGAAAAAACCTTGGGCTTTCATCATCCGCATTTGATCGATATGATAATTTTTTCCAAATCATTCTCATTGATCAGGTGGAGGATGATTCCTCTCCATTCTTGGGAGTGATCTTGGAGAAGAGAGATATTAGGGGATTGAGATTATTCTCTTATTTCATAGTGAACAACCCAAACAAATGAGTTGTTCTATTGAGAAAATAAAATAACTAGGTTTATATATCGCTATGTTAAAAATTAAATAATTATACAAGAGACCATAATTATTTATTTAATCCTAGAGAAAACCCCATTTAAAATAATAATAATATTATTATTTGTCAACATGCGCTTAACTTTTGAATTAAAATTAAATATTATTTAATCAAATAATATACAATGTTTATTATTTTCTCACCTATCCTACAATATCGATCTGTCATTCCTACATAAAATTTATTGGACATTGAATAATGTCTATTTATTTATTTAATAAATATCACTCCATTATTCTCAAATAAATAAATAAATATTGTATTTAAGAAATTGAAAATAAATATTTATATGCGATCAAGCATACAATAATAATTGTTAAACCTTGTGTAGGAATAATATTTATTCAACTTGTAAAATAATAAATAATAATATATTATTTAACTGATATTCTAGGTACACTTATTGTGTGAACCTTTAGGCCTCTTTCTCAGTGGTGTTAGGAAAAGGATCCTAAAGTTTAAGGTTAGCGTCTAGCAACCCACCGAGGCACCCATAAAGAAATAAGTTAATTTCATAGTTACATGTTACCACATATGGATGCTTATAGTGTAATATAATCCCTTTATCACGATATCCCAAATCAAGATGGTTTCATGTCAGTTCCATCAACCAAAGTACTCAATGTCTCTTTCTTTGATTTCCCAAAAAATGAAATTGCCTATTAAATACCATGTCTATGGATTTATTTAGTCCATATCATTTCCATTAAAGGGATTAAGATATCAAATTATGTTAAAAAATTGGGGAAAATCCTTTCGTGCATTATTCATTAATGTTATCTTACCTGTGACACACCCAATGTATCCTACCTCACTATGAACATATATCATCATGGTTTTCATCAATACCTCAAAGTACGTGACTCATAATATTCATTAATAATATTATTAATGTCTAAGGATCAATACACAAGTTTGTAGATAGGAATATCCAAAAACACATAGAAATGTGGATTTTATACTGGAAAGTCTCATTCTTATAATATCCAATTGGATATTACCAAGGGAATACACCATGAGAAGGTGCCTCAAAGTACTATGAGTCTCCACCCCTGATTGCCTGTATTATTTGAATCCATCAAATGATATCATCTGGATAAAGAAAACATATATTCAAAAATAGAGTCGTAGCACTTTTAGGTCCTCATCATAATGGGGAAATTCTATGACCTTTTCGTGTGATATCTAATTTGAGGACATTATCAAATACTATGTCATGTAGAAGAAAAATCATGATATGATAAGTATGTTGTTAATATTAAAAATAATGAATACATGTTATCATAAAGTACACATAATTTTATTCTATGGTGAAAACTCCAACAGACTCCCACTTGCACTAGATCCAAATACTAACAACCTTTAGTCTGCTAGCTCTCACATAATACTGATGCTTCTACTAAGGAAATCCTCCAGTAAAGGTATCCACAACATTCTCTTCCATGAGTACACTACTTATTGTAACTTCACCCCTCTGATAAAAATCCCTCAAGGGGTGATACTTTTGGAGTATATTATTTTTTTGTTGGTGTGATCTTGGCTTTTTTGAAAGATCCACCACTACAATATTATCACAATACAATGTAATAGGATATTTACTTCTAGTTTTCGCATCAAGATATTAGAAAAAGATTTGAATCCAAATGTCTTACTTATACGGATCAAAATATGTTATATACTTGGAATCCACTATAGAATCAGTGGTTATAGGGTTCTTTGAACTCTTTAGCTTACATATCCTAGGTTTATATAGAAAACATATCTTGATTGGAACTTCAAATCATTATAATCTATTTGAAAACTATCATTAGTATAACCCCATGATGACTAGCTCCTCATCTCCTCCATACATTGGGAACATATCCTTAGTTCTTCTTAGATACTTATGGATATCCTTAACATCAGTCAAATGTTTTTCTCCTAGATTGTTTATATATCTTCCTACCATTCTAAATGTATGGGAAACATAAAGTCTAGTACATAAAATGTAATACATGATTGATACTATCGATGAATTTTATAGGATCTTACTCATTCTCTCTTTCTCGTGTTGTGTCTAAGGAAACATTTTCTTATAAATATGTCAACCATGTGAAACTAGAACCAATCCCCTATTTTTGTGTTCCATAGTAAATCTCTTTAGTATATGGTCAATATATTTACTTTTACTTAGTCCAAGAAGCCTCTTGGATCTATCAAGAATGATCTTGATCCCTAAAATATAGGATGCTTCACCTAAGTCATTCATGGAGATTTTTTTTAAAAAACTCCTTAATAGACTGTAAGACTAGTATATTGTTTCTAATAAGTAACATGTCATCAATATATAGTAATAGGATAACAACTTCATTCCAAATAAATCTCTTGTAAACACACGACTCACATTCATTCTTAATGAAACCAAATTCTTTTATGGATTCATTAAATGGATTGTTCCACTACCTGGATTATTTCATTAATAAATAAATGGATATTTTCAACTTTAAAATCCTTTTAGAATCACATTGAGTCACAAAACCTTCTATTTGTTTCATATAGACTCCTCATAAAGGTTCCCATTAATAAATACAGTTTATAAATCCATCTTTCAAATCCCATAGTGATGGTAAGATTTTATGTAAATTATAATTCTAATGAATTTAGACATGAAAACTAGTTAAAAGGTTTCATCTTAGTCAATTCCTTAACATTGTTTAAACCCTTTATCCACTAGCGTATTTTTGTGTTCATTTACTTTACCTTCTATATCGAGTGTTCTCTTGAATGCCCATTTGCAACAAATGGATATTACATCAACAGGAGCATCGACCAGAACCCAAAATTGAATCTAATACATAGAATCCATTTCCAAATTCATGGATTATTTCCATATTGCGTCTTTTGATATCTCTACTACCTCCTTGTGAGAGATAGGTTCATTATTGTTAACTAATAAGGAGTCACCATCTTCAGTGACAAGAAAATCATATCTCTATGGTTCTCTTACCTCTCTTATGCTCCTACACAGTACTTGTGTTTCAGAAACAACTTCTTCCATGGGGACCTGTGAAACCTATTCTTGCTCTAACTATTCTGTATCTTGAGAATCAACTTCATCAAATTCCATCTTGGTCCCACTATCCTTTTTTAGGATGTGCTCCCTGTTAAAAAAGACAGCCTGTCTGGAAAAAATCACATTCTTATCTGCGGGGTTATATAAGTAGTATCCCTTTATTTACTTGGGATACACTATAAGGATACATTTTATGCCCCAGGTACTAGTTTTTTCCAAAAAAATCATTAACAAATTCCTCACAACCCCATACATGTTTATGTGACAAAATGGGTTTCTCTCCACTCTATAGATCAAATAGAATTCCATTTTCTTCTTTAGTTGTAACTCAGTTTAATTTATATGCCGCATTTTGTAATGCATATCCACAAAAGGATAATGGAAGATATGCATAACTCATCATCAACATTACCATGTCTAACAAGGCATGGTTCCTCCGTTCACTAACACAATTCCACTGTGGTGTATAAGGTGGAGTGAGTTGAGATAGAATCCCAGACTCTTATAGAAATTCAATGCACTCTTGGTAAAGTTATTCAACACCTTGATCTAATTGAAGCTTATTTATATTCTTTCAAGGTTGATTGTATACTTCATTATTTAATTACTTGAATTTCTCAAAGGACTCGGACTTATACCTCATCAAGTATAATACCCATATATACTCTCAGGTCATCAGTAAAATTTATGACGTAAGAATATCAACCTCTACCTTTTACTATAAATGGTTCACATGCATCAATGTGTACCAATCCTATAAGATTGGTGGACCTTTCACCCTACCCACCAAATGGTGGTTTTTTCATTTTTCCTTGTAAACAAGAATGGAATCTTTCAAGTAGTTTTAGCTCAGAATTGTCTAAATAAACATCTTAATAGAGCTTTTTCAAATTCATCTCATTTACATGACCAAGTCAGTGATTTCAAAGCTGGGTTTAATATGAGTCACGTAAAATTGATTCGTAATCAATTGCCAACACTTTTTTTCATAATTTAATACATAGGGACCATTATTTAAATGTTTTATACCATAACATATGTCCTCTTCATAAAAGAAACAAATTTTATTTCCAAACATTAAAATAAACCCATTTGTATCTAATAATGATACATAAATTATGTTCTTGGTAACCATAGGTACATAATAATAATCTTTTAAAACCAAAATCATTTTTGATGGAAACAAAAGGTGGTAGTAACCAACGGCCAGAGCAGCTATCCTTTCACCATTGGAAGCTCTTAGATCCACTTATTCTATAGTAATATTTCATAATCTACTTGGTTCCTGCATTTGAATACAAATTTGAGCCTCATAAGTTGTCTCTAATACCAAATGTATAGATATTGAAATATTTCACTCTATAACGAATGAACCTTTAGCTTTCCATTGATTTTGGGTGTAGTTCATCTTCTAGTGGCATGAATTTCCACATGAAAAACATATTTCATCATTTTTCATTCCCTACCTTTGGATCTTCATTTTCATAGAAGGATATTTCTTGGGATCTTCTTACTGTTTCTAGGTCTTGGGCCCCTTTGCCTTGTTCTTCCTTTTCTTATTCACTTTAAGGACTGCAGGTTTTTCATGCCCCATTTCATTATCCACTTAGAGAATTAAAGTAAGAAGTTTCAAAATACACTTCTCATTATTTCTAATATTTTAATTAATAATGAAGTTAGAGAAGGTCTTGGGTAGTGATAAAAGTATGAGATCTGTACAAAACCCATCTTGGAATTTAATCCCTAAGATGTCCAAGAATTCAATGTAGCTCATAAGCTTGACTACGTGAGGCCCATCTGGTGAAGAATAAACAAGATTAGTTGTGATCAAATCATTATAGATCTTGTTCCTTTCTTGCCTCAACTTCTCTTGAAAAAATCTTAAACATGAGACTGCATGTTATAATAGTCCATATCCTCATGTTTCTTCAATAGATCATTGGACATAGATGATAGCATGACATATTGAAAACTTTTAGCATCATTATGATATTTCTCATAGAGAGATAGTTCTTTATCACTTTCCTCATTAACATGCACTTTATCAAAATGTTCTTCTTGAACATATATTTTTTTTTATGGTGAAGGATGACACATAGGCATACCTTTTCCATTCTTGGAAATTTTTGCTGCTGAAAATTATATCCTTATCAAGTATGAATCACAATGAAATGTTTTGTGTCATTTTTATTGTTGTTTCTAAAAATAATAAAAGAATAATTTTAGAACATTATTTTATAATATTTAGAAAAATAAATAAATAAATATTATATTATATTTATTAGTTTCTCACTATTTTATTGAAACCCAATATCCCTCACCATTAGATTTAGAATATCCTAATTCTTGGATATTCAAGTGGAAAGAATCCATATTCCCCTTCTCAATACCCTAACTTTGGTTGGTCAAGAAAATTGAATGGGTTTAAGTCATCATTCCAAATACCAACTGCATTAACACACTATTCCTTGATCTGTTTAGTGGACTCCCCAATCCTAAAATCCTAAAATTGGATTTCCTCAACCTTTTTCTCTCATTTAAACCAATTCCTAGTTTGGAAGTCAACCCTTTATGTGAACAAAGTTAATTCAACCCAAAAAAATAATGTTATAATTCTCCAATAATTCAAATAACCCCAAAGTTGGTTGTTCAAGCACTTTTAACTATGGTTGTTTTTTAATTAAAGTAACGGAAGGTTATATAAGATTAGTATATATACAATTTAGATATTTTATCCTTTATGCATAAATTTCCAATTATTATATTTACTGCATACTTTTTAATATTAAGTGGATTTACTTAAGTGATTTTCCATGTCTTAGATAATATTTATGCATAAGAATATTTATTTTAGTTTTATCTTACATGCTCATTAATTTCATTAAGTATATTGTAAGAACCCGATTCATTATTGAGGTATATATCTTTTGTTTTTCATAAATTATGAGTTTAATTTCTTAAATATGGCCTTTTATGAATTCTCGTTGGGGTTATAGAGGTCTCTGGGGTTCCTAGGGCTAGTCTGGAGCCCAGAACCTGTGTTTTGGGTGAAAAGAGGTGGTTGCATGAATAGTGAAAACCTTTCGGGGTGGGCCACACGAACATACGGAAGCTTTACAATTTTAAAAGACTTTGGAAGATTCTTGAGCACTGTTTCAACATGGTTAGTGATAATCATGTGGGGTAATTGTGCACCATGACCCAGACTTATATGAATCCTTGCATGGTTTCTGCATGGTTTGAAAAACCATGCGAGCCCTGCTACATATATTTTTATATATTTTTTAAAATTAAAAATATTATAAAATCTAATTGTGGTTTTCTCCAAATGGAAAGTGGACCCACCATGGAAAATCTATATTAAAATTTATTCTTGGTTTTTAGATATTTTCACTATATGACCACTGATTTGAACATGATTCATCTCCTTAGATATGCAATGATAATTTCGTGATTCATTTTTATCCTTTCTCAAATCTTTTGGATATTGATTGCGCTATTTGGATTTATTCTCATATTCCCTCATATCATTTTCTTCATCCATTCTTTATATTTCTCCCAAAACAAAATGAATGATAACTTGATATAGGATGATCTATCTAGTACAAGCCTAAGGTAGGTGGTCTCATGCCTTTCATTAATTTTTGAGCTGTTTATATGTGTTGGATTGCCACATGCCCATTTTTTGGGTGTCTCCTTGATTAAAAATCAAATATTTTTGTTGAATATTGTTTTTTAGGTAACCGAATATGTGTTTTAAATAATTTATTGTGTTTTACCTTGATTAAGGGCCACCCCATAGGTGAGTTCCATTGGATGACCTTTTATAGTTGTTTGACTAGGATCCTATGAGGCATGCCTTTATTGCCCTTTCATGGGTTGTTAAAAATGAATATATTTATTAAGAGAATTTACATTCTATTAGATATATTTTTTATTTGTTTAGGGTATGATATGTTTGAATAACCCTATGACCTAAGTATGCCATTTCCTATTAAAGCATTTCTGGATCAAATTTCTTATTTCGTTGAACTGCCCATGTGAGTTGAATATTGTTAAATCCATGTAATAGATTAATTTTCATGTGATGATTATTATGAGAAATGTTCTGTTTTCAGTAAATAGAATTCCATGACTCATGATTTTGGTCCTTGCTTAAGACACCCATTAGTGTTGAGTTATATTAAATGATTTCAGGTTTTGACTTTAGCATGCCTAAAGGAATGTTTAAATAAATTTTGATTCATGAAATGGTAATTATACTTGGATTAATCATGGATTGAGTTTATAATTCCATGGATGGGGACATAGACTATTTTACCAAGATCCTTGAGTGAACATTGGATTTATTCAGAATTCAATTTATGAGCTCAATGGGTTAAATATGATTATATCGTGAGTAAACCATGGATTCCATGGATGGGCTCATAGAGGAAATACTTAAATGTATAGTGAATAATGGATACATTGAGGGATGTCATGGATGGGAACAATAGGAATTGACTATTTGTCATGAGTGATACTTGGGGCTTCCCTCTAGGACCGCCATATACAGACTCAGTTCATATAGACTTGTACCACACCTAGAGCGATACTGAGTTCTTGAGACGTTCACCAGGATGGGCTTATAGGGTGTTGTTGGAAATTACACCCGTAGTGATACTTGAATTCCAACTTAGAAATTCCAAAGATGGTCTTAGGTTTTAATTTGACTATTGAAATTGAATGAATTATGATGTTTCATCCAAGAAAAAGCACTAGCTTGGATTTGATCTTCTCGCATACTTGTTTAGATGGCCTTATGAGGCATCTTTTGTGATTATAGTTACATGGGGGATTTCGGTCTTATGCCGGATATTGAGACTTAAGAATTAAATGTAATTGAACTATTAAATGGAAAATGAAATGAAATGTAAATGGAAACCAGTGCATATAGGTTGTTTACTTTTGAGTACCTCCTATCTTACTTCTTTCATTATTTCATAGTTTCGATTATATATATTCACTGGTAGATTGTCATGGACTTTGGATGGTTTCCTATTGGTATTTAGTATCATTATCTATTTGGGTTATGTTTCAGACCCAAATAGATTATATTATTATAGATGTCGATAAGGTAAAGTTCCCTCCTGCAGTTACTTGATATGTTGCTTAAGAGAATGAGAGAATGAGACCAAGCTGAGGTTTGTGATGCTTTTGAGATTCTTTTTGGCCATTTTGTACTTTGGTAATTGTATTGATTATAACTAAAATGTAACATGTATTGCATGTTTTCTAGAACTTGTAACATGTAGCATCATCTTTTGTATGATATGACCTCTGGATTATTTATACTATCAATCTTCTAAGGTTTACTTTTGTTGTATGGTATTATTACTTCTGCTATTGAATTTTTAGGGTTTCTACTATGTTACACTATGATAATGAGGGCACAGTCACCCCACTATCACACATAGGCCCTCGATGCATGTAGTTACCCTATGGAATTTAGGGAGATGTGCTTGAGGCTATGTGGCCAACCAGGCTCGGAGCAGTGTTTGGTTGCATCTGGGTTTAGGATGTTAAAAATTGGTATCAAAACAAATTTTCTAGTTTGAAAATTTTTTTGGTGATAATAAATAGAGATATGAAGGAAATGGGATTTGGTAATAAGTTGTGTCTAGGAGTAGCTACCTCATGTATACATAAAAGCTAAATGGCCTCAAATTAAATTGTGATTTTTGTATTTTGAGCTATTACAGTTGAGTTGATTTCATTGTTGGGTGGAACACTTGTATTATGCTTTTATTTTTGATATGATTGTGGGTTATATTATGTTTTAACCCAATTATATGAGGGTATTCCATCTCATTAATCATATAGGCACTTGTTAGAAATCACATGCCATGTATTATTACCATGCCATTTAGAGAGAATTACTGATTTCATGTTGTTTTGGAAGATGTCGTGATATATATGCTAACTATTGTGATAAGTATATTGGTAAATGTTATGGTATGGATTTAATGGATGCCAAGATTTTGTCCCTTAGGTCTGTGGGCCCTCTTGGATCAGAAATTAGTGGATCATGTTGGAGAATTAAATTGAATTGTGTTACGATTTGCTATATATGGATTCCAAGCTTTGATTCAGGGGGAGTTTGGGACCCTGTGGATCTGAATTTGGAATAACATTGGGTTTACCCTTTAAAAAGGGATATAATAAATATGAAATGAATATGAAATAAAGTGAAACTAAAATAGATTTTGATAGAGACCAAGACCATACATGGCCTTGGTAGTGGTATTTTGGAAGTTTCTCATTTTTTTTAAAACCTAGAACTGACCCATGGGGATGGCAGAGGGATGAGTTCTTAGATAAAGTTTTTGACCTTTATTTTTTTGTATCATCACTTTTGAGATGCGAACCTTGACGAAAATCCAAAACTAAGGTGTCTGTTTGGCATTATAGAGTCATGCCACCATGACGACCTCAAGATGTACGCTAAGAGGATGGCGACGATCATACCCCATAGGTAGTAAGTCATGGGATACCAGTGGATCCTTCAGTCGTATCAGTTGTGGCACCAACTGTTATACCAGGCATAAGTAAAGATGCATAGTTCTGTAAAGGATATATGAGTTAAATGAAAACCTTTCAGGGAGCACCACATTCTACCAAGTCTATAGAATAGCTGATGCGAGTGTCCCAACAACAGCATATGCCCATGTTTTCAGGGGATGGCATACCATGGGATTCATATTCATGGATAAAATCCATGATTAAAATCTTATAGAATTTAAAGATAACTCTTTAGAGAAGGGTAAAGCTCACTATGTATATGCTTTATTATTGTTCCAAGAGGTGGTGGGATTTTATCACTTAGGCAGAGCATCATCAAGATATAGTGTGGGATATTTTTAGATAGTATTATATGATTATTACTATCCCAAGACACTGAGGGCTGATAGATCCTAGGAGTTTATGCATCTAAGGCAGGGAACTTCATCAGTTATGGACTATTCAATCTGATTTACTGAACTCTAGTGCTTCAAACCTTTTTTATAGGTGACGATGTGTCAAAATATAGGATATTTGAGGATGGTCTTAGGTATGACATCTGATTTTAGGTAAATGTTTTCAAGTTTACTATTGTATCTGCTATAGTGAATCAGACACTGATTACTGAGCGTAACCTAAGGGAATATTGAGATGCACTCCAGGGTTGTTCAGCACCTAGGTCTGGTATTGTCTCGACTGGGGGTAGGAAGCATCATTTAAAGATTTATTTTAGTGATACTAGTAGTCAGAAAGTATCTTCATGTATCCCAAGTGAGGTGCTACTAGTGCGGGGGTCTAGGGAATACGAGGCAACTGTTTTTATTGGACCTAGTCGAGTGTCGATATTGCGGCAAGAAAGGAAAACTATATCACTTTTGTCGTAAATTTCCACCAATAACTAGTGAGAGAGGTTCTGCACCAACTCTACATTCAGAAGTGGGATCTGCAGCTTCTCACCAGATAGGGAGTTGGAGTACATCAACTTTTCCAGGCCGAAGAGGTGGTCATGGTCATGGTAGCCAGACCATAGGTTCACCAAGACATCTAGGTGGATCAGATCAGGGTATCCTAGTAGTTCCATAGGTTTTTGGAACAATCCAAACTTATGTAGTGAAATAAATCTATAAGAAGTAGGATCTCAGACCTTCTACTATCATAGGTACTATTCTAGTAGCCTCTATTTTAGTTTTCTGTACTTTTGGATATAGGGTCTTCATATAGTTTCATATCTATACCCATTTTGATTGTCCTTAAGATCTCTATTTTTTATTATGATTGTGTTATGATTCAAGATACCCAGTTAGGTATTAGAACATAAGGTGTGCATCAATACAATGAGTTCCCCCTTGAGGTATGTGGGTGTTAATTCAAATGGATCCTTTATATCTTTGAGATGATAGGATTTGATTTTATTCTCGAGATGGAATGGTTTTTTCCTTTCATTCCTTTCTTGATTACTATCTTTGTAGGGTGAGTTTTATTTCACCAGAGGGTGGAAGGTTTCAACACAAAGGTGAATTGGATGTCTAGCCGAGCCAAGATGGACCTGAGCATCAAAGGTTGGGCAGGTTAACAGCCTGGTTTTTCAGTTTATATCTGGATGATCAGTAAACATGTCATAAGGATTTCCATTTAGTAGTTTATAATTTCAGGTCCATCTTCCCATATTACATTTCTGTTTTAACTTCAGTGAGAGATGTATAGTTCTCTATCGATCTAGTTCCATGAGCTTCACTGGTATCTATTCTTCCTTACAAGATGGCTACAATAGAGTTACAATAGCTCAAGAGGTAGCTATAGGATTTAGAGGAAAAGGGTTTCATCCAACCTAATACTTATTCATGGGGTTTTCCAATCCTTTTTTGAAAAAGGAGGATGGTACCCTAAGGCTATGTGTGGATTATCAGAAATTGAACTAGTTAACGGTTAAGAAATGATAACCTCTACTACAGATAGATTATCTTTTCAACCAACTTTTATGAGCTCAGGTATTCTCAAATATTTATTTGAGATCCAGTTATCATCAGGTACATGTTAGACCATCATACATATCTTGAATATCCTTTTAGAGAAGGTATGGTCTTTATGAATACTTGGTAATATCATTCAGTCTCACAAATTTTCTAGTGGTCTTTATGGCACAAATGAACTGAGTGTTCAATCCTTATCTTGATTTGTTTATGGTGGTTTATATGGATGATATCTTGGTGTATTTGTACAATCGACATGACCATGACCAACATCTTGATATCATTTTGAATACACTAAGATAGTATCATTTGTATGATAATCTCACAAAGTTCCACTTCTAGATTGATCAGATTCACTTTCTTAGGTCACATCATCTTAGAGACGGAAGTACCAGTAGACCTAGAGAATGTGAGAGTAGTGGTTATCAGGGAGTAGCCTAAGAATGTCATTGAGGTGTGGAGTTTTCTTAGGGTTGGCTGGTTACTACAGGTGCTTCATACATGACTTCTCACGCTTATCAGAACCATTCATGAGCTTGACTAGGAAGGGTATGAAGTATGTATGGTCATATTTCTACAAGATAGTCTTTCAGGAGATGAAAGGGATATTTAATTCAGCACTGATACTGATTTTTTTAGAGCCAATAAAGTGTTACACTGTGTACTACGAAACATTAGGTATCAGGCTGGGAGCATTTCTTATGCCGGGGGATCGAGTCGTTGTGTACAGGTCTCTATATTTGAGGAAACATTAGAATAATTACCCAACAGATGATCTCAAGTTGGTTGCTATTGTTCATGAATTATGTTTTTGGAAACATTACTTATTTGGAGAGAATTTTGTGGTGTTCAAGGACCACAAAAATCCTCAAGTACATATTTACACAGCGTGGTCTGAATCTGAAGCAGCGAAGGAGGGTAGAATACAATTAGTATTTTGAATTCGATCTTTCCTACATTCATAGTAAAATAAATATAGTGGAAAATTCATCAATCAAGAGGAATCAGATACATGTAGTGTAGTAGGCCAGTGGTGAGTGGTATCTTATAGTGTTGTTCTCTAAGATGCACTTAGAGGTGCACAAAATTTTCGTAACGACATTTATATCATCATTAGCTATTACATATACCCTATTGGAAATATTGAAGATGATCCAGCTATCAGATTTTGAAGACCTAGTTCTATGGGAGAGTGTTCCAAGTGAGGACCATCCTCCTATATGGATTGTATATGAGGATGAAGTTCTATAATTACATGATCGCATATGGGTTTTGGTAGACGTGCATGATAAGATGATGCAGGACTTTCATGCCTTTGTATGGGAAGTGAATCATGGCGTCACCAAGATGTATCAAAATTTACATCATCAGTATTGGTTTCTAGGTATGAAAAGGGATGTAGCTAGTTTTGTCAAGAGGTGCTCCACCTGTCAATAAGAGAAGGTGGAACACTAGTGACTAGCCGAGATTTTAAAGTAGCTACCCATTCCTAGGTGGAAATGGAATGATGTCATGATGGATTCCATGATGGGTTTACCGAGGTCGTCTTGAGGTAATGATGTTGTTTGGGCTGTTTTTGATAGGCTCATGAGAGTTTCACATTTTCTTCCTATCATGGAAACCTTTAGTGCTGATGATCTTGGGATGTTGTAGATCTGTGATATTTTATAAAAACACAGGGTCTCACAATCTATCATTTTAGATAGGGATTACCTTTTATGTCTCCTTTCTAGAAACGAATATAGAGGGCTTTATATGCACAGGTTCTCTTGAGCACAACTTACCAATCCCCAAATAGATAGTCAAATTGAGTGCACGATTTAGGAGTTTGAGGACATGTTCTGGGCATGAGTTTTAGATTTAAGGGGCTCTTGGGAGAATTATATGCCCCTAGTTGAGTTTTCCTTTAATAATAGCTTTTAGGTTACTATTCAGATGGTTCCATTTGAGGATTTATAGGGTAGTCCATGATGATCACCCTTGTGTTGGCTGGAGGCAGGAGAGGCAGCTATGATGGGATCTCATCTTGTCTAGGAGACCATAGAACAAGTGTCGTTGATTCAGAAGCAGATGTCTATGGCACAGTCTAATAATAAATCTTACTCAAATCACTATAGATAACCTCTGGATTTTGAGGTTGGGGATCTGGTATTCCTACGTGTTTCACCTAGGTTGGTACACAAGAAAATTAGGAGACAAGATAAAATATCACCAAGGTACGTCGGGCTATTCGAGATTATAAAAATGGTTAGGCTAGTAACCTATCATTTGTAGTTACCTAAGTGTAATTGGGCTATTCATGAAGTATTATATGTTTCTTAGCTACGATGTTACTATTCAAACACATCTCATTCCTTTCATCCTAAGGAGGTGGAGTTACATGTTGATTTTTCCTTTGAGGACCACCCTGTACGAATTGTGGATCATAGCATGAAGGTTCTCCATGATCAGTCTGTTCCTTTCGTATGGGTGTTATGGTATCATATTTGGGTGTAGGACGAGACCTGGGAGAGGGAGACTGATGTAATATTATAATGGATAGAGTTTTTCTTATCTATTTATTCACCACAATTGGAAGGTAAATTTGAGGATGAAATGATTTAAGGGGGGGGGGGGGTTGTAAGAACTCAGTTCATTGATGAGGTATGGATCTTGTGTTTCCCATAAATTATCAGTTTAATTGCTTAAAGGTGGGCTTTTATAAATTCTCCTTGGGATCATACAGGTCTATTGGGTTTATTTCATTGGTTTGGTGCCCAGAACCCACGTTTTTGGTGAAAATAGAAGGCCACATAGTTATTGAAAACCGTACGGGTTGGGTTTCACGGTCGGGTGGCAACTCTGCAATTTTAGCAGAATTTTGTAGAGGACTGAGAATGGTTATCATATGGTTAGGGAAAACCATGTGGTGTAACCGTTCACTATGCCTTATAATTACAGGAATCCTTCCACAGTTTCCGCCCAGTTTGACAAACCATACAGATAAACCATGAAAGCCCTGTGGTGTTGTTTTTTATTTAAAATTAAAAATCTTATAAAACCTAAATGAGGTTTACTCTATACAAACAGTGGATAATCTATGAGAAAATCTCTATTTAAATCCTATTATTGGCTTTTAGATTCCATCATTGTCTGACCTCCGATTCGAATGCAGTTTATCTCCTTGAATCCACAACGATAAGTCCTCAATTCCTTTTTAGCCTTTCTCGGTTCTTTTAGATATTGATTGTTCTATTTGGATTTAGTCTCATATTCCCTAATATACTATTCTTCTTCCATTCATCATATTTCTCTCAAACCAGGATGAATCATAGATTCATAATAGACGAGCTATCTAGCATGAGCCTAAGGTATGTGGTATCATTCCTTTCGTTAATTGTTATTCTATTTATATATGTCTGAGTCCCATGTTCCCATTTCTAGGGTGTTGCCTTAATTTAAAATTGAACCTTTTTTTCCTATTGTTGTTTATGTTAATGAATAGGTGTTTCAGAGCATGTATTAGGTTGTCTAACATGATTAAGGGCCACCCATAGGTGATTTCCCTTGGATGACCTTTTATGGTTATTGGCATAGGATACATATGAAGCATGAATTTGTTTCCCTTTCAAGGTTTGTTAAAAATAAATTTTTTTATTAATGGAATTTCCATGCTATTATATATATTTTTAATCATTTTAGGGTATGGGATGGTTGAATTACCCCATAACATGAGTATTCCATTTCTTATTAAAGAATGTATGTATCAAATTTCTTATTCTATTGAACTACCCACGTGAGTTGAATAATGTTAAATGCATTTAATAATATAATTTCCATGCGATGATTATCATGAGAAATGTGACCATGTGAGTAAATGAAAGTCCAAGCCTTATGAGGTTGTTCCTTTCTTGAGACACCCATTGGTGGTGAGTTATATTATATGCTTTTGGGTTTGGACCTTAGCATTCCTAATGAAATGTTTAAATAGATTTTGATTGATGAAATGGTAATTAGACTTGGGTGGATCATGGATTTAATTTAGAATACCATGGATGGGAACAGAGACTATTGTACTGTGTTACTTGAGTGAACCTTGGATTCAGTTAGAATTCCAAGGATAATATCAAGGGATTAAATATGATTATGTCGTGAGTGAACCATGAACTCCGTGGATGGGCTCATAGAGGTTGTACTCAAATGTTGAGTAAATCATGGATCCCTTGAGGAATTTCATGGATGGGATCAAGAGGCATTGACTATATGTCATGATTGATACTTGAGGATTCCATATAGGACCACCGTGGAAGGTCTCAGTTGACATAGACTTATACCGCACCTAGAGTGATATCGGGTTCTTGGGAGGTTCGTTGAGATGGGCTTGTAGGGTGTTGATTGAAATTTCACCTACAGTGATACTTGAATTCCAACTTGGGAATGTCAAAGATGGGCTCAGGTTATAAATTAACTATTGAAATGGAATTATTTATGATGTATATGCCAATCCAAATAATAATATTGGATTTGGTCTTCTCTCGTACTTTTTTAGATGGAATTATAAGGAATCTGTTGTGCTTATAGTTACATGGGGGTGTTAGGATTATGTCATATCTCAAGACTTATTAATTCAATGTAATTGAATTGTTAAATAGATAATGAAATGAAATGTAAATTGAAACCAGTTCTTGTAGGTTTTTTACTTTTGATTACTTCATAGATTAATACTTTTATTATTGAACAGTACATATTATTTATATATACTGGCATATTGTCATGGACCTTGGGTGGTTTCCTACTAGAATTTAGTCTCACACCCTGTTTGGGTCATGTTTTGGACCCAAACAAATTATATGATAGCATGTGTTGATACGGGAAAGATCCATCCTACAGGTACTTGATATGATGCTTAGGAGTAAGAGAGTATGGGACCAAGTTGAGGTTTGAAATGTTTCTGATATTCTTTTTCTCCTTTTTGTACTTTGGTAATTGTATTTTATATGAATTTAGTGTAGCCTGTATTGGATATTTTCTAGAACATGTAACATGTAGCATCATATTTTGTATGATATGACATATGGACTATTTATACTCTCAGCCTTCTATTGTTTAATTTTGTTGTATGGTATTACTACTTCCTATATTAAAATAATATGGTTTCCTCTGTGTAACACTCAGGTAATGAGGGTATAGTATTACCACTATAACACATATGCGCTCTCTGCTAGTCAAAAGCCTCTGACATTTGGGGAGATGCACGAGAGGCCATGTGGCCAACCAGGCTCGGAGCACTATTTTGTGGCATCCTGGTTTGGGAAGTGACACATATGATCTCGACAAAATATCCATAATGAAATTACCATACAACATGATAGAAATAAATTAAATAAGTATGATCATGAGCATTTACTAATGGTTAGTTTATCTATAGGTTGATAAACTAATAGTAGACTTAGGTTAAAACACATTTAACCAATTAAGGTTTGTGTTACAACTTTCCACCTGTCTACCTATGTATCTCCTTGGATTGGTTTCTCCTCAACTCCAAACTTGAACTACCTCCACTATCTTGGGAGATCCATACGTTAAATATGTTTTTACTCACACACAGGTGAGGGAAAATTTTTTACATAAAAGAAAGCATGGGAATGTGGGCCCTACATAATAAGAGGAGATAAGGAATGCTAGCCAAAAATTTAATTTAATAATAAATTAAATGAAACCAATCACATATAAAGGTCTGGTCTATGTTCATGATCATCAACAAGCATGTAATGAATTACGCATTCAATAAAAATATAATTCAATTCTTAATCATTCTTATTTAAGAGAAATCATACATGAATCAATTAATTATTATCTTTAATTGATATATTATTTTATCATAATTATTATCTGAATTTCTTTGAGATTATCATGCATTATAATTTTAAAAAAAATGCATTCATTTATAATTAATTATGTACATAAATGTACCTTGGAGGAAACACTGTGAATACTCGTCTGAATATACCCAACATGTATTATACTCTTATATAGTTTTACCTTTTGTGACATATATAGCATACATGACTTATCACATACTTGTGTGACATGTATTTTCAAATTAATGATTTCACGAATTACATGATTTCTTGGTCATGTGTAAGCTTCAATGAATGTAGAGTAAAAAATATAATATAACTCATACATGATATGTAGATCTTAACATTACATAGATATTAATTAAACACACACACACACACACACATATATATATATATATATTAAAACCTATCACATGGGGTTTCTTTTCTACTTAATGACTACACCCAAGCACATTTCTCAAGGTTTACATAGTATAATAAATAAATTTTAAATCTATATAATTTGGTATAAGTAAACGACATGTACTTGAGATCTGTATGACATGTACAACCTCTCACTTTGTATCTGAAGCACATGACTAGGGACTCGGCATGTAAATCGTGCCTTGAAAAATCGGAGTACATGACGTGCATCATCGACTACAGGGTGTGTTAACTTCGTGTTACACAGTCACCAGTCAGGTAGGTTGTGTATGGAATTCACAACTCATCTGTGACTCAAAATGACAGCATGTCATGTATTTGGGCTACGTGGCATGTAATACGGATGACTGTGTGCTAGGATGGCCTATTCAACACATGGTGTAAGAATTAACTACACCGCGTGTTATCAATGCACATAGATTGAGTAGTTTTTGAATTAACTCCTCCTACATTGAACCCAAGTCCATGACGTGTAACTCTAGTTACATGGTGTGTACTTCTGTGTTGTACTTCAAGAATCCTAGGCACCTCCAGATGAGTTCCATGATTTTATTTTAATCATTGAATTAATATTTTTTATTAGATCTATGAGAAATGAAGGAGAAATAATTGGATCTCGCAATTCAGATTATAAGAACAATTAAATATTAATTGAAAAACTAAGTTACTAATTTGTAAATCACCAATGATCTTTAAATAATTATAAATAATTATGTGACCTCTCTTATACCACTTTTAGGTTTTAGGTGCAGTATAATCATGTGATGGATCGTTCCCAACATTTATTTTTGTCATCTTCAATGATCAATCCATGATCTACCCGATTATAAACACTATATTCAACAGAATTCTATCAAAGAATATTGAAAACATGAATCACATCGGAACCAAGGATACAGGATCATCACCTATTATTTATAATTAATTTAATTAAATAATAATTACATGTATATAATTCTTTCTTCATTGATGGATCTGGTAACAGATGTGCGATGAACCATCATTGAATTGTAGGAATCATGTGTAGATTCTCTCTAGTGGTGATCCACATGTTCTCCCTGAATCTTCAGACATCGTAAAAAGAATATATGGGTTCTATCATGATATACCCTTACGCTTGTGTCATCCTCCTTTGATCTCTATGAGAATTTCTTCTAAAGAGTTCTCCATGATCTGGTGGAGGAATATTGCTCCTCATTCTTGGAAGCGATCTTGAAGAAGAGATATCTGAGAAGCTTGAGAGAATTCTCTAATTCTATTTTCCACAACCCAAAAAAAATGAATTGTTCTATTGATAAAATAACATAACAGAGTTTATATATCGCTAGGGTTAAAATAAAATAATTGCACAATTTCCCTTAATTATTTATTTAATCCTAGCTAAAACCCATTTTTAAATAAAAATATTATTATTATTATTATTTGACATACACTTAACTTTTAAATTAAAATTAAATATTATTTAATCAAATAATATTCAATATTTATTATTTTATTACTGAACTTGAAATATCAGTCTGTCATTCCTCCATAATATTTATTGGACCTTGAATAATGTTTATTTATTTATTTAATAAATATCACTGCATTATTCATCAATAAATAAATAAATATTATATTTACTAAATTGAAAATAAATATTTATAATCGATCAAGACAATATGAATAATTATTAAAGAACATGAGGGAATAATATTTATTCAACTAGTTAAATAATAAATAATAATATATTATTAACTGAGATTCTGGAAACACTTAGTGTGTGACCTTCTAGGCCACTTTCTCAGTAGCATTAGTTAAAGTAGCATAAATTCCAAGGATAGCATCTAGAAATACACTAAGGAACCCATAGATAAATAAGTTAATGCCACAAAAACATGTTACCTAATATAGATGCTTACTGTGTTATATAATCTCTTTATCATGATATCTCTAATCAAGTAGGTTTCATGATGGTGCCATCAACCAAAGTGTCCAATGTATCTTTCTTTGATTTCTTAGAAAATGAACATGCATATTGAACACTATGGCCGTGGATTTATTTAGGAAATAGAATTTCCATAAAAGTTCCTAAGACATCAACTTCCATTAAAATAGAAGGGAAAAATCCTTTCTCTCATTTTTCATTAATGCAATATGACTCATGACGCACCCAACGTATCTTACCTCACCATGAACATATGTCATCATGGTTTTCATCAATGCACCAAAGTACGTGAATAATAATATTCATTAATAATAATCTTAAATAATAAGGATCAACACTCAAATCTATATATAGGAGTATCTAATGACACTTAGAAATGTGGATTTATGACTTGTGGGTCTTGTTCTCATAATATCCAACTAGATATTACCAAGGGTATACACCATGAAAAGGTTCCTCAATGTCCTAAAGTCTCCACCCCTAATAGCCAGTATGGTTTGTGTCCCTCAAATAATATCATTCATCTATAGAATAGTTATTTAGGAATAGTTTCGTAGCACTTTTGGGTTCTCATCATAGTAGGTAACGGGTATACATAGTTTATTAATGTTCAAAAAAAAATTAATACTTGTTATCATAAAGTACATAGAAGTTGGTTCTAGGGAACCAACTCTAACATTTTTTGTTACTATAATATTTTAATCATAATAAATATATTTGTTAAGGATAATAGAAACCTTTCATCCAAAATAATATTATTGAACCCACTATAGGATAATGGTATATTCCTCATAAATTTTCTATTCCCAAAATACCATGACTCAGTAAAGTAGTTTACTTTATCTAGTTATGGTTATCATCTATAACCTATGTAATCAGATCTATTATATATATGATTTTTTATAGCATATCACTCATGACATTCAGTATTATATTAACACAATTAGAACAATCACTAATTTCTCTATAAAATTTTTCATTCTTATTTTCTAATATAATTCATATTACAATCTTATAATTTCTAAAAAAATAGGAAAAAACATTCACTATTAAATATAGTATAAGTAAGGTAAATTTTGATAATTTTACCATATACAATCATACAAGATATATTAGAAATGTTTATCTATAACTTATTATTCTTCATTATTTTTTTATCTTAATTATCAAAATTAAAAAAATGTTTCTCTAATAATAACTCTAATTACATTAAAATGTAGTCATAGTTCTTTTCAATAAAATTTTACCTTTTATTACATAATATAAAAAATTTGATACATTGAACAAATTTTCATAATTAAAAAACCAATGACCAAATGAACTCAGATAATTATAAATGATAAAATAGTGTAAAATTATTTATGTAAAATTTTCATGGTTATTTAATATTCCATTCACGATACATATAAATTAGAACGTTTATAATATCCATGGTTTCTTATTTAATTATATTTTTAATAAAGGTTAATCTCATAAAGACTCATAAGGATATTATAAATGAATGAGGTTTTTATATTATGTAATATTTCATCAAAAAATAAACATCCATGAAATAATAAGGAATAATTATTAAAATAATAAATAAGTATTATGAATAAGTATTTAATAAAATTGACACCATAATCATGTGGTTGAGGGTAATTTACAAAAAGATTTATTACAAGCTTATCCTCTATGTCACTATATCATAATTTGTATGAATACACAATAATAACTCATGAATAACATATAAAATAATGACACATTACATAATATATTAGTGTAATGCATAATTATGCATCAAAATATCATATAAAATTTTTATATTTCAATTCATCACTTGAAATAACTTAAATACCTGAGTGTCTTACATAAATATTTTATTTCATGTGATAAATCTTCAAAGGTTATCCAATAGTAAAACAATCAATGTTTGTAAATATCAAATAAAACCATAGTATCATACAAAATATATTAAAAAACAATTTATAAGCTATACTTATGGTAAAAATTCATTGGAGATGATAATCCATTGATAGGGTGTCAAATCAAATGATTTATGTTAAATTGTTATCATGTGGTTCATAGACAGTACCTTGAGAAAAATGTGTGTGTGTGTGTGTATATATATATTACCATTATGGTATATAGAGAATTTTTATATAATTTTTACTAAAAAAACTTTTTAGATTCTAATTTTCTACTTGTTTCTACATGCCATGTGTTCTCTTGAAGGTCCTAGTAAGGGCTAGACCATGTATACCTAAAATTTTATTATGATAAACAATTCCATTTGAATTTAAACATTACTATAACATATGTATAATAACACATGGGTTGGGATAAAATAATATGTAATATTAATTTCTCAAAAAAATGATAAGAAATCCAATAAAAAACAATGTAAAATTTGAAAATAAATTCAAAAAGAGTGAGAAGGGTAAAAATCTTACAATAATTATTACCATAGATATTTTTATAATGTGATAATTGATTTTTTTTCAATGATATTATTGATAAATAAATATAACATTAAAACAATATAAGAACTCAATATTGGATTAAAATGGGTGGGGAGCGGGTATTCAAGGTAAATCTGGGGTGATATTTTAACAAATTTTGGATTATAGGATTTAGAAAATGAGATATAAAATATTAACATTTAAAAATTCATAGATAGTTTTCTATAAGTGTTATTCCATGAAAATGAATTTTAATCATACTTCAAACTGATTATTCCATCATTTTTAAACATATGAAAACTAAATCCACTATTTGGTTGAAAGTATAAATTATAAATAATCATTAACTGTTTTTAAGAAGGTATAATTTTTTTATGGTTTAAAATCATATAACATGTCAGAATTGAATTGATGATTTTGAAATAAATTATTTTTTAAATAAAAAAATTATATAAATCATTATTAAAATTAATATATAATATTGTAACCATAATTACACATATTTTATACAGTATACATATATATTATTTTAATTTACTTCTAAAAGTTCAATTAATTCAAAAAATTCTCAAAATATTACCGTTACCTAATTTTTAGGTCATCGTTCAAAATTAAATATAAATTTTATGATAACAATTCTCCAACTATATCAAAATTAATAATAAATTAAATATCATTATAATAAATCTTTATAGGTAATAAAATTGGTTCACAACCGTTATTCATAATGACCAAAATAATGTTCTAATTATCACATTTCTTTTATAATGATTACATTCCCAAGGATTAAATTAGGCATAATAAGTACTTTACCTTTCTATAAATTTATAAAAAACTTATCCTAAAAATACATCTATCACCTCCTTCATTTTCTCTTTAAATTTCACTATAAAATATATGTCCCATGGATAATATTTTCCTTTATTTTGGTATTTATTTCCCTATGTATGATTTTTATTAGTGACTAAGGGAAAAGTTATTTCTAGATCCTAGAAATGATTTTTTTATTTTATTTTTAGTTTTATTTATCCAAATTATAATGAATGTATATCATTGATTTTAAATTTTATAATGAAATAATAAAATAAATCTTACATTTTGATATTTATTAATTTATTTATAAAGTATTTTTGAATGAAATAAAAAATTAAATTAATTAATGACATGTGTATTTTTAAATATATAATATATATATATATATATATAATTTATTTTTTTATAATTTATATTTCATAAAAATGTTATAGAATGGGAGAATATTAATTATTAGATCAATCAATCATATTATATAATTTAAAATTTAATAGAGTTTGATATATATATATATATCATGTGTAGTAATGATTATATCATAAGACGTAAAATTTGAGATTCTTATATTTTCTAATTATTATTCAGGTATGATATCTTATATCATAGAGTATGATATATGAAAATAGAAGAAATTAAAAAAAACAGTGTTGTATCAATGTTTCAAGGAGGTTTTTCAATAGTTTAAACAAGATTTTAAAATTTAAAATTTTGTAATATTGAATGTTAATTTATAAATATATCATTTTATATTTTATTGAAATTCTATGTGACATTAAGAAACTGAAGGTATAAGATAATGGGTAAAATTATACATCATGTGATACAATATATTTATAGCGTAGTCTATGAAATTACGGTGACATACGATACAATGTAGATTGATTAATTTTACAATAAGGATTAAAATAGGTAATTCCTATATTATATTATACAATATGAGTATATTATATTATATCATATAGATGGATTTTTATGAATTTAATATATTAATTATAATATATAATTTATTTATAACTATATATTATTAGTAAAATACAATGATTATTTTTTATTTAAAAAATGATAACAAATACCTTTGAAAATTTTAATTTTTTTTATTCTATTTAATAAATATTAATAAAAATATTGATAAAATAAATAATTTTTTTTATTAATTTTTTTTGCCTAAAACCCTTCCCATAGAAAATATCCTAATATTCTAAACAATTCTTAAATTAATTTATGATATGATATCTTAATTTATAAAGGACCTATTATAAGGAAATAAATTTAAAATTATATTACTTTACTAAATGTAAATGATTCACAATTTACATATGAGATATAACATTTTTATATTTTATAAGTTTTGTATGTATTTAATAAAAATAAATGCTTCCTTCTTAACATGTAATTAATAATTATGAAATATTCATAATTATGACTCTTTATTGAATGACCGTATATTTTATGATTTAATTATAATGTTTTTATATTAAATTTTATAATAATTTTTCATATTATTTGTTGTGAGGTGATTTTAAGGACAATGAGGGATTCAAGGGGAAAAATGAAGAACCCTTATGATGAAATTTGAAAATGGCGATATTGATGGCCTAAAAATAATGAGACTTAGTCAATGTATATCATGACCAATCCCCATTGGTCCCCTCTCAAGAAAATAATGAGAACATAATTGACCCTTAATGCCTATTTAAAATAGGGCATGAGTTGGAGACTATCACCAATAATATAAAACTTACTCATATGAGAGAAATTACCCTAATAATTCCCAAGAAAATAAAATTATCCACCAATCAAATCCATCATAATAAATTTACCAATCCTAGAACATATACTTTCATACTATGTCAAAAAAAAATTACACAATAACACCAATAATAGTGACCAAAAACACACACTACCCATGAACAACCTCTCGTATCTCATCATGCCCAGCTAAATCATAAAATATGTCCTGAAAATAGAAAACACACACACACGCACACACACACATATATATATATATATATTTATTTATTTATATAAGTGATTATACAATTATACTAAGTAGGATCCTCCCCAAAACCACTCATGAATATGTGAAAGAACCATACTAAACCACTAGTGAAAAAATAGACAAATTCAACTCCTTTCCTTAATCAAGTCAACTATATTTTTAAAGACCTCAACCCTAGTAGCTTGGAGTCAACAAATACTTTATTAAATTTTCCTAAGATACAAATAATCACATCCTAATAGACCTAATAGTCTATTTCTCTTCATAAACTAGATACATATAAGATTACCATATTATATTTGAATACAAAAATTACTCCATAATTTTTATTTTTGAGAATATCAGTATTCCCTATTTAATATTTTTGAATATATTTTATATTACACTTCATGGATTCCTGAGAAATAAAAAAAATAATGGTGAGATCAAATAATCTATAATGTTTATGTACAGGGGAAGATATCTTGAATCAATTAGCATAATCACATGGAAAGGTAAATAACTGAACACACATTCTATTTCACTAATTTGACGATCATGTTAAGATAATACATAATCAATATGGAAAGGTAAATATATGAAAACACATGTCATTTAATAAATACACTATGAATGAAAATGAATCCAAATATAATATAATTGAAAAAATAATATGGATAATAATAAATGAATTATAAATGAAGGAAATTCTTAATTATTGGATGGTATGATCTCAAGTATCACGATATATCTACTTTTAAGAGTTTTCAAATGATAGTTTAAAATTAATGGGTAGGTATATCCTAGAAATCCATTTATCAATTTCTAGCCAACTCATTAGTCTCATAAGACTACTGATGTATCGAGAGGAAATCCATAATCAATCCCCACCTATATCTTCACGTCGAACTCATTCCTTATATGTCTAATAATCAATTTAATTCATGAATAGTATTCTTTGTCAACAAACATTTGTGTCTAGAAAGCAATATGAATTAAAAATAATTTCCCTAATAAATTATAAAAATTTAAAATTAAAATACCATATATAGAAATGATATAAATTTTACTTAATAATTATATCCATAATAAATAATAGGAATATTTAGTTGAAATCTAATGTCCAATTATAACAAAAAAGTAAATATTTAAAGGGAAAGTTAATGACTACTAAAAGTAATCATGAAAGATATTTTCAATACATTACCTATTCATGCTAATCATAAACCATCCAGGAAAATAATAAGTATGGTATCAATATGAAAAATCCTTATTGGATTATAAGTACAATAAATGGTTGATTTCATTGATGAATATAAATACCATAAAAATTCCATTGAATACATTTTAGTGGAAAAAAACATTCGCACATTGAAAATATTTTTTTTAATTAAATATTCACAAAATATTTTTAAAATAATTCTTGAAACATATAATTTAAGTCTTAATACATTGATTGTTCATCAATATAATAAATTCTAGACATGATTTACACATTAAAATAAATATTCTTTTCAGATTTTTATTAAAAGAAAAATTGGCCTTGTTTGGAAAATTACATGGAGAGTCCTTTCATAAATATTTTCAAAAAGTAAAAAATAGTTAAAAATTTATTTAATAAATCATTTGAATGATGTTAAAAAAAATTGGAAAAAAAATTAGAAGAAAAAGGATATTCGAATGAAGAGAGAAATAAAGTTTTATTTTTATAAAAACGTGTTCTCAAACATTTTAAGTACTAAAGAGAGGAATATGGTACTATTACTTAAAGACATCATGAATAACCATAATATAATAAAATTAATGTTGTTTATTATACAATGATCAAATAATTTCTTTCAATGAAAATTTAATATTAAACAATCTTGATTAAAATGTGATTGTGAAACAATCCCTTACAATGATCATAATGTTAAAGTGAGAATTAATCATAGAATCAATTATTTGTATCAAATTTAAATCCACATACAAAAATTGTAAATACATTATATGATATTCAAATTTATTTACAAACATTATCTTATAATTTCAAAGACAATGAAGATGTAATATAACCTAATGAAAATAAATTGAGTTATGATAGTCTTTACCACTTGGTGATTTTGAAGTGAAATATCCTTATATAAAATAATTAAAATTAAAAAAAATACCATGATTTATGAAATATTATTGATATTAAATGAAAATTTTTTAGTATATACACCATATAAAATAAATTAGGTTCATAAAATTACAATATGGCTCAATAAAGATAAATTGAGACGAATACCCTTACCTCACGCTTTATTTTCATTAAGCATTCTCTAGAATCCTATATAATGGTTTTATTCATGTTATTAATTTCTGAAATAACCATATTCATATTTATAATAACATATATAATCCCTTTATAACATTTTATCACCTATTTGTTAATAATATTTCATTATCTTCATTCGTTTGGGTATTAATTTTCGTGTTTTCTCATTCATGTTTTGTCATGAATGTTCCAGTTATTTCACATATTATATATTTTTATCATCTATAGAGTTATATAAATATTATAAATATGATTTTTTTTATTAGAAACATTTTTTTGAATAATTATTGAAATTAGAAAAAGGGAAATGTATCACATTACTTAATGGAGATGGTAGGTCGTATGTACACATAAGTGACATTATCATTTTATTAATGGTTGAAAGCGTAAGGAAGTGTGAGATATATTAAATTTAAAATTTAAATATAAATTCATATATATCACATATATCCACTATTTTTATACTTATTACCATACATATAATGCATAATTGAAAAATGATTTGCATCGCTTCGTGATGTGGTGTTCCACCGTACACACGAGCGATGTTATCATATTTTAAATGGAATGGAAGTTAAGAAGTAATATGTGATATTAATTTTAATTATATGTAATAATACCACAAATATATAGTAAATATTTTAAATGAATCATTATTTCCATCTTGGAAAAGTGATGATGGAAAATAAATTACATCGGTTCACAAGGCGGTAGTCCTCCGTACACACAATCTATGGTTTCATTCCCCATTTGATTGAGGAGAAGATGGATGTAATTCACGACATTAACATAATAAAATCTCTACATACATAATATATTTTTTAGCTTATATAATAATTTTTTAATATGATTTTATATATATGTAAGAATAAAAAAATATATAAACGCTCATTTAAGAATGTTACCTCCTTTTCAGTATACTTCTTTAGGTTTGTAAGAAAATTATTCATAGGGTGGATTTATAATTAAAAAAATTGATCTAGGGTGTTTTTATTGGATTAATGAAGTTATTTGGGAATTTATTGTCTGATCCAAATGGATTTTTAAGTGTGAATAGGGGAGGAGAGGGGTGTCCATTTATAAGTGATGGAGAGGAAACACATGGACTTTTTTGAAAGGAATCAACGAAATCCACATTTTTATCATGCGAAAACCTTAAAAATTAGGTCAATATAAATAATTAGTGATGATAAGGTCTATATATGTCCATAAAATGGGTTTTTAAATTTTTTATGTCATTTTTAATCCTTATCATCTTAGTTTAACCCCTAGTAAACCCGTTTTTACATAAAGTACAATAATTAATTTTTACTTTTTTCACTATTAATTATGGTAAAAAATTAATTTGGAATTATTAGTTAATATAAATTATTTTTACCTTACATACTCAATCCATTTTTCTAAATTCAATTCACATAGTTTCATGAATCCAATTTAAAATTATACCCACAGACGTGATGAAAATGTGGGTTTCTAAAGAGAAATTTCTCATAAGTATAGATGGTTTTGATATCAAAATTCAAATTAAATTGATTTAAATGAACTGAATTAGTTAAATTATAATATAATTTTACTAATATTACTTAAAAACCAATTTAAAATATAATTTATCCTTGAAAATTATTTAAAGGGAAATGTCGATTTCAATAAAAATCGGTATTTTTACAATTCATTAAGAAATGAATCATTTTATAAAAATCATAAGAATTCACCATAAGTTAATATTTATATAATTATTCCAAAAATTAAGTTCATTTTATTAAATAAATTATCTGAAATTGGTAAAAAATTAATTTAAAATTATGCATTTAAATCTGAACTAAACTGTATTTTAGAAAAATAAAATTAAAAAAATTATTTTTATTTTAGATGATTATTATTTTAATTTATAATCAATTGATAACCAATGAACATGTGTTCACTATTTATTTTAATAAATTAGTAAGTATTATTCATACTCATAAATTAATTGCTAGGTTATAATTATCAAATTTTAAATAATAATATTTTAATAGAGTATTGTGTTTTGTTTAAACTTAGTGGTGTGTGCATCAGAAGATATCAAATAGATTGAGTTTATTTAAAGAAATATTGTAATGTTTTGGGGTGTTACATTATCTTCGAATATTTTTGTTTCATGTCATGTGTGTTTTCAAATATGATGTTTCTCTTTTATAATCTCAGGATGTAACATTTTCCCCACCTTTAAGAAATTGTGTCCTTGATATTTGAACTTTCACTTGTAAATCAAGGGTTTGAAATATTAATTTTACATTATTGAAAACTCACATCATAAAAAGGCTAAATATATCATCCACTTAAAATAGTGAAAGATAAATAAGTAAGGTCATATGTAATAACACAAATACAGGTTTCAAAGTTGGATAACATTACTGGGAAGTATAGATATGGATATAGAAGAAAAGCGTAAATAATTATAAAGAGTTATAGAGATTATTGATCACAAGAAATTTAATGATCAACATAATGTTCAGGACCTAAAAACCATAAATATGTGATGATTTAAAAATCCATTTGATTCATTAAATACGAATGTAATAGGATAAACTTTTTGTTTCAAGAAACGTTTCTTAATGTTGAAGAATTATTTTACTGTCTATGGATATAAGGAAATAGTAATACATGATACATTTCTATTTCATAAGAATAATTACATACTTTTTTCATGCTTATATAAATTTCCACTTTATCTCTTACTACAATAAATGAATATAAAAAATTAATCTTTATTCATCAAGCAATAAAATTAACTTGGATCATAATATCCATAAAAGAGTGAAAAGTCTTTACATATATTTTTAAAGATTTTCCAAAACCAAAATGATTAGAATAAGTTATTAATATCTAAACCTCAATAGAAACACCACTAGTTCATCATTAATATTTATTCATAAAACTTTTTATGTAAAAACAATGAAATATTAACCAGAACCTCACATGGACTTGTGGTAGTTGTTAAATCCTTATCATCCTTCGATGGAATATTTAAGCCATACAGACATGCTAAATTTGATGGGTTGTAACTTGGAATTCTGGTTGTTCTTTTTCTAAAATTATATTAATATAATTCCTATAATGTTCCCAAATTTTGATGACCTATAATTACTAAAACTCCAATGATAAAACAAACCTTAAAGGTTACTAATACAATTAATCTTAAAAAATATAAGGGAATTATTCCTCAAATACTTTTTTCAAATACTAAACCAATAGTTTGTATTCCCATAAATGTTTTGTAAAAATATCCTTTATCAGGTTATATTCCTAAAAAAATTCAAAAGGGGTATTTAATAATTTGAATATATGATCTAACGTAAACTCGTAAAATCATGATGGTATTTGTAACTCTTTTGTTAATGATTATATATTTTCTTCTAGTATTTAAAAAGATCCTAAGATGTTTCTGGATATTTTATAACCAAAATACCAATGTAAAAAATACTTCTAAAATTTAATTCTTGAATATTAATAGATAAATACTTCATTTTTTTATTTCAACATAGTTTCTTCCTTAGCTTAGGGGTTAACATTTAGAAAGGTAACTGACTTGGATAATTTCTTGGTTCCCCACATTTAACACAAAGAACTATAAATGGTTCCCTAGGATGAAATTTATTTTACTCCATCATAATGTTCATTTTTCCTTGGAAATTATTTTCTTTATACCGTTAATTTCTACACATAATTTTTTTCCCATTTCTTTGACATGCTTTATTTGGTGTCTCATTCCACATTTTTAACATGAAGTGAATCAAGCCTTATTTCCTCCATGTTTACCACCACCCAATCTCTTAGAAAAATTTATCCCCCTTTTCTTTAGTGAGTTTGGCAGTTGGTTAAGGTTTAGGGTTTTAATCAGATTTCAAGATAACCAATTATGAATAATCATGATATTTTTCACTGTTTTCATCATTCTAACTGGTTTCTCATAGTCACAAAATTGTCCTTCGTGTTTGATGTTAACATGTTTCTTTTGGGTTTCAACTATTGAATAATACCAAAATCATAGTACGAGAAATCATATTCATTGTGGAAATATATATAATCATGAAGAATCATTTATAGGATGTATAAATCAAGACACCTTATTTTCAATCTATGTCACATTAATATTAACTAATGTTATTCATTTTAATCATATATTCAAATACTTCATAATGGTTTATAAAATATAGGAATTATCCAAAACATATCCCTTGGGAGTGTCAAACTAAGTTTTCAGTTGGGCTCATTTTTGTTTATCTAAAACTCTTAAGTCAAGAACAATGCACCTTTTTAGAGTTATTACCACTAGTTAAATCTCTGAAAGAACCACTTCAACATTTAATATCCAAACAGGAATGTATTCCTACAAAAAACCACATAATCCTTACCTTACCAAACCATTAGGATTTCTTTATGTACTTATACTCAATTTATATCATATGATTATGGTCCAAAATATATGTTTTCCTAAATCTAGTTCTCATGGTTTCTACTAAAATTCCTTTGATACCAACTCTAAAGACCTCAACCCTAGTCGCCTGGAGCTGGTGTCTGCAATATTAGATTGGCACAAGATACAAGGAATTATATCCTGAAGGATATCAAGTTTAGTAGTCTTGGTAAACTAGATACATACATCATTCCTTTATTACATTTTAATACAAAAAATTACAAAAAAAACAATAATATCATTATTCCCTATAGAAAATTCTTGAATATCATTCATAGTGATCTTCCTAGATTTTTAGGAATGGAGAAAAAATAAGGGTTAGCTAAAATGTTTTGTAAGGAATAAGTAAAATGGAAGCAATCATGAATTAATGAGAATAGTAAATAAGATAAGTTAAATAACTAAACACACGTTCCATTTAAATAACATGACTAGCATGATTATATAAGGAATAATAAATATGTTAAGATAATTATGTGAACACACATTCTATTTAATCAATAAAATAACTATGAAAATGATTTTAATGATAATATCATTAAACAAATATCATGGATAAAAGTAAATAAATTCTTAATAAAGGAAATGATTAATTATTATACATCATGATCTCAGACATCAAGATTCCTCTAATATCAAGACCTTTCACAATAGCATTTAAAACTAATGGGTAGGTGTACATGAGAAATCCATTTAACTAAGGCTAGCTAACTGATTCATCTCATGAGACTACCAATTCATCAAGGGGATATATATTATTGGGACCCACCCATATCTTCATGTCCAACTCATTCCTCGTATATCTAATGATTGATTTAATTCATGAACAATATGCTTTATCAATAAATTTCCATATCGAGTAGGGAATACAGTTTAACAATATTTTCCCCAATCAATAATATGACTTTCAAATTAAAATAACATATTTAGAAATGATATAAGTTTTATGTAATAAGTATATCCATTATAAATAATCTGGATATTTAGGGGAAATGTAATGTCAAATGACAACAATAAAGTCAATATTTCAAGGGAAGTTAATGATTATAAAAATTAACCAAGAAAGAGAATATCAATACTTTCACTAGTTTAACTGACCATAAAAAACCTTTATAATTATTAAGGATGGTATTAGTGAAATATATCCCTAGTGTGTCATATGTATAATAACGGTTTTATTTTATTAATGAATACAAATACCAGAAAAATTTCATTAAAAAAATATTGAACAAAATAAACTTTTCACTTTGAATTTTTTTAATATATAATTTCATAAAATATTTTGAAAATAATATTATTTGAAAATAACCATTGAAGAAAATAATATAATTTTTAAAACATTAAGTGTTTATAGCGGTGGTAAATTCCATACATTTTTTAAAAGTTAAAATAATGATTCCGATCAAAGTTTTAGTAAAAGGAAAATTCGGATTATTTAGAAAAATGACATAAAGAATCCTTTCAAAATATTTTTATAAAATTAAAAATAGGTAAAAATGTATTTAATAAATCATTTAAATAATTTTAAAAACCTTTTTCAAAAACAAAATTGGAATAAAGTGTTTTTGAAAAAAAATGAATTTTGACCAAAGAGAAAAAAAGTGATATTTCCTAAAAATATTTTCTCAATAATTTTGAGTACCAAAGAGAGGAATACGGTAATATTATTTAAAAAAAATGAATAACTAGAGTGGAATAAATTTAAATGGGTTTATTATATAATTATAAAATAATTTCCTTTAATGGAAATTCAAATATAATCATTCTTGATTAAAATGATTTTTTTAAATAAACACTTGTAAAGATCATAATGTTGAAGTGAGAATTAATAAATGAATCAATTATGTGTATCAAATGTGAATACACATAAAAGAATTTGGAATATCACATATATTATTAAAAATTATTTACATATAAAATATTAGAATGTCAAAGAAAATAAAGAAGTAATAGAACCCAAAGAAAAGAAATTGAGTTATGAAATTCTTTACCACATGGTAATTTTTGAAGTCAAATCCCATTATATAAAATAATACAAATTAAAATTAAAAATACCCTAACGAATGAAGTTTTCATTATAATATATGAAAAAAGGGAAGTATACACACTATATAAAAAATAGGTGTATAACATAACAATATGCATTAATGAAGTGAAATTGAGATCAAGTTCATTACCTCACACTTACTTTTGGTTGAACGTGTATTGACCACCTATATAATGTTTTCAATCATGTTATTAATTTTTACCAGATGAATATTAATATTTTTAATATCATATATGATCCCATTATACAATATTTACCACCCCTTTATTAATAATATTTCATTATTCTCATTGTTTCGGGTGTTAATTCCCATGTTTTCTTATGCTTGTTTTGTTATGAAAGTTCTAGTTATTCCATATATTATAAAGTTATGTCATCTATAGAATTATATTAATATTATATATATCATTTTTCATTATATATATTTTATATAATAATTATTTATATTTTTACATGGAGAATGGATCACATCGCTTCGTGAAGATGGTAAGTCGTACATACACACGAGTGATGTTATTATTTTCATAATGGGTGAATGATTAAGAAAGTGAGTGATATATTTATTTTCAAGAATAAATATAATTTCATATATATTATATGTATTCACTAAATTTATCCTTATTACCTTCCTTATAAAGCATGTGTGGAAAAAATCGCATCTCTTCGTGAAGCGGTAATCCGTCATACACATGAGCGATGTTATCGTATTTTAAATGGAATAGAATGTAAGAAGTTATATTTGGTATTAAAACTAAAGAAGTATGATAATATAAAAAATATCATTTTTTTAATCCATCGTTATATCCATCATTTAAATATGGTGATGGAAAATGAATTAAATCGGTTTGTGGGGCGGTAGTTCGTCGCATGCACGATGGAAGGTTTTGTTTCCCATTTGATAGAAGAGGAGATAAATATAGTTCATGCACTTTACATAATAACATATTAGTATTTGGAATATACTGAGGTTATTAGATAATCATGGTTTAATAATATTTTTTGGAGGTGGAAAAGAAACAAAATAATTACGCTTCTTTAAAGAAGTTTCCCTCTCTTTAGACAACTTCATTAGTTTTATATCAAAAACCAGCCTAGGATGGATTCTTTTATCAAAATAGGGTCTTTATGATGTTGGGAATTGATTTATTATGTGATTTTGGAAGGTATGTTTTTGAACCAAATGGATTTTGAAGTGTGAATATGGGAGGAGGGGTGGCTTTTATAAGTGGTGGAGATGACACACATGGAATTTTTTAAAGGAATCAATTATACTGGCATTTTTATCTTTCCTCAAGCCACAAAAATGGGTCCTTATGGAACTTTAAAGGTGATAAGGTCTAAATATGGCTATAAATTTGTTTTTTAGAAGTTTTAGGCATTTTTTAACCCTTTCATTATTATTTTATCCCCATGATAATCGCATTTTTACCTTAACTATGGTATATAATTGTTATTGTTTTATTGTTCATTATAGTAAAAAATATAGTTGAAATTATTAGAAAATATAAATTATTCTAATTAAAAATATTGGATCCATTTTGATAATTTCAATTCATATAAGTGGTAGAATCCAATTTAAAATTATACCCACAGATAGAACAAAAAAGTGGGTTCTAAATGGGAAAATTCTCATAAATATTTAATGTTTTAATATCAAATTACAACACGAAATAGATTTAAATAACCTAAATTAGTTAAATCATAATATAGTTTCTCTAATTTTAAAAAAAATTAAAATATAATTATACCTTGTAAATTATTTAAACAAAATGGAAGTTTTCAATAAAAATTAGTATTGTTCACTATTCATCAAAAATTGAAATGTTTCATAAAAATACAAAAAACATCACCCTAATATAATTTTGATATGCTGATTTCAAAAAATAATTTCTTTTTATCAAATAAATTTTCTTTAAATGGTAAAAATTAATTTTAAATTATGTTCAAAAACTGAGAATAAACCGCCTTTTAGAAAAATATAGTTTTTCAAAAAACATTTCTTTTTGTTTAAAATGGTATTTATTTTTATTTATAAACAATGGATACCAATGAATATGTGTAAAGAATATATTTTAATAAATTATTTAGTCATGTTCATAACTAAAAACATAATGGATAGGTTATAACGACCACGTCTTAAATAATAATATTTTTTTACAGTATTTTGATTCATTTGAACATGTTGTTGCGTGCATCGCAAACTATCAAACATATTGAATTTATTTAAAAATATATATATCATAAAGTATCAGGGTGTTACATTCTCGTCTAATATTGTTGTTGCATGTAATATATACTATCAAACTTGGCGTTCCCCTTTTAAAGTCTTGAGGTGTTAAAATATTCATATACTCACACTATAGGAAAAGTGGGATTTTACGACGGACCATTTGCAATGGGTCACTAACACATCGCGAATAATACGGTTTTTGCGATGGGTAGATAATTCTCTTCACAAAAGGTTTCGTGCGCCTTGGGAACCAAACCGCAGGAAAGGGAATTTGCGACGGGCTATAATAGTCTGTTGCAAATACTATGTCGGCAGGTTTTCTTTTATGACAAGTCCTGTCACAACTAATCTAACCTATATATACCCTCACCCATTTTCCCAATTTCACTCAATTCCCTACTCCTCTCTCTCTTGTGGAAAATTATCTCAAAAAATATTAATGTTTAAAATTTTAATTTGGGGCATTATTCGTAGCTTATATCCTTCAAAAGCTTCAGTTTTATGGTATTTATCTATTTCTTTTATTTTTTACTTAATTCATATTATTTTATTTTAGTTATAATTAATGTTAATTAGTTGTAGTTAAATTAAATTGGAATTGGATAGTTTTTATCATTGTTTAAGTTTATTTTTACAAATAATTACATGTGATTGGTATGAATAAATATAAATTAATAGTTATTATATTAATTATTATTAATTAGTAATAATTACTATTAAATTATAATAATTAGTTATAAATTCTAATAATTAGTAATAAATAGTAATAAATTCAAATAATTAGTAATAAATTGTAATAATTAGCAATAAATTGCAATAATTATTATTAATTAGTAATAAATTATAATAATTAGTAATATATTCTAATAATTTGTAATAAATTCTAATAATTAGTTATAAATAATAATAAATTCTAATAATTAGTAATAAATTCAAATAATTAGTAATAATTACTTATAAATTCTAATAATTAGAAATAAATTATAATAAAAAGTTATAAATTCTACTAAATAGTTATAATTATTAATAAATTCTAATAATTAGAAATGAATTCTAATAATTAGTTATAATTAGTAAAAAATTCTAATAATTAGTAATAAATTTTAAAAATTAGTACTAAATTATAATAATTAGTTATAATTAGTAATAAATTCTAATAATTAGTTATAATTAGTAATAAATTATAATAATTACTTATAATTAGTAATAAATTCTAATAATTCGTTATAATTAGTAATAAATTCTAATAATTAGTTATAATTAGTAATAAATTATAATAATTAGTTATAATTAGTAATAAATTTGAATAATTAGTAATAAATTCTAATAATTCGTTATAATTAGTAAAAAATTATAATAATTAGTTCTAAATTCTAATAATTATTAATAAATTGAAACATAGAGTAATAAATAGTAATAATTAGTAACAAATTGCAATAATTAGTAATAAATGTAATAATTAGTAATAATTAGTAATAAATTCTAATAATTAGTAATAAATTCTGATAATTATTAATAAATTATAATAGTTAGTAATAATTAGTAATAACTACATATAATTAGTAATAATAAGTTATAATTAGTAATAAATTCTAATAATTAGTAATAAATTTTAATAATTAGTTATAATTAGTAATAAATTCGAATAATTATTAGAAAATTCTAATAATTAGTTTTAATTATTAATAACTTCTAATAATTAGTAATAAATTATATAAATTAGTAATAATTAGTAATAAATTTTAATAATTAGTAATAAATTATAATTTTTAGTAATAAATTGCAACAATTCCTTATAAATTATAATAATTAGTAATAAATTGAAAAAATTATTAATCATTAGTAATAAATTATAATAATTAGTAATAATTAGTAATAAATTCTAATAATTAGTAATAATTAGTAATAATTAGTTATAGTTAGTATTAAATTCTAATTATTAGTAGAAAATTCTAATAATTAGTTATAATTATTAATAAATTCTAATAATTAGCAATAAATTATTATAATTAGTAATAATTAGTAATTAATTGTAATAAGTAATAAATTCTAATAATTAATAATAAATTAGAAAAATTATTAAAAAATTGTATTAATTAGTAATAAATTACAAAAAATAGTAATAATTAGTAATAAATCCTAATAATTAGTAATAATTAGGAATAAATTCGAATAATTAGTAATAATTAGAAATACATTCTAATAATTTGTAATAATTTCTATTAATTAGTAATTATTAGTTATAATTAGTAATAAATTCTAATAATTGGTTATAATTAGTAATAAATTCATAGCATTTGCGTCATCAAAACCTACATTTATTTCATAAGGTAGAATTGAGTGTCTTTGATTAGATATTAGCTTTGGTAAAAACACTGCTACCTGAAGGAAACATGTTGCCAAAAAATTTCTATAAGAGCAAGAGAATGGTTCATAATCTGGATCATGGTTATCAAAAGATTCATTCATGTTAAAATGATTGCATCTTATATTATGGTGAAAATTATTTGTAGGATAGTCATCCCACATGTGGATAATCGATGTATAAAGAGGCTCAATAAGGGAAGTATGGATTGATTCCTATAAAATAATTGAGATATTTCTTTCTTACATCCATATTGTAGTGCTTATTTATGTCTCAAAACATAGCGGTATTGATTTCATGGCACAAAACCTATATTTTAACTGATAAAACCTTAAATCATCCCTATAATTGTGATTCATTGAAATATTTTGACCAAGTGCACATTTATTTTTCTTTAGAATCCTAAAACATGCTATTAGGTCTTTCTACTAATGGTTTCTGTCCATTTGGTTCTTATAATAGTCAGTATTCATGTTGTCCTATCTTTATAACTTCGTACAATTTACCTCCTCGGATGTTGATGAATGAACCATATATATTTTTGACCTTATTAATTCTAGTACATTCGAAAATGAATATTGATGTTCATTTGCAACCATTGATTGATGAGTTAAATTCATTATGAAGTAATGGTGTGAGTACATTTGATATTGTTGTGAAACTAAATTTCTTGCTAAAAGATGCATTGATGAGGACAATTAGTGATCTCCCAACATACGAAATGTTATTTGGAGAGAGTACACAAGGTCCAAAATCACGTATGTGCTATATGAGATACAGTAAGGTGATTATTCTCATTAATGGAAAAACCCTTGTTTTTTCGAGTGTCATCACAAATTCCTTCCAAAGGATCATTCTTTTTGGAGGAATAAATATCATTTCAAAAAAGGAACAATTGAAAGAGATGAACCTCCAACAATGATCTCAAGTATAAAGTTAAAATCAAATGTCTCTTCATTACCTCCCTTCACATTTGGGCCAATAATAAACCAAGATAAAATTGATGGCTTTAGGAAAGAACATAATTGGATAAAACAAAGCATTTTTTGGGATCTGCTATATTGGTCTTATTTGTTGGTTTGTCACATGTTATATTTCATATATATTGAGAAGAAATATTTTGATAATTTATTTCATATAGTGTTGGATGCACCAGGTAAGTCCAAAGATAATGTAAAGGAATGATTAGATCTTTCCTAAATTTGAAGGTGACCGGAACATTAACTATTTGAAAATGTTAGATCATAAAAGTTAATGAATCCAAAAGCAGTTTATACTCTCTATAAAGATAATTGACTAAAATTTCTTAGTGGATTGCAGATTTGAGACTTCCAGATGGTTATTCTTCAAATTTGGGAAGATGTGTCAGAAATTTTCATATTACCAAATTAAAAATTCATGACTGTCATATTATAATGGAAAGACTTTTGCTGATTAGATTAAGAGGATTATTGAATTCTATAATTTGGAATGTGCTAACAGACATATTATATTTTTTCAAGACATTTGTGTGGTGAAAAGTGACTATGATGCATTAAGAAAACTATAAGAATATGTCAGTTTAATTTTATGTAAACTGGAAAATATATTCTCGTTGCCTTTGTTTAACATAATGGAAAATTTGATATTACATTTTCCACATAAAAGAAAATTTGGAGGTCCTATACAATTCTGATAGATGTACCCATTCGAGAGATGCATGTAGAAATTGAAGAAAAAAATTCTTAACAAAGCCTATGTTAAAGGTTCAATTCAAGAAGATTATTTTCAAGAGGAAATTTATTTTATCTTCTATCATTACATACAATCTAAATATACCTCAAAACAAAACTGAATGGGCTATAATAAGGGAAATGTTGATGATGAAATGGAAAATTAATTATCAATTTTTAATCAGCCTGAACTTATCTTTGGTGGTGTTCATGAATGATGGATTTCATATGACGTACATCATAGAGCTCATACATATGTTCTTCTCAACTATGAAGAAATGAAATTATTTTTACAGTGAGTGATCCTATCACTTGTTTTATAATTTTTGTTATAGTAATTTGATATTATTTTATTTATAGGTTATATGATAACCATATCAAGAAACAAATTCCACAAATTATAGCATACGCTCTTAATGAACATCGGAAAAAACAAATTCCAACTAGTTTCAAAAATTGGTAACATAAATTATTTTTGGTTTATTATATAAAATCAATTTATTATCTTTTATATTGAGAATTTTTTTATAAATTTTCAGGTTTCTCAACATGCTGATAAAATTGATAATTGATTATGTGTACTAAGTATCCCACCATAAAAAATGGCTAAATATTTAATGCATATGTGGTAAATGGTTTTAGATTTCATACACATGCATATAGGGAATAAAAAACATTGAATAATGGTGTTTTTCTTAGAGGATATCATTATATAGAAACTAAAGTTGAATTTTTCGGCATGCTAGAATATATTATTAAATTGTGTTATCTAGGAAAACATTACATAATGATGTTTAAATGTTTGTGGTTGTATACTGAGAGACTCTTGTGTGTCCATCCGACCCATGGAATCGTTGATATTAAATATAAAAGTCTTGTTTCTTTAAATGAACCATCTTTATTATCTCATCAATCACATCAAATTTATTATTCCAAATATTATAATAATTCAAGATTTTTGAGTGATTGGTGGAGCATAATACCAATTAAATCTCAGGAAAATATATTTACTCAAAGTGAATACAGTTCTTCTGAAGTGGAAGGAATTGAAATTTTTCAAGAGACTGCTCAAAATACAAATTTTTTTACAAAGAGACACAAAAATGGATGATGACACCCCATAGTTAAGGGTTGATGGTGACGATGATGTCAATGATGTAACATGAATTTGATATGACAAGATATGATGAATATGAAACTCATATAGAAATTGATGATGCTAAGGAGGAATATTAAGACATTAAGATCATCAAATATGAAGATGAGGATGAAGATAAACATTGAAATAGTTAAATGATGCTTATAATCATATAATATATATATATATATAACAGTTGTTTTCAACTGTTGGCTAACAACTGTCATTTCATGTTTCAGATAGATAAGTAGTTGTATCATTTTTTTTAGGAAGATGGTCTACCTTTGAATGAGTAGGATGTTGGATAATCTGACCCTCAGACTACTAGCAGTTCAGGGGGGACTCGGAGGTGGCGTGGTCTTGCGTGATTGTTGATTCCTAACTCTATCCTCGAGTGATATCCACGTCTTAGTTTCGATATACATGTGCAGAGGTATGCTTAACTATGTATTTTAGTTAGTTTTCAATAATTTATTTATATGATAATTTTTTGATTATTTGTTCTTGTTTCGTAGCTTTACACATATAGCTACTAGATAAGAGAGTGCTATATTGCATTATTATTTTTCTAAAGCATGGGTTTCATTTTATTAGAGTACTGTTGATATGTAGTACTGCATATTAGATCATTGGATGGTATCTAAATAAATAGTATTTATTTTGAAATTAATTTAATTAATAACTTGATATTATAAATTATTTGTAGGGTTTATGGTATCCCATTGATGAGATCATTCATGACGCTATCTCGAAGGCATGGAATGGGACTATGTGTCAGAATTGCAGTTAGTTTTTGGACAATTTGAGAAGGAAAGAAATGGAGAAAGTGGGAGTGAATGAGTTTGATGAGTCTTGTCGGGCCCACTGATCTGATTACATTTCATCTCAGTTTTGGGATGGACTATGTTCACACTGGTTGGGTGGTCATTTGCAGGGGAGATCATCGATAGGTCGAAAAAACTAGGGGAGACAAGAGGTGACACATCAAGCTGGCACTCATACATTCTATGTGTATAGGGAGAAAATGGTATGTACTTTTTAAAATATATTATATAACTTTAAATGTAAACAGATTATTTTATATATATAGGAAGTCAAACAGCTTGATATTATAGAGTTCAATGTTTATAGGAGTATGTACAATGATCTGACCAATATAGAGATTAGAGGTGCTCGACAACATCATATTGTGGTCAGTATATTTTCTTTTTTAGTATAAAATTTAACTAAAAATAATATTTTTACTATTTTAATTTTAAATTTAAATTGAAATAGTCATATGAGTTTGTGATATCTCAGAAATAAACTGAGAGTCAGGCTAAGATTGATACTCAGATCAGTTCACACTAATTTGATGAGACAACATGGATGCAAGTGAACTAGTATGACTTTGAGAAAGGTTGAGTTATTGGTATCATCTTTTTATTGATGCTCGTGGATTATTATGACACCGTTGTGATGTCAGCTTTTAGATCAAGAGGAGCTCATGGAGAGTCATCATCATATTCTGCACAGTATCAGGAGAATCTGTGAGCTCAAATTCATCTTATAAAGAGTATGCATATGAATCAAGCATAGATGCATTAATGGTAGTAGAAGTAGTATGAAGAGATCCTACAACAATAGTAGTAGTAGCAGGAGATGCAAGAGAATATGTGTCAATAGTGGAAATAGTAGGAGCATTAGTATTTGGAGTATATGTGACATCTGACTCGTGGTTTAGGGATGATGTTCTATCCACCTTCTCCTCCATCTCCTCCAGAAGACCCTCCCCCTCAGTGATTTATATATTTTTTTATGATGAAATATTTGAATGCAAATTTCGTTTGTAATATTAACTATCTATATTTCTATATAGTGCATTTTTTATATTGTTCTGAATATTACATTTTTTGTTATTTATTTATTTTTTATTATTTTATTACTATATTTAATTTTTTATTATTTTATTAATTATTATTTTTTATTATTTTCTTTTTCTTATTTTTTAAATTTTTCTTGAATATTTATGTTTTCATTATTTTATAATTTTTAATTATATTAGTAATATTAATATTATTATTTCAAAAATATTAATAATAATATTATTATTATATTATAAATAATAATAATATTATTATTATATGAATATTATTTTATTATTTTATTATTTATTTTAATTTACTGATATGAATATTATTATTTCATTAATTTTAATATTATTTTATTATTATTATTATTATTTTATTCAAAAAAAATTACACTTTTTGCGACGCGTCCCGTGGAAAATAGTATTTTCGACAGCCCGTCACAAAAAGTGGCCTCAAAACTCGACAAGTCTTTTTGTGGCGGGTCTCATAAAAAATAGAATTTGTGACAGTCTGTCACAAAAGAAAAAGATTTCAAAAACATGGAATAGTTTTTTTCAACGGGCTTTTGAAATCAGGAATTTAAAAACAATAAGGAAGCTATTTGCAGTGGATTCGTATCCCATCACAAAAAACAATTTTTGTGACACTTTTTTCTGCAACGAGGTATTTGTGATGGGTCCCTATTGAAAATTTCCAACTTTCTAATAGTGTCACAATACATCAGTGACCCAATAATGCATAGATATAGGTAACATATTATCAAAAGAAAATATATATATAATGGGTACCTAAAATCCACATTCCCTTCGAACCAATCATATTAAACCCCAAAGTCTTATTCCATAGTTCTCTCATCCCCTCCATAATTCATATATCACATTCATGCTAACACAAATGTCTATATCCACATAATCACCACCATGTCCTTAGAATATCCCATAATCACATAATAAGACTGAAATCTGTCCAAATCCATGTAAATACACACTACAACAAAATTCATTACAATCCCAATATATATACACATTTACTTATTATATATCATTACCACTTGGATACATGTATAGACACTAACATTAAGTCTTTATAACCCATATTTACATGTATATCACATTCTCAAGCCACTAAAACTCATATAAGTACATAACATATAATTATAATCCACTGTATACCAAATATACCTCTAATAATATTATATGAAAAAATAGTGGGGTAGTGGGAGTATTAATCCATCCATATTCTAAACATCCTAGATATTAGGAAAACACCCAGAACACTATGATAATAAAGGGCATTTATCTCCCCTTATGAATCAGGTGGTGAATCATAATAAATAACATAACATATTTGATATAATAGCACATGACCATTTTAGGGGAAGTATACTATGACTAAAACATCATTCAAATTCCCACATTATAACCCAACCACCATTACTATGGACTATAAAGCTAATAATAGTGTCGATGTTTAAATAATATTACTAACTATTTACCATTAATCATTTATCATCAGATTAAAACATCTCATAATCAATTATTGTTTATGATATCACTTTAATCATTGAAGTACATGGTTTTTATAATTTAAAACTATTTCCAATTTCATAACCATTATTTTTTAATCATAAAGTCTTTAAGAACCATTCCAATTAATTAATTCATCTATTAGTTACCATTCAATGTTCTCAGTCACTAATAAAAAACTATACCTACCTCAATATAGAATATAGTCGAAATGAAATAAAAAAAGTAGAATCCAATAATAAAACAAAAATCAATAAAGGCTCCCTATATTATCCAGTTATCCAAATTTTATTTTCTGCACCTTTGTTCCTTAAACATACAATCCCACCATCAATAACGTAGATAAATCTCCAAAAATATATGATTATAGATCCAATCTATCTATATCGTCCAACCATACTAGGTTCCTTATAAAATGACAATAATGGTTTAATTTTCTATTGTATTTATGAATGTAAATAATAATTCCAGCAATAATGAACAAGAACAAACAAAAAACCTTGGCTTCGACCATGGAAAACAATATTAGATAAAACATAACCTAGATTATGAAATCTAATACATTAATTATGGAATTCATTATTTTACTTGACTATATTTCTTATATTAACTATTTATTACTAAGTTTTAGTAATCATTAAACCCATTATAATAATTACTAATAAATTAAAATATTTTTTAAAATATTTTTCTTGAAGGAACATGTAATCATGTTAAACATGTATAAGAATGTATAATAAATCAATTTATTACTGATTCACTAACCTCCTTTTCATTCCATCTTTAAGTTATTTATTTAATTTTGGGCTTGTCAAATATATGAAGGATGACATAGATATACATTGAAATACAGTGTCGCGCTATCTGGATAATATCATGGGAAGATAAAAAAATGAATAACATAATATCGTGCAATAATACACCTTCCCATTAAATTATTTGAATTTGTATTAATATAATCATTATATTAATGTGTAAAATTAACCCATTAGTAATAAAATCGGGAAAATTTGAAATTTTAAAAAAATCAAGCATAAGACTCAACTTCTATACTTCGATACAAAGCTTCAATGAATACTGAACGAGATTTGGATGATGGACAATAAACACAAACACAAGACCACACAAAATTCTCATTAATCCTAAGTAAATCATCCTAAAAATAATTCACTATCATTCACTAATAAGTAACCCATAAAATTCAGATTATGGGATATCCAATGCTCAATATGAAACAAAAAAAGAATAAAGAGGATAATGATGTGGAAAAAAGAGATTCCTTGGGTTAAAGGTAGTTATTGATAAATTAAAAGTACAATATATAGATAAAATAGTCCTAGTTTTATCATAAATTATTCAATATATTATTTTGATTCTATAGGAGAAGTATGAAATATAATGCATTTTAGAGTCACCTTCTAATTATAGGAAATTATTGAAATCACTACATTATAGTGGGATAGTTACTTTCCATGACATGAAAGGATGGGATTTGAGTATCACATTATGTTCCCCCCATACAGATCCCCTTTCTTCTCATAGTCAATGATCATTTCTCTAATGAAAAAATAGGTGTTCAAGGAATGGGTAATGGTGTCACACATTAAAACCCCTAGGAATCACATAATGTTTCCCTATTCTCCACCATAAACATGCTTTACCCTAGAAAAAAATTATGGTGTGGCCCAAGAACCATGGTGTAACAACTCTAAAAAGGGTGGAACCAATAATTTTGACCTCTAGGGCTTCATTTTGTGATTCCTTTGATCATAACATGGGGGGATCATAAGTATTGGTACACTAATAATTAATTTTCATTCATGGTTTAAAAAACATACATCACTTTATGATCATACATAAATGAAATAAATATATAGGTAAGGTATAATCATGGTGTGGCACCCTATTTCATGGCCTAATCCAATAACTAGTGTTTTTCACTTAGAAAAAATGAATAATACCTACACATAAGAAACTGGAACACCATGACCAATACCCTTGATGCCATCACTATACTTTCCAACTGACCACTAAGAGTGAGAAACACATAATCACACTGGAACATAACCCACATGTCATGATATCCCAGGAATATCAACCAATTTCCATCACACACAAACAATACTACTAAAAATAATCCACATACTCTACCAATATCCTAGAAATGATAAATAAATGGTTTATAAATATATGAGACCTTAAATTAGTTACATATCAATGATTCTCACCCTTGATAATCAACATCAATATCTAGATAGAAATAGAATATAGGTAATCAAAATAGATACACAATGAATGATACTTCTAAAAAAATTTCCATTCAATAAATAATAGAAAAAAACAACTCAACATAATTTCCATGGAAAAAATCAAAAAACATCATCAATAATCTCATAAATCCTACAAAGGTCATACATATCATCTGAAATAAAATAAAATAATGAACATTATAGGGTTATAAGGTAACATATACCACTAAATTTCCTGTGAAAAATCCTCTAATCTTCGAATTCTCAAAAGTACATGATATACTAGAATATAACTCCCATGAAACACCATCTCTTTCTTGTCATGATTCTCAATAGTTTATTCCTTGAAAATAAAAGTATCTAAAACATTCAAATCATATTTATCAATAACATGGGAGTTGTCATGAATAAATAATATAGGTTGTGACATGTAACACCCCTAGAAAAGTTAGGCTTAAAAGGCTAAATTTTACTACCCTTTTCAACAATGTTCACCTATATTTTTAAGAGCCTTACCGATTAAAACTACAAAATTAAGCGTTCTTGGAATGGAGTAGTAATTATGATGGGTGACCTCCTGAGAAGTTTCCTAGGGAATGTGTGAGTGAGGACAAATCACACTAAAATACATGTTTTGGAATCTGGTTAAAGTAATTATTCTAATAAGTGAGCTAGTGGGTAATAGATTGTGGTGTTCATGGAAGGAAACCAAGGTACTATAAGAGTCCCATTAGGTCAGATGACTAGGTTCATGGATCGAGGAAGACAAGGTCCTAAAAAATGGTGTCATAGGAAATGCCTAATCAGAAGTATAGAGGTACTATTTGGTTTTGATTCATGGGGTCCACAACGAGGGAATTTTGCTTTAAAGGGGTGGAGAGTGCAACACCCCAAAAAAAGTACGACTTAAAGGATAAATTTTACTACCCATGTTAATAAGGTGCACCTTTTTTTTTTGGGATCCAGACTGATTATAAATATATAGTTAAGATTGATTAGCCTAGAGTAGTGATCAGGTTGGGGGGCCTTCTGGGAAGTTTCCTAGTGTGTGTGTGTGAGAGAGATAGAGAGTACAAGGCACACTGAAATAACATGTGTTGTCCTGTGATGATAGTAATTAATCTGATAAGTGGCCCTAATGGGTAATATCCTTTGGTGTTCTCAGAAGGCATCTAAGGTATTATAGGAGACCCATTATTTCAGATGACTAGGTTCATATACCGAGGAAGGTTGGGTCATGACATGACACTTATAAAATGGCATAGATCATATCCATCTATAGAGGAACATCCGATAAATATACAACATAACTAGAACACTCCAATACCTTTTAAGTAATAATTAATTAGTGATAATTCTTACTCAAAATATTGAACATCCACACCCCATGATGACTATATATCTTCAAAATCAGATAATCTTAAAATTTAAACTCTATATTCCCTATCCTATAATCATGTTAGGACATTAAATGATCTATATCTACCATTATCAACTCACACAACACCTACAAATTCTCTATCATTCTTTGCACCAATTTTGGTCTGAGAATTAATAATTCTCCAACGTCAGTAAAATACAATGAATTATTTTTATTACATCCATAAAATGATCTTAATAGGGTCATATCATTAGTCGGGTGATAACTATTATTATAGGAAAAAAATATATTTTATTCACCCAATAACCGCTAAAATCCAAAACACATGTGTGAAACATGCCTTCCAATGTCTAAATAGTTGTTTGACCATCCATTTCCATATGACATGATGATATATAGAATAGATAACAGAAAAAAATCATGTTAGATAACTCCCCATACTTAAAATAATAAATGGGGGTTTCAGTCAGAGCTGACCAATCTAGAAACCTTATGGATCCTTCAAATATAATCTAAATACTACCTTGATAATATATCCAACATTATCAACTCTATAATCATCAGGAAGTGACCTAACTTTATTGAATGATTAAAAATCATTCAAATAGAATCATATCCACCTTAGGCATGAGGTATACTAATCACAAGATCATTCAAAATTTCCCCCCTTATAAACTAAGAATCATCTAGTGTCTTAATATACTAACAAGGAACATGATTTTTAACTTTCACCATATATAAATATAAACACTTGGAATCAAAATATGTGAGTGATCTCTTTATCCAAGACCACTATATCTAACCCTTAATTTAATTATACTTATATTCCATACCAAGATAAATGGAAAAGGGTGAGTTGTTGAAATTTTTAAAAAACACCTCTAATGTTTATAAGGGGAGAAATATCATACCTTGGATTTTACCCTATGTCTATCATAATCATACCACAACATGGGGTATCCCCAAAAAAAAACAGTATCTCACCAAACCTCCATATAAAAATCCCATCACTAATACTCCTCCACCTACAACATCAGTTATGATAACATGCCCATCTTATATTAACACCCTATAATATCAAATTCCAATATACCAAGATGTATTATTTATAACTCCTACAAAACTCTCTATGAATCCACATGCTCACAAAAAATCACCACACAACTTCCTACTAAGTGAATTAGTAACAACATTAAATTTCTCTTATGCCTATAAAATCATGAATTTGTAATCCTATAATAATTACCTAAAATATCACTATCACAAGTTCATATGATGATGGGAAATGAAATATTTCAATCTATTATGATCCATATAAATTATAAAGGGTTTAATGACTAGATAGTGTTTCCCAAACTATAAGGAAAACACAATTATATAAATCTTGAGAATATGGGTAGTGTAGTTACAATTATAGGTTGATAGCTATCGATAAACATAAGAGATTACTTCTCTCTTTTACATCATAAAACAACATATAAAAATTAAATAATCATAATAGAAAACATAAAAAATAACTCCTTCCTCTGGTAAATAAATTATATGATCTGTAACTAACTTCTACTTAAAAAATTGAAATTAATCCTAACATTGGCCAGTCCACACAAAATATGAATCCTTCATATACAAATTTATTAGAGGTTCCAAGATTTGAGAGAAATTATATATAAACAACCTTAATAGCCTATTATACCATGGAAACATTGAAATTCCACAAAATTATTAGAAGATACCGATGAATCAACAACCTTGATCTTTAAAGGATCCACTTATATACCCCACTGATACATGTCATATTTCTTAAAATTAACCAAACAATCTCAAAAAATAAATATAGATATCTTCCCAAATAGATTATGATATCTAAAAACCTTCAAATGGATCAGAGATACTCTAAATACACTTCCTCAAACTCAAGATAGACAATGATTTCATCAACAAACACAACCAAAAATTGGTTCAGAATCTCTTGGATCACATACATAATAAGTCCTATGAGTGTAACTAATTTGAATTTGATTTGAAATGGATTTAATAGGAACTCATATTTCCCATAATAACAACTGAAGTTTGTATTTAAAATATCTTCTTCCATCACATTTATTTGATGATATCATAAATAAATCGATCTCTGAGAACTTTGTATATCAATTTAGTATATCTAATACATCATAAATCCATGGAATGGGATAATGGTTCTTCACAGCATTATTCTTCAATAGAAGACAATCGATACATAGTCGTATAATGTTATCCACCTTAAACAAAAACAATACCATAAAACCCCAAAGATAGAAAGTTGGATGAGTAAAACCTATTTGAATAAAGTCATAAATCATAATCCAAATCTCACACAACACATAGGGAGGTATCATATATTGATCCATTGATATTGGAGAGATACACAACTATAATTATCTCTCAAACTCAATTTCACATCATGGGTGTGTAGAGTGAAAACCACTACATGAAAAACATTAGGGTACTATTCAAAATGTAATACCTAAGTATTTTATTTTATATTTATATTTATATAAATTTAATTCCTTTGATATATTTTTTTCATGCATAATTGAGTTTAAATGACCCACAATATACTCGTAGAATATTATGTGGTAGTTATTTTATGGACCTTGGATTATCATTTATAAATTGAACTAAATAAATTATTAAAATATATTTATTACATTATTATAAAATTAATTATTTGGTTATCAATTGGTTATAAATTAAATTAAATAAAATTGAAGGTGTAAATTTTTTTCAAAAAAATAGTTTTAATGAGAACATTGTTTTATCTTGATAAATTAGATTAATCTCTTTTGAAAAATTATTTTAATAAAATTTACAGATTTTATATTCAATAAAAATTTATAAAATGTATCTAGTAGTTTATACTAGGAATTTACCACCCCAATGTTTTATGAAATATTTTTTTAAAATAAATTTAATTTATTTGATAGCTTGTATTACACGCAACACCGAGTTTCAATGAATTGTGATATAAAATAAATATTATTATTTAAACATGACCCTCATAACATTTATATTAAACAAGGAAGTATAAAGAGGATTATCCAAATTTTAAAAATTATGTATAATGGTTTTATACAAATAAAACTTATTGATAAAAACCTATAAAATTTTTAATAAAGTATTTATATAATCTGAAAATTCCTTTTTCTCAAAAAAAATTACTAATTTTTTTGATCAAATATTAAATGTAATTTTACCACTTTTATAAAATTTAATTGAAGAAATAAACATAATTTTTTAAATCTACATGTCAAATTTATATTTGAGTGTATTTTTTAGGATATTCTGAAATGATTAAGTTTTTGATTAATAGTAATTTATATATATATTTTTTAAAATTTCCTCTTCATTTGAATAATTTACATGGTCAATTTTATTCTAAGATTGTGTTAAAATTAAAAATAATTCCGTAATAAATTTATTAATTCAATTTAAGTCATTGAAATCAATTTCATATTGAATTTTCATATTAAAATTTTCTAAAATTATGAAAAATTATTCATTGTAAAAAATATTTTTCTTCACACTTACAAGATTTAATTTAAATTAAATTATGAAACTTTTGTCAATTGGATTTGATAAAATTGATTCCATGTTTGGAATCAGTGTAATTTATATTATATAATAAGGTAAAATTAATTTTAGTTATAAAGAATAAAGAAATTATAATTAATATGGTTAAGGTTAAAATGGAGGTTTTATCTATATATACCCATTTCTTAAAATAAATTTTCAACACACATAGTGTCATTATTTAATGAATTGGTATTCATATTTAGAATAAGTGGGTACAAATTATCTAAAAATTCACATTTTATTTTTTGTCTTAATGGATAAATTACCTAGCTAAATAAGAAGAGATTATATTTTGTGGTAAAAACCAATATGGTAAAACGTAGTAAAATTATAATATAATAGAATATATTATTTTTAAGAAAAAAAAAATTAGATGTGGAGGTGTGGACCAAACATATATGTAACATCCAGATATTTTCTAAAATATATTCTTTCAAATTAATTTCAATTCTTTAATATATTGTGTTATACACAATACATAGTATATATTTTATCACAAGAAGCACCAATGTTATCTCATTTTTCACGCAACATCAAATTCCATTGATGACTTATGTTACACACAAGCCTGAGTTTTATAGAGAAAAAATATAATATTAATATTTAATATGATAGTTATTTCCTATTTGTTAGATTGAATTTATTAAATATGATTAAATAAATTATAAATATTTGGCTTAAAATGTTTATATATTTAATTATTTGGTTCCCAATTAATTTTAAATGAAAGTAAAGATCAATTGAATTTAAAAGATGTATTTTTATGAAAAAAAACAAATTTTATGAACAAAATGGTGTTTTATCATAATAAAATAAATTAATAACTATTAGTAAAATATATTAATTAATTTTATATGTTATATATTTAATAAATTTATTTTTAATTAATATAACATGTTTGATAGGTTTAAGATAATAATAAATCCAATTTTAAGCCTAAAAAGATGTATATTTTTTAAAGGCTGTTTTACCAGATTTTAATGGAATACTTTTTTTAAAACTAAATTTTGACACAATTATAATTTTAATTTGAAAAAATAAACAGAATTTTAAAAATAAAAATATAATAAATTTATTTTGGTTCTTTTTTGGTATTTTATGAGAACATTCATATTTTTATTTATAGTGAATGACAATAAATTTTAAACTGTTTTTCATCAAAATAATTTATATTGTTAAATTATATTTTTAATTTGTTTTAAAGTATAATTAGATAAATTTTATATAATTTGACCCAATTTAGTTCATTTTAATAAGTTTCACAATAAAATTGTATATAAAAACATTTCAATCTTTTGAACCTTTCTCTTTAAACCCCCGCTTTGTCATCCCATCTACGGAATTAATTTTAAATTAATTTATCTCACTTCTATGATTATAATTTGAAATAACATATTGAATATTTTTAATAAGTATAATTTATAATTTATAATATGTTTAAATTGATTTTGTACCAAAAATAATATCAAATGTAAATAAAAATAATTACATTGATTAAGGTAAAATGAGTTAACTTAGTAGTTAAACTTTAATCTTATGTAGAAAAATGATCTAGAAACATGTATAAAACCCATTTTATGGAAATTATTAGAACATATACCATATATTAACTAATTTTTATCATTATTGTAGGTAAATTATATAAGGGATACCTCACAATAGTGTTTACCTTTTATATTTACAAGAATTCCACTCCCCCTCTACTATAAAAAGGTACTCACCCTCCTCACTTCTTCACACCTATAAAGCCCTTTGTATCATATAAAACCTGAAAAAATAATATCCAAACATCCCTCATATTATCTTATAATCCCCATACTGGAAATAAAGTAAACTAATTAAGTCCTTTCATGTAAACCAAAAATAATTACCTGAAAAAGATGTAACATTCTTCAGCAAGCACTTTTGTTTTGATTCTTTCTCTGCCCATTAAATTATTGTTATTAAAAGATTATATAATAAAATTAGTAACCTAAATATACTAATATGTTTTTATGTTAAGGGTTTTACCTAAACCTTCACACACTTCCATCAAATGGGTAATGAAATCCCCATTCGTGTGTACAATGAACTATCGCCTCATGAAACAATGTCGTTCAGTTTTCTTTTACCTCCTATTATAGTTGGAAATTATGCTGAAGATGCTATTTTTATAGGATATATATGAAATTTATAATGTATTAGTAATTTATTAATTTTTATATAACACATACCTTCATGATTTTCATTTTTTGAGAAAATGATAACATCATTTGTGGATATGTGGACTACTACCTCCTCAAAGCAATGTGATACATTCACCCTTTACATAGAATGTATTATTGATAGATTTAATAAAATTATATTATATAAATGAAATATTTTTTTGTATTCATTGTATAATTAAATATCTTTATGAATAACATATCATTTTATTCTTTCCATTTCCCACATTGAAAAAGTGATAACATCATTCTTGGACGTGTGGACTACTGCCTCCTCGAAGTGATGTGATTCTTTCTTTTCCATCACCAAATCACATGAATTATATATATATAAGTATATGATATTTTATTTATTATATAATTTTTATTGTATAAATATAACTATTTCTTACCTTCTTTCCATAATGATCATTGAGAAATGAGAACATTATTCATGTGTATGTACGGTCTACCATCTCGATGATCGTAATATTGGTTCATTTTATGTAACCATATTTCTTGTCTGATTTTAAAAGTATAATTGATGTAAAAGGTTGTAATTATTTCATTATTATTATTATATATATATTTAAATTATGAGTTCATTGACCATAGTCAACCTATCAAATTGTATTTTGATACATAAGCTGAATATGGTCAAAACATCAAACATAAACATTATAAATTAATTAATTGTATATAACTTGTCTATAAGTGAAATAAAATTAATAATAAACTTTTAAAAGGCTATGAAACAAGTAAATAGTTGAAATAAATTTATTATTCAGGAATTTAGAGGACAAGCATAACAAATCAGACTCAAGGTAAGGGTTTTTGTCTCAATTTACATTCCATTGAGACTTAATTGTTATCAAACGCTTAACTAATTTTATATTGTGTATCGATTACCCTATGACTTTTTATATCATGCTTTTAATTTATTTCATGATATTAAATTTTTTAATTGATGTTATTCTTTCACTAATCTCATGATTCAGAAGTTACTCAAGTATTAAGGTATTTCTTAACTAAATTTTCATTCATTGGTTTAAACTTCTATGTCATTTATTATATTATTCCAACAATATATGTGAAATTATCTATTATTTAATTATTTTGTGTTTAATATTTTATGTTTTAGATATAAAATTTTTATTCATTGATTTATTCACCACTTATTTTTATTATGTGTTGAATATACTACCCATTAATTTATTTTATGATCCTTGTACTTATATTTATGGTGTTTTACATATAATTTTGATGATTTATCTTTCATGGGTTTTACGGTTTCAATGTTACCAAAGCAGTAATGGAATTTTTTCATAATTTACCTTCTTTGAGATGTTTGTTATGTCATACACCTATCTTATTTAATTATGTGTGTATACTTATCCATTGAAAATATATATCAAGATTCGCATTATTCTCGTGCTATAATAATGTTCATTTTATTGTATTTGTTTATGGGGCATATGATTCCAATGTTTCAAGGTGGTATGAGACCCTTTGGAATGTTTAAAGATTATTTTTCTCATGAATGTTTTTAATGACAATTTAAGGGAATTTTGATTCATTGACATCAACAACAATTATTTTAACTTATCCTACACTGAAGATATTTTTCATTTATACCATCATCATTCTTTATTTAGATGGATTAATATTATTTCAAAGATATTTTTATATAATTTGTTTCTATTCCATGGGATAACCATGTTTCAAATATATTTTTATAGAACCCATGTTTTTATGGGTTAATCATGTTTAAATGAGATTTTTTTGGAACCCATTAACTTTAAATAGGTTAATAATCTTCTAAATACATTGGTATGAAACCCATTTATTTTTCATGGGTCTATCATGTTTTAATGAGATTGTTTTGGAACTCATTTTTTTCATGGGTTCACCATATTCTATAGAGATTGTTATGAAACCTATTTATTTTCCTCAGGTAAATCATATTCTAAAAAGATTATTATGAAAAAATTTATTTTATATGGGTTATTATTGTTTCAAAGTGATTTTTATGGAACTCTTTTCTTTTTCATGGGTTAATCATGTTTTAAAGATATTGTTATTGAACTCATTTATTTTTCATGTGTTAATCGTGTTTCAAAAAGATTGTTATAGAACTTTTATATTTTCAATGACTTAATCAAGTTATGAAAGGGGTTATTAGTTGATTCAATGAGTTTATGAAATCTTATATGTGTTATTATTTTTCCACAATTATTGAACATTTGATAGGTGGTTACGTGATAAACCAAGGATGAGTGGTTCTCAGATAGACCAATGATGGTTAGGTCCGTGATAGCACTTCAATTTATTAGGTATGGAAGGAGACTGTATAGCTATTCCATTTGTAAGAATGACATGCACAGAAGTTGACATCACAGTTATTCCATTTCTAAAAATGAAAATTATAACAACATTCCAATACACCTTTATGTGTTTTTATACTTTCTATAGGTTTATAATGTTTCTAATGATCGATATTTATATCACACGGAACAAGATTGTTGATTCTGATGAATCTTTTATTTTCTATGTTTTCATATTTTATGGTCTAGGTATTGGCGGGTATGAGTGTTTTTCTGATTCTCTTATTCACTTTGATTATGTCATCATAGCCTTATGCACTCTAATAATAATTGATGACATTCAATTTTTAATGGTTTTTTTACCCTTAATAAGCATCTGAGATCAACCTTCTTATGTTTTCTTTTACCAATGTTTTAAATAATGATGGTTAATTATTTATTTCTATAAATGATTTCACAAGGATGATGTTGATGACCTCATGTGAAATAAGAAAATATGGGTATAATAGGATATGACGTTCAGCTTTATGAACTAGTTATTTATGAGTACAAATTGATATGATTAGTTTATGCAAGAATTTTCCCTAATTCTCTAAAAATATTAACCTAAAATTTCCTCTAGAATATAAGTGATCCAAGTTTTCCTTTTTATGTTGTAATGTTTTGAAGGAAACAATTGGGTCACGATTATCATAATCATATACCAAAATGTAAAGTTATGGATTTCAACACTGGATCTAGGATTGTGGTTTCTAGTCTATTATAATATAATCACTCACTTCATTATTTATCATTTTTAAATTAATGTTTCTTGAAAATTACTTCTCATTATTTAATCATTTTGGATTTTTACAAAAAATCAACTCCACCTCATTTATAAAAGAGGACCTCCCTCTCTCACTTATTCACAACTCTTTAGCTATTTGGCTTGACCAATCCCTAAAAAATATCTCCCTTGAATCCTTATACATGTTTTGAAGCTATTTTTCTTCCCAAAACTCGATCCCTATGGTACTTAATAAGATATCCCAATGATTTTTTTATAAGTAACGGTAATTGTATTCACTAAGGTATTTCTTTTTTACTTATTCTCTGACCACCTTCACTCATGTTTTAATAATTATAATATAATAACACTAGTGTATAACATATAATATAATGTTTTTGTTTTAATGTAATAACCTATATATATCCCAAATTCCGTGAAATGGGAAATGAACCCATCAATCATGTTTATGATGGACTACCGCCTCGCGAACCGATGTAATTTTTTTCCCATCACTGCCTCACACGGGTAGAGATAATGATGAATTTAAAGTATATATATGATATTTATGAAATAATTATAATTTTGGAATTATAATATCACATATACCTTCTTATCTTCTAATCCCTTGTAAAATAGTAACATTGATCGTGCGTATGTGTAGACTATTGCTTTAAGAAAATGATGTGAAACATTTTTAATATTCTTTTTACATGGATGGGAATAAGGATATATTTATTGAATATATATGATAACAATGATATAAAATTATCCTTGAATGGTGAGTTAATATTTATCTTCCTTTCATTATATCCATAGAGAAAATTAAAGTAATGTTTATGTGTTCATATGATCTACCATCTCCATGAATGATGTAATTCATTTTATATATTTTAATTTTATGGATCACTATAAATAAATATATAATTAATATATTTTATATTTATATCATGGTTATAATTATTTAGATGATGTAACAATTATTAATATAAAATTATTTAAAATATCATACCAAAATAAACATGATTAACACAACACTTATTACATGAAACGTGATTTTAACAAGTAATTTTTATTGAATAAGTAATAAAAGGTCATAAGTAAATAATATAAGGTATGATATATATGAGTATTGATTTAAAATTGATTTATAATAATCCTATATTTATTATACATAATTTTTGATCATGTATGATGAAATTTAATACTTTAGATAAGAGATTTCTAATATCTATTTTATTTTAGGGATACATATTCCATATTCACCACCGATTTATTTTGTGTGGTGTATATAATCACCTATGAAATGTAATATAATTAATATAATTATTTTAATATTATTTATTTTTTCATTTTATTTTATTCTTTAATGGGGCTTATGATTAAAAAGTTTCAAAAGTGGTAAGGGAATTTTTTTCTCACTTTTATGTGGGACACATGCCATACTCACCAATTCTTTATTTTATGTAGTGTATATAATTACATTGAATTTATTTTATGAATATTATCACAAAAATAATATGATATACATATCCATATAGGTTTCTTTTTTTCATGGGGATTATGACTCAAATGTTCCCAAAGTGGTAAGGGTTTTATATTGCATTCTCATTATTTATCAGGATTATTTATGATTAAGTATCTGACAATGAAATATTATGGTATACCTCTCAATAAACTCATGTATTTTCTTATCTTACTGTTATTTTGAGAAGAAATTTTTTCCCTTTTATTTTCCCTATTTTAAGATCTAAGGAGACCAAAAGTATTTTTTTAAGAAAAAAGAGATTATTTATCTCTTCAATTGAAAATCCTTGTTCTTCATTGTTCATGTTTTCTAAAAAATGTTTTAAATGAATATTTTACAATTATAAAATTATTTTTTAAAGAAATTTTTAAAAATATTTTACATTTTACAAAAAAAATCAAAACGGACCTTCTATCAATTTTCCAAACTAGGTAGTTTTGTTTTTCTATGAAAAAAATGAAAGGAACCTTTGTTTTAACATGTATGCATGAATAGAATTTTCCGCCATTATGAATAATCAATTATTTGAATATTCTATTACAAATTTTTAATGTTCTTTTCAAATTAAATGTTTTAATTATTATTTGGTAATTTTTTAAATTTTAAAGAAGTGATTTTAAAATGTAAATTATATTTCCCTCAAGAATTTATTAATGATATTTTTATGGAATTTATATTCATCAATGGAAATAGATATTAGTGATTATTTTGTTTTACTAGGTAAATAATCTAATTGTAACCTTCATTTTATTTCTTTGGATGGTTTATGTTTTTTAAAATGATGAATATATGTTTATGAATCCTATTTCATTCCTATAGTTTATACTATGATGAGGAGATTATGAATCCTATTTCTTTTCCATGTGTTATGATATTATGATTGTTTTAAGATATTGTGACACATAAATGTATAGATTATGTGATGTGTTTGACAAACATATCCCAAAAATGAAATGGGTAATGATTTATATCTCATGATATAGTTATGGGAATAAAGATGATATGCATGATCTACTATGGGAAATAGATTGTTGTGCTTGATACACTATAGGGTTAAAATCATTATAATTGATATGCAATGGAAAAAAGGTGATGATGACTGATCTTTTATGTTATGGTAAAATAGTAGGGATTTACGATCCATTATGATTTGATGGTCTCATTAGTTAACCTTGACATATAAAATTGTTTCTATACTTATGATGGTTTTTCCCTTATATGACAGAAAAATATAGTTCGTGATTAATTAATGATGATTTCTTAGTCTTATGATGAATGTATTTGAAATGATAATATTTAATGTCACATATCATTTTTATTAACTTTATCATATTGGTTATGAACCTTGTAAGTTATTTTCCTTATAAAAATCTCTTATCTTATGCCTTATTATGATCAACGATTGATATCTCCTTTTTTTACCCTTAATGATCATATGATCTCACCCTTTATTATGTTTTCATTACCTAGGTTATTAAGAATAGTTTATGTAGGGTATTTCTATGATGTTTACTAAATGGGAATATCTTTATGGGATATGATGGAGATCTTTTATGAAATTATAAGATAATATATCTAGTCTCCAAATACATTAAACCTTTATTGTCCTCAATTATGTATTTGTTAAATGTATATAATATTCATATAAAAAGATGTAATATTTATGTTTGAAAATACTTGGTCACTATAGATGGAATAATAGGATAAGATTAGTTAACCTTTATAAACTAGGATGAGAAAATATTAGTGAGAATCCTGGTGATAAGTCAATGTAGAAGAAAATTTCCTATAATTTAGGTGAAGGATGGATAAAGTGGTTTCAAATAAATTAAATCTATTTCTAGATACTATAATTGGATGTGTCTCTGACATAGTCATACCTAGGGGTAATAACTCTAAAAAGGGAATAGTAGGATTTAACTAGATCATCACCTAGTCCAAAACAATAGGCCATGTTTCATGCCTTATTTTACACTCCTAGAAGATATGATTTCTAAATTCAAAAAATCTTGATAACAAATCATGAATGATTTGAATATATTATGACCATGAATGACCTAGGATAAAAGTATAGTTTCATTGATTAAAAATAAGGTTTCATGATTTAGAAATCCTAAGAATAATTGGTTATTCTTGTAACATCCCGAGTTTTTAAAGACCTTTTTTCGAATGAATTAATTTTCTTTGATATCTTAAATTGTACTAAGTAAAATATTCATTTCACATGGCACTGAATTCTCTTGCGCTAAATGAAACACTGAGTTGGCATATGTAACACAAAACATTGAGTTTCTATGAAACATAATTTTATTATAATAATTATTTAAATGAGATAGTTATAACCTATCCATTAAACATGGTAATATGAATATTAATAAATAATTTTAAAATATTGTTTATAATATTTTTATATAAATGGAATATATTTATAATGAAAAATATATTTTTTATTAAAGTCTATATTTGTTTAAAAATACTATTTTCTCAAATGAAATTAGTTTCATGACTTTTAGTGAAAACAATTAAATGAATATAAACACTTTTTGAAATTTAATTTTAGAAAATAAACATCATTTTTTAATTTATAATGTCAAAATAATCTTAGGGTGATGTTTTTGGATTTTTATGTGAAACTTCATTTTCAAATAAAGAGTGAAAAATACTGAATTTAAATTCAAAACTAATTTTTCTTCTAATTTATTTATAAGGTTATATTTTATTTTAAAATTTTAATTAGATAATATTCTTATAAATTAATCAAATTTAGGTAATTATGAATAATTTCACTTTGAAATTAAATATAAAAACCTAGAAAACTTTTGGACGTTTTAACATTAAAGACATGAATTGTCGTACCTTCTATGGGATTAATTATAAATTAATTCCTACCACTTATGTGTTTGGAATTTGTAAAAATGGATTCCATATTTATAACTAGAATAATTTATAATTTATAATAATTTAAACCTAGTTTTGGAACAAAAATAATAGTGAATGCAGTTAAAATTAATTACAGTTATTAAGGAAAAATTAATCTTAATAATGGAATAAACCTTAAATTTAATGGGCCAAACAACCTACCCTCTTGTAAAAAACCCATTTTGTGGACATATTTAGTCCATAAACCTTTAATTATTTAGTTTTATTTATTTTTTAATACTTTTCTAGGTAAAAATATGGTTACACCTAACTTGTTTTCAAAAATGCCAAGTGTGTCCCCTCCATTCCCAATAAAAGGCCTCTACCTCTACCCATTATTCATACATCTCAAACCACTTAAGTTATTAAAATATCTACCTAACACACTTATAAAAATACCTCCAATCCTCTTTTAATACTCCCTTTGTTCATAAATCTTTCCAGTGAATCCCTTTGGTAAAAACCAAAAGGAGTTAACCGAATCAGAGGTAACACCCTCCCTCAAGCTGATTTCTTTTAATTTCTTTACCCACTCTTAAAATTTTCCTTATTCCATGAAGATTTAACAAAAAAAGTATCCTAAATATACTTATATTTTTTATAATATTTTCTTTAACTATAATTACACACACTTCAATCTAATGGGTAACGAACATACTATTTATGTCTATGGCGAACTACGACCTCACGAAACAATGATTGTCTGTTTTTCCTTTATCACCTATCATGGTGAGAATTATGATGTAAATTGTTTTTATATATGATATATATGATATATATTATTTCTTTAAAATTATTTAATTCTTTTATAACTCATATGTTTATACTTTCCATTTTGTGTAAATATAATAATTTCATTTGAGAAAGTGTGGACTACTACCCCCTCATAGAGATGTGATTCATTCACAAACTACATCAAATTTATTAAGGATGAGTTTATTAAAATTATATTATATATATTTTATAATAATTACTTTTTAATAATGAAATATATAAACACATGTCATTTAATTTCTTTCTTCTAACATGACAATTAAATAGAAACAACGTTCATGAGTATGTAAAACATACTGTCTCCATGAACGGTGTATTCCATTTCATAATTCTATATTATATGGATTATTATAATACACATATACTAAATATAAATTATATTTATATCATGGTTTATATTCTTTAAATCATGATATAAGTATGAGGACCAAATTTATAACAAATTAAGATACATTGGAAGGATAAAGCTGGTATTGCCAAAAGTGGAACTTTAACATAGAATTGTTAACAAACGGGTAATATAAAGTCATAATCAGACCATATATGGTATTATATATAAGAATATGGTTTTTTGGTATATGTAAAATAAAATTATATTTATTATATAGTAGTTTAGAACAAGTACGATGAGAGTCAAGACACAATGTAAGGGTATTTCTAGTCTCACTTTTATTTCTGTGAGATTCTATGCATTATTCACCACTCATATCTTTTGTGTGGTAATTATACTACCCATGAATATATTATATGATTTTTATCCTTGATTTTAAGTGTATATACATATCAATTTTATGATCTATCTTTCATGGTGTTTATGTTTCAAGAGTTACTAAATCAGTGAAGTAGTTTTTCATCAATTTTCTATCTTTGAGAAACATGCCATGAACTTCAAGAACCATTTTATCAAAAACGTTATCAAAGATTATATTTTAATTTTTTTCTAGGAAAAATTATTTCTTAAAAAATTATGGTTTTTAAGATTCATTTAAATTTTTTCAAAGTATTTTTAAATAAATTGTAACATTTTGAATCTTTATTTATATTTTTTCAAAGTGTTTTCAATAAAAAATTCTTCAAAATGTTTTCTAGGATCCTTTTATAAGTCTTCAAGGATAATGGGTTTTCAAAACCTTTCCAATCATTCTTTATATGTTATCAATGAAAAATGTTTCCAAAATGTTTTCAAAGATTTATTTTTAATTTTTTAAGTTTATATTTGAGAAAATGGTTTTAAAAATGTTCTATGTTTTAAATAACCTTTTTCAAAGAAGAAAAGATAGTTTCCTTAATAAATTATTTAAAAAATATCATCAAATGTATTTTCCATATAATATTAAATCCATTGTTGTTACTAATTCATTTCTGGGAAATGATCTAAAGGTTCTATTCATATTCTTTCTCTGAATGGTTTATGTTTTGATGGCATGATGTTTATGAAACTTGTTCCACTTCCATGGGTGTTATGATTGTAAAAACCATTTTTTTAATGGGTTAGGATTTGATGAAATTATTATGAAACTTTTATCATTTTACATAGTTTAAGATATGATTACATGTTTATGACACCCATTTCATTTCATGGTATTGTGATAGGATGTTTATGAAACCCATAAATTTTTATGGGTCATGATATTATGAAAGTTTTATTATCTTGTGGTATATGCATGAATGATTTTATTATGAGATGGGTGGGAACTATATCTCCCTCTATGCATTTGGTAAAAAAATTATATCTCATGAGATAATTATGTGAATCAAGTCAACAAGATTGATCCACTATGGGAATATGGGGAAACCTAATCCCTTACATAGAAAGGACTGTGACTGGGGATGGTGGTGTGTTCTTCCTAGTAGGTGTAGTCACCATGAAGATCGAAGATGGGGAAACCTGATACAATATGGGAATATTGGGAAAAATGACCCCTTACAAGGAAGGGATTGTGAATGGGGATGGTGGTGTGTCCCGCCTAGTAGGTGTAGTTAACATGAAGTGCATTGATAAGTTCTATAAATGTGTCTTGACATATAGGGAATAACATCACATGTTTATGTATGCCAAAATTATATGTATTATTCATAATATATGCTTTCATGGATTATGTTCTTTATTTTATTATGATTCATGTCTTATGAACAACTAAGATTTATTCCATGATTCATGCTTATGGTCTTATGATATACAAGTTATGATATTATAATATTATGATCATATTCACATACCCATATACTTATGTTTATGCTTACATATCTCCCTTGTTTACCCTTACTAAGCATTTGAGTACACATCTTTCTATGTTTCCTTCCCCAGGTTATGAAGATATATATTATTTTTTATGTGTCTAAGAAGTGTGGTAGTCATAAATAACCAAATGGGAGATAATGTAGCTCACTTATGTACCAGTGTTTATGTTTCTTTATTTCCAAAGGCACTTGAATAGTAGGATCTTTAGGCATCTATTTGTATAATGTTTTAATTATTCTGCAAAATATATGTAATGTTAATGTATGAAAAACATGGGTTTCTATAGTTGGTTTCAGAGCAAAGGTTGAGTTAACCTTTGGAATTTAGAATGAGAAAACCATAGTAAGAACCCTAAGGACATGTCTAAGGATAAGTATAAGGATAAAAAAAATTATAGGAAAATGTCCTTGAATTTTGGTAAAGGATAGAATGATTGGTTTCCGAGAAATACATATCTATCTTGATACTACAAGTGGATGTGTCTCTGGAACAGATGTACCTATGGGTAAAAACTCTGATAATGTGTGTCGGTTCTGACTTAGAATAACCTAGTACATGACAACAGGCCTTACTGCACACCTAGTTTGACACTCCTTGGGAATATAATTTGGAAATTCACAAACTCTTAATGAACCATTATGAAGGCTTAAAATATAAGTTGGATATGAATAACAAGGGATAAACCTAAGGTGTCATAGATTAATGGAGGTTTCAAAAATTATTCGTCCTATAAGAAACTTTTCATGATTATGTGGTTCCATATTATGATAACTATTTAGTTTTTTATTCTTTTTGGTTTTAGTCATTGGTTGGAACCTGATGGAACTGCGTTAATGGTGATTGAAATGGAAAATGAAGTGATTTTCTCCTAATAATCTAAATACTATGGTAGTTGGAAAGAAAAACCTTATTTTTATTCTTACACATATTTCTTAATCAATGAATCATGTTGAGATTCAAAATAAGAAATGGAGGGAACAACATTCTATCGAGTCCTTTATGAGGTAACATCCACATTCTTTCAGTATTTCTTATAATCCAGTTTTTTTTTACACTAGATTGGTACCAGAGAAAAGATATTCCCTATTCTCTTGTGTTTTGATCATGAGAAATTCATTCTAGATATTTATTAGTTAGAAGGTGATGTAGAACAATGGTTGACTCTAATCAAGAATATTATCAATTAGGATGAAATTGAGTCCATGTATTGGGACAAGTTCTAGAAATTATTCTACAATAAGTACTTTCCTCATGTTCTTCGTATGAATATGGAAAAGGAGTTCCTTGAGTTGAAGTAGAAGGATGATGAATCCTTCGGTACCTACGAGGCTAATTTCACAAGACTTTCAAAGTATGCTTCTAGAATTATAACCCAACCCAGAATTAAAGTTGATAGGTTCTTCATTGATTAAATACATGTCTCTTAAAGGTGTTGTCCACAATATAATTTAGTATATACAAAGATATTTTGTGTTTTTTCAATCAATGTTTAAATGGATGTTGGAGTTACATATCAATCTCATGGTTTAAATAATAAAAGGAAGATGGAGTTCAAAGGAAAATTTAAAGACCATGAATAGAATAAGATGAACCTTCCTTTATGCTCTATGTTTGGAAAGAGGCATAGAGGGAATTGTAGTACGAGTTTTAATAAGTGTTTTAATTGTGGAATGGAATGCCATTGGGAAATCGATTGCTTCACTGATGGGATGATGTTGGCCAATGATGTAAATAGAGGAAAATCTACACATAATTCTCCTCCCACACTATATCACTTCAAGTAGACGGAGAATGGGTATTATGCTAACCAGTTCCCAAACCCAAGGGTTGGAGATAATGATCAGTGTCAATAAACTCTTAAACTAAGGGACAATGGGAAATCTCATGTGATCAGTGTAACGACCAAAACTTTTATTATTGAAAAATTTATCTTGATATAATTAAATGTCTTATTATGTAAAATGGTTATATAACATATGAAATTATTTGGTTTTATAATTTTATATTTCAAAATACCATTAAGAATTGTTATTGTTGCTAATATATTTATTAAAGAGTTATCACATGATTAGTATAAATATAGGGCTTTAAATAATCCAATTACTCAGAAAAAGGAAGCAATGGCCTCAACCAGTAAACTTTACCGGTATGAAGCCCATTTTTTGGATCTTGGAAATGAGGTGGAGTCATTGGGATTCACTCTTGACCAAGCCTAGGTCAAGGTTCAACAGGTTAAGCTCGAGCGGAACCACCTACGGGAGAAGTGAAAGTTGAAATAGATTACCACCCGAGCAATCTTATATGAGCCACCCCAAGAGTCTGTCACCATCATGCACCTTACCCATAGGTATTATGTGGGTGTTTTAAGGGGTTATGTAATAATACCCTAGAAATATGATTATGTAAATTATTTTTTATAAAGAATATGCATTCATTTTATCATTGTTACTTTGTAAATAGTTTTAAAAGCACAAATAGTATTTTTAATTAATATTCAACTAAGAAATCTATTTTGATGAATTAATGGTTTTTTTAATTAAATAATATTTTAATAAAATATTATTAATAAATTACTTTTTATTAAATATAAATTATCATATAATTTTTCTGAATACAATTGTAATTTTTATTAAGGCTTGAAAGTTGTTTTTCTCAAAACCCATGAATTTTATATAAATATCAGTTTTTATTTTAAAATTGAAAATTTAAATAATTATAAAATTATTTAGATAAAATTTATATTATTTTTGGAATCAGGTTGTCAAAATTATCCAATGGTGAATTTTTCCTAATTTTCTGAGACAGTCGAATTTTTGGGTAAAAATTAAATATCATTCAAATATATAATTTGTTTTATGACATCATAATGACCTAATAGTGATGTAATAAAAAACTATAAATGATATTTTAGGCCAATATATGTTTCATATTTAAAATAATGTGATTTTAGATTTGTTTTATTAATTTAATGGTGCCTTATTGGACCCTCCAAGACTTAAAAAACATTTTAAATTTTAAAATGATTTCCTTGAGAGTGTGAATCACCTCCACAAAAGCAAGACTAATATTTTAAGAAGTTAGTACATTGGAATTATATAATATTGGTTTTCAATCCCCTTTTTACAAATCCACGGGAAAAAATCATGGGTTGTTTTGTGGTTTTGATTAGTTTAATGTGTGGTGTCCAAAACCAAAATAATAATGAATTCCCTCTCTTTTCTTGTATAAACCCATCCAAGATCCCACTTCTTGTTCACTCAAAGCCATTGGAGCTCTACCAAACTATGAAATAATCTCTCTAAAATCCTCTCAAGTTTCCCAAATCTCCCAATAATCTTTTCGCATTCCTCTCCCATGCTTTTGGGATCACACTTCTAAGTAAGGGATTTTATTACTTTCCCATTTTTGTCCAAATTTCTTTAAGTTATTTAACCCTATTTTCTTTGAATTAAAAATATTAGGGTATGATTTCAAACCACCCCCATACTAACCTCATTATGTTTGAATTTATGATAGACCACTTTCTCTCACATTAGTGCCTCCAATGCACACCCGTTACCATGCCAAAATTTCATATGAAATTTCTCCCTTCTCATTTACATTCAAGAAATAATTTTGTATTATGAATCTAAATTCCATTACATATGTTGGGAAATGTATATATATTACCCCCTTACTATTCATTTCATTTACATATGATGATTCACCCCTTTCTCTCTCATCAACCATTTTTATGAATTCTTATGTCACATCATTATGCTACTGAAACTGCACCGTGATTTTCCAAGCCAAAGTCATTGTGTAGTGAATACCATGCCCATTTATCTATCAAGGGTATTCCCATTTATGAACACTTACTTGTTTATTATATAGTTTAATATATTTATTCCACAACTATTATTCATGTAATAAATTATGATGTTTAATGAATCCATGTTTTATGATCCATGTGGCACATTTATGCATAAAATGTAGTGATTAAGAAGGTTGTGCCCTGATAGTGCTCCAATGCATTGAGTAAAGTTTAGTATCATGATAAATTAATTGAAATGAGGGTTTAATAATTCTAATTCAAGTTCAATTAAGGTTTAATCATGATCCATGTGAAATGAGCCTTAGCTCATGCTAATATCATGTTAAATGGTGTTTCCACATTTCCAGGTTATGAAAATAATGTTGTATCATGCCTTTATGTTCATGTATATATTATTCTCCATTGATATGAAAATTGAATAACATTTACTGTATTCTTCATTTTTTGTCTTTTTTACTCCCATACTGGGCTTTATAGCTCACCCTTTTCTTATGGATGTCCTCAAGTTATCCCATGCAATGTTATGTACGAAGGAATGTGTGTGGTCATGTAAAAAAAGTTTTAAATAAACATGTTGTGTTTTATATTCTAAGTCATTATGTAATGATACTAATATCCAAAGACACTAGACCTCTTTATCCTCAACTTTTTCTTAAGTGAATGTTTATGTAATAAATTATGATTAAGTGTTTAATAAAGAGCATGGTTTTTATAGTTGGTATCAGAGGATAGGTTTAATTATTTTTGGGATTAGGATTAGAAAACCCTAGTGAATCATTAGAGGTAAGAATAATTATAATAAAAACATCCCTCAATTTTGGTGAGTATTGAGTAAGTGGTTTATCAAGAAAATATATCGATGTCTGGATACGAGCAGGTATAGGTGTCGCTGGCACATATATACCTAGGAGTGAAAACTCTGACAAAAGGTTTCAAGCATGACCTGGAGTTTCCTGGTATATGACAACTGGACTTACTGCACTCTTAGTTATGGCACTCTTGGGGGATATTCTTTTTTAAATTCACAAGCTTAGTATGAAGCATTCTTTAGGGAATAAAAAAATTCCGCTAAGAATATATGTTGGGAAATAGATCATGGAAAACATAGATTGAAGCCTATAGATTCATAAGTTTAAGAAATAAATGTATTTAATAGTCATCCATTTTTTTCCCTGGATTACCCTTTATGTGTTACCCCTAACTTCACTTTTATTCCATCTAATGGCCGGTAATTAAAGGACTCAGGAAAACAACATATTCGAAGATCAATATAATGAATGTTCTAATGAGATTCTCAATCCAATGGGAGCAGTAATCACAAACTTTGTCATGATACTCTATCCATTAACTCAAGATTTGAATAGAAACATGGGTCAAGAGGAATGTTAACCCCCCCCCCCCCCAATAATGAACAATTCTCAATTGAGACCTTCATGAGAAAAATGCCTCCTACTTTTAATGGATCATATGATCCCCCAATATCTAAACAATAGATCAACTCCATTGAGAATATCTTCTACATCCTTTAATTTTTTTAACAAGAGAAGTTACTTATGGTTTCTTATCATATAGAGGGTGAAGCTAATCAATGGTAGACACTGATAAAAAATATGAAGTCTGAGGAGGAGATCTAGGCATTGGAATGAAAGGATTTTTTTGGAAAATGTTTTTTGAAAAATATTTTCCCCGCACCCTCCAACTTAAGATAGAAAGTTACATCCTTTCCGTCAATAAAAAAATGATGAATCCATCAAATCATACAAGTAAAACTTTACAGGGCTTGCAGGATACGCCTTTGTCTTTGTCGTTACCCCCGAATTCAAGGTTGACCACTTTTTTGGTGGGCTGAAACCTAGCCTATGGAAAGCCCTGACATTCCTTGACTTTAATAGCGATGGTAAAATTGTCTAATATGCCCTAAAAGTTGAAATTGAGATCATAAAATATTAGGGGTATCAGGGGGATAATAATTTTAAGGTGGAATTAAATTCTGGAGGCCCAATGGATAAATCCAATGGTGCTAAGGAAACTCATCACCGCACTTTCCAAAGCTGCGGAAAGAATCACCTCATAAATTTCTTTAAGGGGATAAGGAAATGATTTAGATGTAGAAGAGAAGAGAACCTAGACATTGAATTCCTACAAGAAAAACATGTGGTTGTGATAGAGGAGAGTAATGATTCGTTTGACTCTCAACGTATTTTTCATTACTTCAACTGCAAAGAACTAGGGAACCTTGCAAAACAGTACCCTATGCCAAGGGTTTTTGGAGGCAACCAACAACCTCCAAGGCAGCAAGGGTGATCTTTTTCCATCACTACCACTGAAGTGAACCTTGACAATGAAGTGGTGATAGGTATGCTAGTTATTCATTCAATAATAGCAAACATACTTTTTTATTCTGGTTCTATGCATTCTTTTATATCCTGAAAGTTTAGTAGAACAATCCCAACACCACCAAAAATAATGGAAGTAAAGATGTTGGTGAGTATGGAAAATGGGGAAATCATTGCAACCCATGAATATAACTCCTATCCTATCATAATTTGTGGTATGAACTTCTCGGTGAACCTCTTAATACTCCCTCTGGTAGAGTCTGATGCAATTATTGGAATGTATTGGATTTATTTATATAGAGCTAACATAAATTTCCGTGAGAGGAAAATCACTCTCCATATTATGAATCGAACCCTGATTCTATAAAATTGCAAGGAGGAAGAAGAATATTCTTTATCACCATCATCTCAATCATGGATATTACTACCCTATGAGAAAGCATATCTGGATCAAATGATTGATTCTAAGGATTCAACCATCCTTGAAGACATGCTTATTGCGAGGGAATTCACTGAAGTGTTTCCCAAGGAATTGTCTAGTCTTCCTCCTTGAAGAGATATTGATCTATCAATTGACTTTATACCTGGGGAATTGACAATATCCAAGAATCCATATAGAATGGCTATTTTAGATATTGAGGAGCTGAATAAACAACTATAGGATAATCTGGATGAAGGGTTTATATGCCCAAGTGCTTCACCATGGGGTGCAGTAGTCGTCTTCGTCAAGAATAAGGGTGGGTCAATGCACCTTTCCATTGATTATTGTGAGATAAAAAAATCATGATAAATAACAAGTATCCTCTACCACGAATTGATGACTTGTTCTATCAGTTATGTGGAGCACAATACTTCTCCAAGGTGGATTTGTGGTCGGGATATTACCAAGTAAGGGTGAAAAATGAGGATATCCCCAAGATTTATTTTCATACAAGATACAGGCACTTTGAATTCATAGTAATTCCTTTAGGACATACTATTTCTCCAGTAATATTCTTGGACTTAATTAATATATTCTTTAGATATTACCTCAAAAAAAATTTGGTAGTCTTTATAGACGATATTATAATATACTCCAAAACCAAGGAGGAGCATGAGAAGAATCTAAGCATTGTACTAGAGACCTTGCAAAAGGATAAGATCTATAAAAAGTACAGCAAGTGTGAGTTCTAGTTAAAGGAGGTCTCATTCTTGGGTTATATCATCACAAGTAATGTGATATCTATGGATCCCTCCAAGACAACTGCAATTGAGGGATGGATGAGGCCAACATCGGTAAAAGATATCTGTAGATTCCTGGGGTTAGTTGTATATTATCTCTAATTTGTGAGAAATTTATCATGATTGTCCAACCCTCTTACCATGCTAACTCAGAAGTGAGTAGAGTTTGATTAGAGTGATGAATGCGTAGAGAGATTCAAGGAGATAAAAAGAAGTCTTATCACTATGCCTATGCTCACATTACCCACAAGTGGAGAACTTTTTGTGCTATTTAGTGATTCTTCAAATAAGGGATTGGGTTGTGTGTTGATGTATAATGACAGTCATTGCCTATGATTCAAGGCAATTGAAATTTCATGAGAAAAACTATCCAACACATGATATGGAGTTGGATTTAGTGATCTTCTCTTTCAAAATTTGGCAGAATTACATCTTTGGGGAGAAGTGTGAAATATATACAGACTACCAATGCCTCAATTATATATTCACACAGAAGGAGTTGAATATTTTCCAATGAAGATGGTTAGAGGTGATCAAAGACTATGACTGGTTAATACATTATAGCCCTAGGAAACTAAATAAGGTGGAGGATTCTCTAAGTAGAAAGGATTCAGAAATTCTATCATTGATGAGAATTGAAAACGATCTAATATTATTAGATTTTATGAATATGGACATGGGAATCATAAATAAGGGGACATCATCAATACTTTCACAAATGATTGCTCAACCGTCTCTTTTGGAAAGGTTAAAGGATGCTAAAAAGGATAATGTGGAAATTCAGAAGAAAGTGGAAACTATTAGAAAAGGTAAATTATTGGAGTTTAATGTTAATGAAGAAGGAATTATGAGATTTGGGTCAAGACTATGTGTTCCATCAAATTCAGAGTTAAAGAAAAAACTTTTGGATGATGCAGATGGTTCTAATTTCTCTATTCACACAGGAAAACAAAAAGATGTATTGAGATCTACAAGAGAATTATTAGTGGGATAACATGAAGAAGGAGATCATTGAGTATACATCAAAGTGCCTATTATGTCAGCAAGTGACAGCTGAGTGGTGGAATTCTAAGGGGATGATGCAACCATTACCCATAACAACATGGAAATGGGAGAACATCACTATGGAATTTGTCACCGGTCTTCCAAAGACATCCAAATTAAACAATGTTATCTAGGTTTTTGTGGATCGTCTTACAAAGACTACACAATTCATTGAAATTCAGGAGGATTTCTCATTGGATCAACTGGTGCGGATATATATCAGAGATGTGTAAGGCTGCATGGAGTACCATTATCAATTGTATCCGATCGAGATCCAATATTCACCTCTATGTTTTGGAAGAGTATTCCACATGCTTTAGATACTGAGCTGAGCAGCAGTATGGCTTATCATCCTCAAACTAATGGCTAATATGAATGGACAATCCAAACACATTAGGACATACTACGATCATGGTCAATGGACTTCGAAGGAGGATGGGATCAACATTTTCCTATATTTGAGTTCTTTTACAACAATAGCTTACAACCAAGCATCCAAATGGATTCTTTATGATGCCCTGTATGGGAAGAGGTGCAAAACACTAGCATGTTGGGATGAATTTGGGGAGAGAAAACTCCTAGGTCCAGAAATGGTCTAAGAAATGGTGGACAAGGTTAAGACTATCGAACACCACATTAAAGCTTCTCAGAGTCGAAAAAAGAGCTGTGTTGATAATCATTGATGAGGCATAGAGTTTTATGTCCAAGACATGGTATTCCTTCGCATATCACTATGGAATAGATTTATGATATTTTGGAATAAGGGAAATCTTATCCCAAGGTACATCAGCCCTTTTGAGATCCATGATCTCATTAGAGCAATGGAATATTGACTAGCACTCCCACCAAACCTGTCTCAAATACATGATGTATTCCATGTATCACTCTTGAAGAAGTACATACCTGACCCATCGCATGTACTCAATCCAGAGTTGGTACCATTTGATAATGACCACTTCTATGTAGAAAAGACGGTGAAGATATTAGATCATAGGGAAAAAGTTATACGAAATAAGACAGTTCCCCTCATCAAGGTGTTGTGGTGAAACCCAATGTTTGAAGAATTAATGTGTGAATCATAGGAAGTGGTGAAGTAGAGTTACCCACATCTATTTTAGTGTGGGAAAAGGAAATTTCTAGGGAAAAAGTTCTTAAGGGGGGAATATTGTAACGACCCAGACTTTTATTAATGAAAACATCATCTTGATCTAATTAAATTTATTATTATGTAAAATGGTTATATGACATATTCACTTCTTTGGTTTTATGATTTTGTATTTCAAAATACTATTAATAATTGTTACCATTGCTAATATATTCATTGAACAGTGATCACATGATTAGTATAAATATAGGGCTTTAACAAATCCAATTACTCAGACAAATGAAGCAATGGCCTCATCTTGTAGACTTTCCTCGTATAAAGCCCATTTGTCAGAGCTTGAAAAGGAGGTTGAGTCATTTGAATTTTCTCTTGACCAAGCTCAGGTTGACCTTCAACAATTTAAGATCTAGCGGAATCACCTACGAGAGAAGTGGATGTTGATAGAGATTACCGCCAGAGAGATGTTATCTGAGCCACCCCAAGAATCTCTCACTATCACACAGCTTACCTTTAGGTTTTATTTAGGTTTTTTAAGGGGTTATGTAATGAGACCCTAGAACTATGATTATGTACATTATTTTTTATAAAGAATATACATTCATTTTATCATTGTTACTTTGTAAATAGTTTTAAAATCACAAATAGAATCTTTAGTTAATATTCAATTAAGAAATCTATATTGATGAATTAATGGATTTTTGAATTAAATAATATTTTAATAAAATTTTATTAGTAAATTACTTTTTATTAAATATAAATGATCATATAATTCTTATGAATACAATTGTAATTTTTATTAAGGCATGAAAGTTGTTTTTGTCAAAACCCATGAATTTTTTATAAATGTCGGTTTTATTTTAAAAGTGAAACTTCACATATTTAGAAAATTATTTATATAAAATGAATATTTTATTTGGAATCAGGATATCAGAATTATCCAACAATGAATTTTTCACAATTTTCTGAGACAATCGATTTTTTGGGTAAAAATTAAATACTGTTTAAATATATAATGTGTTTTATGACCTCATAATGACATAATAGTGATGTAATAAAATACCATAAATGATATTTTCATCTAATATATTTTTTATATTTAAAATAATGTGATTTTATATTTTTTTTATTAATTTAATGGTGCCTTAGTATACCCTCCAAGACTAATAAAATATTTTTACTTTTAAAATGATTTCTTTGAGATTATGACTCCCCTCCACATAATCCGGGCTAATATTTTAAGAATTTAGTTCATTTGACTTCTAAAATATTATTTTCTACTCCCCTTTGGAAGAAAACATGGGCAAAAACCATGGGTTGGTTTGTGGTTTTGATTTGTTTAATGTGTGGTTCGCAAAACCTAAATAATAAAGAATTCCCTCTCTTTTCCAATATAAACACACCCAAGCTCCAACTTCCTCATTACTCAAACCCTTTATATCTAGACCAAAATATACCCTCTTATCTCTATAATCCTCCAAAGGTTCCCCAAACTCCCAATAATCCTCTCTCAAGCCTCTCCCAAGCCTTTTTTATCACACGCCCAAGTAAGGGATTTTCTTCCTTTCTCATTTTTGTCCAAATTTATTTAAGTTGTTATACCCTTTTTATTTCAACTAAAAATGTTAGTGTATGATTTCATACCTCCCCCATACTTCCCTACTTATTTTTTAATTCATTAAAGACATCTTTATCTCTCATTAGTTCCTCCCATGCACACCTGTTACCATGCCGAAATTCCCTAAGGAATTTCTCTCTTCTCATTTAAATTCAAGCAATTATTTTTTATTAAGAATATAAATTTCATTACATATGTTGGGACATGTATCAATATTAACCCTTAATTTAAATTTAATTTACATATTATGAGACACCCCTTTCTCTCTCATCAACCATTTTTATAAATTCTTATATCACATCGTTATGTTTCCCAAATTACATCGTGATTTTCCAAGACAAAGTCATTATGTAGTGAATGCCATAACCATAACTCTATCAAGGATATTAACCTTTATAAACACATAATTATTGATTATATAGTTTCATTTAATTATTACACACCTTTTATTTATGGAATAAGTTATTATGTTTAATGAATCCATGTTATATGATCTATGTGGAACATTTATGCATGAAATATAATGATTAAGAAGGGTTTTACCTGATAGCGCTCCAATGCATTGGGTAAAGGTTAGTATAAAGACATTTCAAGTGAAATGAGGTTTTAATCATGATAATTCAAGTGAAATGAGGTTTTACTCATGCTTCATGTGCAATGATCCTTATCTCATGCTAATATCATGTTAAATGTTGTTGCAAAATTTTCATGTTATGATAATCATGTTATATCAGACCTTAATGTTAATATATCTCTTATGCTCCATTTATGTTCCTATTTCCTAACATGTACTATATTATTCATGTTATTCCTTTTTTACTCCCTTACTAGGCTTTATATCTCACCCTTTTCTTATGCATGTCCTCGGGTAATCCCATGCAATTCTAAGTATGAAGGAATGTGTGTGGTCATGTAAAAGAAGTTTTCAATAAAGATGTTTTTATTTATGTTCTAAGTCATTATTTAATGTTCATAAGACCCAAAGGCACTATACCTATCAATCCTCATAGTTTTCTTAAGTGCAAGTTTTTTTAATAAATTATGTTTAAGTGTGTAATAAATAGTAGGGTTGTTATAATCGTTTCTTCTGATGATGGGTGCGATAATGACTTTGTGAAAGGTACACCTACCATACACTCTAGAACAACTAATGTATTATTTGACTCTAGATCTACACACTCTTTAATATCTAAAGAATTTACTAAGGGTGTTAAAATTCCACCAAAATGATTAGATGTGGAATTTGTAGTGCAAACCCCTAATGGTATGATGATAGCATCCCAGGTATATGATTCATCTCTGGTTAATGTTTGTGGTTATGTGCTCAATGAAAATATTTTCATTCCTCCTTTGGTTGAATTTGATGTATTATTTGGAATTATTGGATTTATCTAAATAAATTCTACTTCAATTGTCTTGTAAGGGAAGTTATGTTTGATATTTCAAACATTCTTATGATCATAGATTAGTGTGACAATAAGTATGAACTTCTTTTGGAGATTACATATAGTGTATGGATATTAGTTCCTAATCATATGTGTTGTTTATCTCAAATGGTTTGGAAGAAATAGACATCAATGATATGCATATTTTTCAGGAATTTTTGGATGTCATTCCAAAAGAGTTCTCTAGCCTTCCACCCAAATGTGAAGTTTAGTTCTTAATATAAGTCATAAAAAATTCTACACCAATTTAAAATAATCCCTATAGAATGTCCCCAATTGAGTTATATGAATTGAAGAAGAAGCTCTAAGAAAACCATGATAAGGGATTCATTCGGACAAGTGTCTCACCTTGGTGTGCACCTGTTATTCTTGTAAATAAGAAAGATAGATGAATGCGACTCTGCATTGATTATTAGGAGTAGAACAGGATCAAAATCAAGAACTAGAATCATCTTCCCTGTATTGATGACTTTTTTGATCAATTGAATAAAGGCAAATACTTTTTAATGTTTGCAATTCATTATGGATTTCATCAATTGAGGTTAAAAAGGTGGATATACCCATGATGGCATTCTGTACAAGGTATGGAAACTATGAATATATAGTAATGCATTTTGGTCTTAATAATTACCATGTTATCTTCATGTATTTGATGAATATAGACTATATAGATTACCTCGAAATGTGTGTCGTAGTCTTTATAGATGATGTTATTATAAATTAAAAGAGTAAGGAAGAGCATGAAGATCACTTGAGAATTGTGCTAAAGACCCTAAGGAAGAATAAATTGTATGAAAAATTTACAAAGTGTGAATTTTGGATGAAAAACAATTAATTTTTTGGTAATATAATCACAAGAGATGGTATAGCAGTAGATCCATCAAAGACGGAGGCTATTGAATGCTAGCCTAGACCAACCATGGTGACTAAGATTCGAAGATTTATTGGTTTAGTTAAATATTATCGATAGTTTATGAAGAATATTTTATGAATATTTAACCCTCTAACAAGGTTAACATAGAAGGGTTTCAAGTTCTTATGGATATATGAATGTGAGGAAAATTTCAAGGATCTGAAGAGAAGGTTGTTCAACACACATATTCTTACATTACCCTTTAGTGGGGAGTGTTTGTAATCTTTAGTGATGCATCCAATAAGGGTTTGGGATGTGTTCTTATGAATAATAACATTGTTATCGCTTATGAATCATTCCAATTAAATATTATTTAGAAAAATTACCCAACTCATGATTTTGAGTTATCAGTGGTAATTTTTTCATTAAAGATATGGAGGCATTATCATATTGGAGAAAAGTGTGATATATATAATGATCATAAAATTCTAAAATATATATTAACATAGATGGAGTTGAACATGTTCCTGAGAAGATGGTTAGAGTTCATAAAGGATTATGACTCGTTAATACATTACCACCCTAGGAATGTTAACAAGGTGGTTAATTCTTTAAGTTGAAAGGGTCATGCTAGCTTATCTATGATGAGGATCACAAAAGATCCAATATTTTTTTATTTGAAAATTATGGAGCTTGAAATCCTGAAGAAGGTAAAAATATTTTATTTTTTAAATGAATTTTCAACCCTCTATCGAATTAATTATTAAGGAGAAATGGAAGGAAGACGTAAAGCTGCTAAAAAAGTTATAAATGTTATTGAGTTTAACCTTGATCATGATGGAATGATAAGGTTCAAGAACCATGTATATTTTCCTTCCATACTATATTTGAATAAGTAACTATTATAGGAAGCTCATAGTTATTCATTCTCTATTCATCATGGAAGTAAAGAGATCTATAGGTATTTGAAGTAATACATCTGATGGGATAACATAAAGAGAGATATTGTAGAGTTTGTATCACGGTTCTTGGTATGCCAGAATGATAAGGATAAAAGACAAAAGTCTAAAGTGATGTTGCATCCATTACCCATAACAAAATTGAAATTGGAGAACATCACTATGGATTTTATCATTAGACTCCCCAAAACCTTTAAAGGGATTAATACTAAATGGGTGGTATTTGATCGCCTACGAATTCAGTTCACTTCATCCTTATCAGATAAGACTTCTATTTGGATAATCTTTCCAACATATACATTAATGAAGTGGTAATATTTCATGGAATAAAATATTATATTGTATTAGATTGGGATCCAAGATTTACCTCTAATTTTTGGAAAATAATTCTGTAATCACTTGATACGAAATTGAGTTTCTGTACTTCTTATCATCCATAAACAAATGGATAGTCTGTAGGAACAATTCAAACCCTAGAAGATATGTTGAGATCTTGTTATCTTTATTTCAAATGTGTTTGGGATCAATACCTTCCTCTAGTTATGTTCTCTTAAAATAATAGCTTTCAATCAAGCATTCAGATAGAACCTTATAAAGACCATTATAGGAAGAAATGTAGAGATCCAACATCTTGGGATGAAGATGGAGAAATCAATCTATTGGGACCTAATATTGTTGAAGAAGTGGAAGAGATTGTTAGATCCATTCAGTATCATATCAAGGAATATCAATTTAGAAATAAAATATATGTTGATACCCATCAGCGTGATCTATAATTTGATGTTGGTGAAAATTTGTTTCTAAAAATCTCACCCTAGAAGAAGGTTATGATATGAGGTAAGAAATTTAAACTAATCCCTAGGTATATTAGTCCCTTTGATATTATAATTCATATCGGGATAGTAGATTATTACTTGGAACCCCCTATAAATATCTCTCAATTCAATGATGTGTTCCATGTATCTCTCCCAAGGAAGTACATACCTGGCCCTTCACATGTACTGAACTCAGAGGTCATACTGCTGGATTAGAATCTTTCTTATAGGGAACAACCAGTTGAAATTATAGATCATACAAAGAAATTTATATGAAACAAGACCACTCATCTGGTTAAAGTTTTGTAGAGAAATCACCAGTTATTGGAATCTACTCTAGAACATGAGGATATGATAAAGCATAAGTATCTTAATTTGTTTTTACTAGAATGACTAATTCCAAGGGTGAAATTCATTTTAAGGGGGTAGAATGTTACACCCCATGTTTTTATGGACCTTTTCTCGAATGAATTAATTTTCATTGATGTCTTACATTTCACTAAGAAAACAATTCCTTTCATATGTAATTGACTTGACTTGTGCTACATGAAACACTAACTTGGCCTACGTAACATGCAATGCTGAGTTTCTACAAAACATCATTTTATTATTATAATGATTTTAATGAGATAATTATAACATAGCCATTAAAATTTGTAACATGAAAATTAATAAGTAATTTTAAAATATTTTTTATAATATTTTTTTATAAATGAAACATATTGATAATGAAACATATTATTTTTGGTAAAGTCCTTATATGTTTAAAAATACGATTTTCTCAAATGAACTAATTTTCATGTCCTTTAGTGAAAAAAATAAAATTAATTTTAGACAATTTTAGAAATTTAATTTGATAAAATAAACCTCATTTTTTTAATTTATAATGTCTAAATTATGTTAGGGTTAATTTTAGATATTTTTCTGAAAAATGTCATTTTTGAATGAATAGTAAAAAATACTGAATTTTAATTCAAAACAATTTTTCATATAATTTATTTATAAGCATAAATTGTATTTTAAATTAATTTAAAAGTTTAATTAGAGAATATTTTTATAAATTAATCCAGGTCATTAGAATCTATTTCACTTTTAAATTGGGTATAAAAACTTACCAACATTTTGGATGTTTTAATTTTTAAAACTCGTATTATCATCCCACCTATAGGATTAGTTTTAAATTAATTTCTACCATTTATGAGTTTAGAATTTGGAAAAATGGATTCCATATTTTGAATCTGAATAAATTATAATTTATAATATGTTAAACTTATTTTTTGACCAAAAATATTAGTGAATGTAGTTAAAATTAATTACAGTTATTGAGGTAAAATTAATCTTAAGAATGGAATAAACCTTAAATTTAAGGGCCCAAATGACCTAAAAAATTGTAAAAAAATCATTGGATGGAAATATTTCGTCCATAAACCTTTCATTATTATGTTTTCCTTTGGGTTTTTAATGATTTTTTTAGGTAAAAACATGGGTACACCTAACTTGTTTTCAAAAATGCCATTTGTGTCCCTTCCCTTATAAAAGGACACCACCTCTACCAATTCCTCACACCTCTGAAACCACTTCAGTTTAGAAAATATATGCCCAATAAAATTTTCAACATCCCTCACTTCCTTATTGAAACCTCCCTTTGGTCATAAATTTTTTCAAGGAATTCCTTTTGTGAAAACCAAAAGGAGTTGCTCGATTAAGAGGCAACACCCTCCCTCAAGATCCTTTCATTTATTTTTTTCTCCACTTATTCAATTATATTTATTACATGATTATTTAACAATACTAGTATCATAAATATACTTATATTTTTTCATTCTAATGGTTTAAACTACACTTACACACACTTCCATCTAATGGGTAATGAATATACTATTTATGTGTATGGCGAACTACCGCCTCACAAAATGATGATTGTTTGTTTTTCCTTAACCACCTCCCATGGTGAGAATTTTGACAGACACTCTTTTTATATATGATATATATTATATATATCATTTATTTAATATTATGTAATTATTTTACAACATATATCATTAAAATTCCCATTTTGTGTAAATATGATACTTTCATTTGGTAAAGTGTGTACTACCGCCCCCTCAAAGAGATGTGATTCGATCACACACTACATGGAATGTATTAATAATGGGTTTAGTGAACTTATATTATATATATGGTAAAATAATGATATTGTAATAGTGATATATAAACATATATATACCAATATTTCATTTACTTTCTTTCATTAAATATGAAAGTTAAATAGAAATAGCATCCATGCATGCGTACTGCCTACCATCTCCATAAATGGTGTATTCCATTTCATACATATATATTATATGGATTATTATAATGAATATATAATTAATGTAAATGATATTTATATCATATATTACATTCTTTAAAACATGATATAATTATAAGGACTAAAGTTATAACAAATTAAGACACATTCTAAGAACAAAGCTGATATTACCCGAAGTGAAACATTAACATAGAATTGTTAACAAGTGGGTAATATAAAGTCATAATAAAACCATATATGGTATTAGATATAATAATATGGTTCAATTATATATGTACAATAAATATATATTTATTATACAAGAGGTTTGAATAAGTATGATGAGATTCAAGACACAAGGTATGGGGATTTCTAGTCTCACTTTTATTTCTATAATATTTACGCCTTAGTCATCACTCATATCTTTTGTGTGGTGATTATACTGACCATAAATATATTATATGATTTTTATCCCTGATTTTATGAGTATTTTAATATCCATTTTCTGATATCTCTTTCATGGGGTTTATGTTTCAAGAGTTACCAAATTTTTAAAGTTATTTTGTCTCAATTTGTCTTCTTTGAGACACATTCCATGAACTTCAAGGACCATTTTTTTAAAAAAAAAAATCAAATATGATATTTTACGTTAATTTTAAAGGAAAAATGATTTCTTAAAAATGATTTATGGTTTTCAATATTCCTTTATAAGTTTTTAAATTATTATCAATGAAATGGTATTCAAAAAAATTTGAAAATTTATTTATATGTTCTCAAAGTGTTTTCAATGATAAAAAAAGGTTTTCAAAATAAATTTAAAGATTATTTTATATGTTTCCAAGGAAAAAGGTTTTTAAAAACATTTTAAAGCTATATTTATATGTTTTCAAATAAAAAGGTTTCAATTTTTTTCTTCAAATCTTTGTTTTTATGTTTCCATGTTTATTTTCAAGAAAATTGTTTTTAGAAGGTTTTATGTTTGAAAGAACATTTTTCAAAGAAGAATAGATATTTTCCTTAAGAAATGATTTTAAAAAGATCCTCAAAATTATTTTCCATATAATATGAAATCCATTGGTTTTACTCATGACTTTGTTGAAAATTATCTAAAGGTTCCACTCATATTCTTTCTCTTAATGGTTTTTATTTTGATGGATTGATGTTTCTGAAACTCATTCCACTTTCATGAGTTTAATACTTGTGAAACCCACTTATTTTAATGGGTTAGCCTTTGATGAAATCATTATGAAAACTTTATCTTTTTCTATAGGTTAAGATATGATTATATATTTATGAGACCCATTTCATTTCACAGGATTATTATAGGATGTTTATACAACCCATCTATTTTTACAGGTCATGATATGATGAAATATTTTTTATCTTATGGCACATGTATGAATGATTTTATTATGAGAATGGTGGGACTTATATATCCCTTTGATTTATTAGGTAAATATTTATATCTCATGAGATAATAATGGGAATCAGGTCAACAAGCTTGATCAACTATGGGAATATTAGAAAACCTGATCCCTTACCAGGAAAGAACTGTGACTGGGGATGGAAGTGTGTCCCACCAAGTAGGTGTACTCACCATGAATATGGAAGATGGGGAAACTTGATACACTATGGGAATATGGGTAAACCCAATCCCTTACAAGGAAGGGAGTTTTACTGGGGATGATGGTGTGTCACACCCAGTAGGTGAAATTCCCATTAAGTGCCTTGATAAGTTCTAGCAATGTGTGTGGACTTATAGGGAATGATATCACATGTTTATGTATGCCACAATTTCATGTATTATTCCTATGATATGATTTCTTGGATTATGTTATTTATTTCCTTATGATTCATGACTTATTAACTATCAATCATTATGCCATAATTCTTATTGCAAATCTTATGATATGCAAGGTATGATATTCTAATGATATTATCACATTCATATACCCTTATTATTATGTTTATGCTTACATGTATACCTTGTTTACTATTACTGAGCATCTGAGATCACCCGTTTTTATGTTTTTATCCCCAGGTTATAAATATAGGTATTATTTTTTATGTGTCTAAGAATGGTGAAAGTCATGAAGAACCTAGTAGGATATAATGTAACTCACTTATGTACTGGTATTTATGATTTAATTTTTTCAAAGGCACTATACTAGTATGTACTTTGGGAGTTTGTTTGTATAATGTTTCAAGTATTACACAAAATTTATGTAATGTTAATGTATGAAAAACATGGGTATCTATAATTATAATGAAATATTATTAACAGTCATGCTAACCATTATATTTTTAGTATGGGATTAAATATATGTCAATGAAGTTAGAGTGGTGAATGATATGCTCAAATATTGGAGTATCTTATTTGATAATAGTCATATAAATTCCCTTATATCATTAAAAGTATCGAGGATTGATATTTCCTAACCCCATTGATTAGATTTTTAATTAGCATTGAAAACCCGTAATGGTATTATTGTCACATCTCAAGTCTATAAATATTATTCGGCTGATGTTTGTGGGAATTTTCTTCCAAAAAATCTTGTTATTCTCCAACTGGTTGAGTTTGTTATCTTAGGCATGGATTGAATTTATCTACCTAAATCCCATATCAATTTCTAAGGAATAAAAGTCAAGTTTGATATTCAAAACCAACCTAAGATCGTCTATCAATGCAATGATAAATTTGAACTTTTGATGGAAATAACATCCATTATATGTCTTTTTATTTCTATTTAAAAAGTGTGTTTATCATGGATTATTTGGGAGAAACTCAATTGATGATATTCCTATTGTTTTAAAGTTTTTTGATGTCTTATTAGAAGAGTTGCCTAGTCTTCTACCAAATTGTGATATTGGGTTCTAAATTGAACTCATACGATATGCTATACTTTTTTTATGGACTCCATATAGAATTTCCACAATTGAGTTATAATAATTTAATAGGAAACAATAAGAGAATCTTGATATTGGATACATTAATCCAAGTGTGTCACCTTGGGGTACACCTTTCCTTTAGTTTAAGAATAATTATGGATCTATGTGACTCTTTATTGATTATATGGAACTAAAAAAATAAAAAACAATGATAAGTATCCTCTACAATATATTGATAACCTATTTATGGAACTATATAGAGCTCAATAATTTTACAATATTGTACGTCATTCTAGATATCATTAATTTAGGGTTAAGAATAAGGATATATCTAAGATAGTATTGAGTATATGGTATTGGAACTATGGATATATAGTGAATCCTTTTGGTATTACAAATTCCCATAAAATATTCAAGGATGTAATTAAATGAGTTTTAAAAAATATTACATTGATTAGTTTATGGTAGTCTTCATATATGATATTATTAAATATTCAACGATCATGAAAGATCATGAATATATCTTGATAAATTTTATAAAAAAAATTATATGTGTGATTTTTTTCTACAAAATGCTTCATTTTTTCCCATATAATCTCATGAAAGGTAATATCCGGGGATCTATCGAAGACGTAGTCGATTGAACATTATCCTAGACTAAACCTGGTGATGGAGATCCATTGTTTTCTATGTTTGGATAGATATTATAAATGTTTTATGGAAAAATTATCTCAAATATCCATTCCACATGAAATTTTATCTCAAATGGAAGCCAAGTTCCTTTGGAAATATGGATAAGAAGAAAATTTTAAGGAACTAAATAGAAGGTTATTTAGTTCACCTATGCATACATTACCCTATAGTATTGAAGGGTTTATAATCTATAGAGATACATAAAATAAGGTATTGGGATGAATTATCATGAGATGTGATATAATGGTAGATTATGTTTGATGAAAATTGATGGACCATGGAAAAAATTACTAAACTCATGATTTAGAGTTAGTTGTGGTGATTTTTGCATTAAAGATTTGGAGGAATTATCCTTACAGTGAGAGGTGTGATATATATATTGATCATAAATTTTTAAATTATGTATTGACATAGAAAGAGTTAAATAAGTGAAAGAGAATATTTTTGTAGTTGATTAAGGATTATGACTGCTCAATACATTACCACCCAGGGAAACAGAACAAGGTGGATGATGCTTTTACTCAAAATGATCATGTAATATTTTCTATATTAAGGATAAAAAAAGATCTAATATTTTTGGATTTGTAATGGATGGATCGGGAAATCTTGATGTAATGATATAAATATTATCTTTCTTAAATGGGTGTTCAACCATCCATACAAGTAATGATTAAATAGGTATATAAAAAATATGTAGAGATGAAAAATAAAGTGAGAAATGTTCTAAAGATTAACTTTGACTATGATGGAATGATCTGTCTTAAGATCCATATATTTTTCCCATCTATACATGATTTGAATTATTTGTTAGATGAATATCATGGTTCTTCATTCTATATTCATATTTGAAGTAAAAATATGTATATAGATTTAAAATATTATTTCTTATGGGATGGAATGAAGAGAGCTATTATAGATTTTGTGTCTCTGTTCTTGGTATGTCAGTATATTAAGGCTAAGATAAAAAAATTATAATTGGATGTTACAACCATTACCAATACTTGAATAGAAACGGGAAAACAACACTATGGATTTTTTCATTGAAATTCCCAAAATATCTAAAGTGAAAAATTTTATATGGTTTTTATTTGATTTCCTTATGAATTCAGTACAAATAATTTTTATCTAAGAGGACTTATCTCTTGATCTTCTTTAAAGTATAGACATTAAAGAAGTGGAAGGTTTTCATGGTGTGCCACATTATATTGTATCTACCTGGGATCTAAGGTTCACCTTGATGTTTTGGGGAATTATTTAAATATTACAAGATATTAAGTAGAGTTTCATTATTATATATCATCCTCAGATAGATATTCATTCATATAGAACCATTAAAAATATATAGGATATGCTAAGAACTTATTATATAGATTTTAATGTTAGTTGGGATCAACACCTTCCTCTAGTTGAGTTGACATAAAATAAATATCTTTCACTAAATCATTCAAATGTCTCATTATGAATACTTATATGGAAACAAGTGTAGAACTCAAACATTATAGAATAAAGTTATAGAATGAAAGAAATTGGGAATAGGTATGGATTATGAAATGGAAAACAAGGTTACTGTAAGGACTCAGCCGTAATCATTACATTTTCTAGTGTCTTTGAAATATAAAATGTAATGATTATGTTTGGGTCCTTACATTTGGTATCAAAGCAGGGTTTTAACAACATTGGCGATTATGATTTTTTTTCATTTGATTTTTTCATATGATTTATTGATTTTATAATGGGTTTAATTGTTTAAGGTTAATTATTAGTTCAAGGTCTTAGAAAACTATTTTTATATTTTATATGATGGATTTTGATGTAATTAATTAAATTTTTTGAGATTGGATTTATAAGGGTAATCAATTTAGTTTTAAAGGATTTTAAGGTTAAATTATTATATAAATTCTCTTGGTATTTTCTTTACATGGACTAGTTTCATTTTAAAATTCAATAATTAATTTCATGTTTTAATGATATTCATTTCTATATATTAAGGATCACTTTTCAAGATGGAATGAAAGCGATATTTCACAACCTTATTATCCCTTAAAAATTATTTTATTCTCAATATTATTGAAAAATATTTTTCCAAGTAAATTTCAAAGTTTTCTCAGTACACAAATCACATGCATGAAATTGTTTGACTAATCTAAGAAATTTTCTTTTCTATATCAATTTTATGGGTCATGGTACCATTTTCATTTGATTTCAAAATCTTAACTTTAACAAATCCCTAAAAAAGGAAAATTCCACAAAGTACATGACCATTTTATTTTTAAAAAATGGGAATCCTTTCGGAAGATAAAGGGAATATCAAATAATTACTAATTTTTAGCTTTAAGGTAATAATTATTTTTTATATGTTCTATGTATGCAACATTTTTTGGTTGATATTGATGAACCATAAGGATATAATTCATATATTTTATTGTAGGGATGAATTATTAAGGAATAATACAACAAATTATAGTTAATGGTTTAAGAAGGAAGTTGAATGGAAGATGTGTTAATGTATTGCTTATGATATAGTGGTGTTTTATCAATATTATAAGAATAATGAAACTTCTATGGAATATTATCATGTAGGTTTTTTTTCAACACTAGAAAATATATGTATGGTAGAATTGATACATTTGAAAGGTGTTGTAGAAAAATGGTTATAATTTTTAGGAGACATCTATTTTTGACAAATAATTGAGGTATATGTAACTATTAAATTTAACATGAGAAAAAGGATATTTGAGGAATAATTCCTTTAGTTTTCATGGAAATAAGTTTAAAGGTATGGATAACCATTAAGTTTTTTATGATCTCTTACTTTGAGGTAATTATGGGTTATTAAATTTTAGGATGAAAAATGAAAGGTATGAGATAACCTTTGAGGTTAAAAATTTCTCTTTATGGATGAATTTATTAAAGCTATTTTTGAAGACGTATGTCTTTTTTATAGGGATTTTATAAGAATCATATAGTTTTAGAAAAATGACAACCAATATATTGGGTGAAAACCCGTTATGTCTGACATGGCCATGGGGCTTGAACTCACAATTGAAGGGTGAAAAGGGTTCATCACCTACTACTGGACTACGTGGAGTCTAAGTTAGTCTGAAATTTTCTTTTTAGTTAAAAAAATTTATGGATGATTAATAAGTTGATTTTGGGAGTATATGTTTTATTGTATAGATAACCATGTGATTGGAAATTGATTTGGTGATTAAGTAATTAATATTATTTTAGAATATGTTCACTATTTTGGTAACCCAATATGATTAAAGTAAATAGAGTACTATGGTATTTTATTATAGGAATATAGGTTGAATTATATTTTGTAACTATATATAATTTTATTGTGGAATTATGGTGATTCATGTTTTTATTGAAAATAGTTAGAATACATGAAGATTTTTTTTTGATTTAGAAAAATATATTTTTGGTATCAAACATTAAGAGTGATTTATTTTATCTAGAGATAAATATTAGATTTATCTTGGAAAACTGTGTGATTTTTGGGTTTCAATCTTAGTTGTGAATATTTCAATTAATTTCAAGGATAGTTATTTATTGAATGATATAAGTTGAAATTTTGGGTATTACTATTGAATTTTGTATATTAAAGTAGTTTTCATCATATAAAGGTTTATCATGTTTGGGAATCAACTTATCTTGTGATAACAATTTTGATAGCGGTTAATGTATGAATATAGGAGGAATAAATTATTTCCTTTTGTGGAATTCATGATCTGTGGAAGTTGATTCTAGTGCTTTAAATAAGAAAAATTCATACTCATTATTTGGAAAAAAAGATGAGTTTGTGATTGAAATTTACTAAAGGATAAAACTCTACTTTTCAAGTAAGTATATTTCCTTATGTTCTCACTATAGGAGATAAACAAATTCTTCAACATTAAGAATATTATTTTGAAACAAAAACGTTATCTATTTACATTTATTATCGAGAAATAAATATTATTTTAACCCATCACAAATTTATGGTTTTGTGATAGTTAAATTTAAAAATAACATGTTATCAGTCACACTATATAAGTTATTGGGAGTTATTTTACACTTCTATAACCATGTTTTCCAACATAAAAACCTAATATGTGTTACTCTATATGGCCTTCATACTTACATTTCATTCTTTTAAAGTGGATGTTTTATTGACACTTTTTATGATGTTGTATTTAAAAAATTTATTTTGAAAATTCGATACTTGGTAACTAAGACCGAAATAAAAAAGTTTAGGTAAAAATTCCTAAAAGGGGATAGAATTTAACATATGGATTTTTTTAAAAGGAAACACTTTGTTTGATAGCATATAAGATACGCAAAAACCAAGCTTAAATGAACAACTGAATATTCTAATTATGTGGTCATTATAACCTAGCCAATAAATTTGAAATAATCGATAGTATTAACTAAATTATGAAATATAAAATGTCCTTACTCAATAATAATGTAATAATTAATTCTTAGAAAATTAAGCACATAAATTTAGTAAGTCCATTTTATTCTTTAAAATCACTTTCTTTAAAAATTATTTTTATATATAGAATCATTAAAAAAATTATTTTATGAAATAAATATACTTTTTTTTCATTATTATATCAATATTATCCTATGGTAAAATTTTGATATTTTTCAAATAAGTTTTATTTTTTAGTAGATAGTAAAAAATATAAATTTTTATTAAAAACTAATTTTTCTTTTAGAATATATATAAAGTAAAATTATATTTTGGAATATTTTTATAATTTTAATTATTTAATTTTAATTTAATGTAATCCAATCATGGTTTTTAAAATGTATTTTAAAATTGAATTTAGCATCAAAATATTTTATATTTAAATGGTGAATTTTTCCAAAAAAATGTTTTTCGTTTCATTTTATAAGTTTAATTTTAAATTAAATGCTAAAAATTATGTGTTTCAAATTTTGAAAAATGTATTATATATTTTTAATCATGTGGTTAAAATTTATTAAATATGTAACTTTTATTTTTGGATAATATAAATAGTAAAATTAGTAATTTTGTTGTCATGGTAAAGGGTAAATGTAATGCCCTGACCCTAGTTACCCAGAGTTGGTGCATTATTATATAACATTGGCATTATAACAGGAATCATTTCCCAAAAGTCCGATCAGTTTAGTAGCCTTGGAAGTACTAGATACATTCATAAGTTTTACATTACATCATGAAATAAAAACATCAACAACATTTTGTCCCCTTTTAACACACTTATATCTGTATCCTATCCCCATAGGTCAACCATAAAATAATTATTCACATACTAGGAAAAATAAAACAGAGAAAGGGGCGAGCACAAATGCTCAGTAAGGATAAAAATATAGCGAAAACTTTCATAAATAAGCATAAATATTTAAGGAAATGTATAACACTAAAAATAGACTTTTAAACTTAAACATCAGCATAATATGGAAAAGATAAAATCAAATAATTCCATTTATTTATTCACATGGATATTCTACTAGTCGAATAATCACATGCAATATCAATAAACACTTTCATAATGATGGAATGCATAATGCCAGACTTCATAACCACATAATCAAGGCCTTGTGCCAAGACTAAAAATAATAATTTTTTCAAGGACTTGTTCCAAGACACTAGTTTGTCTCATGAGACCTACCGATGCATCGAGGAGCTATAGTAGGATCCACCCGTTACTTACTAAGTCCAATGCATTCCTCATATGAAAAGGTTTAAACTTAACATAAACATTCTTATTAAAACTAGCATACGGGATGTCAATAATTTATCCATAAACCATAAATGGTACAATAATAAAACATCCACTGTCAAACATATCACAAAACATTTAATAAAATATGGAAGATTTTTATCATAATAAATCAACTTTAAACAAGTTTAAAATCTATCAAAGGATGTTGACATAGATGAAATGAAAACTTTTTGAAAGAAATACCTATTTCTATTTTGAAACCATTTAAATGTCACATAATTATAAAAGAAAACATTTATTTGGAAAATATTCTTATAAGATTGTATGGGAAGATTCGACGATGTTATAACATCTGAAAATATCCGCACTCACCGTATAAGTTAAAAAACATTCTTACCTTAATTTTGTTGAAAAGGTCATAAATTACCTTGTTTGAAAAATGACGGAAAGATTACTTTCAAAACATATAAGTTCAAATAAGGTTATAAATGACTTTAATCCGTTTTATAGTAAATAGTAAAAATGTTTTGAAATACATTTTTTAAGAAAACACGGATGTTGATGATAGAGAGGTCCCAATAGATACTTAAGTAAAAACAACCTCGGATAATAAAGAGATTGTGAAATTAACCCTTACCTTGTACTTTTCCTTGGTCGAGGGTATGTTAACCTCATGTGTAATAGTTAAACCATTTTTATTAAATTATAAAAAAACTATATACATAAATATGATATCATATATGATCTTATAATATTGCTTTATTAATAATATTTTAGTAATATCATTGTTTTGGGTGTTAACTGATCTGTTTTACTTTATATGCTCAGTTACGTAATCCATGTTTGTTATGGATAGGATGTATTTTCTTCATATACATAATTATATTAATTTATTAAACATTATTTTTAATCATAAAATAAAAATTAATCTTGAATGATTATGATGATGAATGAATCTCATCGCGTTCATGGAGACGATAATCCGTATGTACGTACGAGCGACAATATAATTATATTGATGGTGAAATTGTGTATAATTGGATGGTATATCATATATAAATAATCAATAAAATGTTATATTTTTTATTTACATCAGTTATAATCATTATTATACCCATCCAAATAATGAAGTTTTTTAATAACAAACTACACCACGACGTGGAGACGGTAAGCCGTACGTACGCACGTATGGTGACTTTTTCATTCATGTGATGGATATAATAATGAATATGGTTGTACCATTGTTATAAGAACATAAAAATATATATAAGATATTGGAGTTATTATTTTAGAATGGAAACAACAAAGAAAGATGAAGTGGAAGAACAAAAAAATTTGAAAGAGGTGATGAAATATTTACCTCTTCTTCGGGTTCTTCCTTTTGATTTGATCAAAAGGGAACCTTAGGATGGATTTATAACCAAATTAAGGCCTCTAGGATTAAGTGATTAAAGTTGGGAGGATATTTGGGCAGGTTTTGGCCGAGCCAAATGGCATTGGAGGTGAGAAATTAAGAGAAGGGGAAGTAATCTTTTATAAGAGAGGTGAGGGTCACTTTAAGAAAATCTTGAAATATTATTTTATAATAAAATAATTCTCGGTTTATAATGGCTCAAAAATGTTTTATTTATAGGATAATTTGGTTATGGGTCAAAAACTGCTCAACCAATAGGTTTTAGACAGGTTTAGGTCACTATATTAACCTTATCTTTTAGATTTAACTCTTAGTTAAATAATTTAACATTTACCAAGTCTCTTTGTATTTTTATATTATATGGTTAATAAACTTACTATAACAGGCCAATAGAACCCCAATTGGTTCATTATTAATATATATGACCTTATCTAATTCCTTTTCCCGAAAATTATATTTTTATGAATATTATATCAATTAATAATATAGTATTTGTTTTAAGAACTCATTTATGTCAATTTTGACACTATTTACTATTTGATTTTTTTGAAAGCCATTAAAACTTTATCACTTTGAATAAAATTTATTTAACCATCCCTAACATGTATTATTAACCTATAAAATTATTATAATTCATCATAAGTCTCAATTTAAATTTATTTGGAAATTTATAATATCAATTATGTTAATATTTCATTAATTAGGTAATTACTGCATCATCATTGTGTCATAAATAAATTAAATTATATAATGTATAAAAATTATAAATAAAATACCATTATGTGAGAAATATTTTTATATTTATAATGAATATTAATAGTCGAATTTATATTATATTTAACCTTATATTAAAAATGGTTTAGTTATTAAACTTTGAATTTAACTCTTTTAACTCTTCTTTAAATAAAATAATAATAAATGTCCTAATCTAATCCAAGTGGAAAAAAGAGGATCATATTTTATTCCTAAGGTTTTTTTTGGTATGATTATACTTAACCAATATAATTAGGACATGTTTTAGGGTAATTATGATATCATGTTTACCCATAATTACCCTATTTACTTTTAACCGTGGTAAATAATTCAAAAGTTACTATTCACCAAAAATCATTTTCATCTTATTGAACCACATTTTACTTAATGATATTAACCATGTCTCTTGTATTTTTGTAATACAACTCATAGAAGCGTAAAATTAAGTTTTATACAAATTTTCAAATGCTCCTAGGAGGTGGGTAAAAGACAGTAAAAAGTTCAATAAAATTTTTATATATCTAAACTTATTATAAAATAACTCTAATTAATTAAGTTGAACTTATATAGGTATTATTTATCTATTTTTACCTGAAATAAATTTAAATAAAATAAATAATTATTTAAATAAAAAGTCGGTTTAAACCAATAACACTGTGTTTTTCACTATTCATTAAAAATTGAATGTTTTTAGAAAAATACCAAAAATTCACCCTAAGATAATTTCGATATTATGAATTAAAAAATGAAGTCCATTTTCAAAAATATAATTTTAAAAATTTTAAAAATTGGGTATTACTACTCATAACGACTGGTTTGATTGGTGGCGGTGTGTTAGAATCGCGAAGTTGTGTACAATGCAAACTATTTCATTATTCAAAGGGAAACATACCATGGAAGCTTGGGGTGTTACATTATTCCCTCCTTTAAATAATTTCATCCACAAAATTTCTAGAATACTACCGTACAAAAAGATTTGGGTGGTTCTTCATCATAAGTTCCTCTAGTTCCCACATTTCCTCATCCATCTTATGGTTTCTTCATAGAACTTTTACCAGATGAGTCGTCTGGTTTCTCAATACTTGTTCTCTTATATCAAAAATTTTGACAAGCTCTTCACAATAAGATAGATCAGGTTCCAGTTTAATTTCTTCATAGGTGAGTACATGCATTAGGTCGGGCATGTATTTTCTCAACAGTGATATGTGGAACACATCGTGAACTTTGGAGAGACTTGTTGGAATTTCCAAATAGTAAGCTTCATCCCCAATTTGTTCTAGAATTTCGAAAGGTCCGATGTAGCTGGGACTTAATTTACCCTTCTTACGGAATCATATAAATCCCTTCCATGGAGATACCTTCAAGAAAACATGATCTCCTACTTAAAATTCAAAATCCTTCCTTTGGTTATCGGTATTTCCCTTTTTCCAAATTTAGGCTGCTTTGATGTGGGTGTGGATAACCTTTACCTTTTCTATCATTTCCTCAACAAGTTCTGAGACTACAAGTTTTCTTTCACCAACATCATCCCAAAAAGTTGGTGTGTGACAACTCTTTCTATATAACACTTCATATAGTGTCATCTGAATACTAGAATGGAAGCTATTGTTATAAGAAAATTTTACCAGAGGTAAATATTGAGCCCACATACCTTGAAAGTAAAGTGAGAAAGATCTCAACATGTCTTTTAAGGTTTAAAATAGTCTGTTATGATTGTCCATTGGTTTGAGGGTGGTAGGCAGTGCTGAAATGAAGTTCCGTATTTATGTCCTTCTAAAGACTTCTCCATAATATTTATATAAAAAGTGGATCACGATCAGAAACAATGTATAGGGGTATACCATGGAGTCTTACAACTTTATTAATATATAGTCTTTCCAGACGTTCAAGTGGTAAATATTCTCTTATAGAAAGAAAATGCGCTGACTTGGTAAGACGATCAACAATGACCCATATTACATTATTCCTTCTAGGATTCATTGGTAGCCCCAGGAAAAAGTCCATTATAATATTATCCCATTTCCAATCAGGTATGGGAAGAGGTTTCATGACTCCTCCAGGCTATTGTCTTCCAGCTTTCACTTGTTGTTAAATCATACATCTTGACACAAAATCAGCAATTTCCATTTTCATGTTGTCCCACCAAAACTTTTCATTCAAATCTCTATACATATTCGTGTTCCCAGGGTGTATAGAGAAATTGGAGCTATGATCATCATCTAAAAATTCCCTTTTTAGATCAGGTATATCGAGAACACAAAGTATCTTCCCAAATTTCAAAATTTCATCTTCATATACGAAGTGAATCAATCTCCTGCCATTTACAGCTTTAATCTTATTTTGAAACTTCTCATCATCAGTCAGATAATTTTTTATCCTTTCTAGTAAAGATGGGTTTGAAACCATTTAAAAATATATTGATGTTTCACCTTCCATATTTATTCCCATATCCATATTTACTAGATCCATGAAAATAGGACCCCTTTCAACTCTCATATTGTTCAAAACTCCATGATCCTTTCTGATCAAAGTAGTTTCCACCTTATTTTCCTTCCCCTGGTGGTAGTTTATAGTGAAATCATAATCATTGAGTAGTTTAATCCATCTTCTTTGCCTCATGTTGAATTATTTCTATGAGAAAATATATTTCAAACTCTTGTGATCAGTATAAATTTCACATTTTTCACTATAGAGATAGTGTCTCCATATTTTTAGAGAAAGGATTACAGCTGCTAACTCAAGATCATGAGTAGGATAGTTTTTCTCATGAATTTTTAGCTATCGTGGTGCATAGTCAATAACTATATCATTATGCATAAGGATACAACCAAGTCCTTTCTTTGAAGCATCACTATAAATAACAAAACCATCATTCCCTGATGGTAGAGTCAATACAAGAGCATTTAATAATCTTCTCTTCAATTCTTCAAAACATTCTTCACACTCTTGTGTCCAAAAAATTTAACCCCTTTACGTGTGATCTTGGTTAATGGGTTAGCTAAAAGAGAAAAATTTTGGATGAAACATTGATAATAACCTGCTAAACCAATAAAACTACATACCTTAGTAATACTCATCGATGTTTACCATTCTTGGATTTCCCCGGTCTTTGAAGGATCAAAAGAGATTCCATCCTTATATAAAAATATTTCCAAGAAAGGAAATCTCTTGACGCCACAATTCACACTTTCTAAACTTCCCACATAATTCATTTCTTCTAAGGGTTTTCAAAATAGTGCGCAAGTGATTTTCATGATCTTAAAACCTTTTTGAGTATACCAAGATATCATTAATAAATACCACTATGAAGTAATTAAGATATTCCTTGAAAACTCTATTCATTATATCCATAAAGACAGAGGGTGCATTAGTCAATCCAAAAGGCATTACTGTAAACTCTAAATACCCGTACCTGGTTAGAAATGTTGTTTTTGGAATTTTTTCCTTCTTCACACACAACTGATGATATCCAGATTGAAGTTCAATCTTTGAAAAATATTAAGCTCTATGAATTTGGTCGAATAAATCATCAATGCGAGGTAGGGGATACTTTTTCTTTATTTTTATAACATTGATCCCCCTGTACTCAATGCACAATCTCATAGATCCGCCTTTCTTCTTTACAAAAAGGATAGGGGCTCTCCATAGAGAAATTCTAGGGTGAATAAATCCCTTATTACTCAATTCCTCTAGTTGTTTATTTAGTTCCACTAATTCCATAGTGGCCATTATATAAGGGGTCTTTGATATGGGCCTTGAACCAGGAATTAAATCAATAGAAAACTCAATTTCTCGTTCTGGAGGATGTCCAGGTAAATCCTTCGGAAACACATCAACATATTCTTGGACAATAGGTGCGTCCTCTATTATAACATTCTTTTCCTCATCCATAATTATTTCATTCTCATCCTCCCTAATAATTCAATTTAGTAGAGCTACTGGGGGTGGATCTAGATAAGAATCAGATGGTGACGTTTCTACTCTAAAGATAAGGTACTTCTTATCATCATCGTGAATTGTAACCACCTTCTTACAATAAATTTTCACATCATAGTCCTAAATCCAATCCATACCAAGGATTATATCAAATTCAATCATGGGTATGATTATGAGATCAAAATATAAAGAAAATTTATATGCCCTAATGGGAACTGATTCACAAAACTTTTTTGCAATGATACTTCCCTTAAGAGTTCTGACTGACAACTCCCATTTTAAATCAAATTGGAAATATCTAATTTTATTAGAAAACTGTGAAGATATGAAACAATCCGATGATCCAGAATCAAATAAAGCATTGGCTAAACTTGAGGAAACCATTAAATTACCAACCACCATGTCTTTCGGAGCTTCAACCTTAGCAGTAGTGATCGCATAAGCTTGGCCTTCCTCCCTTGACATTTTCTAAGGTAAGTTCCCTTGGAACATAGGACATTAATTTGCATAATTCCCCTTTTCTCTACAATTGTAGCATTCAACATTGAAATCCTCTTTCTTTCCCTTGAAATCATGAGCTTGGTGGCCTTTTTTACAACACTTGTAACAGAATACCATTCCCTTCAGCCAAGTACCAGGGTGTTTCTTCCCACATTTACCGCAGGATGGATTTTCAACTTTTCCCTTCTTCCCCTTATTTCCATTTCCAGAGTGTTCAGTAGATCTCTTCTTCTCTTGCTTTACTTTAAAGTCATAAAACTCAAGGAATTCCATTTCTGTCTTGATAGTGCATGAGACAATATCTTCGTATAATGAGAAGGATTGTGAGACTAATTCTCTACGGAGAAATGGTTTTAACCCATCAAATAATTGATCAATATTAATCTTTGGGTTACGTATATAATATTATTAATGCCTTTCTAACCTTTTAAAGTTAGCCTCATACTTTGCGACATTCTCATCCTCCTTTTTCCTCAGAATCAAAGATTGTCTTTCCATATCCACTTGATGGTCACGAGATAAGTATTTTCCTAAGAAAATCTATTTAAACTCCCTCCATTCCATGTTTGATACTTCTTCATCTTCCTTTGTGTTTTGAATCAATGACCACCATTGATCTGCATCTCCCGTGAGGCGATAAACTTCCATGAAAACTTTTTCCCTTTCACTACTCCCCAAAGCATGAAATATTTTCTCTAAGGAACTTATCCATTCTTAGCTACTAATGGACTTTTACTCCCATTGAATGTTAGTGTTTTTTTTCTCATGAAGCGGTCTAACATTGATCCTCCACGTTGTGGATCAGGGTGCTCCATACGGGTAAGGTTATTATTCATAACTTGAGTGAGTTATCCCAATATGGTGATAATATTATCAACACTAGTTGCATCACCAGCTCCACTATAATTATCTTGATTTTGAGGTCAATACCTACATGGATTATGTGCGTTGATATGGTTTCCATTACTTCCACTAGGTGCCATTTCTAAACAATGGCATACATAAGATTAGTTTATGCATCACAATATATAATTTCAAACTTGTAAAACACGTAACATAAATTGAAAATTTTATAGATATAATCCATAATCATAAAAGTATTTTCTTTTAGGATTTATATACTCATAAACCATTCATAATGGTTTTTAATGAAAATGAGAATTATCCTAATCATTTCCCCCAGAAGTGTCGTAACCAAGAGTGTTGTAAGGACCGTTGTCATGCACCAGTTCTCAATCGAGTCTAGCTCAAAGTGTTGTTTTCTGGTTTGACCCCTAGGAACATCTATGCTAGAGCCGCTTCTACCTGATCATATCCAAATAGGGATATATTTCTTGGAAAACTCATAAAATCTCTACAGTACCAAAATTCTAGGAAGTTCTTTAATACTAATCCTCAAAGTCTGTCTTAGGGTAGTGTTCTCTAATCAGAGTTTTTATAAATCTAGTTTCCAAGGTTTGTACTAAACTTTCTATAATACCAACTATAACGCCCCTAACCCAGTTACCCATAGTTGGTGCATTATTACATAACATTGGCATGATTCAAGGAATCATGTCCCGAAAGACCGATCAGTTTAGCAGTCTTGGAAGTACTAGATACATTCATAAGTTTACATTACATCAAAAAATAAAAACATCAACAACATTTTTACCCCTTTTGAACACACTTATATCCTTATACCATCCCTACATTTCAACCATAAAATACTTCTTCACATCCTGGGAAAAATAAAACATAGAAAGGGGTGATCTCAGATGCTCAGTAAAGATAAAAATATAGCAAAAATATTCATAAATAAGCATAAACATTTAAGGAAATGTATAAGGATAAAACAAAATTCTTTTAAACTTAAACATAATCATTATATGGAAAAGAGAAAATCAAATAATTCCATTTAATTATTCACATGGATATTCTACTAGTTGAATAATCACATGCAATATCAACAGCCACTTTTATAATGATGGAATGTATAATGCCAGACTTCATAACCACATAGTCAAAGCCTTGTTCCAAGACTAAAAATAATATTCCATCAAGTCCTTGTGCCAAGACACTAGTTTGTCTCATTAGACCTACCGATGCATCGAGGAGTTATAGCAGGCTCCACCCATCACTTACTAAGTCCAATTCATTCCTCATATGAAAATATTTAAACATAATATAAACATTCGAATTAAAAATGGCATATGAAATGCCAATAATTTATCCATAAACCATGAATGGTACAAAAATAACACATCCACTATCAAACATGTTACAAAACCTTAAATACAATATGGAAGATTTGTATCATAATAAATTAACTTCAAAGAAGTTTAAAATCTATCAAATGATGTTGACATAAATGAAATGAAATTTTTTTGAAAGAAATACCTATTTCTATTTTGAAACCATTTAAAAGTCACATATTTATAAAATAAAACATTTATTTTTAAGATATTCTTATAATTTTGTATGGGAAGCTTAAAAAATGTTATAATGGCATAAAATAGTTACACTCATCATATAAGTTAAAAAACATTCTTACCTTAATTTTGTCAAAAAGGTCATAAAGTACCTTGTTTGGAAAATGACCGAAATATTTATTTCAAAACATATAAGGTCAAATAAGGGTATAAATAAATTTAAACCATTTTCTAGTAAATAGTAAAAAAAAATTAAATAAATTTTTTAAGAAAACACAGATGTGGATGATAAAGAGGTCCCCATAGATACTTACGTAAAAACAACCTCAGATAATAAAGAGATTGTGAAATTAACCCTTACCTTGTATTTTTCCTTGGTAGAGGGTATTTTAACCTCCTGTATAATAGTTAAATAATTTTTATTAAATTATAAAAAAATATTTACATAAATATTATATCATATATGATCCTCTAATATTGCTTTTTTAATAATATTATTGTAATATCATTGTTTCGGGTGTTAACTGATCAGTTTTCCTTTATATGATCAGTTATGTAAGACATGTTTGATATATATATGATGTATTTTATTAATATACATAATGATATTAAGTTATTAAACATTATTTTTAATCATAAACTGAAAATTATTCTTGAATGATTACGATGGGGAATGAATCTCATCACGTTCGTGGAGACGGTAATCCGTACGTATGCACGAGCGACAATATCATTATATTGATGGTGAAATCGTATGTAATTGGATGGTATATCATATATATAGAATCAATATCAAGTTATATTTATTATTTACACCAGTTATACTCGTTATTATACCCATCCAAATAATGAAGTGTTCGAATAACAAACTACACCACGACGTGGAGACGGTAAGGCTTACGTACGCACGTATGGTGACTTTGTCATTCATATGATGGATAGAATAATAAATATGGTTGTACCATTTTTATAATAATTCCAAATTATAGAGAAGATACTAGAAATATTATTTTGTAATGGAAAAAACAAAGAAAGAGGAAGTGGAAGAAGAAAGGAACCGGAAATAGGTGATGAAATATTTACCTCTTCTTCGGGTTCTTCCTTTTGATTTGATCAAAAGGGCTCTTTAAGTTAGCTTTATGACCAAAGTAAGGAATCTAATATGAAGGGAGGAATGTTGGGAGGGTATTTTAGTAGGGTTTGGTCGATCCAAGTGGCTTCGGAGGTGTGAACTTAAGATAATGGGAAGTACCCTTTTATAAGAGAGGTGAGGGTCACTTTAGGAAATGCTTGAAATATTATTTTATAATAAAATCATTTTTGGTTTCTAATGGATTTAAAATAATTTATTTACAAGATAAAGCGGTAATGGGTCTAAAACCTCTCATAAAATAGGTTTTTTATAGGTTTAGGTCACCATATTAACCTTATCATTTATATTTAACTCTTAGTTAAATAATTTGACATTTACCATGTCTCTTCGTATTTTTATATTATATGGTTAATAAACATACTATAACAATCCAAGAGAACCCCAAGTGGTTAATTATTAACATATATAACCTTATATAGGTCCTTTGTCCTAACCTTATATTTTTATTAATATTATATCAATTAATAATATAGTATTTGTTTTAAAAACTCAATTACGTCAATTTTGACACTATTTAGTATTTGATTTTTTTGAAATCCATTAAAACTTTATCACATCGAATAATATTTATTTAACCAGCCCTAACGTGTCATATTAACATAGAAAATTAATTTCATTCATCATAAGTCCCCATTTAAATTTATTTGGATATTTATAATATCTATTATTTTAATATTTCATTATTAAGGTAATTACGGCATCATCATTGTGTCATAAATAAATTAAATTACATAATGTATGAAAATTATAAATAAAATATGATTATGTAGGAAATATTTTTATATTTCTAATGAATATTTATAGTCGAATTTATATTGTTACTAACCATATATTAAAAATGGTTTAGTTATTAAATTTTGAATTTAACACTTTTAACTCTTCTTTAAATAAAATAATGATAAATGTTCTAATCTAATCCAAGTGAACCAAATAGGATCATATTTTATTTATAAGGTTGTTTTTGGTCTAATTATATTTATCCAACACTATTTACTTTTAACCGTGGTAAATAAAAGTCAAAAGTTACTATTCACCAAAAATTATTTTCATCTCATTGAACCATAGTTTACTTAATGATATTTTTTGTGTCTCTCAAATTTTTTAAATTCAACTCATAGAAGCAGAAAAATTACGTTTTATGCAAATTTGCAAATGATCCTACGAGGTGGGTAAAATGCGGTAAAAAGTTCAATAAAATTTTTATATATCTAAACTTTTTATAAAATGACTTCAATGAATTACATTGAACATATATAGTTATTATGTATCTATTCGGACCTAAAATAAATTTAAATAAAATAAATAATTATTTAAATAAAAAGTCAGTTTTAACCAATAACACAGTGTTTTTCACTATTCATCAAAAATTGAAAGTTTTCAAAAAAAATACCAAAAATTCACCCTAATATAATTTCGATATTCCGAATTCAAAAATGAAGTCCATTTTGAAAAATAAAATTTATAAAATTTTAAAAAGTGGGTATTACTATTCATAATGGCTGGTTTGATTGGTCGTGGTGTGTTAGAATCTCGAAGTTGCGTACAATGCAAGCTATTGCATTATCCAAAGGGAAAAGTACCATGTAATCTTGGGGTGTTATAGTAAATCAAGTAATTATTGGTAAAAATAAAATTATAAGAATTTAAAAAAAAATTCTAAAATTTTCCCAAATTTTATTGGATGGGTATTTTTATTCCATAATCTTTAAATGTTATAATATATATATTTTTTAATTTTTAAGTGATTATTCCATTTAAATTATTTTATTTAAATAAACTTCAATGTTATTACACTCATAATTTTAATAACTATAAAATTTTAATATGGGTTTATACAGAGGATATATTTTACTATAAGTATTAATTTTAAATATAAAATATTTATTTTCATCAAGATAATTTATTTTTAATTTTTAGTGAATAATTAATTCACTTAAATGCTTATATAATGTTGATGCATTAATTATTTTATTAATGAAAATGTCAAATAAACATTATTAAAAATATCAAAATAAGTATAATTTGATATAGTTAATTTGATAAATTAATTTTATAGAATAAATTGATTTTTTTATAATGTAATAAAATAGATGGTTATAATTATAAGGGTTATCTTAAAATTATTAGAGTCAAAGTAATGAGAAGTCCTTAGAATTTACTTTATAAATATTTTATTGAAAATAAAATTTTATAAAATGATATAAAAATTATAAAAATTATAAATTTTGAAAAAAATTGGGATAAGGTTTATAATTTCATAAATATTCCATTTATGGGTCTTTGTAATTTTATATTAACTATATTAACCCTTAATGATAAAAATTCATGTTGTCATGGTAAGAGTTAAAGGGGTTAAATAATGATTAATACTAAATGACAAGGGTAATAATATGAGCTAAAACTGTACAAAAAATATTTTATGAGATTATTTAGGCCTTTAATCATATTATATTCTAAATAACTCACTTTGGATCTATTTATAATTGAATTTTAATTTATATTCATTAAATATTTTCAGAAACTCCAATAGTACACCATCCCTCTCCTATAAAATGGAACCTCTTCTTCTCATTTATTCACAATTAAAAACACTTATTTTTATGCCACTCTCTACGAAAATAAAATCCTAGAATCTACACCCTCATTATATATTCCTTAGTTTTTTTATAATGTCATCCTTACTGGTTTTAAGGTGTTAATCAAAGATGGTTTTCCAAAGAAGAGGTATAGTTGATTTCACTTATTTTAGTTTTTTTCTACTTACAACTACTTAAAATATTTTTCAACCATTAAAAAGTAATAAATCTAGTATTCTACATATAATAAGATGTTATTTTGTTATTGGAATGACCTATATACATCTACACTTCAATAAAATGTGAAAACAATCGATCGTTTGTGTGTACCGGAGACTACCGCCTCGCCAACCGATGTAATTCATTTTCCATAACCATATTTCAAGAGTGGTTATAATGATATAATTAAAGTTTATATATAATATTAATGAAATATTTATCATTTTTAAAAGATTATGTATCATTTATTTTCTTACCTTTCCATGCACATAAAAATGATAACATCTTTTGTGCATGTGTGGGGACTACCACCTCCATAAAGCGATTTGATTCATTTTTCATCACCACATCACATGAATGACATATTTATAAGTATATTTAAAGAAAAATATTATACAAAAAAATATTATGATCATTATGGAAAGATAAAATAATAATTTTTCTTCTTTTTATAATGATCGTTGAAAAATTTAAACCTTGCTCATGCATATGTATGGTCTTTTATCTCTATGATTGTAACATAATTAATTCTTCATAACCATATTTAATGGTTAGACTTAAAATTATAATTGATAAATAAAATTTATAATTATTTAGTGAATATTAGTCTATCAATGGTGTATATTACTTTGACTATAGACATCATACCCAAGTCATTTTGGACTCATGTACCGAATATCATCAAAACATCTGACGTGAACTTAAATAATTATATAATTGTTATATCATGGAAATAATTGCTATAAAAGGAATAATAAAAATTAAAAAGGTTACAAATAAATTCAATAATTAACATAATTTTATTATTCATTAATATAAAGTACATATATGAAAAATCAGACTCGAGGTAAGGGAATTTCTTTTAAAAAAGTATTTTTAATGTTTCTTTTTACATAATTCAAAATAAATGTTTTTTTAACTTATATGGAAATATTATTTTTTCCAGCCTTCATGATGAATTAATTTTTTGAATCATACTTTATAAGATTACATGGTTATTTTCAAATAAAAATTTTTACTTTGTATGTATGTGTTATTCTTTCAAAATAAGAATTTTCCTTATGAACACTTTTATGATGAAAGCATTCAGATTTTTTGATTATGATATAGTTATTGTCCATTGTTTAGTATGATGGGTGGTTCCATTATAAAACAATTTTGGGTGGTTCTATGATATATTAAGGATTTTTGGTTACATTATTAACATATGATGGGTGGTTTTGTGTTAAACCAAGGACACATGGTTACATTATAACCTTCTATGAATTCAGTACCCCAAAAAAGGAATCATCTTTTTAAAAATATCAATATATTGCCTTTTTAAAATTAAAATATTTTCCTAAAAACTCATTATCAATCATAAAAAAAAGTTATTTAGGTAACATGGTACCTAATTTTCCATATCAATATTACAAATGGAGTAACCAATACGGTTAACCTCTAACTCTGGAGTACCCAATTCATTGGAGGTTATAACATAACCACTTTTCCATGGTTTATTAGGTAACCACACATAATTGGTTAATAATTTAACCACAAAAAAATTTGTAATCACAGAAACACCCATAATTGGTTTATAATGGAAACAACCATTATTATATATAATTCACAATAACTATATCATAATCATAAAACATGAATACTTGCATCATAAAAAAAACATTAAGAAAAATCACTTATTTTAAAAAAATACTACGCACATAAACAGGTAAAAATTTATTTGAAAATAAAAATTTAATCTTATAAAATATGGTTCAAAACATTAATTCTTCATGAAGTATAAAAAATATGCTCATTTTTTATAAGTTCAAAAACATTCCTTTTCACTTTTGTAAAAAGAAGCATTGAAAGATTATTATTTTAAAAATTCTCTTACCTTAAGTCTGATTTGTCACATATGACCTTTATATTCCTGAATAATAAAAATATGTTAATTATTTAATTTATTTGGAATATTTTAAAAGTTAATTATTACTTTTATATCAATTATTACCATGTTATTTCAATTACATAATTATTTAAGTTCACGTCGGACGTTTTGATGATATTCAGTACATGACTCCAAAATGACTTGGGTATGATATATATTAACAAAGTAGTAATTACCCCCACCATATAAATAATAATAGTTATGAAATAATTATGACTTTTATATATCAATTATAATTTTAAATCCAACCATTAAATATGGTTATTAAAATGATTTATGTTACAATCATGGAGACGGTAGGTCATAGTATGCATAAGTAACATTCTCATTTATTAACGATCATTATGGAAAGAAGTTAAGTATTGGTTTTATATTTAAAGAATTATAATAATATATTTTAATATCTTATTAATTCTTTAAATATAATTATATATATCATCCATGTGATTGGTGATGAAAAATGAATCACATCGCTTGGTGGAGGTGGTAGTCCACACATATGCACAGGCAACGTTATCATTTTTATGTATATAGAAATGTAAGATTGTAAATGATAAATAATATTTTAATAATGATAAATATGTCATTAATATTGTATATAAACCATAATTATATCATTAAAACCAGTATTTAGAGATGGAGATAGTAAACGAATTATATCTATTCACAGGTCGGTAGTTTGCCGTACACTCAAACAATGAATTATTTTCCCATTTTATGGAAGTGTAGATGGATATAGGTCATGAAACTAATATAATAATATATTATTATATTTATAATATTTTAGTTATTATCTTATCATGGTTGAATAAAATTTTATGGAGTTTTAAGAAGAAAAAGAACTAAAACCAGTGGATAAAACTATACCTCTTCTTTGGAAAACCTACTTTGATTAACACCTTAAAACCACTAATGATGATGTTATTAAAAAAATAATTCCTATAGAATTAGTAGAAATATACTAGGAAGGTATTTTGATAGATAATTATGGAACCAAAAGGGTTTTGAAGTGTGAATAAATGAGAGTAAGATATTCCTTTTTATATGAGATGGGTGGGGCACTGTTTTTTCTCAAAATATTAAATTAATTTTCAATTACCAATGGCTTAAAAGTGATTTATTTATAATATAAGATTAATATTATTCTAAATTATCTCATACAATAATTTTCATACAAATTTAGGTAACATTATTACCCTTATCATTTAGTTATAACCCTTATTTAACACCTTTATCTCTTACCATGACAACATTGATTTTTACTTTTAAATGGTAAATATATTTACTATAAAATTATAAAAGACACATAAATGAAAAATAGATTCAATTATAAACCTTATAAAAATATTTTACATGAATTTAATATTATTAGGAATTATTTATCATTTAATAAATTATTATTTACTATAAACTATTTGTAATGTCAATTTTAAGGGCTATTCATTACTTTAACTTTAATAATATCAATATAACACCTATAATTCAAAAAAAATCCCTAACATGACAAGGTCATATAGAAAATAATTTTATCGCAATAATTATTTCAAATTATATTTCTTTTAATATTTTTAATAAAAATATTTAATATTTCCATTAATAAAATAATTAATGAATCAATGTTGTGTAAGCATTTAAGATAAATATTTTATTACTAAAAGTTATAAATAACTTACCATGTTTAAGATAAATATTTTATTTAAAATTAATATTTATTTTCAAATATATCCTCTGGATAACCCCATATTAAAATGTTATAGTTATTAAAAATTATAGTGTTACATCTTTAAAAACTTTTCATTAAATAAAATATTATAAATGTCATAATCACTTGAAAATGAAAAAAAGACCAAATATTTTAACCTAAAATTATTATTTATGAAAATTATTCATCCAATGAAATTAGGGAAAGTGTTACTTTGATTTTTCTAGTCCTTATCATTTTATTTTTACACTTAGTTTCCTGATTTACCATTTACCGCAGTAACAAAAATTACTAAGGTTACTATTCATAATGTCCAAGAATAAAAGTGAACAATTTTTTAAATTTTGAACTCATAATACCAAATATGGAATACATTTTTTGAAAATTAAAACACAAAAGTTGCAGCCTTTAATTTAAAATTAAACCGATAAAACTCAACAAAAAATAGTTTTTCATAAAAATTCCCTTTTAAAATATAAAAAAAATTATGTTAAACTAAAGTTTAAAATACATTTTAAAAACATAATTGGATTATTTTAAACAAAAAATAATAATTAAATCCATTATTCAAGTTAAAATCCATAAAAAGTTCCTTAAAACATACATTTTTACCCCGAAAAAGGAATCATCTTTTCAAAAAGATCATTATCTTGCCTTTGGAAAATCATAAAATTTCCATGAAAACTCATTAGAAATCACAAAAAATATAATTAGGTAACATGGGAAATAATTTTTCATATCAATCTTACAAATAGAGTTACCAGTATGGTCAACCTCGAACTTTGGAGTACCCATTGTATTGGAGGTTATAACATAACCACCCATCCTTGGTTTATCATGGAACCACCTATCATTGGTTAATAACATAACCACCTATCCTTAGTTTATCATGGAACCACATGAAATTATTTTATAATAGAACCACCCATCATCATAAAAAATTCCCAAGAACCATATCAAAAATCATAAAACATGAATTCTTGCATCATAAAAATATTCTTAAGAAAATTTACTTATTTTAAAAGAATAATGTACACATACAAAGGAAAAAAATTTCTTTGAAAATAACCATGTAATATTTTAAATAAATATTAAAAAACATTAATGCATCATGAAGGTGAGAAGATATTCTCATGTCATATAAGTTCAAAATCATTACTTTTCACTTTTTTAAAATAATCAACAAAATAATTTTTTTTAAAAGAAAGTCTCTCACCTCATGTCTCATTTATCATATATGTCATGTATCTTCCCCTTCTTTAGAAAACATAATTTTATGATTTTTTAGTGTGAATAAATGAGAATAATTGGTTCCCTTTTATAGGATAGGGGAGGGGCACTCTTGAAATTTCTCAAATTATTAAATTAATATAAATTAAGTTTTGTTTAAAAATGCTTCAAAGTGATTTATTTTTAAGATAATATGAGTATGGGTTGAAATCCTCTCATCTAATAATTTTAGAAAAGTTTATGTCATATTCATACCCTTATAATTTTGTCAACCCTTATTTAACGTCTTTAACTCTTACCATTACATCATGGACTTTTACTCTTTAAGGGTCAACAGAGTTAATATAAAGCTTCAAATGGCCCATAAATGAATCATGGATGACATGATCAACATTATCCCAATAAATTTTCCAAATTTAATATTTTTATAAATTTTATGTTATTTAATAAAATATTATTTTCCATAAAATATTCTTAATTTCAATTTTAAGGACTAATCATTACTTCAAATTTAATAATATCAATATAAAACTTATAATTTGAGAAAAATATTTTATTAAATTCCAAACATGTAAAGGTACTTTATAAAATTCATTGGTCACTTTAATTATCTAAAATTATGTTTATTTTAATATTTTTAAAAACATTTATTTGATATTTCCATTAATAAAATAATTATCATATCAGCGTTGTGTAATAATTTAAGGTAATTATTTATTCACTAAAAATTAAAAATAAATTATCATGATGAATATAAATATTTTATATTTCGAATGAAAATTTATTTTCAAATATACCATATGGATAAATCAATATTAAAATGTTATATTTATTTAAAATATGAGTGTGACAACATTGATTTTTCTTTAAATAGAATATTATAAATTCCAAAATCACTTAAAATGCCAAAAAAATCCATATATTCCAACCTTGAATTATTATGAAAGAAAATTAATCATCCAATATGGTCACCCTCTAACTTCAGAGTACCCAATTCATTGGAGGTTATAACGTAACCATCATTCCTTGATTTATCATGGAACCGCCTGTTATTATTTAATAACGTAACCAACCATTCTTGGTTTATCATATAACTACCCATAGTTGGTTTATGAACAAAACACCTTTCAATATAAAAAATTATCAATAACCATATCATAATCATAAAACATGAATTCTTGTATCATAAAAATATTCTTAAGGAAAATCACTTATTTTAAAACAATATTGTGCTCATACAAAATAAAAAAAAATTATTTGAAACTAAACATGAAATATTGTAAATAAATATTCAAAAAATTAGGGCTTAATGAATGTGGAAAAATCTTTTCATGTTGTATAAGTTAAAAACATTCATTTTTTACTTTTGTAAAAATAATCCTTAAAATGGTTTTTTCAAAAGAGAGTCCTTTAACTCAGGTTTTATTTGTCACATATGTACTTTATCTTCATAAATAATAAACATATGTTAATTATTTACTTTATTGAAAATATTTTTCAAGATTATTATTCCTTTTATACTACTTATTACCATGTTATAAGTTCATGTCATATTTTATGATGATATTCGGTACATGGGTCCAAAATGACTTGGGTATGATGTTTATAATCAAAGTGGTCTTTACTCCGCCATCTATAGAATAATATTCACACTACCATAGATTAGGGAATGGGAAGAACCTACTTTTATCAATGTAAAGAATACATTTCTGATAAAAGACTCACCTTTATCAGCACTGGCTAAAATCGCAGATAAAGTTTACATTTATTAGTGTCAAAAAAAGCGCAGATATAGGTGTGTCCTTTATCAGCACTTTGTTTAGTGCTGATAAAGGATATATTTATCGATACTATTCTTATCACTGATCATATTTTTTATTACAAAAATATTATATTTATATTCAAAAATAATTTTTATTTATATACATTAATTAAAAATACATGTTTTTCCTAGATGGATTGGAGGCCTTGATTTTTATAAATTATTTTGGATAATACCCTTTTTAACTAGGTTGAGAGGGAACCCTTATATGACGCATAGGCCCAATGGCACAATGCCAAGTACATGACCCGAAGACCTAGAGGCGCAATGCCCAATACATTACCAGAAGGCTCAACTAAACTATACTAGAATTGCCCCTCCCCAGTATCTGCATCATTGAAGTCACCTAGCTCCCCACCTCGCATTGGTGATCGACTAGAATTTCCCTGTGCAAAGTTGCATGGTGCCTGGTACCGATGGCAATTAGCAGGCCCTTTAATTATTCCAATCTAGTTAGCTATTCTCTAATGGTTGCCACTTGCTCTAAATCCTCTTCTAAGACTTCTCATGTGCGGTCTAACCGGGATGCTTCTTAGTCTTTGTGATCAGAAGGCCCTGTGGCCCAAATTCCATTGGTGGCTCGAAGGACCTGTGGCCTGAAGTCCCTAGGTGGACCGAAGGCCCTATGTGGGTGGTGTGCGTGTTTTAATGTGATTTTACCCATAGGAAACTAATATGTATATTTAAAATTATACATAAATACATTTAAATTATATTTATTTATAATTATAATTATAAATAAAGAAATATATATATAAAAATATATGTCTCAAATTAAGCAGTTGGGGCTTACCCAAGTGGTAAATGCTCCATGTAATTCTACATCAAACCCAATTTGGAATCCGGATGTGAGCCAATTTCCACAATAAGGTAGTGATGGAGAAATTATATAGGCAATATGATGCATGCATGATGCTACATTGGTCCTTCAAGAAGTTAGTGGGCCTTTGGGCTTTATAATGGGCTCCATACCCACTGTGTTTTCAGGCCATGTACTGAATAAATAATGCTTGATGGGTGGGATATCCCTTGGGGGGCTATGTCTTGCCTTTCCAACATTTTTGTGTGTTTTGTATGTATTTAATGTAATTATACCCCAAGAATATAATATATATGTATCCAATTAGTTTGTTCTATATATATATATCATTAAAAAATTATGATATTCGTGGACATGATTTTCATTATTTATTTTCATATAATGATGTGTGTAACACCCCAAGATTTTATGAATAATATTCTTTTAATTTCATTGATGTCTTGTGTTGTACACTACACCAAAATTAGCTTGTGATATACGTGACACCGTATTAGCTTGCAGTATACGCAACACTATTTTTGGCTCGTGTTTCACACAATTTCAAGTTCATTTTGTAGAAATTATTCTAAGAAATAAAAAGTATAGATTTTTTTAATGTATAAATGAAATAAGTTTTAAATTATGTTATACGCAACACCAAAGGGAGATTTAACTACACGCAACCCTGACCTGGCTTGCATTACACGCAATCACGACCTTCCTCGATAGCGTGTGTTGTACGCAATACCGGGTTTCACTAAACAATGATATATAGTTATAATATTATCACGAAATAGCCGTTATGAATAGTATTATTATTCATTTTACTCATTTTCTAGAACATGGTATGATAATAAAATAAATTTTTCGGGTAAAATAAGTATTTTTCAAACAATGTTGTTTTTCCGCATTTTGATGGCGCACCCACATTAAATCTAGTTTTTTACATGTTTATAAGTTCAATTTTACAAAATAAAATTATTCTTTGGGATCAGGATATAAAATTTTACCTTGGATAAATTTTTCATATTATTCTGATAACTTTCATATTTTAATGAATAGTAAAAACACGCTATATTTTAATTAAAAACAAATTTTTTCATCATAATAATCTATGTGGTTAATTAATAATATTTAATGGTTCTAAAGTATAAATATAATATATTTTTACCATTTAATTTAATTTATGTCATTAGCATTGATTTTACATTGAGTTCGTAGGTTAAATCAATTCAATATTTTGCAATGTTTTAAACAAAAACCTGTTTTCTTTCGACAACGAGATTAATTTTAATTTAATTCCTGCAACTTATGTGTATTGAATTTGGAAAAATGGATTCCATATTTGAATAAGTGGGTCCAAATTATATTAATAGACTACTTTTTATTTTTGGGCATTATGAATAGTAACTACGGTAAATTTTATTTACCATCGTTAAAGGTAAATCGGGTAATTAAGGGTAAATATAATATTATAAAATTACCCTAAAACTTGTCTTAATACAATTGGATGATTATATTTCGTCCTAAGTCATATTTGGGTCAAAATGGAATCCATTAGAACCCACTTGGATGTGATTAAGACCTTTAGTTTATTTTATTTAATTGAAAGTGAAATATGTCTCACTCAAACTTTAATAATTAAAGTATTTTTAATATAATGTTATACAGAATATAAATTCGATTATAAATACGCATTTTAAATCTAATTTTTTTTTCTTTATCATGGTAATTTATTTGTAATTTTTAAGAGTTATTTAATTACCTTATTATCTTATACAATAATGATGCACAAATTATTTATTTAGTAAAAAAATCAATAATGTTGTTTTTATTGAAATAGTAATACATATTAAAGGGAACATAAACCTGATAAAAACTTATTGTTAATTTATATCTACACCATATGCATCCAATGACAGAATATATGACCATTTGGAGTCTTATAAAAGTGATTATGACACTTATTTTATTTTATTTTATATGACGTCAAAGTTGTCACCTTCATAATTTAATAAATATAACATTTTAAAATTTGGGTGTTTAAAAGATAAATCTGAGTAAATGTCTTCTTATAAAAGATATAAGATTTATATTCATCCTAGTATTTTATTTTTAATTTTTATGAAAAAAATAAGTATATTTAATAATTATACAAAAATTATGTAGTAATTATTTAATTAAGAGAAATATCAAATAAATGGTTTTAAAAATAGTAAAATAAATATTATATGAATTATTTAATGTGCTCCACTAATTTTCTAGATTACTATGACATGTTAGGAACCTATTAAAAATTTTAGTTCTAATATATACTCTTTTTGGATTTTATTTAAATTCAAATAAATGAATAGTGTCAAAATTGACACTATTGTTATTTTATAAAAATAACATGTTATTAAATTGTTCAAAAATCACAAAAAATATTTAAAAATTATAAATTAAAATTTATATAGTCGAAAATGTCATAAATTATCTAATTATTGATAATTCATAGCACATAAGTAATTATTTATAACAATTTAAAATTTAGAATCTTATTACCACAAATAAAATTTAATATATTAAATAAGGATAAATAAAGTTAATAATGTTTAAAATAAATTCCCTAAATGTCTAAATTTTATTGGTTTATGATATTACAGTTTCATATTATATAATCTTCGAATATTAGTCATTTTTGTAGGTTTTTAAGTGGGGTTAGATTTATTATAAATTAATATTTTTAAGATTTCCAAAGGTGCCCCTCTCCTCCCTTATAAAAAGGGCACCCCTTCCCTCTTCTCTTCACACCCTTTTGAGCCTTGAAGATCGGCCAACCCTACCCATTTCTCTTATACACTTCCCTAGAAACATTATGGAGGTTTTGGTCTTCTCAAAATACCAAATATACTTCCTTAATAGGAAGCATAAAGGAGGTGCGTCGTAGAAGAGGTAGTCTCTTCTTCCGATTCTCTCAAGTTTCTTTCATCTTCTACTTCTTCTTCTTTAGTTGTATCATTATAAAGTAATAACATCAGTATTAATTATATAATTATATGTTATTATAAATATGAAACAACCTTATTTCACCTTTTATCCATCCTACGAAAAATGAAATCACCGCGCGTGTGTACGTACGGAATACTGTCTCCACACTGTGGTGTAATCTGTTTTTGACCACCACCTTACTTGGATGGGTATTATGGTGTAAATAAATAACTATATATGATTATTGTAAAGTGATATTGATTCTGAAATATTATACATACACTTCAATACAATTCCACGATCATGGGAATGATATCATCACTCGTGTGTACATACGATCTACCATCTCCATGACGCGATGAGATTCATTCTCCATGTTAACCATTCATGAATGATTATAAAGTATATATAATGAATAATAATGAAATATATGACATAATAATGATACTGGATTTATTTATATCTATATATATATATGTATGTCATCTACTTAATTTCATTCAATTCAATAAGGAAACGAAAACAGCGTTCATGCGTACATACAACCTACCGTCTCCATGAATGGTGTATTTCATTCCATTTATCGATCTATCATATATATATGTATATGATGAATATAAATTATATATAAATAATTTTTTACATTCTGGAATTATGTAAATCAGTATATAAGTAATGATATCAAGAATAACAAGTCGAAACACGTACGATAAATGAAACGATTTTACCCAAAATGCTGCTTTAACATGGAATTTACAAAATAACGGGTAATATAAAGTCATAAGTGAACCACATATGATATCATAACAATTAATATGATTCTATAATAAGTAAATGAAATTATTTAAATCATTATACAGGAGTTTTGGATACATACAAATCATATCGGACGTATGGTAAGGGATAATGTTGCAATCTCAATTGTTTTCTATCCGATATTTCTTATATGTAAGTATTTACTGGGGTTATAATTATCATCCATTTACAACTTTTATAAAAATGTTTTCATGTATGTTTAAAGTCCTTTTTACCCATTTTGACTTTTACTACATGGTATGTAAGTAATCTTTTTTTTTGTTTGCCATATGAGGTGCTTTTTGACTTTTCGAGCAAAAGTACGAGAAGAATGTTTTCTTTAACTTATACGGCATGAACGGATTTTTACATTTTCATAACGCCTTATTTTCATGAAGATTACTCTAAAATATTTCACAACTATTTTCAACAAAATACTTTTCATTTAAAATTGAATGGAATTTTGTGAAAAGAAAATGATTTTCAAGAAGAAAGGATATTTTCCTCAAGAATTCATTTTAAGTGATTTATCAAAACCATTTTCCATCCAAGATGACATTATTTCATATGTGTATATTTCAAGTATAATGTCACTATGATTTATATGGTTTCACTTTTCTTATGATGAAATGATATCCATGTTTTTATATGGATTATGTTATGATGGCATGATGTTTAAGAATCCCATTCTATTACAAGGGTTATGCTATGATGTATGAATTATGATTTTGTGGCACATGAAAGAATGATTTCATTATGATATGGGTGGGACCTATATCTCCCTCCAATGCATTGGGTAAAGATTTATATCTCATGAGATAGACATGGCTGTAATGGTAAGTTAATCTGGTTCAGTGTTACAGGACTGGAACGAGGAGTGAACTCGATTCGGAAAGGGACTTTGTCCACTAAGATGGTCTTGGCAGCAATGCCTTGGATACTATGGAAATCATAACATGTGTTTAATGGTTCCCACAATTACATGCTATATTCCCATGCTATTTTATCATGATTTATAATCTATTATGATATATTCCTTACGTACTTCCATGATTTATGTCATTTCTCAAGATCTTGATGTTTAAACATTATGTTCATGTTTTTAAGTTAAAATATATATGGTTTGTTTTATTTTATCCATTATTACCCTTAATGAGCATTTTATCTCACCCTTTTTATGTTTTCTTTTCCCCCAAGATTAAAAGTAAGGTTTTAGTTAAGGAAACAAAAGGGGGAAGATCATTAAGAGAGATGTTGAAGATCTTTCAACATGATTAGAAGTTTATATTCCATGTTTCCAAAGACACTAAACTGTTATGGTCCTTTGGTGTCTGTTTTTGTTATGTATTAAGTATTCCACAAAAGTAATGTAATGTCCATGTATGCCAAGATTCGGGTCTCTACAGTTGGTATCATAGGAAAGGGTTAGTCAACCTTTGAAAACTAGGATGCGAAAACTTTAGTGAGATCCCTAGAGATATTTCTAAGGTATGTCTAGGGATGTCCCTAAGGTTAAGTATGAGTATTGGTTATAGTCCTAGAATTATGGTAACGATATTATAATTAAACCTAAGATGTTAGATATCGAAGTTACTCCCCCTTAATTATGTTTTTTCCCTAGAATGATTTTTGCCTCTCACACTATTCTTTTTGGGTTTTAGACTATGGATGGAACCCAAAGGAACCATGTTGATCAATGTAATAGACAATGCAATGATTGTCCTCCTGAACAAACCAATGTTATGGTATATGGAGTGCAAAATCTTATTTCTATACTTACGCAAGCTATAAATCATTTTGGACTTCTGAATGAGCAAAGAAGGAAACAATATTCTATTGAGTCCTTCATGAGGAAACGTCCACCTTCTTTCAATGGGTCTTCTGATCCACTTGTTGCTGAAAAATAGATCAGTACCATTGAAAATATATTTTCCATACTTCGTTGTTCGGAACATGATAAAGTCATTCTAGATGTTTACCGTTTAGAATGTGAAGAAGATCAGTGGCAGACTCTAATTAAGAATACAAGGCCCCATGATGAAATTGAATCCATGGAATGTAACGAGTTCAAGAACTTGTTTTTCAGTAAGTAGTTCCCTCGTATTCTTCAAACAAAGATGGAATAGGAGTTCCTTGAGCTTAATCAAAAGGATGATGAATCTGTTGGTATATATGAAGCAAATTTTACAAGGCTTTCAAGGTATGCATCTGGCTTTTTCATCCAACCTGAAAGTAAAGTTGATCGATTCTTCAGTGGCTTAAAACCAAGTCTTCGAAGGGAATTAGCTATAAGAGACTTCAGTAGCTATGAATAAATTGTGTGTTGTGCTATCAAAGTAGAAATGGAAGTTGGAGTTACATATCCATCTCATGGTTTGGACAAGAAATGAAATATAAAGTTCAAGGAGAAATCTCAGAACAATGGTGAAAAGAAGATGAATGTTTCTTTATGATCAAAGTGTAGAAAGAATCATGGTGTATATTGTCTTAAAGGGACTAGAAAATGTTTTAATTGTGGAAAAGAAGGTCATCGAGCAGCTGAGTGTCGAAGTAATGGAAAAAGGGTTTCGAATGATGTGAATAAAGAAAATACTACAGAGAATGCACCACCAACACTTCAATGCTTCATGTGAAATAAAATGGGGCATTATGCTAATCAATGCCCTAATCCAAGGGTTAATGATGATCGACATGAGAAACCACTTAAGGCAAAGGACAAAGGGAAGTCACATGCGATCACTATTGGTGATTTTGAATATGACAATGATGTGGTGGAATGATTAAGTGTTTATGTAATGGGATTCCAAAATAATGTTGTATATAGTATTGTGGAATATTGGAATATTTATGTACTAGTCTATTGTGGTTTTTAATAATTTTATGGTACCGGTAACCATGGAAAGTGATTGAGATATTTTTGGAAAGAAGATGATATGTGCATAATGAAGGGATAAGGAGAAAATGAAATGTTTGACAGTATTCATGAGCTCATGATTGATATAAGGACTAAGTAGTATCATGGTTTGAGTATAAATTATTTTGGGATTTTGGTATGTGGAAAGAGTTATCTTTTGACAGCACTCATGTTTTCACTAAGGTTCAATGGGTAATCATTTTTCAAGAGAATACATGATTAAGGCCTTCGAATGTTTGGAATGTGACCAACAAGACATATCTTATGATATATGGGGATCAACGATGGTATTAACATACTTGTTATATGAACTCTCTGGTAATCGTTTTCACTATAATATGAGATTGGACAGTAGTATTTTGGATAAGCCTAAAGATTAGAATGGATTATGTTGGACATAAGTTAGTATTGTTTAAGGACAGAACTTTTTCTATTTTATTAATGGAAAGTTATAATAATGTATTTTTAGAAAAAAAGGACAACCTGCAGGATGGGTGACAACCCGTCATGTCGGACAAGGCTGTGGGAATCAAACCAACAACTGAAGTGCGATAGGCCTTTATTTTCTACCACTGGACTACAGGAAGTCCTTGGTTAGTAGAAACTAGTTTTATTTTATTATGTAGGATGATAGATGAATTATAAGTCCATTTTTGGAATCATATACGATTAACCTCACCATAGATGGACTTATGTATGTTTGATAACTTTTTCTAACCTTTTTTTGGAGATAGATGGAATGACCTGTCATTCTATCTCATGATCCGCTAACATTTCAAGGAAGAAAAATTCAACTTCATTTCTTTAAGAGATTAAGTGGAAATTGTTCAAGGCACAAATAACAGTGATATTGTACCAAAATCAAGTAAGTATTTCTTCTAATTAAAAATTTTCAACTTTAGGGAAATGATAATGAAAATCAAAAAATTTTTCCTAGTGCTCTTATATGTGATGAATCGGATGATACCTTAGATCATCACAAATTTATGGCTTTGTGATTGTTGGCTTTTTCATAGCCATGTTCTCTACCACTCTTCATCAGAACGTGATGGTTAGATTTCTCTTCCATATCCATATTTTTCACCTATATTCTCCTATGTGGAAACCCAGTGATTAGTTAATTTGGGTAACCGTTATGTCTCATAATTTAGTTTTTAAAGTTAAGTTTTGGTATTCCTTTTTACAATGTGGGTTTCTATGAAAGAAACATTCAAGTAGTAAACCATTTATAACCCTGACGAATTTCGAGGGTGAAATTCATTTTAAGGGGGGTATATATAACACGCTTATATTTTATGAAGAATATTATTTCAATTTCGTTGATTTCTTGTGTTGTACTCTACACCAAAATTAGCTTGTGTTATAAGCGACACTGTATTAGCTTGCAGTATACGGAACACTATTCTTGGCTCGTGTTACACACAATTTCAAGTTCGTTTTGTAGAAATTATTCTACGCAACATTAAATATAGATTTTTTTTAATGAATAAATTAAATAAGTTTTGAATTATGTTATACTCAACACCAAATGGAGATTGAACTACATGCAACCCTGACCTGGCTTGCATTACACGCAATCATGACCTTCCTTGATAGTGTGTGTTGTACGCAATATCGGGTTTCACTAAACAAAAATATCTGGTTATAATATTATCACGAAATAGCCATTATGAATAGTATTATTATTTATCTTACTCATTTTATAGAACATTGTATGAGAATAAAATAATTTTTCAGTTAAAATAAGTATTTTTCAAAAAATTCTGTTTTTCCACCTTTTGATGGCGCACCCACATTAAATATAGTTTTTGACATGTTTATAAGTTCAATTTTAAAAAATAAAATTATTCTTTGGAATAAGGATATAAAATTTTACCTTGTATAAATTTTTCATATTATTCTGATAACTTTCATATTTTAATGAATAGTAAAAACACGCTATATTTTAATTAAAAACAACTTTTTTCATCGTAATAATTTATGTGGTTAAATTATAATATTTAATGGTTTTAAAGTATAAATAGAATATATTTTTACAATTTAATATAATTTATGTCATTAGCATTGATTTTACATTGAATTTGTAGGTTAAATCAATTCAATCTTTTGCAATGTTTTAAACAAAAACCTGTTTTCTTTCCACAACGGGATTAATTTTAATTTAATTTCTACAACTTCTATGTATTGAATTTGGAAAAATGGATTCCATATTTGGAATCAGTGGGTCCAAATTATATTAATAGACTACTTTTTATTTTTTGGCATTATGAATAGTAACTACGGTAAATTTTATTTACCATCGTTAAAGGTAAATCAGCTTAGTAAGGGTAAATATAATATTATAAAATTACTCTAACACTTGTATTATTACAATTGGATGATTATATTTCGTCCTAATTCATATTTTGGTCGAAATGGAATCCATTAGAACCCACTTGGATGTGATTAAGACCTTTAGTTTATTTTATTTAAAGGAAAGTGAAATATGTCTCACTCAAACTTTAATAATTAAAGTATTTTTAAAATAAGGATATAGAGAATATAAATTCGGTTATAAATACTCATTTGAAAGATAAAATGTTTTTCTTTATCATGGTAATTTATTTTTAAATTTTAAGTGTTATTTAATTACCTTATTAGCTTATACATTAATGATGCAGAAATTATTTATTTAGTAAAAAAATCAATAATATTGTTTTTATTGAAATATTAATACATATTAAAGGGCCCAAAAACCTGATAAAAACTTTTTGGTGATGTATATCTACACCATAATCATCAAATGATCGAATATATGACCATTTGGAGTCTTATAAAAGTGATTATGACACTTATTTTATTTTATTTTATATGATGTCAAAGTTGTCAACTTCATAATTTAATAAATATAACATTTTAAAATTTGTGTGTTTTAGAGGATAAATCCGATAAAATTTATTATTATTAAATATATAATAATTATCTTCATCCTAGTATTTTAGTTTTAATTTTTATGAAAAAAATATGTATATTTAATAATTATACAAAAATGTTGTAGTAATTATTTTATTAAGAGAAAGATAAAATAAATGGTTTTAAAAATAGTAAAATAAATATTATATGAATTATTTAATGTGCTCCACTAATTTTATAGAGTACTATGACTTGTTAGGAAGCTATTAAATATTTTATTTCAAATATATCCTCTGTGAGAAATTTATTTAAATTCAAATAAATTAATAGTGTCAAAATTGACACTATTGTTATTTTATAAAAATAACATATTATTAAATTGTTCAAAAATAACAAAAAATATTTAAAAATTATAAATTTAAATTTATATAGTCTAAAATTTCATAAATTATCTAATTATGGATAATTCACAGCACATATGTAATTATTTATAACAATTTAAAATTTAGAATCTTATTACCACAAATAAAATTTAATAGATTAAATAAGGATAAATCAAGATGAAAATGTTTAAAATAAATTCCCTACATGTCTAAATTTTATTGGTTGATGATATTAAAACCCTATATCATCTAATATTTGAATATGAGTAATTTTTGGAGGTTTTTAAGTGGGGTTAGATTTATTATAAATTAATAGTTTTAAGATTTCCAAAGGTGCCCCTCTCCTCCCTTATAAAAAGGGCACCCCTTCCCTCTTATCTTCACACCCTTTTGTGCCTTGAAGCTCGGACAAACCCTGCCCATTTCCCTTATACACTTCCCTAGTAATATTCTGGAGGTTTTGGTCTTCTCAAAATACCAAATCTACTTCCTTAAGAGGAAGCTTAAAGGAGGTGCGTCGAAGAAGAGGTAATATCTTCTTCTGATTCTCTCAAGTTTCTTTCTTATTCTACTTCTTCTTATTTAGTAGTATAATTATAAAGTAATAACATCAGTATTAATTACATACTGATATGTTATTATAAATATGAAACAACCTTATTTCACCTTTTATCCATCCTACAGAAAACAAAATCACGGCGCGTGCGTACGTACAAAATACCATCTCCACGCTGTGGTGTAATCTGTTTTCGACCACCACCTTACTTGGATGGGTATAATGGTGTAAATAAATAACTATATATGATTATTTTAAAGTTATATTGATTATGAAATATTATACATAAACTTCAATACAATCCCACATCATGGGAATGATATCATCGCTCGTGCATACGTACGGACTACCGCCTCCACGACGCGATGAGATTCATTCTCCATGTTAACCATCCATGAATGATTATAAAGTATATATAATGAATAATAATGAAATATATGATATATTAATGATATTGTATTTATTTTTATATATATTTATGTCATCTATTTAATTTCATTCAATTCAATAAGGAAACGAAAATAGCGTTCATGCGTACGTACGACCTACCGTCTCCATGAACGGTGTATTTCATTCCATTTATCGATCTATCATATATATATGTATATGCTGAATATATATTATATATAAATCATTTTTTGCATTCTTTAATTATTTAAATAATTATATAAGTAAAAATATCAAGAACAACAAGTCGAAACACATATGATAAATGAAGCGATTTTACCCAAAATGCTGCTTTAACATGGAATTTACAAAAGAACGGGTAATATAAAGTCATAAGTTAACCATATATGATATCATAACAATAAATATGATTCTTTAATAAGTCAATGACATTATTTAAATCATTATACAAGTGGTTCGGATACATACGAAGCATATCGGACGTAAAGTAAGGGATAATGTTGCAATCTCAATTGTTTTCTATCCGAGATTGCTTATACGTAAGTATTTACTGGGGTTATAATTATCATCCATGTCCAAGTTTTATAAAAATGTTTTCATGTATGTTTAAAGTCCTTTTTACCCTTATTTACTTTTACTACATGGTATGTAAGTAATCTTTTTTTTTGTTTACCATACGAGGTACTTTTTGACTTTTCCAGCAAAAGTTCGAGAAGAATGTTTTTTTTAACTTATACGACATGAACAGATTTTTACGGTTTCATAACGCATTATTTTCATAAATCTTACTCTACAAGATTTCATGACTATTTTCAAAAAAATCATTTTCTTTTAAAATTGAATGGCATTTTGTGAAAATAAAATGATTTTCAAGAAGAAAGGATATTTTCCTCAGGAATTCATTTCAAGTGCTTTATCAAAACCATTTTCTATACAAGATGAATTTATTTCATATGTGTATATTTCAAGTATAATGTCTCTATGATTTATATGGTTTCACTTTTCTTATGATGAAATTATATCCATTTTTTTATATGGATTATTTTATGATGACATGATGTTTAAGAATCCCATTTTATTACATGGGTTATGCTATGATGTATGATTTATGATTTTGTGGCACACGAAAGAATGATTTCATTATGGGATGGGAGGGACCTATATCTCCCTCCAATGCATTGGGTAAAGATTTATATCTCATGAGATAGATATGGCTGGAACGATAATTTAATCCGATTCAGTGTTACAGGACTGGAATGAGGAGTGAAATCGATTCAGAAAGGGACTTTGTCCACTAAGATGGTCTTAGAAGCAATGCCTTGGCTACTATGGAAATCATAACATGTGCTTAATGGTTGCCACAATTACATGCTTTATTCCCATGCAATTTTATCATGATTTATGATCCATTATGATATATGCCTTACGTACTTCCAATATTTATGTCTTTGCTCGAGATTTTAATGTTTAGATTTTATGTTCAAGTTTTTGCGTTCAAATTTTTATGGATTGTTTTATGTTCTCTATGTTTAACCTTACTGAGAATTTGATCTCACCCTTTATATGTTTTCTTTTCCCCAGGATATAAAGAAAGTTTTTAGGTAAGAAAAACCAAATAGGGGAAGATCTTTATGAGAGATGTTGAAGATCTTTCACCAATATTAGAAGATTATATTCCGAGTTTCCAAAGACACTAAACTATTACGGTCCTTTGGTGTCTGTTTTTGTTATGTATTAAGTATTCCGCAAAAGTAATTTAATGTCCATGTACGTCAAGCTTTGGGTCTCTACAATGTGTGAGTATAATTGATGCTCTATGATCATAAGTTTATTTGAGGACATGATTGCGGGTTGTTGTGTTCTAAATGTTAAGATGCCCTATATTATGATGACACATGCATATGTTATGTATTCATCGTGAATGTTCATTTATACATTGAGACCCTTATTATTCATTCTTTCCATATATGTGATTACTCATTTTTTATATATGATCTATGCTTTATTAGGTATATGGTTCATTCATGTTATACCAATGAACTTATTATGTTATCATAAATACTTATAAAATTACAATATATATATTTAATATATACATAATTATAAATTTTTAATTATATATAAATACATTTTAAATATATTTATTTATAATTATAATTATAAATATATAAAATTATTTATAAAAATATTTATTTATTATTATAATTATAAATAAATAAATATATACATATTTAAATAATTATTAAATCATAATAAATAAAAATTATTATATTTTTTTAAATATATATATTTTTATATTAATATATTATAATGGGTACTTAGGGGTATAATGAAATTGAAACACACACATGCTTCAATCGCGATGGGAAGGTCATAGCCCCTCATAAGGGATAACCCACCCATAAACGATCCAAAGACCCAATTGATAACACCTCTAATACTCTGATTATTTTTTACAACTAACTCATCACATCTACACTGCATGCCCCTTATTATTTTCACCAATATATATATATATATAACTATATACAAATATTTATAAATATTTTTATTTATAATTATAATTATAAATAAATATATCTAAATAATAATAAAATTAAAATAAAATAAATTATTATATTTATAATTTTATAAATATATACAATTATATAAATATACGGATAAATATATAAATATATTTATTTTCTTTATAATTATAATTATAAATATACATATATATATATATATATTTAAATAATTATAAAATTATAATACATATATATTATATAGAAATATAAAATTATAAATAAATTAAATTTTTTTTATTATAATTTTATAATTAAAAATAAATATTTATTTATTTGTATTTATAATTATAAATAGATATAAATTATTTTAATAATTATAATATTATAAATATAATAAATATTTTTATTATAATTTTTTAATTATAAAAAAATTATATTTATTTAAATAATTATAAAATTATAATAAATATATTTATTATAAATATAATTTTATAATTATTTACAATTAATATATTTATTATATATAATTATAAAATTAGAAATATAATAAATATATTTGCTATAATTTTATAATTATTTAAATAAATAAATATTTTTTTATAATTATCACTATAAATAAATATTTATTTATTTAAATAGTAATAAAATTATAATAAATATAATTTCTCTATTTATAATTTTATAAATAAATATATTTATTATAATTTTATAATTATTTGAATATATATATATATATTTATTATAATTTTAAATATAATATATATATTTATTATAATTTTATAATTATAAATAAATATTTATTAATTTTATAATATTTTTAATTTTATAATTATATATAAATATATAAATATATACAAATATTTATAATTATATTAATTATATATATATAATTATAAAAAAATATTTATTTTTTTATAGTTATATTTATAAATAAATAAATTTATATATATATATATTATATAAATTATTTTTTAATATAATATATATATACATTTGGTGTTTGGGGGTAAATTTACATTAAACACACACATACCACACACACAGGCCATAAAGGCAGGCCATAGCCCCCCCCCCCCCCCCCAACCCACCCACCCCCTTGGGATAGCCCACCCATCAAGCCTTATTTGTTCACTACATGGCCTGAAGGTCAAGTGGGCATGAAGCCCATTACATGGCCCAAAGGCCCATAGAATGGCCCAAAAGCCCAATGTAGCATCTTTCCTGCATCATGACTATGTTACATGCGTCACAGCCTGCCTACGTTATGACTGCTTCATGCCTGCATCACCGCCTGCTAGAGGAAATTCGCTCCCACTCAGATTTAACCCAAGTCTGATGCAGGATAACATGGAGCCTTTACCAATCGGTTAAGCCGCCTATTACATAATAATGTAAATAAATTATTAATATTATACCAATATCAATGCATTTTTAAAAGCGCTGATAAAAGTTTTACAGATTCTTATAAAATGAATCCTAAGAGAGTCTCCCTCCTCACCCGTTCAATCTTTCATGGAACTATAGTACTACCGCCGCCACTATCCCTACTATCCATTCTAGCCTTCTCCTTCACCATCATTGTCTCTCCCTTCCGTCATCGTTTTCATCACGTCCTGCCACCATGGTCTAAATCTAACCCTCATTGTTCTTCATTTACTCTAAGGTATGAGATTTCTTTTGATATTGTCTTTATTTGGGTCAGATATTTTAGCATTCCCTCAACCTCTTTTGCTTCTTGATGAACCATTATATGTGTTCAATATTTATATATCGAAAATGGGGTATCGAGAGTAAGATTGTGGGTAGGGGCGAGGGCGGGGGCCTTAGTGTGTCATGGTCATTGGAATGAACTGGTTAGCGTCTAGGTTATGGCTAAATCATGGGGTGTGATGGTTCTATTTTCGGTTTGTGATTGTGATTTCTATTTTGGTGATGTCAAAGGGCTGGTGGTGGTGTTTGTGTGGTATACTGGTTCATCGAGGATGGGGTTGTCCATCTTATTTTGGTTGATGGTTTTGTTTCATTTATCTTGATGTTTTTTCTTGCACAAACTAAAGAAGGTTCCAGTGATGGTTTTGTTTGAATAATTTTGTTGGTTTGGATATTTTTATAAGTCCCTATGTGTATGGATAGGTTTGAATTTCCAAGGGAAATTTGATCTTGCATTTAGTAGATGGATTGTTTTAAGAACCAGTTTCCAAAAGGGTTGTCTGAAGGTTTGGACTCCACAAAATGGAGTCGCCTTAATAGTCTGTGTGGGTGTTGGTATGTGTCTTAGTTCATATAGAGTGTCACGCTTATATGAGTACAATGATCAATGTAATGGATCAGTCCAAATAGTCATTAATACCAAATGTTAGCAATGTTTTCTGGTCAACACAAGAATTAGACACAAAACATTCTAAGAACATGAAGGATGAAGAAAGAAAATATAATGGATTTTTTATAGGATAAATCTTGGATATGTTTCCTAGTGTACCTAGATTGTTTTATTTACAAAACAAATATTATTCAAATTATTTTGAGGGAATAAAAAGGGAATATTCAAAGAGTATTGGTGGAATAAAGGGGAATATATATTAGCCACAAATCATTTAAAGAGGAATAAATAAATAGCTATAATAGATGTTCTAAATTTATTCTAAATTATTTCCCATGGTTTGATGTGTAAAATAAGAGATAATAATTAATGTATCTCATTTTAATATGGGTTCATACCAACTTTTTCTTATTTTTTATGTTATTTCATCCATTTAGTGAAAATAAGTAGGGTTAAGTTGGATAATGTGGATATGAGAATCATATTGTAATATGGATCTTAGTTATGATCTAAGGATATAAGGTTTTATATCGTTTCAAAATATAATAAAGTACAAAATGTAAAGAATTTTTAATATGTGTATGCCACAAAGGACACTAGTAATTATAATATTCTTGATGTGTTTTTTCTAGGGTTTCCTATAATTTTTTAGGAGTTAAGTACTTCTATATAGAATATTTTAAAACACTTCACATTCAAGGAAAACTAATAAATTAGAGGATATAATGTTTTACCTTGGTTATTTTATAATCATAATGGAATATCTAGTATAGATGTGTAAATTCACATAAGTGATATTTTTAAGAAAATATTAAACAAATTTCCTCTATTAAAATATAACATGATCATTAAATCTATTATAACTAACAATTAAAATTCATGTACCTATAGAAGGATTATTTTAAAATATAATAGGGGATAACTAAAATAGTTCCAAATGAAAGATACATTTGGATAAAGGGTTTTTTGGGGAAAATATTTAAACTAAAATCGGTGAAATCATTTGTGGAACTAATGTATTTTGATATTAGTGTAGTAAATATTAGTGGAGACTAACTCAAATAAGAGGCCTAAAATCTTATATTAGAATTTTTAGAGCCATAAAATCCCTTAGATGTTCCATATGATTCATTATTTTAGTGTTAAAAACTTATCATATATATATGTTCTTCATGTTTCTGACTATGATAACAACCAAGGGCCTAACATTTTTGAAGTTTAGTCTTTGATTCCCAAATATTTTTTTTGTAAAGGTGTTCTCATGTAGTTGGATTTAGACTATTCTGTTAAAATGATATCAACATATCCATTCAAAATTATGTCAACATCTCCTTCCAAAAAAATCATTTTATTTTGATCTAACCACTTTATGAGATATTTATACGTCCTCCCATGATAAAAATATGATATCACTTCTCTTTTTTCCCCATTCCATAGGGAACCATATAAAATATTATTTTTAGAAAGAATAATTTTCCAGATACATCTTTGGGAGATATTTTTTTATTACACATGATTCACGCTTTTGGTTTTAGTAAGGGTTGGATCTAAGAGGAACCAATATAACAATGGGTGTGATGAACAATGAGGTGACTGCTCGAATAGGAAACCAAATGGTAAGACATATTGAGTGAAAAATATAATGATAATACTTACTCAAAATTCTAAAGAAATAAATAATAATATGAACCATTTCATACTCCCAAACATGCTACAGATGAAACAACTCACCATGGATTCATTAATACAAATATTCCATTTAACTGTTTGGGTTCCTCTGATCAACTAGCTTTTAAAGAAATGGATATCCATTTAGAATTTGGAAGGTAAAGTATGTAAGAACCCGGATCCTCATTTCAGGTATGGATCATTATTTCGGGTTGTTTTTTAAGAAAAAGGAAGAAATGAGAAATTTTCTAATTACACACTGTGTACTTTTCAGTACACACCGTGTACTCGGTTTCCGTGTGTAGTCGTGTACTAGCCGTGAAATGGATGATTACATGGTCATGTAATAACCAAGTACATGGCCATGTAATGACTGAGTACATGGCCATGTAACGACTGAGTATATGTCTATGTAGGTGACCTAGCAGACTGCCTAAATCAGGGGTCGATTAAGGCTAGTACATGACATGTACATTAAATGAACACATTTTGTACTTTTCTTTTTAATTTATTAATTAGAGTGGGGTTTCATATAATCTCTATAAATACTTTCTTCTCCCCCCAGTTCGTACAGTAGAGCAGTGAATGGTCAAGAAACTTTGAGCTCCTCTCGTTCCTCTATCCAAGCTCTGATTGAGACATTGTTGGGTCCATTGGATTCCCACCAGTGAGTTATCTCTTCCCCTAGATCCTCTCTTCATGATTTATCCTCTCTCATGTGTTATATGGGGTTGATATTTTTATCCTTTTGTAGATCTATGTTGTTTTAGGCTGATTCAAGGGCTGACGTTCAAGAGTGTTCATCATACAACATCTTGGTGGGTGGTTTGTCCATTTATTTGATTGTATTCGGATTATATATGATAAAAGTGACAAATACCCATGTTTATGGTATTGAGTGATTTGGAATTTAATCCTGTTTAAGACCTTTTATGGTGTGCTTTATTGAGAAAGGGTTATTGTTTATGCATAAGGTTTTATACCTTGATTAGGGGTGTGTTTCCCATGTTTGATTGATTATAGTTTTTTGGTCTAGAATGCATGTTAGGATTTCTTTTTTTTCATGCCTTGTGTTTTTAGGATGGAGTTACTATTTATTTGAGATTCATGTGATTCTCATTGTAAAAGAATGACCAAGGGGAATTGACTATGAGATATTTTTGAGGTAGGGTCATTTATGTATTAATTGTTGTTATGTTGACCCAGTGGTATTGACTGTGAGAGCTTCCAGGTGGTCATTGACCAGAGGGGTTAGACCATGAGATCCACCTAGAGGGTTGTTATTAAATTAATGTTGGGCCATAGGGAATTGACTATGAGATCTTACAAGTGTCATTATATTGTATTGTTGCTATGCAGAAAAAGGGGGTATTAACCATTAGAGCTACCTAGGTGGTCATTTGTAAATGATTAGTTTCGTGAAGGACCAAAGGGGTCAGACAGTGTGAGATTTCCTAAATGGTCATTATTTATTGAATTGATGATAGGTTAAACCAGAGGGGTTAGTCTGTGAGAACTTTTCCAGAGGTTTGTTTGTGAATAAATGAATAATTGTGACGAGCCTGCCAAGCCAAAGAACTAGCTTGGACTCAGTCTTACTCGGTTTTTTAGATGGTTTTCTGAGACATATTTTTTTACCATTATACATGGGGATATAAAGCTTAGTCTATATACTAAGGTTACATTATTCAATGGTTTGAATAATTTATAAATGAAAATTAATGTAATTGACAATTGTAGGATTGTTTACTTTTGAGTATTTCCTAGTTTATTGATTCATTTTTCATATTTTCCTGCTATATATATTCACTGAAAGTTAGTCATAGATCTTTTGGTAGTTTCCTACTAGTATTCCTCTTACACCTTGTTTGGTCCATGCTTTTGGACCCCCAAAAATTACATGTTTATAGGAATAGATAACGGAAAACGCCCTTCTTCATCAGGTACTTGATTATTATTGGGGTTGGGGAGTATATGACCAAGATGAGTCTTGTGATGATATTGGAGTTTAATATTTTATATACTTTGGTTTCAGTATTGTATTTCAAGAATTGTGACTTGTTTGGATACCTTCCTAGATACTTGTGACTTGAATCATTTATATATTCTCTAGTTGTTATATTATTATCAGTATTCTATTGTTTACTTTAGTTGTATGGTATTACTATTTCCTCTATTGTTTAATAATTGTTTTATGCTATATATACTATTCCAATGAGGGCATAGTTTCCCCATTATCAGAAATTTTCCCTCACTTTTAGTCAGAAGCCTCTGACATTTGGGTAAATGCGCTTGAGGTCATGTGACCAACCGGGTACAGAGCACCTTTGGGTGGCACTTGAAACATGGACATTACAAAGTGGTATAAAATGAGTTATTTAATGCTTTTTATTACTATTTGGATTCTATATATAGGGATAGTAATAAATGAGTAGTTGGTAATAAGTTTTTCTTGGGAGTAGCTAACCTATGTACAGGTAAAATCCAAGTTACCTCGAATATTACAATTTTTCTAGTTTTGCAATTATTGCAGTTGATTTGATTTCACCATTGGGTGATTCACATGTTTACTATTATTATCATTGATGTTATTGAAGTTATATTTATTTTGTAACCTGATTAGATGAGGATATTCCATCTCATGCATCATATATTCGCTTTCTAGAGATCACATGTCATGCATTCTTGTGATACCATTTAGGGTGCATTACTGATTGCATGTTGTTATGATAGATGTTGTGTTAAATATTCATGTTGTTGTGATAGATTCCATGATAGAATTCATGATATTTTTATAGGGTATTGGAATATGTGAAGTTTCATTATGATGGGTGCTAAACTTTGATCCTTGAGGTGTTATGCACCCTCTTGGATCGGAATTTGGTGGATCATGTATGAACTTTTGTTGAATTTTTCATGTTTGGATGTGGAAAAGGATACCAAATTTTTTTATTGTGAGAGTATGGGATCTCACAGGTCAAAAAATTTTATACCTTGGAAAAAAATTTATTTTTTTAAGGGTTCTAGAGATGTTTCAGAGGCTTAATGACTAGAAACCCAAACAACACAATGTGTGATGTTATGAACACATTCCATGCGTTCTTCTATTTTAGAAGAAACAACTTTTCTTAAGTATGCACTATATACCGTATGTACATACCATGTAGTAGTTAACCATGTGACTGACTGTGTGAGAAGAGACACGGGGTTTATATGCTTTTTGTAGAACATGTCGTTTCTAGATTTTACACGTTCTGTTGTAAAGAACCGTGTATCTAGCCGTGTGACCAATGACATGGGTGGAGGAAACTTAGGTTGTACATGTCGTGTCCTGTATATTCACACTGTGTAGTGTTGACCGTGTATCTGAAAATGTCACTAATGACACGAGTGGTTAAAACCTAACTAGTACACATTGTGTCTAGGGTGAACAGACCATGTAGTGTTTCACAGGAGAGAATCGTGTAGTTATAGCTATGTATAAGTACTTGGGAAGGAGGGAAGATTCAAGTACATGCCATGTCTCATGAGGAAAAAGCCATGTGTAAGGGTGTTACATGACCAGGTTTGGAAGAGGTACACACCATGTTAAAATATTAAGGGAACACGCCGTGTAGGGGTTATACACATCGTGTAACCCTATTTTGTAAAAACATGAATGTTCCTTCTTCTATTCCATTCTCTCACTTCTACGTTGCTATACTTGATAATATTGTACTGAGGTGTGTGTTTGACCTTGCAGAGTCATGCCACTGAGACATCCTCCAATTGTACTCTAGGTACATGGTGAAGACTAGACACCAAAAATGGTAGATCATGTACTTCCAGAAGATCCTCCCATCATGCCTGTCTTGGAACCAGTTGTTATACCAGACGCAGGTGATGATGCACAGTTCCGTGAAGGATTTTTTAGGATGTTACAGACTTTTTATGGAGCACTGCATCCTACCCCATCTATGGAAAAGCTGACACGGGTGTTCTAGCAATAGCATCCTCCCAATTTTTCTGTTTAAGGAGGACCACTGGCTGCAGAGTCATGGTTAGAGCCCATTCTTGATATCATTGAGAATCTGGAGATGCCTCCTAAGAAGATGGTGAAACTCGTGATGTACATGCTACGTGATTCCTCCAAGATATGGTGGGATGTTATCTCACAGGTAGGAAGTCATCAGGATATGTCTTGGGAAGAGTTTTATAGGACCTTATATGATTAATTCTATACCGAGATGTTGAGGGCCGATTGAGCCTGAGAGTTCATGCATTTGTAGCAGGGCACTCTTTCAGTGATGGAATACTCCTCTCGTTTTACAGAGCTTAAACACTTCACACCTATTATGGGAGGTGACAAGTTATCTTTGGATAATTCATTTGAGTATGGTCTCAAGTACGAAATCTGATTTCAGGTGAATGTTTTTAGGATGACTTCGGTGACAACTATAGTGAACCAGGCACTGATTACCAAGAAAAACTTGAGGGAGTTGGGAGCTACAAGTCAGGGCGGTTCAGCATCTAGAGCTAGAACTCCATTGACAGATAGCAGAAATCACCGTAGGGAGCTTTCACATGATGTTTCTTTAGGTATCCAGGTGGTATGATACCAGTGCGGGAAGAGTGGCCATACAAGACCACATTGCCAGAGGGACCCAGTTGAGTGCCAATATTATGGAAATATGGGTTACTTTAGTGTTTTTTCTAGGTTTTCTCACCAGCAGTGAGTTATAGGGGTTCAGTTATGACTCCATGCTCAGGAGAATGTCTACCATTTTCTAATCAGTTAGGGAACTGGAGTTCGACATCCCATTTAGGCTATGAAAGTGGTAATGGTCATGGTAGCCAGATGGCATATTTTCAGCGACAGTGGGGTGGATCATCTCAGTGTAGTCAGGAAGGGTCACAGGGTGGTGTTACATGTTAGAATTTTGCAGTGGAGCAAACCCAGCTGGATCAGGATCCCAGACCCTCTATAGTTAGAGGTACAATTATAGTTTCCTCGGTTTTATCTTCTTGTATTTTTGATATTAGGGCTTATCATATTTTTATATTTTTTTCTATTGTGGAGAGGATTACGCTTTGTATCTTTACTTCTGAGGATTTTATGATTCTAGACACTCCTTTGGGGATTAGGATGGATAGTGTACATCAGTACATGGAGTTCCCTCTTGAGGTTGGTGTGTGTCACTTCTTATGGGACCTCTATGTCTTAAAGATTAAAGGATTTGATTTCCTTCTCATAATGAACAGGTTGGTGACTTTCTAGGACATTATTGACTAATATTTCCACATGGTAAGTTTCACATCACTAGAGGGTGGGTCTTTTATAGAAAAAGGTGAATGGGTTGTCTATGCAAGTAGAGCCAGACCCAAGCATCATGAGTTGGTAGGAATTACAACCCAGATTTCTAGTTTATATCTGGATGACCAGGGGGCTTCACAAATGGAATTTCCTCTAGTGGTGGATTGTTTCAGGGATGTATTTACAGACGACTTCTTAGGTTTACCTTTAGAGATAGATAGGTATATATATCTGTTGACCTTGTGCCAAAAGCACCACTAGTGTCCATTCCTCCTTATTGGATGGCTAAACCAGAGTTACAGTATCTCAAGAAGTAGTGTGAGGAGTTACAGGCAATGGGTTTCATCTGACCCAGTACATCTCCTTGGGGTTCTCCTGTCCTTTTTTCAGATAAATTGGATTGTACCCTTAGTCTTTGTATGGATAATTGGAAGCTGAAACAGTTGACGATCAAGAAATGATATCCCTTTCCAAGTATTGATGATCTCTTTGATCAACTTCGAAGAGATCAGGTGTTCTAGAAAATTTACATGAGATTTAGTTATCAATATTTGCACCTTAGACCATTAGATATACCTCTGACAACCTTTTGGAGCTGGTATGGTCTATACGAGTATGTGGTTATGTTGTTCGGTCTCACGAACACACCATAAGATTCATGTTAGTGATGAACCAAGTGTTCCATCCTTACTTTGATTCTTTTGTGGTATTCTTCATGGACAATATCTTGGTTTACTCTCAAGATCGACATGACCATGCCATCCATCATGAGATTGCATTGAGCACACTGATAAAGCATCAGTTATATGCTAAGCTCTCAAAATTCTACTTTTGGATGGACCATATTCACTTATTGGGTCATGTTATCTCAGAGAAAGGAGTATTAATAGACCCATAGAAAGTGAGATCAGTAGTTTGATATGAGATTCTAAAGAATTTATTTGAGGTATGGAGTTCTCTGGGGATATCAGGCTACTAAAAGTGCTTTATAATGGACTTTTTATGCTTAGTAGCACCACTGACGGGCCTGACAATGAAGGGTGTGAAGTACTTGTGAAAATATTCCTGCAAATCAGCCTTTCAGGAGCTGAAATGGAAATTTACTTCAGCACCGATACTAATTTTTTCAGATCTAAGAAAGAGTTACACCATTTACTATGATGTATCAGGTATTGGGCTGGGTGCAATTCTTATGCAGGGGAGAGGATTCATTGCATATGGGTCTCTGTAGTTGAGGTCGTATGAGAGGAATTACCCAACGCACGATCTTGATTTAGCTATAGCTATTCATGATTTACATTGTTGGAGATATTATCATTTGGGAGAGAATTTTGTGGTATTCACTGACCCCAAGAGTATCAAGTATATCTTTACAAAACATGATCTAAATTTGAAATAGAAGAGGTGTGTTGAGTACCTTCATTATTTTGACTTTGAGCTTTCCTACACACATGGGAAAGGAAACACAATGGCTAATGCACTGAGTAGTAGGACTCAGATACAGGAGGTTCATGAGGCCATTAGTGAGTGGAAGATTATGGCTCTGTTCTATGAGATACATTTGGAGGTGCATGACAGAGAGGGGAATACATTAATTTCTAATATAGATGTTACCTCTACTCTACTAGATCGAGTGAAAATAAGGCAGCTATTAGATTCTGAAGGCCTATTCCCATGGGAGATTGTGTCATGAGAAGACCCTACTTTTGTTTGAACCATAGTAGATGATGAGATCTTTCATTTCCATAGACATGTATGGGTGTCAGTAGACATACATGAGGAGTTGGTGCGATATTTTCATTCCTCAGTTTGGGAAGTTCATCCTGGTGTCACCAAGATGTATCATGATCTACACCGTCAGAATTACTGGCCAAGTATGAAGAGGAATGTAGTTGGTTTGTTATGAGATGTTTCATCTTTCATCTAGTGAAGGTTGAGCATCAATGACTGGTAAGACTTTAACAGTAGTTACCCATTCTTGAGTGGAAGAGGAATGATTTCACGATGGATTTTGTGATGGGTTTACTAAGGTCTCCTCGAGGAAATGATGAGGTGTGAGTTGATCTTGACAGACTCACAAAGGTTTCACTTTTATTTCCAATTAAGGAAACCTTCAGTTTTGACGATCTTAGAAGCTTGTATATTTGGGAGATTGCATGTTTCAATGGGGTTCTTCACTCTATTGTTTTAGATAGGGACACCTGTTATACTTCTCATGTCTGGAAGGGACTATAGAGGGATTTGGGTACATAGGTACTTCTGAGTAAAACTTACCATCCCCAGATAGATGGCCAGTCCGAGTGCACGATTTAGGTGTTGGAGGAAATTTTTGAGCATGTTCCCTAGATTTTGAGGGTTCATGTGAGAAACATATACCCCTAATAGATTTTTTCTACTCTAATTGTTTTCAATAGATGATTCAGATGGCACCTTATGAGGCTTTGTATGGTAGGTCATGTCGATCACCCCGATGTTGGATGGAGGTAGGAGAGGCATCTATGATGGGACCTCGACTTTTCCAGGAGACCATTGAGAAGGTGGAGTTCATTCGGAAGAAGATGTCTACTGCACAATCTCGTGAGAAATCTTATGATGATCGACGGAGATGATCTCTAGAGTTTGAGGTCGGAGATCAGGTTTTCTTACATGTCACACTGAGGTTGGGACACAGGATGATTAGGAGACAAGAGAAGCTTTCACCAAGATACGTTGGGCCGTTTGAGGTTTTGTAGAGAGTCATTCTAGTTACCTATCGGTTTCGGTTACCTTAGAGGTATTGAGCTATGCACGATGTCTTTCATTTTTCACAGCTATGGAATTACTTTTCATATCTGTATCATGTTTTTCAACCTGATGAGGTTGAGTTGGAGGTGGATGCATCCTCCAAGAAGCACCCTATTCAGATTTTGGATCACAACATGAAGGTTATATGTGGATGGTTTGTTCCTCTAGTATGGGTGTTATGGCAGTATGGGTGAGTACAAGATGAGACTTGGGAGAGGGAGTCTGACGTACAAACATAGTGGCTAGAGTTATTTGAAGTTTCTTCTTTGCCACCCTTGGAAGGGAAATTCAGTGATGAAATTCTTTAAGGGGGGAAGTTTATTGGAACCCAGATCTTCATTTTAGGTATGGATCATTATTTCGGGTTGTTTTTTAGGAAAACAGAATAAATAAGAAATTTTCTAAGTACACACCATGTAATTTTGAGTATAAGTCATGTACTCGGTTGTCGTGTGTAGCCGTGTACTGGCTGTGTAATGGCCGAGTACATGGCCATGTAGCTAACCTAGAAGACTTCCTTAAGCAGGGGTCGGTTGAGGCAATTACATAGCATGTACATTTAATGAACACTCCATGTACTTTTCTTTTTAATTTATTAATTGGAGTAAGGTCCCGTCTCATCTCCAGAAATACTTTCTTCTTCCCCTGGTTCATACAGGAGAGTGAAGAACATCCAAGAAACTTCTATCTCCTCCCATTACTCCCTCCTAGCTCTAATTGAGACACCGTCCAGTGTGTTGGATTCCCACCAGTGAGTTCTCTCTTCCCCTAGAGCCTTTATTTCTGATTTCTCCTCTCTCATGAGTTATTGAGGGTTGATCATTTTTATCCATTTTGTATATCTATGTCATTCTAGTCTGATTTATGGGCCAATGTTCAAGAGTGTTCATCGTACAACATCAAGGTAGGTGGTTTGTGAATTTATTTGATTGTATTTGGATTATATATGCTAAAAGTGTTGAATACCCATGTTTAGGGTATTGCGTGTTTTGGAATTTAACCATGTTTAAGACCTGTTATGGTGTGTTTGATTGAGAAAGGTTTATTTTTTATGCATAAGGTTTTATACCTTGATTATGGGTGTGTTTCTGATGTTTAATTGATTATGGCTGTTTGGTCTAGAATTCATGTTAGGATTTCTTTTTTTCATGAATTGTGTTGTTAATATGGAGATACTATTTATTTGAGATGCATGTGATTCGCATCGTGAAAGAATGACCAAGGGGAATTAACTATGAGAGCTTCTTGAGGTTGGTTCATTTATGTATGAATTGTTATTATGTTGACTTAGAGGTATTGATTGTGAGATTTTTCAGGTGGTCATTGAAAAGAGGTGTTAGACCATGAGAGCTACCCAGATGGTCGTTATTAAATGAATGTTGGACCCTAGGGAATTGACTATGAGAGATTCTAGGGGTCATTATATTTTATTTTTGCTATGCAGACCAAGGGGGTATTGACCATGAGAGCTACTGATATGATCGTTTGTAAATGATTAGTGTCGTGTAGGGCCAAAGGGGTTAGACTATGTGATATTTCCCAAAGGGTCATTATTTACTGAATTCATGATAGGTTAAACTATAGGGGTTAGTTTGTGAGAACTTTCCCAAAGGGTTTCTTGTGAATAAATGAATAATTTTGATGATTCTATTAATCCAAAGCACTTCCTTGGACTCAGTCTTACTTGGTTGTTTAGATGGTCTTCTGAGACGTCTATTGCTACCATTATATGAAGGGATACATATCTTATTCTAGATCCTAAGGTTACATTATTCAATGGTTTGAAAAATATATAAATGAAAATGAATGTAATTGAGAACTTTAGGATTGTTTACTTTTGAGTACTTCCTAGTTTACTACTTCATTTTTCATATTTTCCTATAATATATATTCACTGATAGTTAGGCATAGATATTTTGGTGGTTTCCTACTGGGATTTGTCACATACCCTATTTGGGTCATTCTTTTGGACCCAAATATATTATATGGTTATAGGTATAGATAAGGTCAAGCACCCTTCTTCATCATGTACTTGAATGATGTTGGAGCTGGAGAGCAAGAGACCAATCTGAGGCTTGCAATGCTATTGGAGTTTACTATTTTCTGTACTTTGGTTTCAGTGTTGTATTTCCAGCATTTTGGCTTGTTTGTATGACTTCCTAGATACTTGTGACATTAATCATTTATATATGCTCCAATTGTTATATTACTATTAGTCTTCTCCTATTTACTTTTGTTATATGGTATTACTGCTTCTGCTATTGTTTACTATTTTCTTTCTGATGTGTATACACTGCCAATGAGAGCATAGTTTCCCCATTATTAGACCTTGACCCTCCCTTCGAGTCGGCAGCCTGTAGCATTTGGGGAAATCCGCTTGAGTTCATGTGACCAACCGAGTACGGGGCACCTTTGAGAGGCACCTGGAATTGGGATGTTACAAAGTATATATATGGTGGGTTATTATTATGAATATAAGGGAAAATGATGAAGTTAATAGTATAAAATAGGTGTTGTTTAAGGAAATATTATTCCCCAAATATTTTCCCTAAACTACTCACAACAAAATAGAGAGAGATTTTTTTTTTAAAAAAAAGTAGTTTGAATCAATTGGTACCTAGAAATGAAACCTTATGAGACTCGCAAGGTACACCTAGAGTTTTTTATTAACAATAAAATCAATATCGATCATTTCGTCAATAGACTAAAATTGAATAATTTTATACTTTTATAATTTCATAAATTTTACATTTATATATTATCATTTTATACTTTTTAAAAAAAAATTAAAATACATACCTCTATAAATTATGTATACTTTTATAACATAAATGTACTTTTATATAGTTTTATAAATTTATATACATTTATAAATTATGTATATTTATTTAAAATATATATTCTTTTATAAATTACATATTATATTATACTTCTATATACATCTATAATTTTATATACTAATATAAATATAAATATATTTTTAATTTATAAATTTATAGCTATAAACTTTTGTCAATTCATCAATAGTTTAGTACTTTTATATATTCATAAATTCAATGTTAGTGTTGAAAATATTTTTAAAAACATAGTAATTGAATTTTTTTGTGAAACCGTTATTATATTCAATAACTGTATTATTTATTATGAAAAGGTTTTTCAAATAATATAGATTTTTTTCCAATATTACATTTAATGGAAAGATTTCATTGGTTTTTTATAATGTAAATGTGATTTTATACATCATTTATACTAATAAAAATGGGTTTCATCATTAAAAATATGATGTGAAAAATAGTTTTCAAAAGTGAAATCTTCACAATTATATTTATAAATTTCCTTCAATAAGTTTTTGTTTTTTATCATGTGGGATGATAAACCATTTTTCAATATTACCATTTATTTCAAGAAATTCAGGAGATCCATCTTCAATTGAACATCTTTTGGGTATTTATTTTGTTAAATATTAATATTAACAAATCAAATAGGAGGATATGAATAGAGAATGGATGGATTACAATCTAATGACTAAATAGTATCAATATTTTGTGAAAGATTTCATCAAGTTTTCAAAATATCATGTATATGACTGTTATCAATTATTTTTTCCATGTTTACATTGTTTTTATTTAAGACTAATTATTCTAGAGGAGTTGTAATAACACTTGATCTGATACTAAATTGATCAAAGTTATAAATTTTGGAATAGACATAGGGAAAAAGTGAATGTAATTAGTGACTGGGATAATACTACATTTTATGAATCATCTAATATGGTTACAAGTGTGGAAAATAAATAATACAGTATCGAGGATATGATTACAAGTATGAATGATAATGATGATTTTATTGATTAAATGCCAATGATAGTTGAATATGAACTTTTTCATTGTCCAAAATTGTTTGAGAAGTTAAAGAGTTGTGTAATGATGGTATTGTATGCTGGTTGCACTAAATATATAGAATTTGTGGCCTTACTAAAGATGTATGATTTGAATGAAGTAAATGGATGGAGTGATGCCAATTTTACTAGGCTACTTTCTCTCTTGAATGATATGCTCTTAGAAGATAGTGAGATCCCTATCCAAACGTACAATGCTAAATGAATGATACATTCATTGGGTATGATATCTGAAAGAATACATGCTTATCCAAATGATTGTATACTATTTCACAAGGACCAAAAATTACTTAAAGAATGCCTAATGTGTGGATCTTCTTGATAAAATAAAGATAAATCGGGGCCTATGAACATTGTATGGTACTTCCCAATCATTATAAGGTTTAAGTGCCTATGTGGAAGTGAGGAGACTATAAGTAAATTAATGTGGCACATAGATACAAGAAACAAAGATGGGAAACTTTGTCAGTTGGCAGGCTCTTTTTAGTGGAAGATAATTGATCATGAGTATCCTGAATTTGAAAATGAGCCAAGAAACCTTCGTCTTACATTATCTACAGATAGAGTGAATCCTTTTTGTTTTCAAATAATCACTCACAGTACATGGATGGTTATGTTGGTATGTTATAACTTTCCACTATGGTTATACACAAAACAAATATTAATTATATTATCTATGATTATATCATGACTAAAACAACTGGGTAATGATATTGATGTTTATTTTGCACCATTGATCAAGGATTTGAAATTATTGTGGGATTCAAGTGTTATGTTGTATAATGATTATATAAATGAAGATTTCACATTGATATCGATGTTGTATGGGACAATAAATGACTTTCCTACTTATGGAAAAATTTTAGGATATATCATTAAAGGAACTCAAGGGTATCCCATTTGCAAAAAAGGTACACATACAATTAGGTTGAAACATTCATCGAAGACTGTGCTTCAAGGATATCATAGATTTCTACCCTAAAGACATAAGTACCGATCATGGATGATATCATTCTATGGATGTTCATAAGAATGTACCACACCATCTCCACTAACAAGTGATCAATTGTTTGAGAAATTAAAATATGTAGACACTACTTTTAATAAACCATTTTTGAAAAAAATAATGAAAACTGGTTGGAAAAAGATATCATTTTTTTGAATTACCATACTAGAATTGTTTTTATGTCATAAATTTTCATGATATTATTCATGTTGAAAAAAATTTATGTGGTAGTGTAATTTGAACATTAATAAATAAAACATAAAAAACAAAGTATTGAATTGAGTCTAGGTTGGACATGGTTGTCATGGGGATACGGGAAGATTTAGGACCAATGAAGGGTGAGAAACAATATTTTATTCCTCCAACTTCTTACACTCTTTCCATGTAGGATAGATATAAGTTTTTCAACTTCTTTAATAATGTGAAGGTTATAGAGGGGTATTCATCAAATATCAATAATACTGTTTCAATGACTAATTTAAAGTTAAAGGGTCTAAAATCACATGACTATAATGTTTTGATGCAAGATATAATTCCTATAGATTTAAGTTTAATTTTTCCCAATAATTAACATCATAAAATAAACAAGAACTATTTATTTTTAAAAGATATATGTAGAAAATTTATAGACTCGGTGAAATCTTTAATTATGGAAAAGTAAATTTTTTTCATATTATGTGAATTTGAAACGTTATTCCTACCATAATTCTATGATATGATGGTTCACTTAATGGTTCACTTGGAGATAGAGATTCTACTATGTGTTCTTATACAATATAGATAGATTTACCCCCATTAAATATTATATGAAGATTTTGAAAGGGTGTGCCAAAAGTTAAAGTCATCTAGAGGGTTGTATTATAGAGAAATATATTGTTGAGGAATCCCTTGAATTATGTACCCACTACCTATCCGGTGTGGAAAGAATTGTTCTAATAAAATCATTTATCATTTAGTAGATTGTGGTTAAATTATTTTATGGAATAGATGTCTTCACAATCAAAATTACAGATTAAGAGCATGCCCACCTTTATGTATTTCATAATAGTTTGGAGGTTTCCCCATATGTTGAAACCCAAAAATAAATTCATACGAATTTGAATCCATCAAGGGATTAAATATGGATATCAAATACACATAACAAATAGTTTATAATATGTTTTTGAGACCATATTATTAAGAAGTGAGAGTAAAATTTGGATTCAATTTTAGAATGAATTTTCTGGATAGCCAAAGGGCCAAGTGCCTATGTATTATCTTACAATGTTTATTTAGTTAATGATTATATGTTCTATAAAAATTAACATGATAAAAGAAATAAATAGTTTAGTTAAAATTTTGGGCGGATCATTCCAAGTTTCTGGTACTAAGGAAATAAATCCAATTTGAGCAAATATGTCATACTTTGGAATCATCAAACAAATATGAGAGTTGGATTATACAACATTCCAATTGATGATTTTCCAATGAAAATGGGTTTATAGTAGGATTTATATTAAAATATATGAATTTAGATTCATGAAAGTGGATTTCAATAAGGAAGGGTATAAAGAAGAACTATTTATAATGGTATCATATGCAGTAAAAGTATTTTATGTTTCAGATACTGCAAACTGAAAGTGGTAAATTGTTCTATTATCTATCAAAACCACTAAGGTTTAGATGAAAATACAATTTAATATGATCCTTTAATTGAGAAATAATAGACATTTCTTAGAAGTCCCAATGTAGATGAGGTTTTTTATGTCATAGGAGACCACAATGAAGGGATTTGGATACTCAGTAGAGGGTTCAAATTTATTCTACCTTTAGAAACTTATATTTCAATAATCATGTTATATTTTTTGTAATATAGATTGTGTTACCTCATGTTATTATATGTTAAATACTATATTTATGTAATATAAATTAAATTTTAAACCACTTATAAAGAAAATGAATTCTATATGTGTTGGTGCTCCCAATCCTGAGGAACAACAAATTTATTAACCTACTGTTGCTCTCAATGTAGAGGAACAATAACCTTATACACATTCTAGTGCTCCTAATCCCAAGGAACAATAGATTTATTGACCTTATTATACTTATAGTTTAGAGTTACAATGACCTTTTTCACATACTAGTTCTCCCAATTCTAAGGAACAATAGGTTTCTCGACCTGCTGCTACTCCCAGTGTTGGGGTACAACGACCTTCTGCACATGACAATTATACCAATTAAGAAGAAAAACATATTGATGATATTGAATCCAATGAAATGGTAAGTGGTGAAAAATTTATGATGCGGATAAAATAAGATCACCTTAGTGTGACTGTGTTAGAAAAAATTATTAAGTCTAAATGATAAGGCATCAAATTCTAGGTCATATAGAATGCATAGGGCCACAATGTTAACCCCCAAAAGGACATGTTTAGTAGTTACATTAGGATCATCACTCGATAGAAAATGTAGACTAATGTATATTTGTGTCACCATGTTGTGACCATTCTTAAGACACTCATTTTGGAAGAGATTATGGTAACATTATGATATCCTTTCTTATTTTAATAAAAAATAAAATAATAAAACATTTACTAACTCTTAATCATCCCTTATTGAGTGGTTTTATAAGAGATGACTCTCATAATAAATTTTTAGTAATTCTTGTAGTAATTATTCATATAGTCTTTCACAAAATTCTAACAAGATACCATCTTAAAGATGCTGAAGTGAAAATAAACGCACACCCACCACTTATGTATGCACACATGATAACCCAAGAAGAATGGGATATGTTTACTGGAGGTTATGAGGAGACTTTTTTCAGGTACATTATGGTTGGTAATAAATTGTATTAAAATACATGTATTGATCACTTTTATTGAAATTTTTTATTTATGAAACAACAACTAAGTGCTTAAAATAAGGAACAGGCAACAAAACTGATGTACCCCTACCGTAAAGCAATGATGGGGTATGCTTCACTTGAAATAAAAATTATGTATTTTAAATATACCATAATACTTTTATGTGAAATGAAACAATAGTATAATTATGTTCTTCTATTTATATGTATATTTATGAATACAAATCTAAATCCACTTACATCCCACATTATGTGCTATGGAAGGGTACATATAAATAAATATGGTATAATAATAGATGAAACACACAAAAAGTGTGGGAAACATGTGTAAGTGTCATGACCCGACCATATCAGGGCCCAAGCCACAACTACCCCAAGCCCACCTCCATAGTCTAGGGGTGGTGACTAGAGACAAAGGAAAAAAACATGGAGAGGCCTTTTCCTGAGTACATGTACACAGACACACACAACTAACTCTATTCAATGTGTAGAGGGAGGAAAGTAAAAGATGCAACATGTTGTAAAAGTAAACCCAAGAATGCATGGATCACTAAAACAATATGTGTCTAGTAATGTAAACATAAATAAAAAGGGTAAAAATACACACCCAACCAGTATAGTGTCCCAACCTGATAGAAAACTAAAATTATATCTATTGAGGAATCCCAGCTCTGGGAATCCAAACTGTGACCACCACACAATGTCCAAACTCCTACGATCCTGAGCCCCCTGATGTTCTAATCAAACCTGTTTTTCTTATATAAAAATCACAGTATGTCAATGTAAATCCCATTCAAGGGTGTGTGTAAACATACTCAGTAGGATTCCCAAAAAACTAGGGGGAATCAATAAGAGATACAAAAAGGAAAATAAGTACATTAAATGGAACAAAGTACGGTAAACGAGTGTTTCTCAACCCAAAAATAGAGTGAAGTAAACTTCTCCAAACAAAAGGAGATAGAAATGGTGAGAATATGAACTTCTATTTGAATCTTCACTACCTATAGTAGGAGAGTAATCTCATCCAACCACGATAAGTTAGACAAGAAAATCATGGGAATACCCCACACGTCTTCATCTCTCCTTGATGGAGAGTAACCAGAACCCAAGGAGTGGGTACTGAAATAGGGTGTGAATATATATATATATATATATATTCTCAATCAAATAAACCCAAATGAGAGAGTAAGGAGATCTCCATATCAAATCTCATCCCAGGTAAAGAGTCACCAAAAGTCCCAGAAGTAGCCACCATCGATAACCTGTATCCTCATTTCTGCCCTAAACTGAATGTCAAAGGGGATCAAACACCACACCTTGATACTATGCACATTGGGGGGTCTGTCTCACCCGCACGGTTTTATGTCACGTCACTAGAACACATCTTGGTGGGGTATATGCCCTCCTACTCGTGAGTCCAAGGTAGCATCAAAGTGTGTGTCACCACTGATCCTAAAACCAGGGTGTAAACCAAAAGTAGAGGATACCCACACCCAGATGTGTCAGGGGGATTCCACTATGAAAGAAGTCATAGAGGCTACCCACGCCCTGATGTGTTAGAGGGGTTACACTCTAGTAGGAGTAATAGAGGCTACCCACGCCCTGATGCATCAGGGGTATTCCACTCTATTAGGAGTCTTAGAGGCTACCCACAACCTAATACATCAGGAGGATTCCAATCAAGTAGGAATTGTAGAGGCTACCCATTCCTAGATGCGTCAGGGGAATTCCACTCAAGTAGGAGTCATAGAGGATACCCACGCCCCGATGTGTTAGAGGGATTCCACTCTAGTACATGTCAAAAGGATCTTCCACCAATATTCCCTTCACACTTCAACATTTAATGAGATCATGAATAAGGCCCTGCACATCCAAAATGATCACACCATTTTTATCCTTGTAGAAAAACACACGAGGTAGACTATTCATTCATCCTAATTGGATATCCGATGGAAATGTTGTGTAATGCCACACTATGCTCGAAATGAATCTCGTAGGGACCATTATATCGGTCCAAAAATAATTATATGGATTTCAACATTTTGGAACTCTTGAAAAAACACATGTGATTGACTACTTGATCATCCAAAATAGATAACTAGTGAAAAAAGTTGTGTTTCACCCCATAACATGCGAACTAGACTCTGTGGGGTCCACACATCGACTTTAAGTTTAAACACCCAAAAGTAGTCGTAAAAATTCTGCCTAAAATTTAGGGTCACAATACCTCTAATGGTGCATGAATCGCACTACGAATGTAGGAGCTACGTCTGAAAGAAGGAACTGCAAAAAATAATAATAAAATTATTATTGACAAAGTGAGCATTTCGTGCCACACGCCTTCGAGCTTGAAATTTAAAATTCCCAAAACCACCTCAAATTGTCCGGATCAACTTAAGGGACATGTTTCTTCAAATGGTGTGTCAATTGGACTCTCCATTTAGGAGATACATATTTTTAAATCCTTATGGCCCGAAAAGAACCGGCCCAACCCAATCTAGCAGGAACACTCCACATGGGTCGGCCCGTCTCGGCTGGCCGGCTTGGTTTTCTGAGGTCCACCTACCAAATATGGCTGGACGAGTGGCTGTTCTACCTCCTTAACACCAATTCATGTGGGTCTCTGCCCCCTCGGTCGCCACCTCATAGTGCCCACCTGACACCGCTCTACCGGTGCCCTCCAATGTTGGCCCACTATCTCCTTCCTGAGACCATCACCTGCAGCTCCATCGTCTAGCCCTCAGTCATGCCCCACACTCTTCCTATCACTCCTAGCCTCCTTCCACTATCCTGGTTACCACTGCATCGCTCGCCCGACCGGCCGACAGCCACGGCCTCTGCCTTATCAATGCGGCCCACTGCCTCTGGCCACCATCACCGACGGATCTTCCGCACACCAACAAGACTGCTCGGGTGGTCGTAAAATTGAAATGAGATCTATTTCTAGATCCTCAAGTCAAGGGATCCATAGTCTCATCCTCCTCTCGCTGATTTAATGAGGTTTCTATGTAACGATAAATTTAGGTGAAGAACAGCGAAGAATGAAATAAAACCAGGGATTCAAAATAGGGATCGGGCGATGGCCATATTTATTTGGGCATCGACTCATTGTTCAAAACAATGGATTTTATGAAAAGTTTAAGAATCAAGAAAGAATTGAATATTTGGGGTGAGAAAATTTATAAGAATTCTACCTCAATAAGATATCAATTTGGTGTTGACGATCATCCTTGGATTGATCTCACTGAGGTCTTTCGAGGATTCTTTAAAAAACTCTATGGGAGGGAGATTATATTCTTCTTCATTAGAGAAGAAATTATGTGTTAACCCTAATTGAATTACTTTAACCCTATATTTGTACAAAAATATCAGGTTTTAGGGTTTCTTTTAAAACCATCCTGCCAATGGATTCGGAAATTCAAATTTCTCACGCCCCCTTATTTTATGTCCCACTTGGGCAAAACACCCCATTCTAAACTCAAAGGCAGTCTCAGATTTCAGATCCAAGTCCTCATTGAAAATTTATTTTCTTTAGTGTTAGGGGTAAAATTATTAAGTTTAATTATTTTAATGAAGATTTTACCCCTGGGTGGATTTTTCCACAGAAGACCTGTGCCGACAAATTTATGCCCTACCTAGGGTAAATGTCACATTACAGGCTCAATTTTGGACTCATATTTCTGATCTAAGTTATTTTTTAAGAGTTATCTCATCTCCTTTTCATACATTGTATAAAATATACTTAATATATTTTTTATAAAACTAATTTTGGGTACAACGGGCCTCAGAAATGAACACTACCTCAATGACCAACTCTGGAATCACATGACTAAATATTTCAAAGTATTACAAGGTGAATACCTGGTTTCTACATCATTCCCTCCTTCAAACTTTTCTTCCCCCCAAAAAAAACTAGGAAAACAACTTGGGATACTGAGCCCACATTTGGATCTCCCATTCCCAATAACTCTTCAACATGTTTTTGTGCTGCCACAGTATACTAACCAAGGGGATGACCCATCCCCGTAAGGTTCACTCCTGACAATCCTTGATTTCCACTGAGTGCTCTTTAAAGGTGGCTCCATCTTCAATATTTAGCTCACCCAAGTCAATTATTTGTATAGGATCATGCATGTATCACCTCATCTGTGACACTTGGAAGACGTTGTGAACCCTCTCTAGCTGTGGGGGTAGGGAAAGGCAGTAGTAAACCTCAAAAACCCTTCACACGATCTCAAATGGACTAATGAACCTCTGGGATAGCTTGCCTCCCAAGTCGAACCTTTGTATCCTTTGTCGTGGGGAGACTCTCAAGAAGACGTAGTCTTCCTACTCAAACTCCAAGGACCTACGATGGCAGTCTTCTTATGATTGTTTTATTCTCTTGGTCGTCTTTACCAGCTCACAGATGACCTACACCTTCCCTCTTCGCGACCTACACCAACTCTGGGCCCACAAGGGATGACTCCCCAATATCTATCCAACACAAAGGTGACTTTTAAGGTCTCTTATAGAGATTCTCAATAGGTTCCATACTGACGGAAGAGTGGTAGTTATTGTTGTATGAAAACACTACCAAAGTTAGGTGATCCTCCTAGCATCGGCCTAAATCTAGCATTAATTCCCTCAGTATATCCTCCAGCACTTGGATATTATGCTCTTTCTTCCCCTCGTTTTGGGGGTGAAAGGATATAGTCATCCGCAACTGGATCTTGAATAACTCTTGCAGGCCTCTCCACAACCGTGACGTAAATTGTGCATCATGGTCAGAGACAATTGTTGAGGGTACCTCATAGAGAGGGATGATCTCTCTTAAGTACAACTATCCTAGACCCTCTAATAAACTTTTCTCATTAATAGCAAGGAAGTGTTATGACTTGGTAAGTTGTTCCACTATCACCCATATATGGGTGTGACCCTTCATTGTGTGTGGAAGCCCTGTGATGAAGTCCATGGATATTACATCCCATTTCCACTCTGGGACATTGAGAGGTTGAAATAAACCTATTAGAACTTTATGCTCAGCCTTAACATACTGATAGGTAAGGAATTGAGAGATGAAATGAGTAATTCTTTACCACATGACAGACCACCAAAACTACCATTGAATATCTTTGTACATCTTCCCCACACCGGGATGTAAAACTAAGGGTGAAGTGTGGAAATCCCACATCAATTCCTCTCTCATCACAACTGGAATCACTATTCTCCCCTGGAATAAGATCTCATGATTCCCTCCTTCAAAATACTCATCGGGTGCATCACCTGTGGATATCTTGTCACATAGAACTTCACTGTTGATGTCTCCTAGCTAGGACACTCTCACACGCTCAAGGAACAAAGGAATCTACACTATCAACTACATAAAATGTGTACCCTCCTGCTCCACCTGGTATAGTTACCGGGAAGCCAACTACTATGAAGCGTCCCACACTAGGCGAGCCTAGGAATTCCTGCTAAGGGAATCTGCTACAACATTTCCCTTACCTCAAGTATAGAGGATCTCAAAATCATAGTCCTACAGAAACTCCAACCATCGTCACTGTCACATATTTAGATCTCTCTGGGTAAATACATACTTGAGTCTCTGGGGGTCTAAGTAAACAAAAAATCACTCTCCTAGGATCTAGTGTCTCTATATCCTCAGGGTGAAAACTACCACCTCGAGATCCAAGTCATGAGTTGCATAATTCTTCTCATGGGGTCTCAACTGCCTCAACTCATAAATGATAATTTCCCATTGTTGCATCAAGACACAACCAAGCCCAGCTCCTGAGACATCCTAGTACACTACGAACTCAACACCCTCCTTTGGTAGTCTCAGAAATGGAGCGCTCTTTAGCCTCTACCTCAACTTTTCAAAGGCTCTATGGAACTAATCGTACCAAGTCAATAGTTATCCCTTCCACATCAGAGTGGTGAAAAGGGATAAAATCCTGGAGAAGTCTTCTATAAATCTCTGGTAACACCTAGCCAAACCAAGGAATCTTCAAACCTTTGATGCATTCTTTGGTGGCTCCCAAGAAAGAACTTCCTCAATCTTTATGGGATCAATGACTAATCCCTCTCCAGAAATAACATACCTAGAAATTAAACTTTGTGTATCCAGAACTGACACTTTGAGGGATTTACATAAAGATGGTGCACTCAAAGCAAATCCAGTACCATCCTTAGATGCTCTGTGTGCTCCTCCTCTAAAGCTGAGTAAATGAGTTTGTCGTCTATGAAGACAAACAACAAACCATTCCAAGTATGGCTGGAAGGCTTGGTTCGTCGTGGCCATGAAAATGGTGGAGGAATTTGTCACACTTAAGGGAATCACTAGGAACCTATAATACCCATAGTGAAAATGAAAGGTCATATGTAGAATAGTAGTCTCACAAACCCATAGATGGTGGTAACCGGATCCTAGATCGATCTTGTAGAACCACCTCACACCTAAAAAATGGTTGAATAGGCCATCAATCCTCAGTAAGGGGTACTTGTTCTTTATCTTGGCCTGATTCAGGCAAAGATAATCCAAAAAAAGATACAAAATCCCTTCTTCCTTCTTCACAAATAGAACCGGAGCTACCCAGGGAGGCACACAAAGTCTGATAAAACCCTTCTTGTAAAGTTCCTCCAACTACAATTGTAGCTCCAAAATCTCAGTGGGTGTCATCCAATATGTTGTAGAAGATATCAGGGTAGTCCCCATTTTTGAATCAATGTGGAACTCCAATTTTTTCCTCGTAGGTAGTCTTGAGACATCTTTGGGGAAGACATCTATGTAATCCTCCTCAACTGAAGGAACCCAAGTTCCTAAAGAGTCCTCTACACCAAGGTTCACGCTCACCAACTGATGGTTAAAAGTCTTTAGTCTCTTACTCATAGCACTCACTTGCCCTACTATGAGGCCTCACTCACCAAGAACGGCGAACCCCATCCCATTAGTGTAAATGCATCTGGCTAGCCTGTGATGATAGTCAATCTGGTCTTGAACCATGGAAATCCAATTCATTCTCAATATGACTTCATAAGGTTCCATCGTGATGACCAGTAGGTCCCACATGAAAATTTATACTCCAAAAAAAAGCTCACACTACTGTTTGATAAAAGAAACAGAAGAGGCACTTCATATGGGAACCTCAAGACAAAGCTGCTTTGATAGTGCCTATATTGGGAGATCTAACTCCCATAACATAAGTAACAAGATAAAGAGTGACTAGATCATGTGTCTACAAATACTAAAGCAAGAGTAGAATAAACACAGATCATACCTCAGATCATCTCGTGTGGTGGAGGATCGTAGATATTCATCGCCTGATGTTGCCCACAGCCCCGGTTGACATATCCCTGATCCTGACGTGGGTTGTCTGATGGTGGTGGAGAGAAAAACTCATAACATTTTTCACCACATAACACTCCTCCTACTCATGTACTAGAACTGCCTCCTTTGGAACCACCTTGATCGTGGTGTTGCCTCTGTCGTGCTAGTCCACCTACTGACTGCCTGGGATGCTAAACTTTTTGAGTCAGGAAGTCCCTAGACATGTGACCTCAGCTATCACATTTAAAACATTTCCTCCCCCAGGATGACTCTATGCTCTGCATAGCCCAAGTGCCACATAATAATGTGGTCATGTCTGATCATGGGGAAACCTCCTATGTCATGGCCCTGCTACTTGTTGTCTGTCAGCTGTCGCAGACGTCTTCACTCTGAATTGACTACTACTAATTCCACATAACAGGTGCCCCTCTTATAAAAAACTCTTCATCACAAGCGCTCACTCTAGCACCCCAGCATAGGTGGGGATACACAGGGGCACCACACTTCCATGGATCTCCTAGATAAGACCCTTCTCAAACTTTTTTACTTGGAAGTAACTGTCTCGGGTCAAATCCAGGGACTAGTGTGTAAGGTTAGAAAACATATCTGTTTACACAACCACTATCATGGATCACTTCTTCCACTACAGAAGCTTATGAATATTGATAGAGTGAAAACACGGTGGAAATTACTCCTCATGAAATAGCTGCTAAAACGTGCCCCATGAAAGAGTCATCTCATTGTGCATCTGGGTAACTAAACACCACCAGCACCCAAATGACCCGATAAAAAGGATAGCTTCTAAAGACACCATCTGGTATGATAGTGTCTACACCATCCTAAAAATTTATACCACTAACTCCAACCAGTCCTATGCTGCCTGAGGGTCTGTCTCACCACAAAACCTCAATGGCCACTAGTGCTGAAACTCATGAAGCATGCTCATCCTATGCTCTTCCTCAACCTATGATGATAGTACTAACTGATGCTCCACATGTGGAGGTACTGCCACTAGCCTAGCTAGAGGAATGGGATCGTGTGATGGAACATGTACTAAGGCCTCATCACTTGCAATATCGTCATCACGAAATACAGTGGGTATCCTGGCTGGCTTCCATCGTAGAGGCATCTTGAAAGTTATAAAGGAGTACTATAGTAAAATGAGCATATATATATAACAAGAACAATAGAAAGGGAGAGATTACTCAAAAATGACAGTCAAAGACTCAATCCTATATGATTCATGTATCATTGATACCTACAAAAAATGTATCATCATATTGAGTTGACAAACGGGTAATCAGGGTCCTAGTAAATGGCTATGTCGGTCGACTCACCATCATTGGACTCCCTGGCATGAGATCCTCTCTCGAGACACATTGACACTATTTCCCTAAACTCAACCAAGACCTTTTTTGGGAAAACATATGAACACTGTACCAAGGGTTGGACCAGCTCTAATACTACCTTTTCATGACCCAACCATATTGGGGCCTGAGCCGCAATTACCCCAAGCCTACCTCCATATGCCTGGGGGTGGAGACTAGCACCGAAGATAGAACAAACATGTGGAGGCATTTTCCTAAGTATGTGTACACACACACACACACAAATAACTTGATGCAAAGTGCATAAGGGGGAATTAAAAGATGAAATCTGTGGTAAAAGTAAGCCCAAGCATGAATAGACCACTAAAATGGTACGAGTAAAATAATGTAAACATAAAGCAAATGGAGGGAAAAATACACGCCCAACTAGTACATTAATCTAACCTAATAGAAAAATTAAAGTAAACCTACTGAGGAATCCCTTATATGGGAATCGAAATTGTGATCACCACACACTATCCAAACACCTATGATCCTAATCCCCTTGATGTCCTAATCAAACATGTCCATCATCTACATAAAGCGCGATATGTACGGGAAAATCCCATGTAGGTGTGAGTATAATCATAATCAGTAGGATGCCCAAAAAAGATGGGGGAAGTAGTAAGAGATACAAAAAGAAAAATAAGTACATTAAATGGAATAAAAGATAGTAAATGAGTGCAGATCAAACCAACAAGAGAGTGAAGTAAACTCCTCTGAACATGAGGAGATAGAAATTGTGAGAAGATGTAATTCTTGTCGATTATTTTCTACCAATAGAAGGAGAGTAGACTCATCTAACCATGAGAATATAGACATAGAAAGAACGTGTCATACCATGCACATCACCACCTCTCTAGGATGGAGAGTAACTAGAACCCAAGGAGTGGGTACTGCAATAGTGTGTGAATATAAATATATGCTCAGTCAATGAAACCCAAAAGAGAGAGTAAGGGGATCTCCATATAAAATATCATACTAGGTAAAGAGTCATCAATAGTACTAGTATTAGCCATCATCGGTACTTAATATCCTCACATATTCCCTAAACTACAAGTCAAAGGGGATCAAACACCACACCTTGATATTATCCGTTTTCGGGGGGTCCTTCTCTCTCGCATAGTTTTAGGTTTTCATCACCAGAAAACATATTGGTAGGGTAAGCTCTCCTCTTACTCATGAGTCCAAGGTTGAATAAAAGTGAATCTTTACAACGATATGAAAAGATGGGGTGTAACCCCAAATTAAAGGATACCCACACCATAATGTGTTAAAGGGATTCCACTCTAGTAGAATTTTTAGATGCGCCCCACACCCTAATGCATTAGGGGGATTCCACTCTATTAAGAGTCATAGAGTATACCCACACCCTGATGCATTAGGGGGATTCCACTCTAGTAGGATTTGTAGAGGTTACCCATGCCTTGATGCATCATGGAGATTCCACTCTAGTAGGGGTCGTAGGGGATACCCACTCCCTAATGCGTTAGGGGGATTCCACTCTAGTACATGTTAAAAGGATTATCCACTAATATTCATTTCAACCTTCCATATTTAATGAGATCATGAATAAGGCTCCTCACATCCAAACAGATCACACTATTGTGATACTTATAGAAAAACACACGATGTTGACTATTCATTCACCCTAATCGTACATCCGATGGAAAAATTTTGTAACGTCGCACTATGCTTGAAATGTGTCTCATTGGGACCATTCCTCAGGTTTGAAAATAATTATATGGATTGAACCATTGTTATCCTCTTGAAAAAATACACAGGGTCGACTACTTGATCATCCAAAATGGATAACTGGTGAAAAAGTTGTGTTTCACTGCATAGTGTACGAACCGAACTCTATGGGGCCCACACCTCAACTTTTAGTATAAACACCCAAAAGTAGTATTGAAAATTATGCCTAAACTTTAGGGTCATAGATCCTCTAACAGAGCATCAAAAGGACTTAAAATGTTGGTGTTATGTCCCAAAGAAGGAACCACGAATAATAATAATAAAATTACTATTGATAAAGCAAGTGTTTCGCACCACCCGCCTTTGAGCTTGAAATTTAAAATTATGAAAACCACTTCAAATGGTCCATATCGACTTAAGGGTTGTGTTTTCATAGATGAAACATCAATCATATGCATTTTTTAGGAGATAAATCTTTTTAAATCCTTATGCCCCGAAAAGAAATGATTCGGCCCAATCTAGTCGGACTGCTCCATGCGGGCCTACCCATCCCAGTCGGCCCAGCTCGGTTCACCATGACCTTGTAAACTGATCCACAACCCAACCCATCTGCATGGAATGTGGCCCACCTACCGACACCGACCAGCCAAGTGGAAGGTCTACCTCTCTACCCCCACATCAATGCGGCATACCCACATCGCGTGGGTCTCTGCCTTCTCGATCACTGCCTCAAAGCGCTCTCCAAACCCCACTCCATTGGCGCCCTCCAACGTCGGCCTACCATATCCCTCCTGATCTTGCTGCCTTCAGCTCCATCGTCCATCCCCCAGTCATTCCCCACACTTCACCTACTGCTCCCGACCTTCTTCTGCCAACCCGGTCATCACCACACCACTCACCCATCCGTCCATCACCCACAGTCGCCGCCTCATCAACGCTGCCCGCCGCCACTAGTCGGTGGTAGCGGTGGAACTTCCACATTCCACCAAGACCTCTCTGGTGGTTAGAAAATCGAAACGAGACTTGTTTCAAGATCCTCAAGTTGAGGGATTCATAGTTCCATCCTCTTCTCAAGGATTTGTAGAGGTTTCAATGTAACGATAAATTTAGGCAAAGAACGATGAAGAACGAAATAAAATCATGGATTCAAAACCGATATCGAGTGATGGCCATGTTTGTTTGGCCATCACATCAATGTTAAAAACAAAGGATTTTATGACAAGTTTAAAAATCAATAAAGAATTTAATATTTGAGGTGGGAAGATTTACAAGAATCCTACCTTGAGAAAGGATCAATTTAGCATTGACGATTGTCCTTGGATTGATCCTACTACAGTCTTTTGAGGGTTCATCACAAAAATGACAAGGGATGTAGATGAGATTATTCTTAATTGGATAATAAATTTGGGGTTAACCCTAATTGAATTACCTTAACCCTATATTTATATAAAAATATAATATTTTAGGGTTTTATTTAAAATCATCCCACCAATGGGTGCAGAAATCCAAACGTCTCGTTCCCCCTTATTTTATGTCTCATATAGGGAAAACACCCTATTAAAAACTCAATGGTGGTCTTGGATTTCAAATCTGAGTCTCCGTTTGACAGTTATTTTCTTCGGCGTCAGGGGTAAAATAATTAAGTTTAATTATTTTAATGACGATTTTACCCCTAGGTGGATTTTTCCACAGAATTCCCATGCCAACAAAATTTACGCCCCACCTAGGGTAAAAACACATTATAGACTCATTAGTGGCCTCATATTTATGATTCGAGTTTTTTTAAGAGTTATCTCATCTCCTTTGGACGAATAGTATAAAATATAATTAATATTTTTTTTATAAAATTAATTTCGAGCACACCAAGCCTCAGAATTGCATTTCGCCTCAACACCCAACTCTATAATGACATGAAAAAGAAATTCAAAGTATTATATGGTAAAAACTGGGTTTATATAGCAAGTATGGCATAATAAAAAATTGTTTTTCTTTAAATCTCTATTACACAACAATGATTACTTATTTTCTATATTTTCTATCTGACTTAGACATATGAATCATCAACGCCTATATCAGATGAACACCTAATATCAGTGGCCTTAAAGAGGATGAAACAATATGGTTGTGTTAGAATTTATAGTTTTGGGGTGACACCCCGAACATATTTTGAGAAAAAAACAACAGGAGGATAAAGATAAAGAAATGGAATAGATGAAAGAAAGATTATCTTCCCTTTAATAACAATTTCATTGGTAGATTGAGTTACTAGAAACTATTATGGGGGGAATAAAATAGAAGGGAAGACTTAAGAACAACCATTTCATGAAGATCCCTCCCCACCCCCATAGGCTTTGAGGTGAGACATTCCCCTTAAAGAGTTGTCTTAGTTGAGGTAATTGTTATTCTAATAATTGTTTCTATGAAACGTGAATCAAATAGACATTGATACCTTTCCTATATGGATATTCAACAGGGTGAAAATGATTGTGATTTATATCTATCAACACCCACCCATCACCTTCTTGCAAGGGCTGCCATGTTCAAAATTCATGATGAAATTCTACACAACAGACCACTTCTAACAGGTCATATGATAGTGGATATTATTGTACCTCATGAGTTTAGTGTTGAGATATCCATTCCACTAGATGGTTTATATATTAATACGGTCAACCAAGCAATTATAACATTCATAGAATGGCTGTTATAACTCATAAAAAACATCTTGATAAAGAGATATTCATTTCCAATTTATTTTTCATGCTAAACCTTTAACAATTAATGAAAATGGTATAAATCGATGAATGTTATTAATTTTGGAAAAATGAAAGGGGGTGAAATGAAAGGTTGACTCAAAACCATCTAAAGGGTCAACCAAATATTAAAAAAGATCTTCAGAAAGCACTTTTACCCTTCTTGTTTAATATCTACATTTACTCGCATTAAAGGTTCATGCAGATATAAAGCTATAAAATGGTAGTAATTCCATAGTTTATTTTTAAGAACAAATGTATAGAGAAGATTTTATAGATTACATTAATCTTGAAAATGTAAATTAAATCATCAACTATGAAAGGATAGGACACTTAGTTGTAAATGTATAAATGAGGTATGTTTTCATGATTTGTTTTTCCAAAAGTTGATATACTATGTTAATTATGACTAAACACATTTCATATTTTTCATAGGAATATATATCAATACCAATGAAGGTATTACCCCATGAACATAAATTTGGACTCATTAGTCCTCATGTGAATCCTAAAAGAAATAGATTTAAAAATATGAATGAAATATTGAAAAAACATGCCAAATCATTTGAAAGAAAATTTTTAGATGATATAATCTTCTTAATACCAACATTGCATCTATAAAACTCTAAAATTTAATCATACAAAATATATTTTCATTTATTTCATTACTAATTAATTGTTTTATTTTTAGGCAATATTGGATGCTCATTGGATCAATTTACATACTCCAAATATTTATTTCCAATATTCACAGTATTGATACCCAATAAACCACTAACACATGATGGTGTTTGTTAAATTTTAAAACACTATATCCAATGTTTTAGAACTAAAATCCATGTTATATATTTTCTGTTATGTATTAATGAGAATTTTTTTATGATAGGGTGGTGTTTAAATATAGTGAAATTCATGGCATGAGGATATCCCATGCGCATAAGGAGCCTGGAAAGTTCTACAAGTGGAAATTTATCAGGGTATATATAATAATATTTCACTATCTAAACACATATCAAAACAAATTACTTTTTTTTCTCAATTTTTATGCAGTGTATGAAAAAAATAATTGCAAAATATTGTGGTTATTATGTTTGCTAATTTATGATATATATTATATTACATAAAAAAACTAGCATCCTTGAAGATTTATTTTCATATATAATTACTATTTCATTTAAAATATTTATTAATCCTTTTTGAATTTATATTTTATTAGTACTATTATGACTTTCGAAACTTATTTTATTTATAAGACGATATAGATTTGTTTATAAATGAATGGGAATTATACCTGATTATAGAATGTACAAAAAAAACATTAATATGTGAATTATATATAAGTAATGTATTGTTTCATATTTATGTTTAATTTATTTCTTTTTAGTTTTACTTATATATGAATTTTTTTCTTATACCGTAGGATTACTTTGTTCGAGTTGGTGTGGTTTGTTCAAAGCTGCTCATGCACGTTCAAGACCACAACTGAGACAATGAAAACAAGGAAATGGGTCAAAAATGTATACAACCATCACCAAAAGTTGAGTTCTTACAAATTATTTAATTAATTTTTTCATCATTTTTTCAAATATTTTTATGTTATTTTTCTTATCATTTTTATCTAATACTTATTTAGTTTTTTCAAATATATTTTAGGAAGTAATATTTTCTTTTAAATATCTCCAAAAATCCAAAATAGATATAACAAGTTCATTTATGCCAATGTTACCATGCTTTCTATTGGATTTCTTTCTCGAACTGCAACAATATATAATGATTTGGCGTTCATAGCCAAAAAAGGTTTTTCAGCTAAGAACAATGAATCAATATGAAGTTTCTGTAGTTTTACAAATAAATCTAGTGGAAATCTTAGTAAAAATGCAATTTAAGATTTTTTTTAGACTTTGGGATGTTTAGAAATAATTTACACCTCAATCTGACACATTGTGTGACTGGTATGACTCGAAGTGTTTTTTTATTTAAAATTGAAATTAATTTTAGTAAAAAGGAAAATTTACATACTCAAAAGAAATTAAAAGAATTTTTATTGGTTTTATACTTTACTAAAATGATCCATATGTCATTTTTGATATGTAGGAATCAGATGCACCTCAATACAATACATGATGTGCCTAATATGACTCAAAGTGTCCATCGTAAATTTAAAATTGACATTTTAATTAAAAAAGTTTCACTCAATCAAAAATGATAAAATGATATTTTATTTTATTAATAATTTAGGAAAAAAATAATAATTAATTTAAGATGTGTACGAATCATTCTACCATCAAATTGACACACTATGTGACTAGTATGGTTCAAAGTGTGTGTTTCTTGTTTAAAATGACATTTTAGTAAGAAAGAAAAGTGACATACTCCAAACAAAAAAAAACACAATCAAATTTTTTTGATAATTTTGGAAAATAATCCATATGTAATTTGAGAAATTTAAGAATAAGATTTACCTCAATATGATTCATGGTGTGACTGATATGACTCTAAGTACATATTTTTATTTAAAGTTGGCATTAATTTTAGTAAAAAAGAAAACTGATATACTCAAAACTGAGAAAATGAATTTGTGTTATTTTTATAATTTATAAAAATTATACATAATTCATTTTTGACATGCAGGAATCAGTCGTACCTCAATCTGATACACGATATACCCAGTGTGACTCAAAGTGTGTGTTTCCAGTTTAAAATTGACATTTTAGTTTAAAAATTTTCAATCAATAAAAACTAATCAAACACACTCAAATTGTCTTGATAATTTAGTACAATGATTCATAAGTCATTTTTGATGTGTAGGAATCAGTCTCACATTAGACTGATAAATGATGTGACCGGTATGACTCAAAATGTGTGTTTCCAATTTAAAATGTCATTTTAGTAAAAAAGATAAGTGACATACTCAAAACCAAGAAAAATCATTATAATTATTTTGATAATTTAATAAAACGATCAATAAGTCATTTGGGATGCATATCAATCAGACTCACCTTAATCTGACACACGATTCCACCGGTATAACTCCAAGTGCGTCTTTTTATTTAAAATTGAAATTAATTTTAATAAAAAAGAAAACTTACATACTAAAAACCAAGAAAATGCATTCAGGTTATTTTGATAGTTTAGTAAAATAGTCCATAAGTAATTATTTATGTTTAGGATTCAAACTCACCTCAATATGATACACAATGTAGCTGATATGACTCAAAGTGTCTATTATCAGTTTAAAATTGACATTTTAGTTTAAAATTGTCACTCAATGAAAACCAATAAAACATACTCATATTGTATTGATAATTTATTAAAATTATTCATAATTAATTTTTCACATGTAGTAATTAGTCTCACATCAAACTGACATGTGATGTGACCGGTATGAATCAAAGTGTGTGTTTCCAGTTTCAAATTACATTTTAATTAAAAGCACATGTGACATACTCAAAAAAAAAGAAAAAATATTTGGATTGTTTTAATACCTTAGGAAAATTATATATAAGAAATTTTTGATGTGTAGGAATCAAAAACATCTCAATCTAATTCACGATGTGAGTGGTATGACTCAAAGTGTCTATTATAAATTTAGAATTGACATTTTATTTCAAAATATGTCACCCATTCAAAAATAAGAAAAAATTCTCCAATTAAATTGATAATTTTGGAAAATTATTCATAAGTAAGTTTTGATGTGTATGAATCAGACTCACATCAAAATGACACATTATGTGACTAGTATGACTCAAACTACATGCTTCTTGTTTTAAATAGCATTTTAATAAAAAAACACAAGTGTCGTACTAAAAATTAAGAAAACTCATTTGGATTGTTTTGATACTTTAGAAAAATTATACATAATTTATTTGTGATGTGTAAAAATTAGACAGACCACAATATGATGCATGGTGTAACCAGTATAATTCCAAGTGTTTCTATTTATTTAAATTTTAGTAAAAAGAACAAGTGAAATACTAAAAACTAAGAAAAATCATTCATATTGTTTTGATAATTTAGTAAAATGATTCATAAGTCATTTATAATGTATAAAAACCAACTGCACCTCAATTTTATATATGGTGTGACTAGTATAACTCTAAGTGTTTCTTTTTATTTAAAATTAAAATTAAATTTAGTAAAAATAACAAGTGACATACTAAAAACTGAGAAAACACATTTTTATTTTTTTGTTACTTCAGGATAGAAATCCATATGTAATTTTGACATTTAGAAAATTTATGCACCTCAATTCAATGCATGGTGCGACTGGTATATTTCCAAGTTCATCTATTTATTTAAAATTGAACTTAATTTTAGTAAAATAGAATAAGTGACATACAACAAACCGATAAAATTACTTTAGATTGTTTTGATACTTTAAAAAAGGATTCATAAGTCAGTTATAATGTTTAAGAATCAATTTCCCATCAATCTGATTCACAGTGTGAATTGTATAACTATAACTTTGTATTTATTTAAAAATGACATCAATTTTAGTAAAAAAACAAGTAATATACTAAAAACCAATCAAACACTTTCCTATTATTTTCATACTTCGGGAAAATGATCCATAAGTTATTTTTGACTTGTATGAATTCGACTCACCTCAATCTGATGTAAAGTTTGACTGATATGACTCCAAGTGTGTCTTTTTATTTAATATTGACATTAATTTTAGTAATAGAAACAAGTTACATACTGAAAATTGAGAAAACACAATCAGGTTGTTTTGATACTTTAGGGTAATGACCCATGAGCCATTTTTGATGCGTATGTGTGACTATTATAATTTAAAGAGTATCTTTTTATTTAAAATTGAAATTAATTTTATTAAAAATAACAAGTGACATAATAAAAAATGATAAAACACTTTTCAGTTATTTTGATACTTTAGGAAAATGATCCATAAGTCATTTTTGACATGTCAACATCAACCCCACCTCAATACAATGCATGGTGTGACCAGTATAACTCAAATTGTTTATTTTTATTTAAAATTGAAATTTTATTTATTTATTATTTCATATTAATGTTTAATTTATTTCATAATAGTATTACTAACATCATATTTTTTTATATATATAGGTGGATTATTTCTCTCGAGATGAGGTGATTTGTTTGGAAACTAATACCATGGGTAGAATTTCTTTGAGAGGGGATCATGGGATCCAAAAGATGAAACATTACTATTTTTAAATTTTTGTGGATTATTGTAAATTTAATTATAGAAAACATTGTTTGAAATGTATATTGAAGTCTTTTTTTCATATTCATGATGTCAATTTTATTTTAATTAAATTATATATTTGTCATTTATAGGTTACAAGTTTTTAATGGGTTTGTTGTCATAAAAACAACACAATACAATAGGTTGGGTCTTTATCAATTCTTTTTTAGCACTCATAAACCCCCCCCCCCCCCTTATCAGTGCTTTTGTAGCACTAATAAATCCCCTCCCCCCCCCCCTTAATAGTATTGAGAACAAAAACACATTTTTAACGATGTTCAAGGCCTTTTTTCACCCTGTTAAAGTTAATATTTGTAGTAGTGTCATGAAATAATTATCGCATTCATATATCAATTATACTTTTAAATATAACCATTTAATATTATTATGAAAAATGAATTATGTTACAATCATGGAGATGGTAGGTTGTATGTAAGCATGAGTAAAGTTTCCATTTTTCAATAATCATTATGTAAAAAAGTTAAGTATTGTTTTATCTATAAATAATTATAATAATATCATTTATATAATATTTATTATTTAAATATACTTATATATATATCATCCATGTGATTTTTGATGAAAAACAAATCACATCACTTCGTGGAGGTGGTATTCCACACGTACACACTAACAACATTTTCATTTTTATGTGTATGGAAAGGTAAGGATAGAAATTATATATTTTCTTTTAATAATGATAAATATTTAATTAATATAATATATAAATCTTAATTCCATAATTATAACCAGTCATGATAGATGGTAATAGAAAAATAATTACATCAGTTTATAAGGAGATAGTCCTCTGTACACATGAATGATGAATTATTTTACCATTTCATGGAAGTGGAGATGGATCTAGGTAATGAAACTAACAAAATCACATATCAATATATATAGTATAGTTGAATTATTATTTTATCATGGTTGAATAATATTTGAAACAGTTGTAAGAAGAAACGAAACTAAAAAAAGTTGAAAAAATTATACCTCTTATTTAGAAAACCTACTTTGATTAAAACCTTATAAGAAATAAGGATAATGTTATTCCAAAAATAAGGTCTCTATAATGAGTGAATTTATTATAATAATGTATTTTTATAGATATTTATAGACCCAAAAGGGTTTTGAAGTGTGAAAAAATGAGTAGAAGAGGTTCCCTTTTATAGGAGGGGGGAGGAGCACTCATTTTTCTTAAAATATTAAATTAATATAAATTAATTTTCAATTAAAAATGGCTCCAGAGTCAGTTATTTATAATATAAGATGATTATGGGTCTAAATTATCTCATAAAATATCATTTGGGAATTTTTAGGTCACAATATTACCCTTATCATTTAGTTTTATCCCTTATTTAACCCCTTTAACTCTTACCTTGAGAACATGGATTTTTAATCTTTAAGGATCAATATAGTTACTATAAAATTTCAAAAACCCCATAAATGGAACATGGATGAAATGGTAAAACTTATCCCAATCATTTGGACAAATTTCAGATTTTTATGAATTTTATATCATTTAATAAGATATTATTTACTATAAAATATTTGTAATGTCAATTTTAAGGACTATTCATTACTTTGAATTTAATCATATCAAGATGATACTTATAATTAGAACAAAATATTTTATTAAATACATAACATGTAAAGGTAATATAATTCATTTATCAAATTAATTATCTCAAATTATATTTATTTTAATATTTTTAATAGCATTTATTTGAAATTTCCATTAATATAATAATTACTACATCGCTATTATGTAACCATTTAAGGTAGTTATTTCTTCACTAAAAATTAAAAATAAATTACCATGATAAATATAAGCCTTTTATATTTAAAATTCATATTTAAAGTCGAATATATCCTCTGGATAAAGCCATATTAAAATGTTATAGTTATTAAAAATATGAATCTGACATCTTTGACTCTTATTTAAATAAAATATTATAAATTTCATAGTCACTTCCAAATGGAAGAAAGGATTTATATTGGAACAATGAATGATTATAAATTAAAATTAAATATAAAATAAAATTGGGTTAAGTGTTAAGGTAATTTTATAGTCCTTATCATTTTGTTTTTACCTTTAATTACCTAATTTAACTTTTACCATGGTAATGAAAATTACTAAGGTTACTATTGATATTGTCCAAAAATAAAAGTGACAAATTTAATAAATTTTGAAGCCCTAATTCCAAATATGAAATAAATTTTCAAAATTAAAAACATGGAATTTGTATCATTTTATTTAAAATTAAACTGACAAAAGGCAACAAAAAATATTTTTTCATAGAAATTCCCTTTTAAATATAAAATATTTCAAACTAAATTCAAGTTTAAAATATATTTCAAAAGAAATAATTGTGTTATTTCAAATCAAAATGAATTAATAAAAATTTAAAACCAATCAAAAATATAATTTTACATTAAAAATACCCTAAAAGAAAATAAATTTTCCTATAAAAAATTGATGTTTTTCATATTCCCTAAAAAACAAAAAAAATATCAAAATATCAAAATTTCACAATAGAAAAATTTAAAAACACAAAAAACTCATATTAAAATTCATGAAATGGTAATAATTATATTTTATGTCTATATCTATTAATATTCATGACATTTACAGTAATTAAAAACAACGTTACATATAAAATGATATATTAGAAATTACATAGATATATTTAATTAAACCAGATTCCTTTTAAAATAATTTTTTTTTTTAAAATTAAACAATAAAAAAATTTCTGAAATAAAACATTTAATTTAAAAAAAATATTTGTTTTAAAATAATTTATAACTTCTCTTATAAGGGTTTTCAAAAAGATTAAATGCTTCTTAAAAATAGAATTTCAGAAAAATAAAACCCTTACCTAAAAAATAAACTATACAACCTTCTTTCAAATGATTGGACACACTTAAAATATTCCTTTATTCTTATTCTTATTTATAGAAAAATATGTCTCTCTCTCTATCTCTCTCTCTTTTATTTCTATTTTTCGTTTATATCTTCCTGACTCCCTCTCACACAAGGTGTGGTAAGTCTTTGGGAGGAAAGGATTTATATTTTCAACTCTACTATTATAATATATATATATATATAATTATATACAATCAAGATAATAATTTAGATTAATCTCTATTTTTTAAAACATGTGGTTTAGATATAATGCTTTCCCAACAAGCTGATATATTAAATAATATACATATATATTATATGAAAATGAAATATAAGGATATAAATGTGAGTTGTGTTTCAATCTAATCAATTTTAATACTGAAGACTAATCTAGTGTATATGAATGAATGGAAATAAATTATGTTTATTTCAGATCTAGATTTTTCCCACACCCAAACATAATGTCAATTTATACATTGAATAAACCATGGGGAAAATGCACATATATGAAAATGACCGATGAAAAAACATGTATTGTGGATAATGATCGAAGGGAGAAAAAATATAAAACAATAGAAAATAGTTATTGTAGACTTTGATTGAGGGAGAAAATAAATAATATGACAAATATGTAAATTAATAAACTAAAAACTATCCATGAAGTAGGATCTTCATGAAGATTCAATGCCTTAAAAAATACACAAACACCAACCCCTAAATATTTGTAAATTTATTTTAAGGAGGAAGATGATGGATAGATAGCACCTTGTTTCTCCCATCCACATTTGAATCTCTCTCTCCTAAAGTCTATCTCAATTTCTACACTTGAATCCAATGTTGCTGCTACCGAGAGACCCAAAACCACCCCATCCGAATCTAAACCCCCTTCAGTGTTCAAATATCAACTAGATTCTAGATATAGCATTCTATTCTTATCCAACATTGAAAATACTTTATGAATTATAACCTTCAAATGAACTCAGTTTATGAGGTTAACCCTCGCTTGAGTCCCCTTTATCCAACCATTTTTGTTTTGTTCTTTTAATTTATTCATTTCATATAAATAGGACTTTAATAATAATTATCATAGATTTGTTTATTATGTAAAATTTATAACCTAACCATTAAATTTTATATAATTAATATTATTAACTAAATTATGAAATATAAAATGTCCCTACTCAATAATAATGTATTAATTAATGCTTAGAAAATTAAGCACTTAATTTTACTAAATTTATTTTATTATTTAAAAACATTTTCTTCCAAAATGATTTTTATTGCTGGAACTTTTAAAAAAATTATTTTTTGAAATGAATACCATTTTTAAATCAGAATATCAAAATTATCCTACGGTGAAACTTTTATATTTTTCTAAAAAGTTTGATTTTTCAGTGAATAGTGGAAAATACTAATTTTTATTGAAAATGTATTTTTTAGAGTATTTATAAATTAAAATTTTATTTTGGGTTAGTTTTAAATATTTATTAGTTAATTTTTATTTAAAATAACTAAATTATGGTTTTTAAATATATTTTAAACATGAATTTAGCATAAAAAAATTTTAGATTTAAAATAGGTATTTTTTCGAAAAAAAACTTTTTTCGTTGCGTTTTATCAGTTTAATTTCAAATTAAATGTTGAAACTTACGTGTTTTGAATTTTAAAAAAATTCTTCCATATTTTTAACCAGTATTTATAAATTTAGTAAATAGTTCATTTTTATTTGGGGAAAATATGAATAGTAACCTTAGTAGTTTTTGTTACCACAATAAAGGATAAATCAGGCAATTAAGGGTAAAAATAAAATGATATAAACTAAAACATTATCCCAACACTAAGAAAAATATTATTATATTGGTAACTTTTATCTATAATCATTCAATTATCGATTATATGGTATTTTTTACATTTGTAAGTGATTATGACATTTATAATATTTTATTTAAAGAAAAGTCAATGATGTCACACTCTTATTTTTAATAACTATGACTTTTAAACATGGGGTTATCCAGAGTTTATATTAGACAATAAGTTTTCATTTTAAATATAATATATTTATATTCATCATGTTAATTAATTTTTAAATTTTAGTGAAGAAATAATTACCATAAACGCTTACAAAAATGATGATGCATTAATTATTTTCTTAATAGAAAAATCAAATAAATGTTATTAAAAATATTAAAATAAATTTAATTATATATAATTAATGTTTAAACTAATTTTATAGTTGAACATGAAATTTTATATATGAAATAAAATATTTTTTTCTAATTATAAGTGTTATCTTGATATTATTAAAGTCAAATTACTGAATAGACCTTAAAATTGACATTATGAATCTTTTATAGTAAATAATAATTTATTAAATGATATAAAATTCGTAAAAATATTAAATTTGTAAAAATTATTTTCATAAGGGTTATCATGCCATCCATGTTCCATTTATGGGTCTTTTTTAATTTTATAGTAACTATATTTACCCTTAAAGAATAAAAATCCATTTTGTCATACTAAGAGTTAAAGTGGTAAAATAAAGGTTATAACTGAATAATAAGGGTAATATTATGACAAAAAAGTTGTCCAAAAATTATTGGATGAGATTATTTTGATATATCCTCATATTATATTTTAAATAAATCACTTTTTATCCATTTTAAATTGAAAATTAATTTATATAATTTAATATTTTGAGAAATTCCAATAGTGCCCCTCCCCTCTCCTATAAAGGGAACCTCTTCTTATCATTTCATGAAATTTAAAAACATTTGTATTTAGAAAATATCTACCTAAATACCTTTTTTTAATATATATACTCAATATATAGGCCTTATGTTTTATATAACACCAACCATAGTGGGTTTAATGTGTTAATCAAAGTAAGTTTTCCAAAGAAGAGGTACAGTTTTATCTGCTTGTTTTAGTTTTGTTTCTTATTAAAACTCCTTCAAATATTCTTAAACCATGATAAAATTATAATTAAATTATACTCCATATAATTATATTTTATTATTTTAGTTTAATGACCTGTATAAATCTTCAATTCCATCAAATGGGAAGAGAATTCATCATTCATGTATACGGCAGACAACCACCTCGTGAACCAATGTAATTTGTTTTTCATAACCGCCTCTCAATACTGTAAATAATTATGGAATTAAGGTTTATATATGATATTAATGAAATATTTATAATTGATGAAATATATTATATGATATATATTCTTACTTTTCTATGCACAGAAAAATGATAACGTTGTTTGAGCGTACGTATGGACTACCACCTCCAAGAAGCGATGCGATTCATTTTTCATCACCACATCACATGGATGATATATATATATATAAGTATATTTATATAATTATTTTGGAAAGATAAAATAATACTTACCTTTTTCCATAATGGTCATTGAAAAATCGAAACGTTACTCATGTGTAAGTATGGTTTATCATCTCTGTGATTGTAACGTAATTAATTTTTCATAACCGTATTTATGGTTGGATTTAAAATTTTAATTTATATATAAAATTGATAGTTATTTCATGAATATTATTTTGGATATGGTGTGGTAATGGCCACTTTGACTATAGTGATCATACCCAGGACAATTTGGACTCATATACTAAATATCATCAAAACAACTAACATGAACTTAAATAAATAAGTAAATTTTATAACATGGTAATAAGTTATATAAAATGGATAATAATCTTAAAAAATGTTATAAATAAATTTAATAATTAACATAAGTTAATTATTCAGAGATATAAAGGACATATGTGACAAATCAAACTTTAGGTAAGGGACTTTCTTTTAAAAAAATCCTCTTTTAATGCTTCTTTTTACAAAAATCAAAAGAATTTTTTTAACTTATACAGAATTAGATAATTTTCCTAAATTCATGAAACCTTAATGTTTTAAATATTACTTTACAAGATTACATGGTTAATTCCAATGAATTTTTCTCTTTGTATGTGCACAATATTCTTTTAAAATTAGTGATTTCCCTTAAGAATATTTTTTTGATGCAAGAATTCATGTTTTGTGATTATGATATAATTCTTGGTAATTGTTTATGATGATTTTTGGTTCCATTATAAACCAATGATAGGTGTTTCTATGATAAACCAAATATGATTAGTTACATTATTAACCAATGATGAGTGGTTTCGTGAGAAACTAAGGATGGGTGGTTACATTATAACCTCAAATTCATTAGGTACTCTGGAGTTAAATGTTGACCACATTTGTTTCTCTATTGGTAAGATTTATATATAAAATGATTTCAAAAGTTACTAACATAAAAATTATGAGTTTGATAAATAGGTTTCATGGAAATCGTTTGATTTTCAAAAGGTAATATAATGACCTTTTTTAAATGATGATTCCTTCTTTGGGGTAAAAATGTATGTTTTTAAAGAAATTTATTATTGGTTTTCACTAGAATAATGGATTTATTTATTTTATTTCTATTACTGATTTTTTTTTCTCATACCAAGTCTAAAAAAATCAGATGACTTAAGAATTGATAAGGACAAAGAAGATTTCATGATTAAAGTATTCGAAATGTTTCATGGAAAGGAAATGTGTCTCATTTTAAAAGTTTCATATTGTGAAAAAATAGATATTGAGTAGAATTTTATAATTTTTAACATATTAATTATTATGTATTATTTATGAAATAATTCTCTAAAACATCTCATAACAATTATTTAATTATTTAAGTTCACATTAGACGTTTTGACAATATTTGATGGATGAGTCAAAAATGACTTTGGTATGATGTATATAGTCAAAGTGGTCTTTACTCGACCATATAAAAAATAATATTCATAAAATAATTATAACTTTTATATTAAAATTATACCTTTAAATATAACCATTAAATTTGGTTATGACAAATGAATTATTTTACAATCATGGATATGGTAGGTCGTACGTACGCATGAGTAACGTTTCTATTTTTCAATGATCATTATGGAAAGAAGGTGAGTACTATTTTATCTTTACAGAATGATAATAATATAATTTATATCATATTAATTCTTTCAATATACTTATATATATATATATATCATAAATGTTATGTGGTGATGAAAAAATGAATCACATCGCTTTGTGGAGGTGGTAGTCCACACATATGTACAAACGACGTTATCATTTTTATATGCATGAAAATATAAGAAATTAAATGATATATTTCCTTTTAAATAATGATAAATATGTCATTAATATCATATATAAATCTTAATTCAATCATTATAACCATTCTTGAGATATGGCGATTGAAAACAAATTACATCGGTTCGCAAGGTGGTAGTCCACCGTACACACAAACGATGAATTATTTTCCCATTTAATGGAAGTGGATATAGATATGGGTCATGAAAATAACAGAATAAAATATAAGTATATGGATTATAGTGTAATTATTATTTTATCATGGTTGAATAATATTTTAATGAGTTGTAAGAAGAAACAAAACTAAAATTAGCATATAAAACTATACCTCTTCTTTGGAAAACCGACTTTTATTAACACCTTAAAACCACTAAGGATTGTGTTATGGAAATAATAATTCCTCTATAATGAGTTTATGTATTATATGAATGTATTTTTTTAGAAATTTTCTAAAAAATGGTATTGATGTGTGAAATAATGTGAAGAAGAGGTTTCATTTTATAGAATAAGGGAGGGGCACTCTTGGAATTTTTCAAACAATCTAATTAATGTAAATTAATTTTCATTTAAAAATGGATTAGAAGTGAGTTATTTCAAATATAATATGATTATATGTATAAATAATATCATCTAATAATTTTTGTATGAGTTTACTTTAGATTCCTTCTCTTATCATTTAGTTTTAATGTTAATTTAACCTCGGTAACTCTCACCATGACAACATGGATTTTTTATCTTTAAGGGTCTGTATAGTTACTATAAAATTATAAAAGAGAAATAAATAGAACATTGATGACATGGAAAACCTTATCACAATCATTTGCCGGAATTTTTTATTTTTATGAATTTTATATCACTTAAAAAAATATTATTTACTATAAAATATTCTAATGTCAATTTTAAGGACTAATAATTACATTGATTTTACTAGTATCAAGATAACACTTATAATTCTAAAAAACTATGTTATTAAATCCATAACATATAAATTCCACCTATAAAATTAATTTATCACATTAATTTTCTCAAAAAATATTTATTTTAATATTTTTAATATCATTTATTTTATATTACCATTAATAAATTAATTAATACATCAATGTTGTGAAAGAATTTAAGGTAATTGTTTCTTCACTAAAAATTAAAAATAAATTACCATTATTAATATAAATATTTTATATTTAAAATTACTATTTACAGTTGAATATATTTTCTATATAACACCATATTAAAAGTTTATATTTATTAAAAATATGAGTGTATCATATTTAACTTTTCTTTAAGAAAAATATTATAAATTTTATAATCCCATAAAAATAGAGAAAGGGCCATATATTCGAAAATTGAATTATTATGGACTAAAATTACTCATCCAATAAAATTGGGAATGTTTTAGGGTAATTTTATAGTCCTTATCATTTTCTTTTTACCCATAATTAAATGATTTACCATTTACCATGGTAACAAAAATTAATAAGTTTTCTATCCTTATTTTCCAAAAATAAAAGTAAAATATTTACTAAATTTGTACCTCCTGATTCCAGATCTAGAATAAATTTTTCAAAATTCGAAACACATAATTTAAAACATTAAATTTAAATTAAACAGATAAAATGTAATGAAAAATAGTTTTTTTTTGAAAAATGCCCTTTTTAAATATAAATTTTTTATGCAAAATTAAAGTTTAAAATCCATTTAAAAACACATAACTCGATTATTTTAATTAAAAATTAACTAATTAAAATTTAAAACTAATAAAAAATATATTTTTATTTTATAGATACTCTAAAATAAAATACAGTTTTCAATACAAATAAGTATTTTTCACTATTCACTGAAAAATTAAACTTTTTAGAAAAATATAAAAATTTAAAAATATTAAAAAAATTATATTATGATTTAAAAATGATATTTATTTCATAAAATAAATTTTTTAATATATCCATCAATAAAAATCATTTTTGAGGAAAGTATTTTTAAAGAAAAAAATGATTTTACTAAAATTAACTCCTTAGGTTTCTAAGAATTAATTAATATATTATTATTAGGTAAGGCCATTTTATATTTAATAATTCAGTTAATATTATTCAATCTCACCAATTTAATGGATAGCTTATAACAGTCACATAGTAACAATATTTAGTTGTTTCTTTAAGATCGGTGTTGTGTATCTTATATGTTACCGAACATAGTGTTTCCTTTTTTTTAAACTCAAGATGTTACCTTATCGCCCCCCCCCCCCTTAATAATTTCATTCTCACAATTTTGAATTCAAGCTTAGTTTCCAAGGATTGACTTTTTAAAATACCTTTTTAAAAATCCCACATCATAAAAAGGGTCAATAAAACATCCACTTTAAAAGAACGAAAGGGAATTATGAAGGTCATCTCAAGTAATACATACTAGGATTCTATATAATAAAACATGGTCATAAAAGATAAAACTAATTCCCAGGAACTAATATAGAGTGATGGATAACATGTTAATGATAATTTTAATCATCACAAAACCATAATTTTTTAATGGGCTAAAAGGTTATTGATTTCTCAGTAAGAAATGTAAAAGGATAACATTTTTTTAAAATACTTTTCCTAAAGATGAGAAATTAGTTTACTGCCTATAGTAAGAACATAAGTAAATATAATTACTTAAAATTTAGAGATTTATCCAATAATAAATTTCAACCACAAACTCATTTTTTTCATCAAATGATATGTATGAATTTTCCATGCATGAAACACTACAATCAACTTCCACTGATCATGAATTTTACAAAAGGATAATAAGTTCTTCCTCCTATATTTATACATTAACCAAAACCAAAATGGTTAGAACAAGATAAGTTGATTCCCAAAAATGATAAACTTTTATATAAGGAAAATTAATTTAATATACAAAATTAAAAAGTATTGTCCAAATTTCAACATAGATCATTCGATAAATAACTAGCCTTAATATTCAACAAAATAATCCTAAATATTATTGAAACCCAAAAATCACATAGTCTTATAAGATAAATCAAATATTTACCTCTAGATAATATCAGTCACTCTTAATTTATCATATCAAAAATTTATTTTCCTAAATCACAAAATCTCCTAGTATGCAAACTATTTTCATAAATAACCTAAATCACCATATTTCCACAATAAAATCATATATACTTATAAAATATAATTCAACTTTTATTCCTCAAAAAAATCACATATTATTATGTTTCCTTTAATCATATAAGGTTCTCAAAATAGTTAAAATCTTCCAAAATAACATTAATAACTTAATCATAAAATCAATTTCCAATCCCATGGTTAAATATACAATAAAACATATTTTCCAAAAATCAACTTATTCTTCATCCATCAAATTGTTTAACTAAAAATTGTTGACCTCACCTATTTTGATAATCTCAATTATGTTTTAATATGTTATGATAATCCTATCTATATGTTAAATTATATCATCCTTCTATTGAGTCGACAAAAATATCAAAATAATCATTGGAATATGTTAATAAATTTTTATCTATGTTTATACATGTTTTGAAATAATACTAACTCACTCTGGATATGATTTACATAGAACAGATAAGTATTAAGTTTTTAAGTCACTGATACAGATCTACCGACACATAGTCACTGATACAGACATAGTCTACCGATAAGAAAAGATCACCGATAGATAGAATCTACTGTTATAATCAAGAGCTGCGGATACAAACAGACAGACAGCTTCCGAAATAAAGTCTACTGATACAAACAGACAACTACCAATATAAAGTCTACCAATACAGAGAGAGCCACTGATACAAGTAGCTACCGATATAGGCGAGTTACCGATGGAGGGAGCCACTGATACAAGCAGCTACTGATATAGGCGACTTACCGATGGAGAGAGACACCGATACAAGAATGTTACCTTTACAGAAGAGCTACTGATAAGAGGAGCTAACGATATAGAGTCACTGTCACTGATACATAGTCTACCATTATAAAGAGTAACAGCTACCGTTACAGGCCTACTGAATCAAGTCCACCGATACAATCTCACTGATACTAGGAGCTACCGATGGAAACCAATCACTATATCTCTAAACCCTACTTATGTTTGTTTATTATAAATGGTCATACATGGTTCTTTTGATGCAACTGAAATTGATTAATTAATGTCTATTGAATGTCAGGAAATCATACCTCGTACCTGTAAAAAGGTAATCATTCCCATTGCTGGAGCTAAATATATATATATAAAAGGGAACCTCAAACAAAAATACATAGGTCGTTCAGTCTTTCCATGCACATACGAAACAATCTTATGGGGATACACAAGGACTTACATACATATAAGAATAAGGAATAATACATAATGAATCTGTAGAACTTGAACATTCAAGGAGTAAAGAGCTCTAATGACTTCACCTACACTCAAGCTGATCAGGCTGATCAACCTAGACCTGGAAGTCAAATAAAAAAACAACACTCTGTTTTTCTTGACTAAAACCATAGAGGGACTCAAAGCTTCATCTTCATTCAATATAAGGAGTCCAGAGCTTCACTCAAAACACATAGAGAATTCTAAACTCATCTCTATTTGTTTAGATTTATTGTGTTTCATTTATTTATAGTTTGAGTAGTGTGTGTTCTGTATTTTAAACACACCCTGTCTCCTGTGCTGAACTGGAGGATTTCTAAATCCTCACTAAATCTTTCTCTTACACTCTTGTATCCCATTGTGGATAGTGGTAGAGGTCAAGTGTGACCTGGACAGCCTATGAGTTATTGACATTTTTTATTTCCCACGTAGAACTGTAGTAGAGGTCTGAGGACCTAGACAGTCTGAGTACGGTTGTAAACCCTAATCCATGGTGTGTATCAAAGTTTTATATAAAACTATTTGAGAGAACTAAGTATCAGCTTGAGACTGAACCTCTTGGTTAAAACTGTTGTGCTTGTTTATTTTGGTTAAAACTATATTGAATATTACACTACTAAGTACTTTGAAATTAAAATCTGTTCTAAAGTAACTATGATAGTTAAACTAGAAAGTGTTTGTAATTTTTGTTAGTCAGTAAGTTAGTTTCAAAAGCTAACATAATATTTAGATTAAGTTAACTGAGAAATAATCAATCTTTGAGAAACTAATTGAAACCTTTAAAGAATTATAAATTCACTACAATTTTATTTTTATTTAATTGGGGGATATTTAATATAAATCTTTTAAACATAAATTTTAATTGGAACTCAATTCACCCCCCCCCTCTTGAGTGTCCACTCTGACCAACATTTTGTATCAGATGTTAACAATAAAGGATTTCCAAACACTCTGTTTTTCAACTGTGATTTTAGTTGTATCTAAAGATCTCAAAATTTCCGTTATTTCTAAATTTTTATGTCTTTAAATGTATTTGATAAAATTTAAATATGGATAATATACTAGAAGTTGCAGCTACCAACAATCCACCTTTCTTTAATGGTGTTAATTATGCCCAATGGAAACTAAAAATGAAAATTCATTTAGAAAGTATGGGATTTGATATCTGGACTGCTATAGAGACTCAGTTTAAGATTCCAGAAACTGAAAGAACTACTTGGGATGAACCTAATAAAGTTTCTTACAATAATAATTTTAAATCAATTAATACTCTGTATTTTTCTTTAGTATATTAAGAATTTAATCGAATATCTTCTTATAAGACTGCTTATGAAATCTGGGATACTTTGGCTATTTCCCATGAGAGAACAACCAATGTTAAGGAAATTATATTGAATAACTACACTATTAAGTATGATAATTTTAAAATGAAGCCTGATGAACCTATTTCTGATATGTATCTCAGGTTAAATGAAATTGTAAATAAAATGATCTCACTTGGAAAAGTTGTTCCTGCAAAAGACAAAATCATGAGGATACTAAGATGTCTGCCAGACAGATGGAGAGGCACATCAATTTTAATTATAGAATCTTGTGATACTAGTGCTTTGATTGTCAAAGAACTCATTGGTAAATTAACGATGTATGAAGAAGAACTAAAATTCAGTAAGTAAGATGACGATGAACCAAGAAAGAAGTATGTAGCTTTCAAGACTTCTGCTTCAAAAAATAAGGACAAAGGGAAAATTCAAAGTGAAAGTGATAGTTCAAGTAGTGAAGAGAGTGCATCTGATAGTGATGTTGAAATGGCTCAGATATCCAGAAAATTCATGAAGTTTTATAGAAATAATAAGTTTTTCATAAAATATAAGGGAAAGTATGCTAATAAAGTTCATTGGAAGAAGGATTGGAAAAGAACTGATAAAAGTGATGACATGGTCTGCTATGAATGCAAGAGGAAAGGACATGTGAAAGCTGACTGTCCAAAATTAAAGTACAAGAAGAAATATGCGTACAAGGAAAAAAAATATAAGAAAGCTATGAAAGAAACCTTGAGTGCTTCAGAAGACAGTTCAAGTGATTCTGATTCCACTTAGGATGAAAAATCTCAAAAAGATAATATATGTTTGATGACAAATACATCTGAGGTAACATTGGATACTCATGTTTTAAATTCTTATTATTCTGGAGATGATTCTAATTATAATTCTGAAAACATTTCTAGTGAAGAGTTATTTGAATATTGTAACATGCTAGAAGATACTTCAAATGAGCTAAAAGACAAGTATAAAACCTTAAAGAAACAACATGCTTTAACTAGCACTGTCAAATATGCACTAGAAGTAAAGAAGGAAAAGAATGCTCAACGGTTAAAAGAAAATACCGAACTGAAACTATCTAATGAGAAACTAAGGAAAGATTTGGAAAAATTTACTAATGGAAAGAATAATCTAACTCAAATTCTTGGAAAACAAGTAGCACCAAAGTATACTACTAGGTTAGGCTATCAACCTGGACAGAAACAGATCACAAAAAATATATTTTTTCCAAAAACTGGACAGTTTGATGCTAGTTCCAGTTCTGTAGATTCTTATGTCTCAACCAGCGATTCATATAGTTATATGTCAAACAAAGTTTATCTTTCAAAGTATTTTGAATCTATTGATTATATGAAACCCATTAGACAAATATGGGTACCAAAATTTTTTCTTGCTAACCTGTCTCGACCCAAGAAAATTTGGGTACCAAAATCATATTCTGTCTAAACCTGTGTTGTAGGAAACCTGCTTAAAAAGTTCATTTAGGATGAAAAGGTACTTGGATAGTTCATGATCAAGGAATATAACTGGAGATTACTCATATTTTAAATGCTTAATCAAGTTTGATGGAGGATATGTCACCTTTGGTGATAACTCAAAAGGAAAAATCATCATCTTAGGCCAAATTGGTAACACTGATTCAATTTTAATTTCTAAAGTATTATTTATTGATGGATTAAAATACAAACTGTTAAGCATTTCTCAGTTGTGTGATGATGGTTTCAATGTTAAGTTTGAAAATGATGCTTCCAATGTATTTTATTCTAAAGATGCTTTGGTATTTACTACCGTGAGAAATGAAAATGTATATGCTGTAGAATTAAATTCTTTAGCCAAACAAAAGGTTACCTGTTTAAATGATTTTCATAAAGAGTCTTGGCTATGGCACAGAAGATTAGGACATTGTAATATAAACTCACTTAAGAATCTGACTAAGAAAATTATAGTTAGAGACCTACCTCAACTTAAATTCCCATCAGACAAAGTTTGTACTCCATGTCAAAAGGGAAAGCAACATAAATTTTCTTTTAAATCAAAGAAAGAAGTTTCAACTTCTCAACCACTTTAGTTGGTTCACATGGATTTATTTGGGTCATCCAGAGTTTCTAGTTTAAATGGTAAGAACCATGTCTATGTCCTTGTAGATGACTTTTCTAGATATACTTGGGTATATTTTCTAACTCACAAAAGTGAAGCTTGTTCTTACTTTATGAAATACTCCAAGTATGTAGAAAACCATAGTGGACTTGCGATTAAAACCTTGAGAAGTGATCGTGGTCGTGAGTTTGAACATCATGAATTTGAATCATACTGCTCGCATAATGGCTACAATCATAATTTCTCTGCCCCTAGGTAACCTCAACAGAATGGTCTAGTAGAAAGAATAAATAGAACCCTTCAATAAATTGCAAGAACTATGATAAATTAATATGAATTACCTGTTTATTTTTGGGCTGAAGCTGTCAATACAGCTTGTTATATTATAAATAGAGTCTTGATTAGACATGTTCTTAAAAATACCCCTTATAAATTATGGAATAATAGAAAACCTAAAGTCATGTACTTCATAGTTTTTGGTTGCAATGTCTTTATTCTCAATACTAAAGACAATATTGATAAGTTTGAGTCCAAGAGTGATGAAGGAATATTTCTAGGTAATTCTTTATCTAGAAAATCCTATAGAGTTTTTAACAAAAGAACCAAATGTGTGGAAGAATCTGTTCACATCAAATTTGATGAAACTGATCCTCAGGAACCTAAACCTTCTCTTGAAAATCTTAAAGAAGATTTGTCTATTCTGAACCATAGTGATAATTTTAGTGAACTTGTTGTAAAGAGAACTAGTTCTGGAAATACTCTAGAATCTACTTCTGATGAACTCGAACCTAGAGAAGAACCTAAAATTTCTAGTCCTACCTTTACCAGATCAACTAGGATTCTAAAGAACCATCCTTTAGATGATGTTGTGGGTAATCTTGATAAAGAGACACGGACTAGAGATTCTCTAAGAAACCAGGTTGAACATCAAGACTTTATTTCACAGTTAGAACCTAAAAATATCAATGATGTTATCAATGATGAATTTTGGGTAATGACTATGCAAGAATAATTAAATCAATTTGAAAGAAACAAAGTCTGGGAATTAGTTGACAGACCTAAGGACACTCTGACCATAGGCATTAAATGGGTTTTTAGGAATAAAGTTGATGAGTCTGGAAATATAGTTAGGAACAAATCAAGCCTAGTTGCACAAGGATATAGTCAAGAGAAAGGAATAGTATACGAAGAAACCTTTTCACTTGTAGCTATATTAGAAGCTATTAAGATTCTACTTTCCTATGCTGCTCATCTGAATTTCAAGTTATATAAAATGGATATTAATAGAGATTTTCTAAATGGTTTTATATTTGAAGATGTTTTTTTTGAACAACCACCCGGATTTACTAATCCTTATTTTACAAATCGAGTTTCTAAGTATTCTAAATCTCTATATGGTTTAAAACAATCCCCACAAGCTTGGTATGATAGACTTAGTAGTTTTCTTATTTCAAAAGTTTTTTATAAAGGGATTGCTGATCCAACTCTCTTTATTAAAATAATTTCCAAAGATGTTTTGTTAGTAAAAATCTATGTTGATGATATTATTTTTGGATCTTCTAAAAATACTTTGTGTATTGATTTTTAAAAGAGTATTCAAAATGAATTTGAAATGAGTTTAATGGGATAAATCAAATATTTTCTTAGATTTCAAGTTTTTCAAAATGAAAATGGTATTATCTTAAATCAAGGTAAATATACAAAGGATCTTTTAAAACGTTTTGGTTTGGATAGTATTAAGGAAATTGATACACCTATGAGTACTATTTGTATGTTGGATGCTGATGAAACTGGAAAACCAGTGGATCAAACCTACTATAGAGGTATGATAGGGAGTCTGATCTATCTTAATGCTTGTCAACCTGATATTATGTTTAGTGTGTGTATGTGTGCAAGATTTCAAACTAATCCAAAAGATTCACACTTTCTTTCTATTAAAATAATCTTCAAATATCTTAAACATACTACTAACTTAGGATTATTTTATCCAAAATAACAATCATTTGATTTAATAAGTTCTTCAGATTATGACTTTGTTGGTTGCAAGTTAAATATAAAAATCACTTCTATAACATGTCATATTCTAGGTAAGTACCTGATATCTTGGTGTAGTAAAAAAACAGAATTTTGTTGCATTGTCTACTTCTGAAGAAGAATATATTGATGCTGGTATTTTTTGTGCACAAATTCTATGGATGAAACATACATTATTGGACTATGGATATCAGTTTAGACATGTATCTATAAACTGTGATAACACTAGTGCGATAAATATCTCTAAGAATCTTATATCTCACTCTAGGACTAAACACATTAATGTAAGGCACCACTTTTTGAGAGATCATTACCAAGAGGGTGATATTACTCTTGAACTTATAGGTACTGAACATCAATTAGATAACATATTCACCAAGCCTTTATGTTCAGATAGGTTAAGGTACATTAGATATAATTTTGGAATGATAGACTTTGTAGAACCAAATCCTCATTATTATCCAAATCCTCACCATTAGCCAAATCCTCACTGTTAGACAAATCCTCACCATTATCCAAATCCTCACTGTTAGCCAAATCCCAACCATTAACCAAATACTCATCGTTATCCAAATCCTCACTGTTAGCCAAATCCTCACCGTTAGCCAAAACCTCACCACTAGAAAACCCCACCACTAGAAAACCTCACTACTAGAAAACCTCACCGCTAGAAAACCTCACCGCTAGAAAACCTCACCGCTAGAAAACCTCACTGATAGATAAAACTCACCATCGGGGTTCTCACCGATAATTGTTACTGATATGTCATGCACTGTCTGATTTTCATGTTCTTTATCCGAAACTCTTATTGTTTTCAGTATAATTATTTTTATTACATTTCGATTCCTAAATGATAAAAAATAAGTCTTAGTCACATTTCAATCCACTGCAAACTCTCCTCCCTTAAATCCTCACTTCTTGAACCCCCGTAGTGAAATTAGAACAAGGTCAGGGAAGCGTTCTGTGAACCCACATTTGCAGAATAGAGAAGTAGTAATCAAAAAGGAACTCAGTAAAGAATGGATCATTCCTAAAAAGTCATTGGTTCTAAGATTATCGGAGGAATAGGGATGGTTCAATTGTTTTGAAAACAATAATGGACCTCATTATCCAAAGTTGGTTAAGGAGTTTTATACTTTTGTTCGTTTTGAAAAGTCTGAAGAAGAAAACAGAACGGTTTCATTAGTGAATGGCCGGGAAATTTCTTTTTCTTTTGTTGAATGGGATGAATGTATGAAAGTCCTACATGAGGGTGTATTTGGGTATACCTCTAAGACAATACCTCCTACCAGTGACATTTTTGACTATGAGGTTGCTTTGGAAGATCTCACCGGTAGTGGAAAACAAAGAAAGGTAGTGGCTACTGAAATGGATGGAGAAAACTGGCTGTTATTAAAATTTATCCAACATGTGCTAAGTCCAAGAAGAGGGGACTTTGCAAATCTGAGATACCAAGATATTTATTTGTTGCATCTGCTGAGTCATGGTGTCAAGGTAAATATGTGTAGGGTTTTGATGATCCAAATTGAGGATATGACCAGGCCTAAGTCAAAATCCAATGCTTTATTCCTTGCAAAGTTGATTTTGGTAATGATCAAGGTGAAAGGAGTAGCTGAGTCTCGGGATGAGAGAGTATTTGTGAGGAATAATTTTTTCATCCCAAGAAAAATCTATAAGTATATGAATATTGGTTGGAACCCATGGAGAAAGAAATGGTTTATTGATGATTAGAAGGTGTATGATAAGTTCAACCCTATTGACCATCCCAATAGGCCAAGAGACAGAAGAGATCCAAGTCTAAGACATGATGAAGAAGAACCTTAGTATAGTGATGATACTATTGAGGAGGATACCTCTGTAGCTAATGGAAGGGATCTGGACTTGCCTCCAAGTCCAGTTGCTGAAGTTGTATCATCTAGAAAGGAAATAGTGTTGGGAGTAAGCAATGAAAAATCCCCTATTGATGAGGAAGATCAGCCTACTTCAGAGAATAAGGAAGAAGTATATGAAAATAGAGAACATGTTTCTGATAGTTCAGATGTGAGTATATTGTGCTTAAGTCCACTGATTGGGAATTCTGTTGTGCCTAAAGAGGCTGTTTGGGTTGAGATGGAAGAACCTACACTTATTCCTAATGAGCCTCTTGTTGTTGAAATGGAAATGTTTGTGGAGTATTATTCTAAGGAAGAACTTTCTATTCAAGCTGGTGTTGATATACATGTTCAGGTGAATGCACAGATTGAGGGGGAGCATCCCATCAGACATGGTACTGTTTCAGTATCTCATGAGATTGACGACTGGGCCGAATACCCAGGTTTTATAGTTTTGGGGTTGGACTATCCTGACTCAGAAGATGAGACACCCATCATTAGACCTCATGTCACTTATAATATCCTTTCTAAGACATTACCTGAGGATATTGTAATAAAATATGATCTAAAACAGTTGAAGTCTGATCTCAAGACCTGTTTTATGGAAGAGATGAGAAGAATAGAAAACTCATTAGTATCATCTATTCAATCTGTGACGACTGAATCAGTATCTGGTGGTTTGGGTGAAGTCAAGGCCTTCCAGAATCAAGTTTCAAGATTTTAAGAGGATGTTGAATCTCGAAAGAAATCAGTTGTCTCTATAGAATCTTATATGAGCTCTAAATCATAGGAAGAAATGGATTTGGAATTTTTAAAAGGTGTAGTTAGCCAGATTGTATCCGTTTTTGAGGGATTTAAGAATTCAATGGAGCAGCATGTTAGCACCCATGACTCTGTTGTGAAAAATATCATTAGTGGGATGACTAAATATTTTAAAGAAATAGTAGCCTTTACTTTTGCACCTCTGAGTACTACCAGACCTTCTTTGGATTTTGATCAGATTCGAGCTGTGATGAGAGAGGAAATTGGACAGTCTTCCACCTGTGGCTCTGTAGACTCTGCTTCCTTGACCCAAGTGGTGACTACCACTAGGTATATAGGGAAAATAGTTCATAATTTTATGATAGAGGCCATTTCTTCTTAGCAAGAGATAAAGGACAAAATGGATTACTATTTCCAAAGGGTCTACACTAAACATCAGTTGAACAATCATTTCAAGATCCTGTTAGAGAACATGAAACTACCTCCAGTCACTCAAGCTTTCAGAGAGCAAGTATGCAAGCTTAGGGAGTTGACTCCTGCTATAGACAAGTTTATGGAGAACAAAGATGACTTTATTTCTGCTATGGAAAGAGGAGGAGGAATCATTATAGACTTTAGGAATCTATTGCTTCCATTTTTGCATGTAGACAGTACTCCTATCATTGTACTTCCAACTCTTCCAGCCTCTGCTCAGTCTACCTCCATTCCTCAGATAACACCAGCTCAAGAAATCATACGTATCTCTCCTATGATCACCCAGAGAAGTCCACAATATAGGCTAGGAACTGTATCAATAGCTCATCCTCCTCTGATTATCATTGATGTTCTCAAGCCTCCACCTACATCTACCCAGCCTGAATCCACTTCTGATTCCAAGGGAAAATCCAAATCACATGTTGAGGAGGTGGATTGAATAGTGGATAGGACATTTGATAGGAATCACTTGTACTCTTTTTGCCTCACTTTTGTATTTCTATGTATTTTTCTTTTCCCCAAAGAATATAAATGATCTTATTCTCTTTTTGCTTCATCCATTGTTACGTACTTTTTGATAATCACAAAGTGGGAGAAATATGAGAATAATATATTCTACTTCTGACACATTTGTTTCATACCTCTGATACATTTTCATGTAATACTCTATTCATTGATACATTTGAAAATGTCATTACTCACACTGAGAAGTGACACCGCTTGTATTTTATACTGATATATTAATGATTCTTTTGGATAATAATACTATAATTTGTGATTATCAAAAATGGGGAGATTTTTGACCTCACCTATTTTGATAATATCAATTATGTTTTAATATGTTTTGATAATTCTATCTATATGTTAAATTATGTCATCCTTCTATTGAGTTGAAAAAAATATCAAAATAATCATTGGAATGTGTTAATTAATGTTTATCTATGTTTATACATGTTTTGAAATAATACTAACTCACTCTGGATATGATTTGCATAGAACATATAAGTATTAAGTTTTTAAGTCACTGATACAGATCTACCAATACATAGTCATCGATACAGACATAGTCTATCAATAAGAAAAGATCACTGATAGACAGAATGTACTGTTATAATCAAGATCTTTTGATACTGACAGATAGACAACTGCCGATATGAAGTCTACCAATACAAATAGACAGCTACTGATATGAAGTCTACCGATACAGAGAGATCCACTGATACAAGTAGCTACCAATATAGGTGAGCTACTGATGGAGAGAGCCACCGACACAATAATTATACCTTTAAATAAGAGCTACTGATAAAAGTAGCTACCGATATAGAGTCATTGTCATTGATATATAGTCTACCCTTATAAAGAGTAATAGATACCATTACAGGCCTACTAACTCAAAACCACCGATACAAGCTCACTGATACTAGGAGCAACTGATGGAAACCAATCACCATATCTCTAAACCCTACTTATGTTTGTTTATTAAAAATGGTCATATTTGGTGATTTTAATGAAACTCCTATTGATTAATTAATGTCTGTTGAATGTCACGAAACTGTACCTCATACCTATAAAAAGGTAATAATTCCCATTGCCAAATGTAAAGATATATATATAAGGTAACCCCTAATAAAAAGACATAAGTTGATCAGTCTTTCCATGCACATACGAAAAAATATTCTGGAGATACACAAGGACTTACATGCTTAGAAAAATAAGTAAGAATACATACTGAATCTGTAGAACCTGAACATTCAAGGAATAAAGAGCTCTAACGACTTCACCTACACTCAAGCTGATCAGGTTGATCAACCTGGACCTGGAAGTCAAATACAAAAACAACACTCTGTTTTTCTCGACTAAAACCAGATAGGGACTCAAATCTTCATCTGTATTCAATCCAAGGAGTCCAGAGATTCACTCAAAACACATAGAGAATTCTAAACTCATCTCTATTTTTTTATCTCTATTTTGTTTCATTTATTTATAGTTTGAGCAGTGTGTAATCTGTATTTTAAACACACCCTGTCTCATGTGCTGAACTGGAGGATTTCTAAATCCTCACTCAATTTTTCTCTTACACTCTTGTATCCCACTGTGGATAGTGGTAGAGGTCACGTGTGACCTGGACAGCCTGTGAGATCTTGTTATTTTTGATTTCCCACATAGAACTGTGGTAGAGGTCTGAGGACCTGGACAGTATGAGTAATATTGTAAACCCTGATCCAGGGTGTGGATCAAAGTTTTATATAAAACTTTTTGAGAGGACTAAGTCTCAGCTTGAGACTGAACCTCTTGGTTAAAACTGCTATGCTTGTTTATTTTGGTTAAAATTATATTGAATATTCCGCTGCTAAGTACTTTGAAATTTAAATCTGTTCTAAAGTAAATCTAATAGTTAAACTAGCAAGTGTTTTTAATTTTATTTAGTCAGTAAGTTAGTTTCAAAAGATAACATAATCTTCAGAATAAGTTAACTGAGAAATAATAAATCTTTGAGAAACTAATTGAAACCTTTAAAGCTTTATAAATTCACTACAGTTTAATTTTTATTTAATTGGGGGATTTTTAATATAAATCTTTTAAACAAAAATTTTAATTGGAACTCAATTCACCCCCCCCCCCTCCCTTGAGTGTCCACTCCGACCATCAAAAATTAAAATTTTATACTAACTGATACTTCACGTAGACTATTGGTAGGTGATGCACCCTTTTCACCCTTCGGTTGTGGGTTCAATCCCCATGACCTTTCTAGATACGATGGTTTGTCAACTTGTCTATTGGTTTTCCTTTTTATAAAACTATTTAATTCTTATATCACTCCCATAAATATGATGAACATCTCTAAAAATAATATTAATAAATTATTCCTTAAAGAAAATGTTTTAACCTAAAAGTTGATCGCATTCCCTTCATTTTTCATCCCAAAATTTAAGAACCCATAATTACCTTAAAATCTGAGATTGTAAAAACCTTAATGGTTATCCGAAACATGAAACTTATGTCTATAAAAACTAAAGGAATTCTTCCTCAAATATCTTATTCTCATGTTAAAATTAAGGGTTACATGAACCTAAAATATTTATCAAAACAAGATGTCTACAAAAAATTATAACCATTTCACTACACCACGTTTCAACCATATCGATTCAATCATATATATATTTCCTAATTTCAGATTCAAAACCTACTAGATAATATTCTATAGGAGTTTAATTATTCTAATAATATTGATAAAATACCACTATATCATAATTGATACATAAACACATCCTCCATTAAACTTCTTTCTTAAACCATTAACCATACTTCATTATATTATTCCTTAATACTTCATTCCTAAAATCAAATATATGAATTATATGTTTCAGGTTCATAAATATCAAATAAAAATGTTGCATACATTAAACATAAGAAAAATAATTCTTACCTTAAATCCATACTTTAGGATTTCTTTTATATCCTCCTTATATTCTGACGTGATGATCATCATCCATAAAGTAAATGTTCATGTCCATTGTAGAATTTCCCTTTTCAAGAGAGTTGGTAATGTTTAGATTTTGAAATCAGATGAAAAAGGAACCACAACTGATAAAAGTTTTGGAGAAAAGAAAAGGTGTTAGGTACTTCAAAAAGTTTTTTGCAGGGTATTTTAATACTTAGAAATATTTCAAAATTATTTTAATAAGATTTGAAATAATAGTGATAATAAAATAATCTATAAGGGATCACAAGTTTGTAAAATATCTATTTCCTTCCATCTTGATATAAGATCCTTAATTTGTAGAAAATAATAACATTATAACATGAAATTAATTATTTCTTTTTAAATTGAAAATGGTCTATGTAAATATAATCCCCATAGAACATCTATTATACTTTAAACTTCAAATCCTTTATAACTAAGTCAAATACCCTTCTAAATACAATCTCTAAAAATATAATTAATCACCTCAAAATATATCACTTAAAATCTAAAAAGTGGTTTCCAAGACGATGAACTTATAATAAAACTTAAACATGTAAACCCATGATGAAATCCATAAAAATTAAGAAAAAATCACAAGAAAACATCTTAATCACCAAAGTTTTCTAAAACCTACTCTCCTACCAACTGTAAGTAACTGACCATAATCATTACATTTTCTAGTGTCTTTGAACTAGAATTCACATTATTATAATCCCAATAATCTTTTAGGTTTAGTGATTTAGATATTTAGTTCATAACTAATACATAATAACTCTTATGTTAAAAAGTATACACTTTTACTCAATACCAATTTTTTCATAATATGAAACTTTTAAAATGAGAAACATTTTCTTTTCATGACACATGTTCAATACTTTCATCATGACATATTCTTTTTCCTCATCGTTCCATAATCCCTATGAAAAATATTTTAAAACTTTTTATGAGAACAAATATCTTAGTATGGTACATAAAATAAAGAAAACCATTAGTCCAGTGAAAACCCATAAAAACATTTTCTTAAAACATACCTTTTTACCCCAAAAAATGAATCATCTTTTTAAATATAATTATCTTACCTTTTTTAAATCAAATTATTTACATGAAAACTCATTATAGAAAACATAAAATTTAAGTAGGTAAATTGGGACATAATTTTCCATATCACTCATACAAATGGATTAACTAAAATGTTCAAACTCTAACTCCAGAATACCCAATGCATTGGAGGTTATAACGTAACTAACCATCCTTGTTCTATCTTAGAACCACCCGTCATTCATTAATAAAGTAACTAACCATCCTTTTTTTATCAAATAACCACCAATATTTGGTTTATAATGAAACAACCATAATTATAAATAATTCCCAAGAACTATATCATAACCATAAAACATGAATGCCTGCATCATAAAAACATTCTTAAGTAAAATCACTTGTTTTAAAAGAATATTGCATACATGCAAAGAAATAAATTTCATTGAAAATAACCATGTAATATTATGAAGTAAGATTTAAAAAATTAATGCTACACGAAGGAGAGAAAATCTACTCATGTTTTATAAGTTATAAAAACATTACTTTTGACTTTTGTAAAAAGAATCATTAATAGAGGATTTTTTTTAAAGAAAGTACCTTACCTTTAGTCTAATTTGTCACATATATCCTTTATATTTATAAATAATAAACTTATGTTAATTATTTAATTTATTGGAAACCTTTTTAATGTTTATTATTCCTTTGATATCAGTTATTACCAAGTTATAATAATTACTTAATTATTCAAGTTTACATCATATTTTTTTATGATATTCAGTACATGAGTCCAAAATGACTTGGGTATGATGTCTATAGTCAAAGTGTCCATTACTCCACCATATATGAAATAATATTAATGAAATAATTATAATTTTATATATCAATTATACTTTTAAATACAACCATTAAATATGGTTAGTAAATATTAATTACATTACAATCATTGATATGGTAGGTCGTCCGTACGCATGAGTAATGTTTCCATTTTGTCAATGATCATTATGGAAAGAAAATAAGTATTATTTTATATTTATAGAATTATCATAATATTTATTATATAATATTATTTATTTAAATATAATTATATATATACCATCTATGTGATGGGGTGATGAAAAACAAATCACATCGCTTTGTAGAAGTGGTAGTCCACACGTACACACAAACAATGTTGTAATTTTTATATGCTTAAAAATGTAAGAGCATAAATGATATATTTTCTTTCAATAATGGTAAATATATCATGAATATCATATATAAACCTTAATTACATCATCATAACCAGTATTGAGAGGAGGTTGTGGAAAATGAATTCCATCGGTTCGCAAGACGGTAGTCCACCATACCCAAAGACGATACATTATTTTCCCATTTGAAGGAAGTGAAGATGGATATAGGTCAGAAAAATAAATTAATAAAATTTCATTATATTGATTATATTGTGTTTATTATTTTATCATGTTTGAAGAAGATTTTAAGGAGTTGGAAAAAGAAAAGAAACTAAAACAAGTGGATAAAACTATACCTCTTCTTCAGAAAACCTACTTTGATTAACACCTTAAAATCACTAAGTATGGTTTTATACAAAAACATAAGGCCTATATAATTAGATTATGGATTATAGGAAGGTATTTGGGTAGAGAGTATCTAAATCAAAATGGTTTTAAAGTGTGAATAAATGAGAAGAATAAGTTCTCTTTTATAGGAGAGTGGAGAGGCACTCTTTTTTCAAAAAAATATTAAATTAATATTACAATAGTTTGGGGTGGGGGAGTAAAAAGAAATAAATAAGATAAAATTCCTACAATTAACTAGGTAGACTCAATCCTGAGACCTCCTGTGAGACCCACAGATACATAACCACGAGGCTACACCCCTGGGGGCTAAATTAATATTAATTAATTTTAAATTCCAAATGGATCTAAAGTGACTTATTTAGAATATAAGATCATAATGGGTCTAAATAATATCATAAAATATGTTTTGGAAAAGTTTAGGTCACATTATTACCCTTATCATTTAGTTTTAACCCTTATTTAACCCATATAATTCTTACTGTGACAACATGGATTTTTACTCTTTAAGGGCCAATATAGTTACAATAAAATTACAAAAGACCCATAAATGTAATATTAATGACATGATAAAACTTATAAAAATAATTTTGAAGAATTTAATATTTTTATTAATTTTGTGTCATTCAATAAATTATTATTTACTACAAAATATTTGTAATGCCAATTTTAAGGACTATTCATTACATTGATTTTAATAATAATAATAATACAACACTTATAATTTTAAAAAATATTTTATTACATCCCTAATATATAAAGGTAATCTATAAAATTATTTAATAACCTTAATTATCTAAAATTATATTTATTTTAATATTTTTAATAAAATTTATTTGATATTTCCATTAATAAAATAGTTACTTCATCGACATTATGTAAGCATTTAAGGTAATTATTTATTCAATAAAAATTAAAAATAAATTTCCATGATGAAAATAAATCCATTAAATTTTTAATTAATATTTATAGTAAAATATATCCTCTATATAACCCCATATTAAAATGTTATAGTTATTAAAAATATGAGTGTGATATATTTGACTTTTCATTAAATAAAATATTATAAATGTTATAATCACTTACAAATGGAAAAAAGGTCATATATTCTAAATTTTAATTATTATGGACTAATATTAATAAATAAATTATATTGGTTCAAGTGTTAGGGTAATTTTCTAGTCCTTATAATTTTATTTTTATCCTTAATTACCTAATTTACCCTTTATCGTGGAAAAATAATTACTAAGGTTACTATTCATATTTTCCAAAAATAAAAGTGAAATATCTAATAAATTTTTACCTCCTAATTATAAATATGGAATCCATTTTTCAAAATTAAAAACATATAATTTTCATCATTTAATTTAACATTAAATCGATCAAATGAAAAAATCAAACAGTTTTTCAAAAAAAACCCATTTTAAAATATAAATTTTTTTTGATAAATTGAAGTTTAAAATCCATTTAAAAAAACATAATTGGATTATTTTACATCAAAATTAACTGATTAAAATTTAAAACTAATCCAAAATAGAATTTTATTTTATAAATACTCTAAAATAAAATACAGTTTTCAATAAAAATAAGTATTTTTCATTATTCGCTGAAAAATCAAACAATTTAGAAAAATATGAAAATTTACTCATAGGATTATTTTTATATGGTGATTCTAAAAATGATATTTATTTCATCAAATAATGTTTTTAAAAAATTACCACAATAAAAATCATTTTTTAAGAAAGTGTTTTTAAGGAATAAAATGACTTTACTAAAATTAAATGCTTAATTTTCTAAGCATTAATTAATAAATTATTATCCAGTAGGACCATTTTATATTTAATAATTTTATTAATACTATTCATCCCCACTAATTTAATGGCTAGGTTATAATGGTTATATAATAATAATATTTAGTTGTTCATTTAAGCTCAGTGTTTTGTATCTGGGAAACCATCAAACGTAGTGTTTCTTTTTAAAAAAATATCGGGATGTTACATTATTAACCCATAAAAATAAAAAAAGTTACATAATAATTTTAAATATGTATATAAAAAACTATTCAAGTAGATTAAATGGATAATTAAATGAATTTAAATCCCTATATAAATACGGTAATTATAATATAATGAATATTTATTGGGTGTAATTTAAGAAGGTGTTTACATTGATGAACAATTATTTAGATAAAGAGAATAAATTATATCAAATTTTAAAATAAATATATTTTCCATTTTTTAAATTTTTATAAAAAAAGTATAAATAAATGTAATCCAAATTAGGGATAAAATAAATTTTATGCATTTAAATAACATGTCATAAAAAATTTTAAAGGAACCTTATATACAAAATATAAGAAAAAGCGAGAGAAGGTGGCAAAATGATAAATGTAGAGAGAGAAAAAAAATTCATTTAAAATTTCATAAGTAAATGATAAAAATTAAAGATACATGAAATGATCATAAAAATATAGAAAAGGGTATAATATATATCTATGAAATGATATATAACATAAAGGACATTGATATGGGAGATAAAAATCCAATCCAAAGAGTAATCAAGAGGATGATTTCCCTTTGCAAACATCGAAAAAAATAAATTATAGGTGTGTAAATCTTTATAAATCATCATTAGTGAAGGAAAGTGAGATTTAAATTATAAAGTACATACAAATACTATAAAGTAATATTTGATATATATAATCTTATATAATAAGAGAGATTAAGAGAAAAATCATTAACTTTACTTCAAACTCGCTTGAATACACTCTAACTCCCTATATAATAAAAATATAATTATTAATAATATCTTTAAAAATATATTATTGATATGATTTTTTATCATTTACATTCATTTATTACTTATTTATATTTTATTCAAGGTTCATATTAATCATCACATATTTGTAGTTCCAATGCTCCATGCTTTCTAAAGTTTAGCAATGTCGATTGTCATTCCATGTTCATTATATCTATATCTATAGAATATTAAAGGTACTAGAATCATAATTTAATAATTATTTTTAATTTTACATTTTTGTTTCATGGTAGGTACTAATATGGTTCATAAATAACATTCAATAATTAATTCATTTGATGTGATTTTTTAATTGTAAATTGTTATTTCAATAATGATTTTCCTTTCTGTATTATCATTATAAAACTATTAAAATAACCAAAATTAGGAATAAATTTCAGATATAATAATAAATTATGTTTTCATATCCCTCTATGATGATAATGATGAAAATATATAGTCATCGATCATGTTAGTGGTTGAATCGGCTCAAACCTGGACTATCTAAAATAAATGAATTAATATGAATTAATTATTATTTAATTACTATATAAATATTAAATAAGTATTATGTTATTAATTACATGATATTAAATTTATTAATTATATTTATTAAGGTTTAAAATTAGAATATAAAATAAATAAATTTAAAAGAAAGCATTAATTACTTATAAAAAATTTGAAATGGGTGGATGAGAGGTCCTTTTATAGATAAGATTGAGTGATATTTTCTAAAAATAACTATTCCTCTATGATTTAGTTGTGTGATTTTGAGTGAAAGAGAGCTTATAAATAAACAAAAATTAAATCTTTTCATGCATTTATCATTTAAAAAAGTTCATTATGATGTTATATTATTTTTTAATTAATTTATAAATCGTCTTTATACTATTTACCAAATTAAGTATTTATCGTTGAATTTCAATATCCACTCTAGTAAATTATTATTTATTAAAAATTGATATTGTCTATCTTACATAATGTTGATATCTTAATACCAAATATGATATTCATTTCATTAAATTTAATATCTAATTATAATAATTTTTACTATAAATAAAAACATATAATATATAGAAAAATAATTTTTTTGAATAAAAATGTTTCTTTAATAATGAATAATTATATTTTTATTTCTCATCCTTAATTATTTCTTGGATTTTAGTTATTTATTTTTACATATATAGCACCAATTATTATTATTATAATTAATAATAAATATAATTTTCATAATAATACTTATAATAAAATATATTTATAAAAACCATTTATCAAAGTAATAATTACATATTGATAACATCCCAACATCTTCTTATATAACCCCTTAAGACATCTATTTTGACCTACAGGTGATATGAGATACAGTGGTAGTTATAAGTAGTGATTTAGATATCATAGATCATATAGTGATCTCCAATAGCTTGAAATTTGTAAGGATCATCTAGGGTCTATATGACCACTGAGAGGGGGTGAATCAATGGTTTTGTATTTTATGTTTTCTTATTTTCAAACAACTTTCACCTCTAGTTAGAGAGGAATGACTCTACTAAAATGCAACTCTAAAACAGTCCCTTATGAAGATAGTAATTTAGAAGGTTCACTACTCAATAATAGTATATAGTCCTTTTCATGATCTAGAAACAATATGAGATCACAAAATTCACTAGAAAATAATATTTCATGGTTTTCAAAAAGTAGGGAATATCAATCACTTACATTGCACTATATTCCTTTGATAGTGCATGTGCTTCTCACAAAAATAATATTATAAAATATATTTTTCAATAACGGAATGAACATTCATCAACGGGGTTCAACACATCATCATGGCGCTTCTTGAATTCTTTACACTTTCCCTTATACAAGTCATATCTTATTCATCTTTTATTTCTTGCACCGAAACAAGAAATAAACTCTTCTTCTTCTTTTTAACTCTCTCTAATATTCTTTCACACAATGAAAAAAATTCACTACTACAAACATGGATTTTATCAGTGCTAGAAAAGCGCATTAACAGCACTAAAAAAGCGCTGTTAATCGAGGCGAATATAAAGGGGGGGGTGACTTTTATCAGCGCTTTTTTTAGCGTTGATAAAATGGGAATTTTATCACCGCTTTTAAAAAGCGCTGATAAAACTCAAAAAATAAATAAATAATAATTTATATTATGGGGGAGAGCATTTAACAGCGCTTGACCCCCCCCCCCCCCCGTATCAGTGCTAGGCGGCCCCCTCCCACTCCCATGCACTGCCATTGCTTGCACATTCTACACTTTCCCGCTCACCCCTCCTTTCTTGCTTCCACCCGGATTCGAACCTGCGACCTCCCCCTTGCGTGTATGCACCTTTACCACTAACTCATTTCATTTTTTATCTATTTAATGATACATCTATTTATTTATATATTTAGTTATATTTATTTGTATATTAATATGTATTCATATTAATATAAATAATTTTATTTATATTAATACATATATATTTATTCATATAGTAATATATATATATATTCGTATATTAATATATATTTATATTTATTTATATATATAGTTATATTTATTCGTATATTAATATAGATTCATATTAATATAAATATATTTAGTTATATTAATAGATATATGTTAATTCATATATTAGTATATATATATATATATTCATTCATATACTAATATATATTTATATCTATTTTTATATATAAATGTAGTTACAAAATTTTATCCGTATATTTATTTGTATATTAATATATATTGATAATATTAGTTTTAAATACATTTATAAAAGTTTTTTATGTGTGTTTATAAATAAATACATACATACATACATACATACATACATATATACAACACACACACACACTCACACAAATATATTTATGAATAAATACATATATATGTGTATTTTAAAAGCCATAGAATGTTAAAACAACCATAACTTATAATAAAGAATCTCGTTTCAACTCTAAAACCAATCTAATTGAAGAAAATGAAACAATCTTTGATATGATATGTGGTACAAGGCTAATGGACATTCGGATAAGAAGTTATACCTGTTTGAATGTTAACAAATCGGGGTATACTGACTAAAAAATGAGTTTTACAGGACTTCTGGACCTTTTCTGGCCTTGAAAAAAGTGACAAAGGCTTTTCCTGGGTCACCAGCACGTAGAGCTCATCGCAGGATTCGATTTGATATGTTGTAGAGCTCAAACGGACACCCGGATCAAAAGTTATGGTCATTTGAAGTTTGAGTTACATTTTAAACTTATTTTAGATCTTTTATTGATTTTTTGATTTTTTGTGTCTTAAAATTGTTATCAAATGATTATTAATTTATGATAATTAGTAAATTATTAATTAATAATATTTTAAAAAAAAATTAAATCCATTTTCACTAAATTTCTTATGTATTAAATGTAGTAGTCTATTTATACTTTTCTAAAACATATTTCAAAATATATATATTATATTTATATCAATATAAATATAATTATATAATAATATATTATTTTTCATGATTTTTTTTAAATATAAAATTTATCAGCACTAGGAAAAAGCGCTGATAAATCCCCCCTTTATCAGTGCTACTAAAAAGTGCTGATAAAGCCCCCCCCCCCCCCTTCAGCACTCTTTTAGCGCTGTTAAAGGGTGACGCTACGGAAACCCAGTTTTGTGGTAGTGTTTCTTACGATTTATAACAACTATAAATTATATATCATTTAGTTCAGGTTACCAATTTTATTTCTTCTTTATTCAAATATTTATGAAAATGTATAAATAATTTCAAATTCAAATATCTAGAATTATTGAATCTAGTATTTACAGTAACTTCTCTAAGAAACCACTTCTATAACTATTTTAACTACATGTAAAAATGAAGAAATATCATGGACTATTCATTCTCCTTTAAACTAAATTTCTTCCATATTAAATCCTTTCATATGCATCAATACATGAATGGTATATTGATGAGATTATGAAAACATCAATCATGGGATTCTTTCTAATAAATACCATCAAAACTAAACCTCATTTCCATGATAATTTCACTAGTAACTATTTTTAATAAACATGCATAAACTAACACATGAAATATAACATGTCATCCGTTATTAATTACATAAGGATTATCATGATACCTTCTTCCATTTTTCCCTAAAATAGTATCAAATACTTATTCTTAAAGGTGAACTTCACAACCAACTTTTCTAATCTTTCTTCTTCTTCCTATGAAAACTGACATGCACAACACATCTTTCTCTTCATCTTTTCTTAAGTTCATTTGAATAGTTACAATGGATCTCTCTTCTTTCTCCTAAATTATGTAATCATCTAATATATCCTTAATAATAATAATTATATTCATTATCATGATACTTAAACTTTATTATATAACCTTACTTTTCATCTCCATATTTATATACCCCTTTTCTTTAGTTGATCTCAAAGTTGTCTTATGAGTGACCCTCAATGTCGATCCTCCTATCGTGAAACTCAAAGTCTCTCTTTCTATACTCATGTAAGGTCTATGCTCATACTCGTAGAATATTTTTTCTCCTCGTGGAAGAGATTTTTTGTTCATAGATTAGCACAAAGACTCACAGAGATCTATGATGCTTATGAAGGAAGCACAACAATTCACATAAGTTCTATGATTCATCTCACATAAACACATTACATAGAATATTGACTCATGGAATCATATTCATTCATGTATTGTATCACCATAACTCATGTAATATTGACTCGTGGAAGAATATCCCTCTATGTGGTCGATCACCATTACTCATGGAGGATTGTTATTACTCATGGTCGAATTACTTCTTCTCATGGAAGGTCAATGATTTATACTTATCATAACTTGATGATATACGTGTTGACAATAAAATACAACACCACAAACAATTCCAATTCATGTTCTCCATCTTCTTCACCAATCAAACAAAAATTTGAAACCTCTTAATATCAATAGTCTCCCCCTTTTTATTTTTTTTATCAACCAAGGAATATAAATCAGTAATTCTATAAAACTCAATAAATGGATCATTGTCCAAAAATTCTAAGACTGTGTGATCAAAAATGGTGTATGAAACAATAATCATTGAATAATAAAACCATTTTTCCATAAATAATTGATCAAAAAACATTCCAAACTTCTTTCATCGTTACATATTTACAATATAAATTAACTTGAACCTATAAAACGTAGTTCCTACAACCACTTAAAAAAAATTAAAATAAAACACATAAAAACACACATACTAACATCACTTCTTACCCCTTTAACCCCCCCCCCTAAATATGTTCTCACCTTTCACATGCTGACATTATATCTTAACCCTTTGAAAAACTCCACCAAAATATACACTATTTCAAAATAAGTAAAGTGCATATCAATGCATAGATTTAAGTTTTCATATCCCCCCCCCCCCTTAATAATAATATACAAATACAAGATGAGAGAGGGGATAGAAAATCACATACCTTAGTTGTAGCATCCCACCCCGGATGCCACTGAACTGTTCCCTCATACGGTGAGCCACATGACCTCAAGCTCATCTCCCCAAATGCTAGAGGATGCCGACTAGAAGCGAGAGCATAGGGTGTGTCTATGGGGAGACTATTCCCTCATATATCAGAGTATTCACAATAGTAAACAATGAATAATAAATAGTAGAAACATAATAATAATCAGATAGAAGCGAAAGTAAAGAAATAATCCATGCAATAAGAAAACAACTAGAAAAAGAAAAATATCAATAATGGATACAAATGATGATGTTGATGTCATGATTCTATAAAAAATATGAGTGTAGGGAAATAGGGGTACAATAATATACTACATTCTATAAAAAACTATAAAAGATCCCAAAAAATATAAAAAATCATCTCAAGCATAGGCTCAGTCGTCTTCCCCCTAAACCCCATCCTAAGGAAGAATATTTATAATGTATGAGAAGCAGTATGCTTACCTTTTCATTATTTGTGATCATAAAATCTACTTAGGTATCAAACGACGCTTGAGTAGGTTTTTAGATGTGAATCTTAGTAGGCCATCACCCAAGGTGTCTTGGCTGACCTATTCCATGCAATAGATAAATGAAAGTGTGAAAATGTATAATAAAAACATGGTAGTAAATAAATAAAATAACTAAATCTTGGTGTGGGTTCCTAAACAGAAACTTGTTCCATACGACCTACTTTAGCATATGCTAGAATTCTAAACACGGTACATGCGCAAGCATAATATGTATACAAGGTCCAACAGTAAACAAGCAAAACTGAGAAAGGCATACCTTCTAGATTGTGATTCGTCTTGGGGTATAATTCACATGTCATCATTCAAGTATGCTAGTAAAATAAGGAAAAATAATCACATATGTATAAGAAATATCATAATAATTATAAAGGATTCATCTAATACAAAAAAAATCAATTAATCCATAAAATCCAGTGTGGAGTCCTGAGCCCATCCAAAGAAATATGAACATAATCCCAAGGGTCTCTATGGAAACATCCAATATAACCTAATGCCACTAAGTCTATCCAAGGCGACCCATGTGGAATCCCTTGTATCACTCGAGGCATGGTGAATTTAAGTCCATCCCAAGTATCTCACATATGGGACTGAGTATCACCCATGGTATGGAATAGCCATATTTGTAAATGGGTTTGTGTACAGTTTATTCCCTAGGGAACTAGTGTCACTCATGAGTATAAGAAACCACTCGAGCAACCCATACCTTGAAAGTCAAATCATTGATCCCAGTATGTCGAGTTGTAATTATCCAGGCACAGAGAGTCCATCCATGGAGTCCTTAATACGGAACCCATGTTTCCTCCTGATCTGTATCAACTAAACTGAGTAGCCATGTCAAACAGGGAATATCATAATACAAGGCATATATTTATAATTACATTCTAATAAGGAAAATCTCAATATCACCTGCTCACCATCTAAACAAGATATGAAGCTTAATCCAAAAAACAATAAAACAATTCAAATGGAAACCAATAAGGCATTAAATAATAGAAAATCATGTCTTTATATATAATAAATGAAATACAATCATAGGTACATGGAATTAACATGCATCCAATCACATGGCATCAATGTCATTCCAATAGCTCAAGCTACCTTACTTGAACAAGCATATTATTTCAATTAAATCCATTAACATATGACACAAAGCAATAATCATAGAATGTGGAATAGCACACAAGACACGTGTCATAGCATAAAAGTAAACAATGGAATATGAAATTAAGTATAAACATTTAATCAACTTGCATAAGCATTAAACATAAGGAATGAGGATTTCAATATTAAGCATCCATCATGATCATTTAAATATAACATGTGAGGAAAGTAGTTCAAGGGAAATCTCATGGTTCACCATTTTTACTGATTGAATATATCAATTAATGCATTTAATTAAAGTGCATCTCACACCCATAAGGTGATTCATAAATTAATTAATGGTCAATTATTCCATTCAAGGTGATTTACACATTAAAGCGTGTCCCAAAAGGGACATAAATGAGGGGAACACCCAAAGGGTGTACAAAGACAATAAGAAAACCCTAAATATGGTATTTTTCATAAGATAAAGTCACTATAGACATGGAAACCTTTACAATTAATTTAATATACAAGAAAGAAGCTTCACTTGAAAAAATTTTCAAGCAACATAATGGTGAGATATCTAAAACACAACGAAACAAAGGGAAAGAGCATAGAAACCCTACCTTGTTTTTGAAACACTACACTCAACTGATAACAAACCAAGATTCAACCTAAAAGGGGAGAAATCAACAGATTTATCAAAACCCAAAAAATAGGGGAAAAGGTTGTTGCATCAAAAATAATGCAACTAGTATAGGAGAAACTTAGAAATAAAGGAGTACGAAAGGTAGAGCTTGTCGAGATGAGTCTGTAGCTTATGAAGTCGAAGGAATCAGTGGAGAAATGAGGGAACAATCTCAAAATTCTATGGAGGTAAGAAGGGGAGCTGGTGTTCCTGGATAAGGATAATAATCCCACTGGGGGAGTAGAGGTAAGAAAAAGAAAATACTCAAAACATTAATGAAGGGAAAAAAGGTAAATTCACCTCTATTTTCACTAAGAACGGTTTGGCCAAACCATGTGCAAGGCTCTGCTTTAATGGGGATCCTCACATGGTTAGGCACCCGATTTGGCTAACCATGTGAAAACCATGAAAAATTGAACTATCCGCAAACCTAATACGCCTACACAACCATGTGCCTTGGGTCACACAATTGCAGAAAAACCGTGCGGCCCAGCCAGTTTCCTCTCTTTCGGTGATCCGAGCTTCAAATGATCCCTAGGAACCCATGGAACCTCCTTTAACCTCTTAGGAATCATTAATAGGTCCATTTTAATGATTTAAACAAAAAATTAAATGGAATTTACCTTTGGATAAATTTGATATGTAACAACCTCCCCTCTGTAAAATAACTCATCTCTGAGTTTCCCTTCAGAGGGTGGTAGAACATCATCAGAGAAAAGCATTGACCACTGTGCACGTAAATCGACCTTCTGCTTCTAGGTCTCTTCCTAAACATGTTTCTGCTACCATAGTACCCAGAATAGGGGAACTGAACTTCCTCGGAGAACCTTCATTCTAAAATCGATGATGGGAATCAGATGGTCCTTGAAGGATGCATCCTCCTCTAGCTCAATATCATTGGGATCAAATGAATGAGATGGGTCTGGATAATACTATAGAAGCTGCGATGTGTGGAAGACATCATTAATGGAATAGTACCTCTAAGGTAACAACAACCAATAGGCTACCAGCCCATATCTCTCCACTTTATTGAATGACCTGACATACCAAGGAGATAACTTTCCCTGTCTCCCAGTTCGTTTATGACCCAATCTAGGTGATACACATAGAGAGACCTAATGTACCACATTGAAATCTATATGTCTACAATGATGATCGGTATAGGACTTCTTCCTGCACTAAGATATATCCATATGCTTCTGGATTAGCTAAACTTTCTTCTAAGTCTCTTGAATGAGACAAAGACCCATTAGAGCTTCCTCACCTACTTCAAGCTAGCATAGATGTGAATGGAATGATCTACCATATATTTCATCATATGGAGACATTTTAATTGTTTCTATAGAGATTTTATTTTAGGAAAACAAAACTATAGGAATATTATTTTCCCAGGAACCTCCAAAATCAAGTATACATGCGTGTAACATATCCTCTAACACCCGAATCATCTGCTCAGAATGCCCATCAGTCTAAGGGTGATATTCAGCACTCAATAGAATCTAAGAACACAGTTCCTTCTACAACCCTTTCTATAACTATGATTTCAACCAAGAATATTGGCTCGAAATTATATAACAGGGTACGCCATGTAGTTTCACTATATACCAGATATAAATCCTTCCTAACTCATAAAAATAGAAGGTATCCCATATAGGTAGAAAGTGTGTGAATTTGGTCAAACTATCAAAAATCACTCATAATACATCGTTGCCTTAGATAGATCTTGGAAAACTTATCACAAATTTCATGGTGACATCATTCCATTTCCACTCATGAATGGATAGAGGTTGTATAATTTCAGTATGTCGCCAGTGCTCTTCCTTCACCTACTGAAAAGTGGAGCACCAAATGATGAACTATATTATCTGCCTCTTCATACATGGCCACCAGTATTGAAGATGCATGTATCTTTACATCTTGGTAATCCCAAGATGAACTACCTAAACAGAGTCCGGAAGTTCCCTCATCAGCTCTCCCTTTATATTAGAAGGCACCCAAAAATTCCAACAGTAGAGAAGGGTCTCACTACCATCAAAAACCCAACCAGGAGGTGGGTTCTCTCATGTGACACTCTCCCTCAAAACAAGTCCCTTTGAATCATACAGTCATCTCATTCATACTTACTCCAAAAGAGAGGACATCGCTACAAAATCTGATAAAATTGGCTCCTCGTGGTACTCCTAAACCTCAATATATAACTCAAAAACACAAGGCCATAATATGCCACTCACTACTAGATGTCTATATGACTTATGTCTACATTTTTTGGATCAAGGAATCATCCATGAAATTACCCTTACCGGGGGTAAGAAAGCTCAAAGTCAAAATACTATTGGTATTCCACCCACTTGTGCTACCTCATATTCAAGTCTCACTGGGTGGAGATGTATTTGAGACTTTTATAATCTGTATAGATAACGAATCACTCAACCAAAATATATTTCTTTCAATCACACTGAGAATAAACCATGGATGATAACTCAATTTATTTCATAGGATAGTTCCACTTGTGAGGTTTCAGCTAGTGGGATCCATATTCTATGACTTGATCACATTGCATCAGAACATAACCCAGTCTAACTCCTGAAGCAACATAGTAAATTGTATAACTTCTGTCTAGTTTAGGAAGAATCTGAATTGGAGGTGAATTGAGTCTTCCTTTTAACACCTTAAAATACTTCCCACAAGCTTTAGACCAAAGGAACTACACACCCTTCTTATTAATTCCATAATAGGTGCTACTAAGCAGGATAAGTCCTAGATGAATCGCATATAATAGCCTAAAATCCATAAGAAGATGCATATATCAAACACATTATTGGGTTATTCCCATGAAACCATGGAACTCACCCTCTCTAGGTCAACTGATACATCTTCCTCAGATATGATATGACCCAAGAAGTTAACCTTACTGATCCAAAAGTTTCATTTACTAAACATCACAAATATCTAGTGATCTCTTAGTGTACCCAACAAGATCTCAAGATGATTGGCATGGTCATGTATGGAGCACAAGTACACGAAAATAACATCTACAAAGACTACCAAAAAATAATCAAGATATGGGTGGAAAACCTAATTCATCAGAGCCAAGAAAACTGCCAACAGGTTCATCAGACCGAACAGAATAACCAAATACCCCTACAAGACATACCATCTTTAGAATATTGTGTGTGGTATGTTTGATGGTCTCACACACACCTAATGATATCCTAACATAAAATCGATCTTAGAGAAAACATTTTCTTCTTGAAGTTGGTTGAAGAGGTCATCGATGTGAGGCAATGGATAATGGTTCTTCTCTATAAGTTGGTTTATCCATCTATAATCTGCACACAATCTGAGGGTACCGTCCACCTTCTTGGTGAAAATCATAGGTGAACCCCATGATGACATGGTGGGTCTGATAAAAACCTTACCCTCAAGGTCTTCAAGCTACATTTTGAGTTCCTAGAGCTTTGTAGGTATCATCCTATAGGGAGAAATAGACACGGGTACCACACCTATGACTAGATATATAGTGAACTCAACCTCTCTCACATGAGGTAAGATAAATTATTAGGGAATATGTCCCTAAACCAATCCACCACAGGAGGTAATTCCACAAGCTGCATCCCCTAGTCACTCATTAAGATACTCACTAAATAAATTTTCACTCTTCCAAACCCAGAACACTTGGGTCCATTTAGATCTATGTGGATATACCATTCACCCTAGTGTATATATATGTGCCACCCTAGGTTGATGTGTAGGACACTCGATGAAGATATCAATCCACTTGGTCATGATAAAGCATGAGCCATTCCATACTAAGAATGGTTTCAAAGTCAGTCATCTCAAGGAAAAAGAAACTCTAAATGAAATGAAACCAACCTATCTCAAGGGGGGACTCCTGAAATTGGTGTGTGACCTCGATTCCGACCCCTAATGGAATTTATAGAGACATGACACCACATAATTACTTGATTGAAAGGCCAATACTTTCCTCAAATGTAGTAGATATAAATTATTGTGATTTACCTATATAAAAAAGGGAAGAAACTAAGGTAGAGGATACCAAAATAATACCTATAACTGTAGATGTACCTATACACTACTCCTATGGTGTTGGATACACTGAACACATATGACGTCAACCCCGACCTTGAAATGCTACCTGACTAGCCTAAGAAGATCAAATCTGTTATTGCTGAAGCTCTGAGGCCTGGTTTCCTTATCTATAACCATTAACACCTCATCCTAATTAGCTATTAGAAGACCAACACCCATTCAGATGTGGATTCATAGATATTATACCTAATATAGTTGCTTGTATGGATCCCCTACCACTGGATGATGGAGGAAAATAATGGTAGAAGATCTAAAGATAACCCATCCTACCAAAATCTTGGTATTCCATTGGATTCATCGTTCACTGGGGATTTTTATCGCTTGGATTGCCACACTGGTGAAATACTATGGAGATATCAGTACATTTCACCTAGTTAGAACCACCCCACATGAACCTTCGAAATGGTGCTTTCTACTTCTAAAAGAACAATCGTCATATCATGAAACCGAACTTATCTGGATCACATTACCATATTATCTGAGATTTTAATCTTTAATTAAGGCTTGGTTCACTGTCTTTTTAATGGAAGTCAAATGTAATATGATCACCTATGAGTGTATGGAATTCCCAATATCATCATCAAAGTTTTTTGTAATCGTCAATTCGGCACCAGTCAGAGATGTAACAACACACTGAAGCTCAGTGAAGCGAGTAGAATACTCAAGAACTATCATAGTTCCCTACGGAAGTTTAATTAACTCTTTGTAACAATCCTCCCTTATATTTTATGAGAATTAGTGATCATATAATTTCATCTAGAATTCTTCCCAAACCATACCTCGATAACACTATAATTATGAAAAGACATCCCACCAACGCTTGGTGGAATCAATCAACATGTTGGTAACAAACATGACCCGCCACTCTATAGGCATCCCAATATGGTCAAAGATAGACACCATGGACTCTAACCATGACTCTATAGCATGAGGACTTTCATACCCTAATAAGGTGGGAGGATGATGCTACTGAAAGTCTTGTGTTAGCTCTTCCATAGTTAGGGAAGTCCTAGGAGCACCTTGAATAAACTGCATGAACTTGAGAAAACTATCCCTGAACTGAGCATCAGTGCCCAGTGGAAGATTAGTAGAAGGTGCCTCATGTGGAACTACAGGATGTATAATGGGTGGATCAGGTCCCACCACCTCTGTAATGTTCTCATCACCACTCTCTTGGCATACAACACGAGGATGTCGTAGTGGAATAGCTCTACAATTTCCAAGTGTGCACCTCAAAAAAATTATAATATATAGGGAAAGAAGATAAGAAAGAGATAATAAGGATAAGAATGAAGACTGCCTCTGCACATAACATAATTGACAACCTTCTCCAAGATTAATGTTTAGATAACAAGGAAGATAACTTAGAAGGATTATAAGAGACTTTTCCTATAGACCATTTTCAAAGTAAAGTCAACGTCAAGGTCTCACATTGTCAAATAAGGTGGTCATTTCATTTTAAAAGGTTTTATTTATTTTTATTCATTTATGTATTTAATTTCCCTTTTCAAGTGATTGAATTAGGTGGATCACCATTCCAATTTATAAGGACCCATACACCTTATAAATTTAAATTGGATGTCTACTTAATCTAATTAATAACATGACCTTTTAAGATAAATTGGATCATTTCTTTGTTTATAAAAATCAATCACTATAAGATATAACAACTAAGAATAGTAGAAATCACATGAAAATATGCAATTCATACTAACATTAGATATATCATGGTGATATTCATGAAAATTCATTTCTTATAGTGCCTACTACGATTCATACCTTGATCTTTCTTCATGTCATTGGGATAAAGTAATATAAATCATCATATCAATAATACTAATATCAATAGCATCACAAAATAAGTGTTTCACCCAATGGTGAAGTCATATCAATGTTTAATAGCGTAATCAATAACAGAATTTCCCAACACAAGTAATTTGGGTGTCCCCTGTACATGGGTTAGCTATGTCCAAGAATAAGGTAAATTCCAAACTCCATTGTCATAATATCTAATCTAACACAAAAAGCAAGATAAAAAGAAAAAGGTCTCTGATACCACTTTGTAGAGTCCCGCCCTAGATGCCATGAACTCTTCCTCGATATAGTAATCCTCATAACCTCAAGCGCTTCTCCTTGAACACCAGAGGCTTCTGTCTTGCAGCGAGGGCCTAGGGTGTGTCTATGGGGATACTATGCCCTCATATATCAGAGTACGAATAATTATAAACAATAGACAATCAATATAGGAATCATAATAATAATTAGACATCAGTAGAAGTAAAGAAATAATCCATGAAACAAGAAAACAGCTAGAAAAAGCATAATATCAATAATAGATACAAATGATGATGTCCATGTCATGATGCTATAAAAAATATGAGCGCAAGGGAATAGGGGTACAATAATATACTACATGATATCAAAAACCAAAAAATATCCAAAAACTATTACAACAACATATCAAGCATAGTCCCAGTCTTCTACTCCCAAACTTCATCCTAATCTAGCATATCAACCAAGCATTATAAGAAACATTCTTCCCTTTATCCTTACCTATGATCATAATGTATACTCGGGTACCAAACAATACCCGAGTAGGGTGTGGTATGTAAATATCAATAGGCCAGCACCCACAGTGTCTAGTTCGATTCATTCCATACAACAGATAAATGAAATTGTGACAATGTATAATAAGAATAGGGCATTAAATAAATAAAATAACTACATCTTGGTATGGGTTCCTAAAAGGACACTTTCCCCATACCACCTACTTTGGCCTATGCTGAAATTTTTAATAGGGTACATCTTCAAGCATAATATGTATACAAGGGCCAATAGTAAAAAAGGAAACCTAATAAAGGAATACCCCCAATATTCTACTTCATCTTGGGTTCTAATTCACAAGTAATCATTCAAGTGTGATATTAAAACAAGGAAGAATCATCACATGGGAATAAGTAACTACATAATAATCAAAAAGGATGTATATCATATGAACAAACAATCAATCAATCCATCAAATCTAGTGTGGAGTACCGAGGCCTTACAAGGTGATCTAAATAGAATCCCACGTGTCGCAATGGAAACATCCAATATAACCCAATACTCTCGAGTCCATCCAGGGTGACCCATGTTGCATTCCTTGTATCAATCGAGCCATGGTGACTCTGAGTCTGTCCCAAGTATCTCACATAGGGGACCAAGTATCACCCCTATAATTTTGTAGCCTTATTTTCAAATGGGTTCATCCATAGTTTCTCCCCTAGGGAATCAATATCACTCACGCATAGGCAAGCCAAAGCATCACTCCTGACACGTCGAGTCGTAACCAACTAACCATGCTGAGTTTATCCATGGAGTCCTTAATACAAGGTCTATTTTCTCTCTCGTTCCATATCAAGTGAACCAAGTAGCCATGTCAAACAAGGTATATCATAAGACAAGACATATATTTATAATTACAAGCCAACAAGGAGCATCTCAATATCACATGATCACCATCTAAAAAATATATGAAACTTAATCCAAATAACAATTGAACAATTCACATGGAAATGCATAAGGAATTAAATAATAAAAAAGCATGTCTTGAAGTATAAGAAATGAAATACAAGAATAGGTTTCATTAACATGCCTCCAATCAAAATTCATAAATTACATTCCAATAGCTCAAGCTATCAGGCTTGACCAATCATAACATTTCAATTCACTCCATTCACTTATAGAACAAAGTAATAATCAAATAATGTGGCATATAACACTTTTCACGAGTCATATCATAAAATAAAACAATGGAATATGAAATGAAGTATAAACATTTAATAAGCTTCCATAAGTATTAAACATAAGGCCTAAGGATTTCAATATAAAGCATCCATCCTGAGCATTTAAATATAACATGTGAGGTAAGTAGTTCAAGGGAAATCTCATGGTTCACCATTTTTACTAATTTAATCTCTCAAGAAATTTAATTAAAAATCATATCACACCCATGGGAAGATTAATAATTTAAATCATCGTAAATTAGTTTATTCATGGTTATTTTCACATTAAAGCATGGTTCAAAATGGCTATAAAGGATGGACACACCCAAGGGGTGGCCAAAGACAAGGTGAAAACCCTAAATATGGGTTTTTCCATAAGATAAGGTCACTACATACATAAAAATAATTTTACAATTAATTTATATGCATGAACAGAGCTTCATCAGAAGAACTCTCATGTGTCACAAAGACCCGATATCTAAAACATAACAAAATTACAAGAAAGAGAAAATAAACCCTACCTCGTTGTCGTAACACTCCACTCATCTGATAACAATCCTTGATTCAACCTAAAATGGTAGAAATCAATAGATTATTCAAAACCATGAAAATATGGAGAAATTACATTACACAAAAATTGTAAAATAGATAGAGGAGAAACTTAGAAATAAAGGAGTGTAGAAGGTAAAACTGACAAGATTACTATGTAGCTTACAAAGGAAAATGAATCAATAGAGAAATGTGGGATAAAATAAAAAACCCCGTGGAGGTGAGGAGGGAAGATCATGGGCCTAGAGAAGGATAATAATCCCACTGGAGGATAGGATGGAAGAAAAAGAAAGTCCTTAAAACATTAATAAAGGTAAAAAGGGTAAATTCCCCTCCATTTTCACTATGAACTATTTGGCCACATGGTTTGGAAAAACTGTGCACCAACTATACACAAGGCTCTACTTCACTAGGTCACCTCACATGGTTTGGTGCATGGTTTGACTACCCATGTGCAAACTATGTCAAAGCCTATTATCCCTAAACCAACAACACTTGCATGGTCATGCACCCTGGGTCATACGATTGCAAACAAACCATGAAGCCCAGCATGTTTCCTCTCTTTTAGTGCTCTAGGCTTCAAATGAACTGCAGACACCCCCCAAAACCTCCTTTAAACACTTAGGAATCATTACTAGGGCCATTTTAAGGATTTAAGCAAAAAATTAAATGGTATGTACTTTTTGATAAAGTTGGTACATTGTATTATCCTTGAATATGGTGAGGGTAAATACCCCTTATCAACCTCAATTTCTCAAATGTGTTCTTAATCAATGGTTTAGTGTAAATATTGTCCACCTATTCCTCTATAGAAACCCAGTCTAGCTTCAATTCACTTATTTAAACAATCTAATTAATGAAGTGATATTTAATATCAATGTACTATGATTTTGAATGTTGCACTATATTATTTATGATATTGATAGATTTTTTATTATCATGACCCAAGAGAAGAAGGAACTTCATATCAACCAAAAAGTCTTCCAACTGTGTATTCATAAATTATAATTGTATTATATATTGATTATAGGTGACACACTTATTTTATGTAATGCTGAAATTTATTGAATTTTTCTTCTTTGTATTTCATCTCACACATCTTTCTCCCATAAATAATACACAACCAAATGTGGACCTTCTATCACCAACACAACCAGACTAGTCTGTATTTGTATAGCCAAAAAAAATTTGACTTTCCCTTACTATCATACCTTATACCATAATCTATAATTCCCTTAATGTATCTAAGAATTCTTTTTCTATCCAAAATATGTTACATTTTTTGTGCTCTTCAGAATATTACATAATGGGTAATAGCATAAACCATTTTTAATCTAAAGGATATTAAATAAAACATACTTCTAATAGATATCTTAAATTATTTAGGATCAATATAATTTTAACCTCCATCCTTAAATAGAATTGTTCCCACTAATATAGGTATGGAAATGGGTTTTTAGTATTATATACCAATTTTTTTAAGTAATTCACTGGAATATTTTTCTTATTATAAGAAAATATGATCCCTCTCTTGATATATTTTCATGATAATAAATTTCCTAATTTCTCCCACCATAAAAATTTCAAGTAGTATATACATCTCTTTGTGAAAATTTTCGAATAATTATTCATTATTCCTGTAAAATATGATATCATCAATATAAACAATAATAGTGAGAGAAAAATATTGATTTTTGTATATAGAGGTTGTTTTCCACTCTTCGATTATTGAATTTAAGATTCTTTAAACATGAATATATCTTTGAATACTAATCTCTTGGGTCTTGATTCAACCCTTATAAGTCCTTATTAAATTTACACACATAATTCTCTTCTTTTTCTAGTAATAAACCAATTGGTATCTTCCTATAAACTTCTTATTCTAGCACTCCATTGAGAAAATAATACTTTAAATCCATTTAGAATATATTATATTTCCTTTTTAAAGTAATAACAAGAAAACTTATGATGCTTTCAACTCTTTAAAATAGTGAAAAGGTCTCATCAAATTAAATTACTTCAAACTATTAGTAACCCTTACATACTAGTCTTGATTTATTTCTTACCACTTCACCTATTTCATTTAACTTGTTTTAAAAATCCCACTTTTTTCCAATAATATTTTTATATTTATGTTTGGGTACCAGATCCCATGTATTATTTTTCTCTATATGATCTAATTCTTCATTCATGGTATAAATACACTCTAGATGTTCCAATGATTCTTCAACTTATATTTCCTCAACCTGTGAAAAAAATAGGTATGTGTAGTCTTCAATGTTCTTATGGTTTGAACCGATTATCCTTGATCTCCAATGATATTTTGGATCTCCACTTTCTTCCTAATTCTTGTATAAGATGGATGAAATTTTCCTTTATCACTTGAAATGGATAAATCAATGTCTTTATCATGTACATCTTAAAAATTATCACCTCTGTCAAAATCTTTGTCATAATTTTTAACAGAAATAGCTTCATCTTCACTTACTCATATATTTGAAGCTCACTGTGAGAAATTTCTATCAAATTTTTCCAAAATTTTACATCAGAAAAATTAAAAACCCTTCTAGTTTCTTTGTTATAGTATTTGTATCATTTACTATTTAGAGAGTATCCAAGGAAAATACCATCCACGCCTCTTTGGTCAAACATCCCAAGATTTTCAAAGTTTATTTTAATAATGAAAGGGCTTACAAATACTCACAAGTACTTTAAAATTGGGGTATTATTATAATACATATCATATTGAGACATGGATACATTTAGACTGTATAATCAATGATTTTTAATGTGTACTGTTACACTAATAGATTGTATCCAAGAGAACCAATAAGTATCATGTTCAATCAATATAGTTTGAGCTATATCTACCAAACTTATATTCTTTATTTTATCCACACCAACTTATTATGGTTCATATGGTGCACTAAAATCATAATAAATACCATGATTCGAAATACATCCTTGAAACTTTCCATTTTTGTTATTAACACCATTATCTTTTTGAATCATCTTTATAGAGTATCCACATTTCTTTCTAGCACTTCTCCTGAAACTTTTAAACATATTTAGGTTCTATGATTTATATTTAAAAAACATAATACATTTAATATGATTGAAATCATCAAAAAATAAATAAAATACTTATCTCTATTTGTTGATTGATTTTTCATGGGACCGCATGTGTTTGACTGAATAAGATCCAAGGGATGATATGTCTGTATATCAACCTTATTATGTGAAGAATTTGAAAAAAATATATTTTGGAAAATGGAACACCAAGAATCTTTATTTCTTATAATATAAGGGACACAAAAACACTTCCACTATATTTTAACTTGTTCATATTTCTCTATCACATATTTCCAAGCCTTCTATTCCATAATTTATTTTCTTCTATATACTCAGATAACATGAATTATGAGCATATCCAACCTAGAACAAGTCCCTTTTTTTATTTTCCACTTGTCACAACTTCCCTATATTCATGTCTTTTCACAATAAAACCATATCTTATGATGATAATATCATTTCCTTCATCAAAAATCAATGAAACACTTTTATAAACTTCTAGTTTTCAACTTTTATTTTCCAATAATAGTAGATCCAATACCTATGATTCTAATAGAATCATCATTCCCAAAATTAATTATTCCTTACATTTAGTATTTTACATTATTTAATATATTCAAATCTATATTTATGTGTGATTTACAAACAATATACATGATCTAAGTCTGTTATTATTTTGTATCCTTGATTGTAGTGTAAACTAAAAGATCCTTCTATTTTCTATTTTCTTTCTCCAAATTATTTTAAATTTTTCTATAAAAACTTTTTTGACATGTTAACATCACAAGAAAACTTTTTTGAATATTTATATATTGATCACTCCACTCAAATAGATTTTCAAGAAGTTGGAATCTATTTTCCATCTTCAAATTATATTTTTAATATTATTGTTGTGTTTGTCTTCATTGAGTGGGATGACTCCCCATGAAAATATATCTCCAATAACTCTTGATCCATTTTAGTGTTAAACATTCAACCAAAAAATATTATTTTTATATCCAAGTCATCCAAATCAATCGTAATATCCCTAGAAATCAGATTTTCCATTGTAACATGTATGTTGTTAAAAACTGTGTATATGTATTAAACATCTTCTTGACTATCCATCTTAGTTCCTTTTTATGAACCAAATTTTTGGTAGAATCCTAACATATTATTCTTCATATTATACTTCTTATCATCCCTAATAGAGTGTCCATTTGTAGAATTTTTTACTTTAACATTTGATTTCTCAAAAATTACATGATTTTAGAATTACTTTTTTTTGCAACATGCATGGTCTTATTGGCTTGATTTTTCTTATGAGACCCTTTCCCAATATCTTTAGTCTTATTATTAACCTTTAAGGAATATATTTTCTAAAATTTACAATATTTAAACTTCTTATAGATTTCAGAAACTTTTGGATTTGAATTGTTGTTGTTAAATATTCCTTGTTCATGTTCAACTAGTTTCTATTGAACATGACCAAATTATTTCTATGTCACCCTCATTTCTTCTTCAATATTAATATTATGATTTTTCACTTCATTAAGTAACTTATTTTTGTTTTCAACCTATTTTAACAATCTAGATTTTTCTTCTTCATGCAGTTTTTTTGGTTTGTTAACAGGTTGACCATCTTTCTTTAACTTCTTATTCTATTTCTATAGCGTTACAATTTTTGAGAAACATTCTATTAATTATATTTTTAAAATAAACTTCATCTGCTTTTCTTCTTATTATTATTTATATTTTATTCTTTTATCATTGGAAAACTATTATCATTCACCTTTAAAAAAACTTGTTTGCACCTTTATCATTGGAATTCTCAACTTTAACTTCTTCTTCACTATATTTATCTTCATCACATTTGGAAAAAATATATATTTTTAAATTTAGAAAAAATTTCATTCATTACATTTAAATTTAACTTTGATTTATCTAATTTATTATTCAGTGGTATTCTTGGATTTCCATATTCTTCATCACTATCTTCATCTTCCTACAGTCTTGGACAATTTTCGGCAAAATTTCTAATGGTTTCACGGTTAAAGTACTACCGTATTATCTTTCCTTTATAATTTCATATGCCTCTTTTTTACATTTCATGAAAATTAGACAAAAAATCATTGAACTTAATACTCAATTAATCTTCTAAATCAGAATCACTAACTTATTTCTTAGTAACAACTTTCTTTAATTTTTTTTAGTTTCTTTAAAGTAGATTCCATGATCATCCTTTCCCTTTATTGTGATATAATTTTCTTTTATAATATCATATTTAATAATAATACTAATAAGATCATTCAAAGAGATCATTTTAGGCTATCTATATTGTAATGTCAAAACATTGGCATCAAATCTATTAGGAATAATTCTGAATGTATTTTCAATAGATATTTACTTTTCTAATTTTTCTTCAAGGATTCTTATGATGATTATAATAACAATAACTCTTATTAATAACTTTCCAATATATTCATCGTTTTATATTTTCAAAAATTTATATTTTAATCTCAAAATTTGTTGTTTATATTTCATCACTTTCATGTTCCCTTCATAAATATTCTTCAACTTATCTCATATTACTTTATTCATTCAAATTTATTTAACCTGGAGGAGTTAACTTTTTAAAAGAGAGGAAATAATAGGATTTATGTTTTTTACATTATTATAAATATTTCTATTTTTTATTTCTATTAATGGAGAACCCTCAGCAGGAAGAGTGAAACCATATACAACAACTTCCAAAACTTCATAGACAATGGATAATAGATAAGCTAGCATTATATCCTTCCAGATATGATACTTCTTCCCATTTAATAAAGGAATCCCATTACTATTAATTTATTCATGAACATTAATGATATAATTATTCTCCTTAAACCTTCAAACAACATATATTCAATGAAGGAACCTAGCTTTAATACCAATTGTAAGGACTATTTAGGATCTATGTGACCATTGAGAGGGGTGAATCAATAGTCTTCTCTTTTTATGTTTTATTATTTTAAAACAACCTCTGCCTCTTATTATAGATAAATGAATATATTGAAACACGACACATAATAATGCCCATAAGAACATAGGAATTTACAAATTTTACTACTCAATAAGAGTATATAGTCTTTGGCATGATATGGAAAAAATATAAGATCACAATGACCACTAAAAAAACATTTATGGTTTATAGTAAGTAGCATATATCCATAAATTGTATTAAACTATAGTTATTTGACAATTCAAGTGCTTATAACACAGATAATATGATTCAAAAATAAATAAACAATTAAATTAACCTCACCAACAAGCTTTAACATGTCATCATTATATTTCTTGAGTTATTCACACTTTCCCTTCTATAAGTTAGATATTCTCACCCTTCTATTTATTTCACAACAATGAAAAATAACATCTTCCTGTTTTTTTCTCTATCTCTATTATTCTTCCACATAATGTGAATGATACTTATAAATTGTTATAACTATAAATTATATATCATGAATCATCATTTACCTATTCTCTTTCTTCTTTATTCAAATATTTATGAATCATATAAATAATTTCAAATTCAAATATCTATAATTCTTGGATCTTTTATTCATAATAACATATATAAAAAATAATTTCCATAGTTCTTTTTAAATTAATGTAAACATGTGGAAATATCATGATCTCTTTATTCTCCTTTAAACTAGCATTTCATCCATATTAAATCCTCATGTATGTAGTAATAAATGTATTGTATAGGGACAGGATCATGGAAACATAAATCTTGTAATTTTTCCTCATAAATACCATCAAAAATGAACTCCCTTATTTCCATGATAATTTCACAATTCAAAATTTTTAGTAAACATTAATAAATTCGTTCATTCAATATGATGTGACATATTTAATTTGTGGCACAATGATTACTGCAATACCATCTTATAATGCCCCTTAAAATAATATTAAACACTTCTTCTTGAAGGAAACCTTCACGAACAAATTGATTAATATTTTTTCTTCTTCTTGTGAAAACATATATGTACAAAACACCTTTATCTTAATCTTTTCTTAAGTATATTTGAAAAAAATGCACTAGATCTCTATTCTGTATTCTACCTTTTTTATTTATCCAACAGATCCTTTATAGGAATCATGATAGTCATATCATGATATTTAAACATTATTAGAACACTTTATATTTCATCACTATATTTATCTACCCTTATTATTTGTTTGATCTCTAATTAACCTTTCATGTGATACTCATGGTAGTTACTCCTACATTGTGACTCACAATTTCTCTTTTTTATTTCATGAAAGGTCTATGATCATACTCATGGAAGATAGATTCTTCTCAAAGAATATATATGTTATTCACATTTAATCATAAATACTCAAAAAAATATCTATGATTATTTTCATGGAATCTCATAAACTCATGGAAGGTCTATGATTATTTTCATAGAAGCACATCACATGGAATCTTGACTCATGAAATCATAGTCCTTCATGTGGTCGATCACCTAAATTATGTAAGAATATCATATAGAATATTGACTCATAGTATCATAGTCCATGAAAGTATATTCCTTCATGTAGTTGATCACCATAACTCACAAAATATAATTATTACCAATGATCTAATTCATTTTACCCAATAAAGGATTGTGATTTCTTAATATCATAACTTATTGATTTATATGTTCAATATATAAGACAATGCCATAAAAAGTTCCACTTCCCATTCACAAAATTCTTCACCAATCAAAAAATAATTCAAAACTACTTAGTCTTAATAAAATTCTCTAATGGATGATTCCATTCAAACTACACTTGTTGAAGTTCATTTTGGGCTTGGTCAGGGGAAAACCCTAGTAATGATACCACCTTCCTAAGATCAACCAAATAATCTATATATGCAATTCTTCTACAAAATTATCCCATGTCTTCGCCTTTCTATATAAGTTTCACAATTCTATCACTTATATTTATATTCACCATATCATTAGAAAAATGATAGAATTAACATCTTATGATTACTTCACTTGAGTATCTAATACTCTTCAAATAACCACATAAGGAAATACCTTATCCCATCCATCACTTTTACCAAACAAATATATATATATATATATATTCACTCAATGGCTATATATATCCAACAACTATATATATATATATATCCAATAACTATATAAACCCAACAACTCTATCCATCAACTATATATTCCAATATACCTTAAAATACTTTTATCATGTTCTCATCTCACTCACTAACTACTTTATACAAAATTATAACCTAATTAAAATATTTTTTATTCTTTATATAGTTATATTCAGTGGTATAATTTTCATTGGGGACCATGGGTATAAATACTTCAAATTAATAATATTTTTTTATTTATCAATATTTATTATCATTTAATAATTTTTATAATATTATTCTATATATATTTATTTATTATAATGATGGTTAATTCATTTTATATTGTAATATTATACCATAATGAAATAAATAATTATTCAATTAAGAATTATATTTTTTATAGAATAATTTATTTAGATGAAAAACATATAAATATTATTGAATGAAAATTCATAATATAATCTAGAATGTTACATTGGAGGTGGTCTTAGATGGTCATGAACATTTTATGTTGGGTTTTAGTGGGATGTAACTTATCTATATACAGTGAAAATTAAAAAAAAACCTATTTACATAAGATCTAAATGTGATAATTTGAATTAAATAAAATAATTTATGAATAATAAACCTAATTTTATTTAAATAAAACTTAATATATTAATCGTCACAAGTTATTTGAGGGATATACCTTAAAATTTTCCAATGGAATCCTTCCTCATGGGATAGTATATGAGTTGTATAAATCAATAAGAACACTTATTAGTAATATTTCTCTATTAAACTATGGAATGTTTAAACCTTATTTAAAGGATAAATATAATAAAATATTTTTGTCTTTATTAAGTTTCTTATGATCATATCATGCTCATCCGATATCATGATAATCAGTTATATTTATAAGCTTCAAATACACAATTTAAAATGATCTATTATTAACATTGAACATGTCATAAATTTTTATCTTAAATTCCAAGTAGTAATTTTTTTTTGTAAAAAATGGTCATTTTAATGGTTTAAAATTTTAAAAGATTCATATTATTTTAAAACTTCTTAAAGCTCCATGTTAATGAAACTTAACCAAATAAAATGAAATTATATATATATAATGATCAAAATTATGTATTATATTATAATATAAAAACCTACATGAATGCTTCATGGAATCAAATAATAATAATATAAATTCACTATGATGTGGTTTTCTTTATTACAAAACACACCATGGTGACATTCACCATGCTATAGTTTTTTCTTTAGTGCATAATTATTTCAATATCCCACTTGAACTAAAGTATCCATGGCCTTATTTATATTTTACCTTATTTCACATAATATGTAACAACTTGTAAAATTATATCCTAAACTTATTTTGGATAAGAAATCATTACGCTCTCAAAAAAATTCACAAATTCTTTGTAAAAATTATAATCCTTATTCAGAAAACCTCTATGTGTGACCCCATGAAAATTTATAGTGTTGAAAAAAATTATGAATTCTCTAATTCCTTAATTTAAGTAAGGATAAAGCTTTATCAAATCTCAATCCTAATAAACCTATAAATAATTTGGCATGATATCCATAAAACACATGTATCTCCATAAATGTTTCCACTAGATGTGTCTCATACATCATGCATTATCATACAATCTCTTTATCTAATACATAGACTGGCCAGTAGATAAAGATTATGATAGTCTTATATAATCATACTCATAATTTCTCAATTTTATGAGAAATTATTGAATAATATGGAAAAACTCATATCATTTCATTCATATAAGTAGATGAGTACATCACATGTCATTATCCTTAATAGATAACCACATCACATGTAAATTTTCTAAGTATGACCATATATTTCACCAGGATTTCTCAATTAAAGGAATAGATTTTATATGGATTATACCAAAGTAAAAAAGTTTAAAGGTTCACATGTGAGACTCTTTATTAACATTAGGAAATGGATACTACTAGAAAACATGTACCCAAGACATACTAATGACATTGTGTATGAAAATAAATTTGGTATACTCATGTAGATCATCTAAAACACAAGACATATTTTATATTTCCTGAGTGAACTATGTATCCCTATACATACCCCTACTCACATTGATCTTAAAATCTCATCACAATCCATGTCTTTCCATGAAAATTATGAGGCAAGGATAACTCAATGTTTTTATTTTAGTGATGAATTATCATATTACTTTTATAATACTTGCATCACACATGTAAGAATGATAAATTAAAAAAAATTATATAACATAATATATTTTTATATTCTTAAATTAATTTTATAAAATAAAAATAAAACCATATACATAAGAACCAGTCCCACCATATCCAATATGTAAAACCTCAATGACCTTGTGTCTACTATATTTGATGATTTTGATAAATATGTTATATTATATATGACACTTATCACATCACTTATATGACACATGTAATATATCTATAAAACAATATAATAAAATTCTTCCAATAAGTTCTTTTATTTAGAATATATCTTCAAATAATTAATATTCAAATAATAGTGGGATTAATATTCATAATATTATATTAAATACCTAAAAATACTTTCCAAATATATTTACTCTATAATATCTCATATTATGTTGTAAATTAATTATTTTTGTTAAAATAACCAACACTTATAACTATTTATAATAATATAATCCTTCTTTGATATCATTGGTGATAAGAAACAACGTAAATCTTACATTAAGTTATTTTTTACCAATATAAACTAAAATATTTTATAATATACTTTAAATTAAACTAGATTAAATTGTTATTTTTTATATATTTTAAATTTTAAAATTTCAAATATATAACACTAACTTCATAGAAATTATATTTTCCCAAAATATATTTTTAAGACACAAAAAAAATTTTGTACAGAAAATAAAACTTATTTTCTTTATGGTAATGTCAAATAAATAAACTCTTTTAGAATGAAAGTGAAATTTAATTTTATAAATAAATATATATTTTAATTTATTTTCTTTACTTATAACTTATTTGATTTGAAACATTCTCTCATTAATCTCTTAGAAATTATATTTACTCAAAATATCATTTTAAGACCCAAACAAATTATGTAAAAAAATAACACTTATTTTCTTTTTAAGAGAATATTTAGAAAATAATTTTTAATAACCATATCTCATATGTTATTTCATGTTTTTATAGGGACATCTCAAAAATAAAATCCTTTGTTAAAATATGTTACTAATGGATGTGAAAAATATTTCCCTTATATCTTAACAAATAACATGGATATGCATTTTTACCCTAAATAAAAATCAATTTATCCTTTATTTTTAAAACATGTTATAAAATTGATAAAATCATAAATCATGTGTAAAAAACAACATCCCATTATTTTAAAAATAATCAGTATTTTTTAAAAAAAAATTATCTTATTACATAATAAAAATGATAATAATACACTTATAAGTATATAATTCCAAAATAAATTAATCAGGGAGTAATCCTATGCATTATTTTCTACATAGAAACAACTCTTTCCACTTTATTTATGTTAAATTAAATATTTCTCTACCTTTATGAATTTTTAACTCTTGTATATATTCAGTATAATTGTTTAATTTATTTTTCGTATCATATACCCTTAAAAATAAAATAATTGACTTTTATAACATTAATACACACCATTAACTCTTTATATAGTTTATTACACTCTTTCATGCATTATAGGAAATTATTCCACAAATTTATAGGTTTTTTCAATGGAAACATTACCCTTTAGTCCTGATGTTTTCTTTTGGTTTCAATGACCAAAACTAGTATTAGACCTTGTAATAGTTTTCTCCTTATTTTGGTTTAAACTCTTACCATTTTTTATTATCATTGCACTATATCTTGAAACTTCTATGCCTTTTTAAACTATCCTAAATATATTTAAAATATTGGGTAATATTTAATCAAATTCATGTATACTAAAGTTCACAATAAATTGTCATATCCTTTGTGGTAATGATTATAGAAAATATTCCATACCTAGATATAGCCTTGAAAGATATAACATCCTCTATAAATTATTAAAATACTTAATAATATGGGGTACATGAGTGGGAATAATGTTATTTCAGTCACTTTACATCTAAAAAATGACTTTTAAACCTTATATATCCTTTGTATTTCTTATTCTTAATAGATATTCATGTTTTTATTATAACTTAGTGTAATTTACTACCACATGATCCCTCTTTACATATCCATATGAAGTACCACATGACCTAAAGTGAACCTCTCCATATTATAAAGGTTTCCAACTAGTAGAGAGGTTTTATAAAAAAAAACTTTTAAGGAGACTATACCCTCAACATCTTTATAGATAATAACAGATAAATAAGAAAAAAAAATCATAAAAAATATAGAATTATAGTGAAATGTTTGGAATTAAAAAAAAATATAACATAAAAATAAAAACATCATGTTTTAATAAAATTTACTCATATGATATCATGCATTAATACATCCCAAAATATATTTCCTAATAGGTCGATCATATTAAAGATATATGTAAGAGTAGAAAATTAAAAGGTGACACTATTCCTTAAGACCTCAGCACCCCTACAATGAAATCTCCCAATCCTCATTAAGCTAATCTAGGTTGACCACTTATAATTGAACCTTTCTATTGGATTTCATTCTAATCACAATGCATTCATGTCCATTAAGGTGTGTGTATAGGGTGTGAGCATAAAAAATATTAGGCCACCGCTAATTGTATCCCAAATATAAACTATATATATGTGCATACATGCACATAATGAAATTAAATTCATAAACATCATATTAATAACATTTTTTAACCATTGGGTGCTCAAGAAATGACCTTTATGGTCGACACATACTTGCATTGAAAATTATTGATATATAGGATAGAGTGTCCCATAGTCTAGTAACATAAACATATATGGGACCATCACACAATGGTTGGTCCCCACATGGGATGATGTTTCCCAAAAGGGATGGAAAATATTCCACCTAGGTTTTATAGTGGTAAATGGATTATCATCAGTTATCAACACTACTATATTGGAATCACACCTAACCATATCCATAATAAATGGGATATCACTGAAAAACATCTAGTATAGGTTTGAAGTGTTTCAAAAACTTTCTATAGGTAACATAATATTACCCATCAACATATGAGGTTGACACTCATAACACTCTCACTTATTGATATATTATCACCTTTAAACATCTTTGATAGGTTAGAAGCGTGCCCAACCCAAGTATCATCACATAAGGTGGGCTTAGATATTGAATCAAGATCTAGTAATGGGGGAAACATTAATAATATTAGGTATATCCTCATGCCTTGTATAAATATCATCCAGATAGAGAAAAATATATATGTATTTTTTTAGGTAGTGAATGGATCATCGCATCATCGGTGTATTATATCAGTATAAAATAATAATCATAGGAATGCATTACCCAACATCTAGACCATGGATAAAACTAATCACACCGCATGAGTGATGTATCTTAAATATATATCTACTAGAACTCAATTATCCTCAATAATTACACTATATATTTCAGGAAAAATAATACACTTGGTGTGGATTGTGGATCCCAAGATCAATCCATCCCTCTCAAAACTCACCTATCTAGTGATGTCGTCCCCTAAGTGATAACTCACAATTCCCATTTCCAATGTTATGTGATAGACCCATATTGGATAAATACATGAAAATATACCCTTAATAGGTCATAAAACATAATAAAACAAGACTACCTTAGTATATACCCTCAAGTCCATTTTCAACTCATAAGTCACTTTTCACCAAGTGACTTTGCTTATAAGGGTTACCTCTAACCCATCACTTATAATAAAACCCAAGGTGAACCGATATTTGGGTGGTTATCTCACTAGTATACCCTTAGTAGAATCCCATTCCATGGAATATTAGGCCTCTTTGATATTTTCTCAAATATTTATAACTCAATCCTAGTGGTAACCCCACATAAGTAACCAAATTCCTATTAGGGTTCTCAGACCACCCCTTACATAACATACCCTTAGTGTGTACTCTAAGTGCATAGTGGATACTAAATACATCATAAATACGTAGGTTAAAAAAAAATTTCATCAAAGTTAGACACCCTTTATAGTTTCTTTTGTTAATTTAATGTCAATCCCTTCATTAGACGGAGTTTATGAGTGACTTAATTCCTGAGGTAACATGGGAAAGATCACCACCTCAGCCCTATTAGTTTATACCTAAATTCATTTAAAAAAACATTTTCATCTTTCACTTGTTTTATTATTTACCATTTACCATTACCCTAATATCACATAAATACATGTAACTAGATATAAGTGGTTAAATTAGGGATCACCTACCTCAACCATAGAATTAACCACTTAACGATTCCTAGTCTGTGACTGACCAAGGATGCTCAATTATCCTTGATCATTAGGAGTTATCCACAAGTCCCTATCTCATCCAAGGTTTGGGTTTAATAAATTATAAAACATTTATAATTAATTAAAGTAATAAATTCACAATACCATGATCAAGTTAAAACTCAATGAATGGTGTATCCTCATTAAAATATCATAAAACATTATTCCGATGTATTTTAGATGAATCTTGATCACTCTATGATCAAAATACCCAATTATCATAACCCAATCACTCATTAATTTAATCCAATTTTACCAAAAACTATAAATAAAATCATCAAGAAACTTACTTCAACTAAAATAATATGAAACCATGGGTGTTTATCACTCTTAAGCTTCTCTTAAATACCCTGCATGGAATCTCCATCATCGTGATGGGATTCCACCATGATCTGGTGAAATATCACTATAAATCCATAATTTAAATCATTAAAAATAGAGGAATAAGAAGAAATAATTAAATTAGGATGAGATTGGGTAGGAAATTCCCAAATTAAGTGCATTAACTCTTATTTAATCAACTCGGATCACCAAATAAGAGGGATAAGGGAATGATAGAAAATGGGAGAGCCTTACCCTATTATTCAGTTGTTATAAGTAAGAAAACCATAAGAGAGTATAAAATAAAAAATCCTAAAGTTCCAAAAATTCCCCTCCATACATGGGTATTGAGGAAAAAACCATGATTTTAATGGCCTCTACAAGATTTTAAGCATGCCACAAGGTCCCTAGTTCCCTCCACTAGAGCGACAGTGGAGGTGTTTACTATCCCTTCTTAGAAAATGTAACTTGGGTGGCCTATAGTAGGTTTTTTTTTCCTCTATTGGGGATCTAGTGGCCTGATATTATAGCCACCTGAGCCAACTTGTTTATATGTTTCCCTTAATTTTACTTTGGGTATTCTATATCAAAATTTCCACCGTCAAAAACTTCCTTTTATTAATCTAAAACATGTCCAAAGCCTCAATTTCTTGATAAAATTCAAAATTTTAAATCCACCATATTTTTATCTTCACAAAAACTCAAACTTCCTCTGATTACACTAATACAAAATGGTATAAGTAATTCCAAACTCCCCATCATACCATTTTTAATCCCCATGAATTGTTCTCTTACCTTTCCCATAGAATGTGTTGGTCACTAAGATCCAATGAATATTACACATATCTAGATTTCCTGCTCTTTATAGTCATGTCAATAACACACCCAAACTAGTTAACACTACCTTTTCTCTTGACATCTCATGAAAGGATCACTTAATAATTGTGATCATTCCTTAAATGATGTGCTTGGTTTTTTTCCCATTTTACTATAATTTTTCATGTGTGAAATGAACTAGTTAATTATTTACGACATCAAATACCTCCAAAAACTCAACCAATTGTGCACTAAATTACTTAATAGATTAACCAAAACGAAAAAAAATTATTAATCCCATAAATATTTACGAAACTTCTAATCACTAACATTTTATTCTAGTAATTGGAATTGTTTTGTCTACACCATACCACTACCCACTCAAATTTGCACTTGAAAATCACTAGATCTTCTATATATATAATTCATGGTCTCTTATTAATACTCAATCTATCACATGAATCCATAATTTTGTGTACACAATTCAAAACTCTCTCATTATCATCCATATTCTCTAATTTCTATCACTAAACTAGTCTATTTCCGGAAACTTTCCTCCATTAGTTATCGAACACACTAGCTCCACCTGTATGTTATGAATCACCATCCAAATCTAGGATCTCTTCACTAATCTAGATAATACACCATATTGTATTCAAGTTTCTACATAGACCCTCAAACTTTGATGTTTAGGGTTTTCTATACACATCAATCCCAATATTCCTTACAATTCACTCGAATAAGGGTATCTCCCTTAAACCATTAATAGTGTGCTTCTTTCCATATTATTTCTTGTATCATCAATCAGTGATAATGGATATTCTTTATTCCATTATCACTCAAACATCATATCTCATGGTCAAAGCACATTTTTTCCAATATACACATTCCATGAGCCTCTATTTAAGGTTTATAACTATTTTGATGTTGACAGAAAAATAATTTTTATTGAACATTAAGAACATAGCTACAAGGAGGGAAGGACATTCAAGGAGGCTGGAAGTGGTGCATCCTAAGAGCATCTTCCTGAATAGACACCCTACAGTCAAGAGGAAGAGATCTTAAACTATCAAAGATAACTATAGTCTTATCTAAATTCACCATAATACTCAATGTTTGATGGATATATCTCCTAATTAGTTAACCCAGTCATTATAATGCAACTCACTTGTTTTAACATGATACGGGATCTATATCATCCTAATAGTGTATACCTAATCCATTTTCTTGTATTTTTTAAAATAACCACTTTAAGGTTTAGTGGGAACAAAACATAATACCAGATACTAAATACCACAACACCCTTGATTCAAAAACAACAACTTTAAAAAATTTAAACATTCAAATTTCAAACTATAAAAGTTACACCCTCCAGAATAGTGCCTCCTACATGTCTTCATCCATGTGAAATGCACCTTGATAAGTGCACCCTATCATGTAATTTTTCATCATCACCTACTAAGCTAGTAAAAAAACACCATAAAACAAAACTAGTATCATTTTCAAACCCAAAAAACATCAAAAAAAATTATGAAGATAGACCGAACCACCACTATCCAAGAACTAAATTAATTCTAGAAAGTAAAAAAATACATACCAATTAACCAAAAAAAGGACCTTCAAAACCACCTAGGAATGAGATGAAACCATAAAAATTAGGGAAACACCATCACAAATCACAAATAATAAACCAAAACACTATATTTAGGACCATCATAACTGAATCCAAGACAAAACTGACATCACATGTCATACCGCCACCAGAGTATTTCATCTACCCGTTGAAAGTTTTTTATCATATTAGACATTTCACTTTCACTAGTAGACATCCTTTATTTAACTTTGTAAGTAGTTACCCATAGAGTGGATCGAAACTATAGAGATGAAGAATAATACTTGGATATAGAGAAGTTAGGTTGGAGAGGTGATGTAAGCCTGAGAAGCTAAAAGAAAAGGATACATGAGTCATGATCCATCCTATAAGAACCCGTTTTTTGCTTTGAAAGACTTTTGAATATTCTTGATGATATTCCAGAGCAGCGCCTTTAGATGGCGTGCGATTCCGAGCCCCGGAGTGGCCGGAATTAAATTTTCAGTGTGTTCACACTGGAAACGCCAAATAAATGTGATAACTCCTAAACGGTGCACCGGATCAGGGATATGAGTGTACGGATGGGTCTGGAATGGGTTGTTTACCCTAGGAACGACATAAAACATGTCGGCGCGAGATTTTTGGACCCCTTACCCGCTTTTGGAACGTTAAACGGATTAAATTAATTAATTAATTTGTTTAATGTTGAAACGCAGGTATATCTTAAACGGTGGATCGTATTGGAAAACTTAGGGAACTGTTGAGTTTGGAGCGTGCTTTTTACCTTAGGAGGGGTATAAGTTTCGCGGGCGTGGGTCGTTTGTGAAAAATGGCCCCAGGGGCGTTTTCGTAATTTGGCGGCTTTGGGCGTTCAGCTTTATAACTTTAAAACGGAAGCTCTGAATCAAATTCTGAGACCACCGTTGTGCTCGGGAGATGGTGTTTATCCAAGGGGAGCTTAAATTTCGACCTCTCCAAATGTTTCAGACGTGGGTTAAATTTGGGGGTTTTTAATTAATTAAAATTTAATTAATTTCCCCTTAAATAAACAAACACCCCTCCCCTTCTCCCTTGAACCCCCTGGAAAAACCCCTCCCCTCTCCTCCTCCATATCCGGTGAGAAGGTCTGGCGAGGAGACTCCGGCAAGGTGCGGTGATTCCGGCGGATCGACGCGAAGCTCCGGGCAAAGCCCAGCGAAGTAGGAGGTTTTGAGCGTTTTAATTCCTGAACCTTATTTCAACCTCAATTATATGCATCTATTGTTGTTCGATTGTTGAATCAAAGCCCGTGAGAAAGTATTAGTTTTTATGAGCTATCTGACGCATCTTTCGGATTCGGTTTTGGAGTTTGGAGGAACCCGCAATCATTCACCGAAGATTGTGGGTTTGCGGAGGAGTTATGGGGTGTTATGGCGGGTAGGTGCGGCGGCCGGCTATACCAGGCGGCGGTGCGGTGAGCCGGACGACGGTGGCCTCTCTTCCAGGCGGCGGGCACTGGCTGGGTGAGCTGGGGATGTCGGGCGAGCGTGGCGGAGGCGGCTGCAGACGACGGTGAGCTGGGGACGTCGGGCGGCGCCGGCGTCGTGCAAAGGGGCAGGGCAAGGGGGTCGCGAGGCGCGCGGCCTCCTGCGGCGCGACCGCGACCCGCGTAACGCGGGTCGCTGTGGGAGAAGCATAGACCGTCCTTGACGGTCAGTCAGTGGTGGCAGGCTGCGGCCAGCTGGCCACAGCGGAGCGAACCGGACCCGCGGCCGGGCCGCGGGCCGGTCCAGCCCAAGGGGGTTTCCGCCTTTTGAATTTCCGACACCCGTAGCATTCGCTACGTGCGTCCGTTTTGCACGCCGTCAGCGGAAGCACGGAACTTGCGTCGAGGGGAATGCTTTGAGATGGTTTTGGGAATTTTTAATTCTCTAAATGAGGGGCCTCGGAGGCGCGGCGCGTCTTTAAGTGTTTTGTTGTTTTTTGGGGGAAACTTGTTTTGGACGGCATGGATGCGTCCGACGTCCGATTTAATCGTCATCAGTGGCGTTGGAACCCTGGAGTCGAGGCGGAGTTTTCCATGGTGGTTCTGGGCGTTGAAGCCGGAGTTGAGGCGTGGGCCCCACAGCCCATCTGTTGAGCTGCGTGCAGCTTTTAGCAGCTTTTTCATTGGACGTCCGTTCGGGGCGTGCGAGCAGTCGATGTTGGGTGTTTTTCCGAGGGAATCGCGTTGGCGCAGTCTGCCCGCTGTAATTCCGCACGATGGTGTTGTCCCCGCGGGGGCCGTTTCGGGAGTTGACGTTGATTTCCAGCCTTATCACCGGGTGACTATTTTAGACAAGTGAATAGTCCATCTTGTGTGCTTTTTTGAGAGGATCACAACGGTGTGATCCGTTCGTTGAGTTTTAGGAACGGGTTGTGGGTCCCACGAAGCACCACTCGTGTGCGGTGTGCCGGAACGTATCTTTTTCTCCGGATATCCATTGCACTCAAGTGATTAGTGCATTTGACTTGTTTTCCCGAGGGGATCGCATTGGTGCGATGCGCCCGACTATTTTTGTGGCCGAGGCTCAGGATCACGGGGCGTCGTTCAGGTGTGAGGCGGTATTGGCGACTTTTTCGTCGGATATCCGTTGGAGGCAAGTAAGTAGTCTAACTCGCGTGTTTTTTTGTGAGGATTTCAATGGTGCGATCCGTTTGGCTGTGCGGAGCCTCTTGCGCGATCTTATTAAATGTGGAAGTATGGAAGGTGCTCCAGTGGTGGTTCGTCCTACCTTGTTTGTATAGGACCCTTGGCATGTGATTGCACACTCTTGGGAGAGTGATATAAATGATTCCTAAGATGTGGTTGGCCGTGTCTGGGCCTTTGAGGTAGAGTTGTTACATCACACCTTCGCATTGATGCTGGGTGCCGTGTGCACGATAGCCTTTGGGAAAGAACGAGGTATACTCTAGGAGTATACGGGAGCGCTTGGAGGTACGTGTGGTTTGTGCCTGAGACGTTCATGCACTTGGTTGGGGTTAACTTGGGGCCACACGTCGTGTGGTCCCCAGGTGCGTGTCGAGATCTGCTTTGCGTACTTTGACCTCTCGCTATGTAGAGGGTCCCTCAGTGCTCATTTTCTCGACCAGCAGGGTGGAGTTTTTTCCCCTGGATTTCTGCTCGTTTATTTGACCAGAAGGGTTGAGTGGTCTCGCCCTGGTATCTTCCTTGATGGATAGGCTGGTAGCGGTGCTAGTGACACCCAGTGATGGAGCATACATTGAACCTCTTTTGGGTGAGTTGTTCTGAAGTTAGGTGGTTGCGCGATACCCACTCTGTGTTCAGTTGGCCAGTGTTGTACCCTCCAGTGGAGATGGCCAGAGCAGTTCTGAGTTTTACCCTCCAGCGGGGCTGGGCAGTGGGTTACTCATCGGCTTCTAGGGTCTACCCTTTAGCAGAGATGGGGCAGTGGGTCACCCGACGCTCTTAGGGTCTACCCTCCAGCAGAGACTGGGAAGTGGGTCACCCGACGCTCTTAGGGTCTACCCTCCAGCAGAGACTGGGCAGTGGGTCACCCGATGCTCTTAGGGTCTACCCTCCAGCAGAGACTGAGCAGTTGGTCACCCGATGCTCTTAGGGTCTACCCTCCAGTAGAGACTGGGAAGTGCGTCACCCGACGCACTTAGGGTCTACCCTCCATTAGAGACTAGGCAGTGGGTCACCCGATGACCTCTTATGTTCTACCATTTGGCAGGGCTGGGTAGTGGGTCGCCCATCGTCTAGTTCTGGGTCTACCCTCCAGCAAGGCTGGGCAGTGGGTCGCCTATCGACTTATTCCAGGTCTGCCCTCCAACAGGGCTGGGCAGTGGGTCTCCTGATGATGTATTATGGTTCACCCTCCAGTGGGGCTGGGCAGTGGGTTGTCTGATGATGTATTAGGGTTTATCCTCCAGCACGACTGGGCAGTGGGTCACCCGATATCTGGTTATGAATTACCCTCCAGCAGGGCTGGGCAGTGGGACACCTTTTGGCATTCCAGAGTCAGTCCTTTCTACTTGTCTAGTCTATGGATTTCCTCCGTGACCACTGGAGTGGGACCCTTGGTTGTATGGGTCGGTGATGGAACGACTTTGACTTTGAGGAGACCTCTCAACTACAGGGCAGTGACGAGGTGTGGTTTGACTTTCCCTAGAACTCTCATGTACGAGGGGCACTTTCCCCACCGAGACGCATTCTTGCGACGCAATCTAAAACAGTGCGGGTGAGTCAGTGCCGCCCAAAGAGGATAGTGTCGAGGTGTGGTGATTGAGCCCCTTGGCTTGCAGTTCAGGACAGACGTGCGGGATGTTGGGCATCGATTGAGTTTACTTCTGGGACTGTTTGCTACTCTTTTCTTGGGCTGAGCTATAGGATGGAGATCCCCTTTCGGTCTTGTTCGGGCTTCTTGAAAGAGCATATGGATTTGTATATACCATGTTCTGGTACCCACTTCTTGGGTTTGGTTGCTCTCCTTCCAGTAGAGGTGAGGACGCGCGGGGTATGCCACGTGCTTTCCGCGTCTAGCTTCTCGTGGTTGGATGAGTCTACTCTCCTGCTATAGGTAGTGAAAGCTCGACGAGAAGTGCATCTTATCACCGTTCCTAGCTCCCTGTGTTAGGACGAGTCTTCTACCTTTCCCTTGTTGGGTTGAGCTAGACTCTTTACTGCACTCTCTGTTGTACTCCTTTACTTTTCATATTCGCTCTACTGCTCACCCTTCGGTACCTCCTTTGTTGCTCCCTCAAACCTTCGGGGTATCCTAATGAGTATTCTTATACTCACCCCTTCTTGGGCTTTTCCCGCACTTGGTGTGCCCTTGCAGAAAACGTACAGGTTAGTCGTGACCTCAGAGGAGCACAGGAGTTCGAGAGCTTGGACTGCGTGCGGTGGTCGTAGCCGGGTTCCAGGTGGGAGACCCGTTAGCTGTTTCCTTTTTGTTTACCTGTTGCCGGGTTGTGGAACCTTTTCTGGTTGGGCGCGTGTTTTTTCCCTTTTTCCCTTTCAGCACTTTACTTGTACTGTCTAGAGGTTGATGCAATCTTGTGGTTATTTATAGCAGTTTCCCTTTGATTTTCTTTTTACTCTGCACTTTTTCATTGAGTGTGTTGCATGTGTGTGTACAGGTACTTAGGAAAAGGCCTCCCCGAGTTGTTGTGCCTTCGGAACTGGTCGCCAGCCCCTGGCCTATGGAGACGGGCTTGGGGTAGTTGCGGCTCGAGCCCGAGTAGGGTTGGGTCGTGACACATCCCCACCATAGAAACACCAAACCTAATGAAAGAAAGAAATAAATTTAAGAACTTCCTCTAAAACACAATACATATTTTTCCTCACAATACAAAACTCCTATATAAACCACCACGATAGACGGAGATAAAATCTAGTATAAAATATCTATATGTAAGAGTAGAATTTGAACCAAACTTAGGCCTTCATAGGGAGAACATCCATAGAAACAATGTTTACAAAAAACAAAGCCTCCAGCTTAAACCCATCACAATTACAAATCACCCTTAGCCCCATCACTATAAAACAAGATAGGGTTGGGTGGGTAGGGAGATACTAAAAATAGAATAAGGTAGAATATGTAGGACCTCACATCTAAGGAGCAAAGAATGGAGATGAAGTGAGAGGAATAAATGACAAACATCGAGAAGAGGGACTAACATGAAAACAGAAAGGGAAAAAACCTAGATCGATGCTAACATAAAAGGGATAAGTACTATAACCAAGGGGTTGGAAAGATTAATTAAAAAATAAATGAAATTGAAACTGTAAGAACATTGTAAAATAAAAAAGTGTCTCTAGAAGAAATACAGGAAGGGAAACCCTAGAACCTGAGAGAGAAACATTAGGAGAGAATAAAGAACCTTAGAAAGAAGGGATCCATAAATACTCATCAATCCATATCATCCTTATAGTAATTTAACACATTTATTGGTGCCTAAACTCAATATATAAGAGTCATACTCTAACTTCCTCAATAATTATATCAAGCCACTTAGCTATTCATTGTTCTAAAAATTCATTCATCATTCTTCACCTTTCTCATTACTTAAGAAGTCACATACCATTTTCCATATAATATTACTATATAAACTTAAGTAAAATTTTCTTAAACCCATTGTAATTCTATAAAAACTCTGATTTCTATATTAGTCACACATCATTCCACCAGTTTTTACCAGTCAATCACATTAAACCATTTTTCGAGTGGCTTCTTATTTATCACATTCAGTATATGAAATCCAATGGTTAAACCCCAAATCTATCTATAAATTATAGGGATGTTTTTCACACATTTTAATGATCATTTGATAATTTAATCATACTATTGAGTGATCATTTATTGAGTCTCACTATAATTCCATGTTTTTTATCTAAATAATCGAAAAAAATTAAAGAGTCATCACATCTAACAAGATATTACTCCCCATGATATTTTTCATCATTATATATTCAATATGTCTCACATGATATCCAAAATTGATTATGAAAAACTAATCAAAAATATCACTATTTCAAGGTTGATCTTAGGTCATACCCTTCTGCATATCATGTATATAGTATTAAATTTTCATGAACCAACCTAGATTTCCAAAATCGGGTTCCTAAGCTAACATGTGGAAAGGCCTAAAGGTAATTGTCAATCCCCATGGGCTAGAAACTAGTGGAATCAATGTTACTCCCTTAGGGAATTATTTTTACCATAAATAGTAAAAAACAAATTGAACTAAAATAATAAAAACTACATTACACCTAATAATCATACATATTATAAATAGCACGCAACATCAAAAGGTGAAACCAAATACTACATAACTCTCATAAGGGATAAAAAAACCAAAATAAATAAAAAGGGAGATACTACTAACCCCATCTGATACATGAACACATTCATATTCCACCTCATTCATTTCTCCATACCTAAGTGAATGGTCTAATCCCTATAAAATAAAAGTTCTTATATACCCCTAAAAAACAAATCATGGAGGAAAATGAAATCCATATACACCTGAAGGGTGTATGTAGTGTGTGAGAATAACAATCCTGGTAGGATCCCACCAATTACTCTATGTGAATCCCATAAAGAAAAAATCATGACTTTATAGTTTGAACTAAAACATATAAAAGTGATATTTTCATTGAAAGTAAAATGGAATACAAAGATTATTTTCATTTTGAGTAACTTTTAAGTGAGAAAAAATACATGTTAGTAAGGTATCTAATAATATTAAAATTATCACAACCACATCATGGGAATAAACCATAAGGAATAAAGCGAGAGTGACCCAGATACATAATAAGGGATTACTCAAAATCAAATGAAATATACTAGGTAGAGTTCCATCAAACCCTAGAATGTACCCATGTCTTGCACAACATACAACGATAGAGGTATCCACTATATTTGGATCACTAATGGCTAGTGTGAATCCATGTTGATAAGAACATACTTTGTATGCTAGTAAGTAAATTCTTCTAACCTAGTTCATTATGAGTCATGGTCCCTTCTGAGTACTCGAGGCTTCCCACGAGTCTCAATTATTCTAAGTGTTATCAAGGAATTGGGTTAAACACATACAAATAATTCATTATAAGGGGGTTTATTTCAAGTGAATAACATAATTAACATAATCTAAACACCTCTCAAGAAAAATAAATTTACCATAAAACTAGTGCAATGATAAGTCAAGGTTAATCATTTAATAAATCATCTTTGATTATATGGTAGAAAACTATGTCATTAGTTACTAATGAAAAAAATTTGAGTTCCAAGTGACTAAATGGGTCCTCAAATTTGAAAAAAGTTAATAAAAACTAAATAAAAATATATATAATTTATAAGGGTCCCATCAATGAAAGACTCAATGATTTCATAAAGAAAATTTATAGTTGTCATTTTGGTAAATACAATTTATGAGATTAACTAAACCAAGAAATTCCTATACTATTTTAGTAAAACAAATTCTAAAAAAATTTGAGAAATAAATCAATAGAAAAAATATAATTATCACCAATATTAATAGACACTAAATCATAATAAAATATAATTAAAACATTTAAGTAAAAGGTATTAAAATTTTAAAATCTCATTATTTTACTCTTAATTTATTATCAATTTTAAAATATATCCAATAATAGAAAAATGGGGTGTCAAAATTTTCTCTATCATAATGATTTCTATTCCAGGAAAGCCTTTCATAGTCTTCATCATCAAAAAACATAGTCCATAATGACTAAACTAAAATGATAATTTTTTAAACATAATAACATAATATATTTTTGGGAATTAAATGGAAATCACTTTATTTTAGAGTATAATTTTTACCGCAACATTTTTATTCCCATAGTGGGACCCCCCCCCCCCCACACACACTATACAAGTCATCCCATCAAATGTAAATCCTTCATAATGATTCTATGTAATTATAAACCGTGGCTCAAATAAATACTCTTCACCATAATAAATCACTATTTAATCAATAAATTATTCATATATTCCCATCATATAGTTCTCATTTCATTTCATTAATTAACAAGTTATAGAACTCAAATACCATTATTCCCAAAATACACATGTATTTTAACAAAACTATACTAATTTATTAAATAAATCAAATTTAAAAATTTTATTCTATTAAAAAATTCATTTTAATATAAAAAATAAAATTTTAATATAAAAATAGTTAATAAAACCCAAATTTAAGAAATAATTTTATTCCCTCAAAAATTATAATGAACATGGAAATTTGGTACCCTGACATAAAACATAGTTTCTGGAGAATTATGGGACTATTTTGGATAATAAAAAATGGGTTAGTGGGTGAACTCTATAATAAATTTTGTATATATAATTGGAATCTTTGATTTGATAGCTTGTAGAGATCAAAAATACACTAGGATCAAAATTTATGATCATTTGAAGTTATACCACTATTTTCAACTTCTCTTAAGACATTTGAAGTGTCTATGGGCCATATCCAAAGCCTATAAGAGTTTATAGGGTCAAAGGAGTGTCAAAAATATTTTTTATGAGTGTTTTATACATTTCATAGGTATGATTCATAGGATCCATACCATGTACTTTACTCATGAAACAACCTCCCCCAAAATGAAGGCATTTCTTAAACATATATGAGTAACATACATGCCTATTAAAGTTATTATTATTGTATAACACCATTGATCAATTGAAATTTATGTTTTAAAATATTATACATAGTGGAAAAAATCACTAAATTGTCATAGATTAGAATTTACCCCCTTAAACATGATGTATCATAAATTATGAATAACTTACACTATAAATCAACCACCAAGTAAACCTTACACACACTCAAACAAAATCATGACTCACACAAAGACACAAGTGAAAAATATAAAAGGAAATATAGCACTTTGGATTTATGTGGTTTAGATGTGAGTTTTAAGATCCTGGATTTTCAAATATGTATGGATTATTTACATTACTAATTAAACCTCTTGTTTATTCTATTAAAAGTAATTAAAGGTTTAAAGAAGGGTTAGAGAGAATATGAGGTTTATTCGAAGCCCAGAGCCCCAGTTTTTGGAGAAAATGATTGAGGTTCATAGTTTTCACATGGTTAGTACTAACTATGTAGCTCAACTATGATCCATAAACAAATAGGTTAATGGTTATATAAACTGTTCAAAGGAGGCTGAAAAGCTATGTGATAAACTATAGAGGTTTTTCAGAGCTAAAAATCATGTTTAGTGCATTGTTTTTCTAACCATGCATCTAACCATTTGAGGTGGTATGTCACTTAGACAGTGGTAGCGCATGGTTGATGCATGACTTAGACAACCATTTGGCCAAACCATGTACCATTTAAAAAGTTTTTAAAATTACCCTTTTCCCTCATTTAACTATAAATTATAATTCTGTATTCTCCTCCTTTATTTTGAACAATATCTATACATGGAGAGATCCTCCCTATTCTAGGTTATTTTGGATCTCCTTCATATGGACTCTAAATAAAGCATCATTCATCACGTTGGATATCCATCGTTAAGACTACGAGTCCTCTTTATTCCTTTCTTTGTTTATCTCATAATCTTAGTTTATATATCCATGTGAGCTAACATACCTTATTCTAAGTGAATTCATTTTTTTCCTCTGATTTCATTTGTTCTAGCCTATATTAAAGGTTGATACTAGATGATGAGTCAACTATTGGTATAAGTTAGGTACTCTTTCACTTTTACCTAAAATTTTGGATGTCTATATTATGCATTCTAGTTTCGTGCATTGGAATTTCTTTGAAATGCCCTTAAATTTTTAAATTAAATATTAAATTTTTATCACCTTGTTTAGATTGGTCCTTACAACCTAATTTCATCATTGTAGGTTAACTACCTTGATGTGAGCCACCACTTAGGGCGTGTTTCTTTAAATTTATATTAACTTTGTGCCTTATTAGAAAATTAAACCACCCTTGGGGTGCATTTATTTGGATTTTATAAATGAAATAGCTTAATTGAATTAAATGGAATGGTATGATACCATGATGGGACCCTAAGCCTATGTAATGTAATTAAACCACCTTATGAGGTGTGTTGTTTTTCATTTATAAATGAAATGGATTAATGATTTAAGTGATAGGTGGATGGTATGACCATGACACCTATCCCTTGTTTAATCATGAACTATGATCTTGGATATCTTTTTAATTTTGGAAAGTTGGGTAATTATTATATCATGTTTGACTATGGTCAATACCTTGAATTACATTAAAGGTGTGGTATGCCCTAAGTGATACTTGAACTCTCATTGTGGTTTTTTCCTTAGACTAACTCATTTGATGACAACCAATTCATTGATGTGTATTCTAAGTGAAATACCACACTTGGATTTAGTCTTTGTCTTATGATTGTGAATTCTCTGTCTAGGTACCAATGGTTCACCTATGTTTTTAGAAATTAAATAAATTGAATGCCTTAGATGATTCTCCTTGGATTGTGATTTAAATTACATACTACCTTGGTTACTAACTTAGGATCCATTTAATTATAATACTAAGGCTATCTTGGAAATGTTCATAGGTCTTAGGTAGTACTTTTCTCCTAAGAGTGAAATGTTATGGGTACACCCCTATGGGGTTAACACGGTTTGTAAAACTTAAATTCCATGGAAATTATGGGACTTCATATGACTTTCACTATGTATAGACACCTTGGTTGTATTTATTAGTTCCCAAACTTAAAAATATAAATTTAAAATGAAAAGTTCTCAGAAAAAATCTGGCATAGGCTGAAGTCGGTAGTGTCATATGGTTCTTCCATGAGGAACTTGAACTGACATACATTATTTATTATACTATTTTACATTGATTATTACCTACACACTATTAATTTTATATTAATAGACTAGATACTTATAGAAACCATTTGCGGTGTCAAATTTAGTTTTACTCAAACCCTTTTCGGACCCCTGATTGGTACCTGGATAGATTTCATAGATTCTGGTAGGGATTAAAGTAAGTTTCCTTCTATAGACACTTGAGTTTTTCTATATTAGGGTATAGTTTGGTAGTATAAGAATAATATTTTTATCATTATGCTATCTAAGTGAGGTTTTTATCTTTTTGGTTATTTTTTATAGCATGTATTATTTATTCCTACTACCCTATTACCCTTGTATTCCCTATTTTTTTATAGCATCAAGGCACCATTTTGTGTATACTATAGGGTATGGTTCTACTTATGGTTTATGAATTTCATTTTTTACTTATATGGTTTATATGTTTCCACTTCTTATTCATTAATTATCATTTTTTTTGCTCACTCTGGTCATGGGGGTGTAGTCTCCCCCACTATTCAATCTTAGACCCTTGTTATTAGTCGATAACCTCTATTATATGGGGAGGAATTCTTGAGGCTAGGTGTAAAACCCTACTGGTTACTTATTTATGAATCCGAACCAGGACGTACCAAAATGGTATCATATCCTTTTTTCATTATATTACTATTTTAGGTTGGTATATAGAATATTAGGTGTTTTTTGAATTTGGTAATGAAATTGTGTCTAGGATTAGTTAACCCTCGTATAGAGAAAAAGACAAGTTTCCTCGGATGGGACATGTTCTTTTGTTTTTCACCTATTACAGTTGTATTGATTTCACCAATGGGTAATGCACATGATTTGTGGTGTTAATTATTTTTATTATGGATTCTCTTTTACCCATTACAAGTATAGAAAATAATTATTTGTCTCATGCAATGTTATAAGAATCTAAGAATTTATATGTCATGCATATTCCATTCTATGTCTACTTTATTGCATTCATTTCCTACAACATGTTGTAGTGAATTGATTTTTATATTTGTACATTGTACTAATTTTTATTGAAGGAAAGGGGTAAATAATTGGTTATTTAAAGTGTATGCATCAACCTAAATGGTGTTTTCATGAATATCTTGATGATGTAACCTTATCTAACCAATTATCTCATGCTTGAGAGATGTGATTTTGGTTACACGATATGAACCATTAGTTGATTGTGTTTAAATAGAGGTTCATTTGTGATTTATAAATCTATTAATTATATAAATTAGTAAGGGAGACCAATATAATTGAATCATCATGTGTATCTTCTTACATCCTGAGACTATATGTAAATATTTTTGTTGAAGTTTCATGAAGTACCAATTATAACTTATAATGTTACAACCTTATAACTTGGGAATGGTAACTCATCTAAATAGACCAAGATATATATATATATATATATATATATATATACACACCCACATATGTGATTATTATTTTCTAAAAAAGTGAAATAAATGGTTGTCGTTAGATGGGGATTCCAATTTCAACTTAAATAGAATTTTCCTTTATAACTTTTAATTAACACTTCATATATCGGGTCTTTGATATAACATAAGTGACCTTTACCCAGACGTGACCATGTAAGTGGGTGGTGGAAGTGTCTCTTGTGACCCTTTATAAACTTCTATATCACCAAGACCTAGCTTTAGGATCATGAATTTATGGATGTTGACTCTTATATGGGTAGGCTTTTTACATGTCCAATTATTTTATCTGTGATCATTTATGTTATCAAATTATGTTTTGAGGCATGTGTTTGGCATTATAAAAATATGAAACTATGATGGAATCAAGTTGAAACAACCCAAGAATTTATAATATTTTATTTTTAGAATAAATTTAATTTTTTTATCTTTGTTTATACACCACACCATGTTAATATTACACTACACATAACACAGAGTTAGCTAGCGTTACACACAAGACTGAGTTTTACCGCCTTTTAATGGTGCACCTATTTTAAAACTGAATTTTAAAACATTTATAAATCTTATTTTTGAATATAAACTTCATTTTTTAATTATAAATTTAAAAATTATATTAGGGTGAATTTTTGTTATTTTTCTGAAAAGTTCCATTTTTGATGAATAGTGAAAATACTGCATTTTAGTTAAAAACTATATTTTCTTTTAAATAATTATTAATGTTAAATTAATTTATAAGTTGGTTTTAAAGCCAAATTAGATCAATTATATATCTATTAATCCAATTTAGGTCATTGGAACCATTTTTATATTGAATTTTGATATAAAATCTTAATTAAATTTTGAATATTTTCACTTTAAAACCCCACTTTTTTACCACGTCTACGAAATTAGATTTAAACTTAAATTTTCAACTTATGTGAATTGAATTTAAAAATATATATATATAAATATATGGAATTATTATAATATTTTTATTCTAATAATATCAACTTATTTTTTGACCAAAAATATTAGTAAACGTAATTAAAATTAATTACAGTGGTTAAGGTAAAAATTAGTTCACTTAGTGGTTAAACATTAAACTTAAGGGTAAAAATGACCTATAAACTTGTCCAAAAGACATTTTATTCCAATATTTATATTATATACCCTCTTGGTTCTAATTTTAGGAGTTGTTGGTATACGATTCCATGAAAGTGACCAATATAATAAGTTAAGTAAAGAAAAATACAAAAAAACCTTTTCTACCTTTAACATTTATAAAGCCTTGATAAATGGAAAAAAACAACATTAGTTCAGTTGTACACATTATTTTTAAAGTTAAAAGAGTTTGTTTCATCATATTAATTTATATTTAATTTTTATAGATGAATTAGTTAGATAAATTTAGTATGAAATTCCAATGAGGAAATTATTTTGTTAATAATTAACTAAAATAAATTATACTAAAAACATTAAAAGTAAAGTAAATTGAATTAATTATTTCATTTAACTATTTTTTTAGATAAATATTTCATGATACATAGATATGAACTTAATATATTATAATTACACTATTTTCATGTTGTTTTAAAATTCAAAATAAATTAATAATGTCAAAATTGACATAATGCTATTTTATAATAAATGATATTTTATTAAAATAATTAAAATTATAAAAAAACCTATATTCTACCAATTGATTTTTAAATTTTATTAAATATAAAATATGTTCTATTAATGGACCAAGTTATATTTTATAATGAACATATTCACCCCTAAATAGTAAAAACATTGTTAGCGTGGTTCGGGTTAAAGTAGTGTTTTTGCACGTTACATGCGCTTATTTTAAAATTAGATTCCAACACACATGAGTTTTTATTTTTTTTAAATTATATATTATATTTATAATTCATTAAAACTATATTTTTTAATAAATATCACATTAATTTATTCTTAATGGTTAAATTACATAGGATAGAAAACTAGTTACTTTAAGAAAAACTAAAATGAAAAAAAAAAAAACTTAAAGACCAGAGGAAATGATAAAAATTAATTTATTTTTGTGTTTTGTGAGTTTTTCATGGTCATAGTTCCCATTTAATCCATTATTTTTTCATTTTGGAAGCACATGAGGTAAGGGAGACCTCCCAATAGTGTTTACCTTTTGGTATTTACAATAATTCCACTTCTCCACTATAAAAATGCATTCACTCTTCCCATTACTCACACATCTAAATCCACTTTTTCCCATACAACCTATGCCCAAATAATCTCCCAAAATCCCTCCCATAAACCAATAAATCTCACTTTGTTCATAAAGAAATCCAAGGAAGTCCTTTGGTGAATAGAAAAATGAGTTACCCGAAAAAGAGGTAACATTCTTCAATGATCACTTTCATTTTATTTCTTTATTAAACTATTAAATTGTTATTATTACATGATTATATAATAAAATTAATATAATAAAAATAATGATATTTCTTTATGTTAAATTAATGACGTAAACCTACACACACTTCCATAAAATGTGTAATGAAATTATCATTCGTGTGTATGGTGGACTACCACTTCATGAAACGATGTCATTAATTTTTCCTTTACCACCTCTCATGGTTGGAAATTATGATAGAAAAATTGTTTATATATGTATATATGATATTTATTATTTATTTATGATTTTATAATTTTTATATAACACATACCTTTATGCTTTCCATTTGGTGGGAATGTGATAACTTTGTTTGTGGACGTGTGGACTACTGTCTCCTCAAAGTGATGTGATACGTACACACATTACATAGAATGTATTAAATATGGGTTTAATTAAAAATATGTGACATGAAAAAAATATATATTATATTAATAACATAACTAAATTTCTATAAATATAATATATCCTTTTCTTTATTACCCTTCTAACACACTAAAAAAGTAATAATGTCGTTCATGGATGTGTGGACCACCGCCTCCTAAACATGATGTGATTAATTTTAAATAATAATAATTATATATATAAGAATATTTGATTAAATAACATGGTATTTATGTTATAATTATAATTATATAAAGGTAAACAATACTAACTTTCTTTCTATAATTATCATTGAAAAATTGAAATGTTACTCATGTGTATGTATGGCCTACCGTCTCCATGATTGTAATGTTGGTTCATTTTTCATAACCATATTTAATGAATTGTTATAAAAAGATTAATTTATGTATAAATATGATAATAATTTCTTTATTTTTATTATATATAATTTTATATAATGTCCCCTTTGACAATAGTTGACCTACCAAATCCCTTTTTGACACATGAACCGAATTTGGTCAAAACACCTGATGTAAACATAATTGTTTAAGTAGTTGTATAAAACATTGTAATAAGTAAAATAAAAATAATAATAAACTTGAAAAAAGTTCTCAAGAAAATAAATAATTAACATAAGTTTATTATTCAGGAAGATAAATACACACATGACAAGTTGGACTCAAGGTAAGGGATTCTTGTCTCACTTTTTCTTCTGTGAAGCATAAATCATTTTAACCACTTATTTCTTTTATGTGGTGTATATAATTATATTATTTTATTTTATATCATGAATAAATTTATCTTAATGGTGTTTAGAGTTTCAATTTATTTTATTCTTTCATGTATACTATGTTTTAAAAGTTAAACAAGTAGTAAGGGATTTTCATCTCACTTTTTACATCTATGAGATAAATATCATAGTCACCACTTCCTTATTTTGGGTGGTGTAACTAATGACCATTTTGATATGTTATATCATGAATTATTTTATCTTAATTTTATTTAACTATTTCATTTTATGACTGTTATTTTTTGTGGTTTTCGATTCTAATTTAACCATAATTGTAAGGGATTTCATCTCAATTTACATTTCATTGAGACGTATTTATTATTTATGTACCAATTTACTTTTATCTGGTTTATATACTATCCATTTGAAATTTAATATCATGAATCATTAATTATTAATGGTATTTGAATTTTTAGTTTGAGTTATCTCATCCAAGGGGTTTGATTTGAAAATTACCCAAGTGGTAAAAGTTATCTTTGAAATCACACTTTCTTTTGTGATTGTTAACTTTATCTTGAAACAATTACTTTATCATAATAATTTTTTATAAATTAAATTTATATTAAATATCCATATAATTTATAATGGTTATGATTATTTCCTAAACCGTTTACCATTTTTACATACGGTGTTTACTTTGATAGTTATTGGATTAATTTGAGAAATATTGATAAATCTATATATTAGATTCGATATAGATATTTGATGATAATGGGTATTGATTAATTAAATTTATTTTTTGACATATGAGTAATTTATTGGATTTCATATGTGATGGGTGGGGCCCACTATATCCCCTCGATGAATTAGTAGGTTTCATGAGAAAAACTAGATGTGGTTTTGGCTGAGGCCTTACCCATTTATTAGACTCTTAGCATGAATCCTCTATAGTAGTAGATTCTTAGAATGATGACTTGATAGTATTAGATTTTTATCATGAATCCTTGATGGTATGATTTATATATCCATAATTATTCATTATATCATTATTAATTCAGTTATTGTTATTCCATGTGATTATTCGGTTATTTAGAATATCCATGGTTATGTTTAATTCTCATATTATTTATTAAATAGAATTTGTTTCAGTTATATACCTTTCCATACTGATTATGCCTTATATAGTTATCTATATGAAAAGTGTTCCTGGTTTCTTTTACCTTTCCATATTGATTATTCTTATTGATTCAAGATTACTTCTATTGTACTTACCCTTACTGAGTATTTTAGGTCACCCTTTATGTTTCCTTTTTCAGGGTTATGAAGTGGAATCCTTTGAATGAGTTTCAAGGATGCTGGTATTTTAATTTTTTTATTCAATATTTTCTATCCCAAATGTAAAATGCGTTTCATGTATGTAATTTTGTTTTCAAAAACTTCAAAACTAATCAGTACTTCTATATTTTATTCCTTAAAATCATGCTAATTTAATAAAGTAATTCACCAGCTCTGGACATCTAGGGTTGGGGCGCTACATGAGTCATTCACCAAGAATGTGGTGATGACCATGATTCGGAAGTGGTAGGACCTAAACCTCCAAAAGTTTTACCTTTTTCACCTTATAATATTCTTGGTTTGGGCATCAACATACAAATTCAAGAGAGTTTCTTACATTTAGTACAGTCCATGCGGGCAGTATTGCAACCTATATATTTTATGTTAGAGTAGACCCAAGATTTCCAGTAGTAGAAACATCCTACCTTTTAAGGGGAAGGTGGTAATTAGGCTGTCGAGTTAAGGATAGAGGCCATGTTATCTATCTTTTATCATCTAGATATGCCTCTTGTAATGAGGGTCATGTTTTCAATGTATATTCTTAGAGGTTCATCCAATAGATGGTGGGATATTTTGACCCAGGATGGCCAACATCGGTTTATGGTCTAGAGGGATTTAAATACAACCTTTTGTGATTATTATTTTCCTAATACATTGAGGAATGACCAAGATATAAAGTTTACACACCTAAAGTAAGGAACTTTTATGGTTATGGACTACTCCACTCATTTTATGGAGCTTCATAATTTCTTTCCTTCTATCCTTATTAATAAATTTTCTAGGGGGATAATATATTATTAGATGGACTCATGTGTGACATCTAATCTCAATTAAACATATTTCTTTATATTACAATCATTTACATAGTGAACCATTCCCTCATATCAGAGTGTAACATAAGGGAAGTTGAAGGTGTGGTCCAAGACATCGTAGTACCTCAATAGGGAAGCAGTAGTTCATCAAGAAGTATGAAGCATTATTTTGGGCCTTCTCATAGAGGAAAAAGTAATCAGAGTGTGTTCTTGGGTAGCCATGTGATCTGTAAAAAATGCAGTAGTCCAAGACACATGAAGCATCTATATAGTAAATACCCAGTTGAGTTTTGATCTTTTGAAAATATGTTTCATCTTTAGTGTCTTTATAGAACCTTTACTCCAGTGAGAAATGGGAAGGGGTCTACATCGAATCCAAGTTATGGATCAGGATTGGTAGCTCCATGTTAGGTAGGGAAATGGAGTACCACAGGTCATGAAATTTGAGGATGTGTATGAGGTTGAAGAATTCAGGCTTCTGATAAAAAGTTCCACCAAATCAGTCCTACTTAGGGTAGTCAAGTAGTATATTAGGTCCATAGTTTATGCTAGATATATGTAGTACATAAGACACTTGAGGAGCAGAGTTTTGTTCTATCTATGGTTCGAGGTACAATTTTAGTATCCTCTACCTTGGTATTTTCCTAATTTAACATAGTCACTTCAAATTATTTCATATCTATAGAAATTATAGAAAGTATTTGGATTGAAATTATGTATCTCAGTGGTGTGATGGCTCTTGAAAATCCCTTGGGAGTATATTCAAAAAGTTTATTCCAATGCAAGGAGTGATCATTTGAGATCGGTGGTTACCAATTCCTATGAAAACTTTTCATCCTAGACATTTCATGATTCAAAATCATATTCATTATGGACTAGATAGTACCCTATAATGTCTGTATAGATTTTTATCACTAGAGGGTGTATTTATCATTACTAGATGGGAAGTAAATTTGTTTAAAAGGGATAATGGGATGTCTAATAAAGTCAATCTAGACCTATGTTTCATGTGCTGGGAGTAGTATCATCCCAATTTCTATTACTTTCTAGAGGGACAAAGAACATGTCAAATAAAAATTCCTTATATGGTGGATCATTTTAAGGATGTTTTCTCAGATTAATTTTTTGGGTTACCTCTAGAAATAGAGGCGTATTTTACTATCATGCGTGTAATATGAGAATCACCAGTTTCTATTCCACCTTATAGGATGGATCCTATTGAGATTCAAAAGATATTGCGGTAGTTTGAGTAATTGTAATCCAAGGGGTTCATCCAACCCAATACTTCACCTTGAGTTTCACCCATTATTTTTCCCAAGAATGTGAATGGGACCCCCAGGTTTTGTATAGTTTACCAAAAATTGAATCAGATTATGGTTAAGAACCATTACCCTTTACTATGTATAGATGACCTCTTCGACTAGCTCTGAGGAGTGATGGTCTTATCAAAGATTTATTTGAGGTTAGACTATCATCAGGTATGAGTCAGGACTTCAGATATACTGCCTCCCACTTTCCAAAGATAATATCACCGCTAAGATTATTTTTTAATGTCGTTTGGTCTAAAGAATGCGCTGTTAGTTTTCATGGATCTGATGAATCTAGTTTTCCACCCACACCTGGATTCTTTTGTGGTGGTCTTTTTGGATGATATCTTACTGTAATCACAAATTCAACAGGATTATTCCAAAAACCTCGACATCATATTAAGTACACTAAAATAGAATAGGTTGTATTCCAAGCTCACAAAATTCCACTTCTAGATTAATAAGGTTCACAACTTGGGTCACATTATAGAATCAAGGGTGTCTATAAACTCAAATAGGGTGAGATCTATGTTTTCTTGGGAGAATCATAAGAATGTTTTTGATATTCATAGTTTCTTAGGGATGGTCATTTAATATAGGAATTTAATTCAGGATTTCTTATGAAATATATCACTTCTTATAGGCTTGATCAAGAGTGGTTTCAAATTTGTATAGTATGAATCATGTGAGGAATCCTTTCAAGAGTGGAAAGGAAGATTGAATTTATCACCGATCTTGATTGTACCTGATCCTGGAAGAGGCTATACATTTTACTGTGATGCATTAAGTATTGAGTTGGGAGTAGTTTAGATATAAAGGGGTCGATTAATTTGTTATGGGACTCATCAATTGAGGCTACATGATAAGAATAACCCAATGTATGATCTTGAGTTTACAGTTTTGGTTCATGCCTTATGTTTTTTGAGGAATTATTTACTGGGAGAGTGGTTTTTTTTGTATAGTAACTGTAAAATTATCAAATAAATCTTTAATAAATATGATTTGAACATAAATTTTTTTTTGCTTGAATACCTTTAGTCATTCAATTTTTAACTTGCTTACGTGCCTGGGAAAGGCAATGTAGTGGCTTTTTCTCTAAACCAGAAGACTTAGACACAAGTAGTTTAGGATTCCATTAGTTAATGGTAATTGATGTCCCTATTTTTTAGATGCATTTATAGGTTCAAGTCTATATTGGTAATCCTATACTCATGTTATTATTAGTGGACTATTCCCTACTATATATAGTTAAGATAATATAGAGTTATGACCTTGAGGGATTTTTCCTAAGGGAAAGTATTTCAAGTGAGGACCCACTACCTAGTTGGGTCATTGACGGGATGAGATCTTATGCATTCATAGGTGTTTAAGGGTTATGAAATACATATGAGAGGAGTTTATGAAAGAGTCTAATGTATCTTATTGGGAATTAAATCCCAAACTCACCAAGATGTATCATGATTTACCCACCAATATTGGTTGTCAAGTATGAAGAGGCAGATAACAAGTTTTGTTACTTAGTGTTCCACCTATTAGCAGGTGAAGGTGGAGCACCAGAACATTTCTATTATTTTTTAATTGTTACCCATTATGAGTGTAAATGGGATGAAATCACTATGTATTTTTTAATGGTTTTACCAAAATCCTCTCTTGTCTATGACATGGTATGGGTTATCATAGACAGGTTGATAAAGGTCACCCATTTATTGACTATTCAGAATACCATCTCTATAGATTATCATGGGATACTTTATATCCATGAGATTATAGAACATCATGGTGTTCCTAATACCATCATATTTTATAGGTATGATTTTTTATGTCACATTTTTGTAAGGGTTTGGAGAAGACACTGGATTCATAGGTACTGCTAAGTATGGCATATCACCCACAGACTGACAGTTAGTTCGAGCATATTATTTAGGTATTGGAGGACATTATTTGAGTGTGTTTCCTTGATTTCATTGATTATTAGGAGAAACACTTGGGTCTTATTGAGTTTTATTACAATGATATTTTTCAAACTATGATTCAGATGGATCTTTATGAGGCCCTATATGGTAAGTCATTTTGTTCACCTCTGTGCTAGTTAGAGGTAGGAGAGGAAATGATACTAGGACCTCATATCATTTAGAAGGCATTGGAGTAGGTATAGATAATTAAAAATCATATAGATAAAACTTAATCTAGTTAGAATTCTTATGTTGATCATCACCACCAACCTATAGAGTTTTAGGTGTGGGATTATGTCTTCTTGCATGTCTCTCCTAGATTTGGAATTGATATGTTAGGAGGTAAGGAAAGATATAACCTCAATTTTTTAGACCTTTTGAGATTTTAAAGAGGGTATTACTATTAGATTATCAGATATATCTACCTTAAAGATACAATGGTATGCACGATGTGTTTTACATTTCTCAATTATGTTGTTATCATTTAGACCCATCTCATGTCCTTCATCATGATGCGGTTGAGATGGATTGTGATGCTTCTTTTTAGGAGTATCCTAATCATATCATTTATTGGAGTACAATAGATCTCTAATGTAGATCATTTTCTCTTAATTAGGTTGTATGGAAGTATGCCACATAAAGGATGATACCTAGTAGTGATAGGTTGAAGTATGTACTCAATGGATATAATTATTCTCAGATGATACTCAACCACCCCCAGAAGGGAAACTTGGGGATGAGTTGTTTTAAGAATAAAGGGTTATAAGATCCCAAATTTTTATAGAGGTATGTATTATTTAAATTATTTTATAAGCCTCTTATTTTATTCTAATAAAAGTTTCAAAAGGTTTAAGGAAGGGTTCAGAAGCATCTGGGGTTTTTTCAGAGCTCGGAGGTATGGTTTTTGGTGAAACAGACTAAGGTGCATAGATTGGCACACAGTTAGTGTTAACCATGCATCTCAACCATGAGGACTAAAGGAATAGGTGTATTTTAATGAAACTAATTTTTTTATGTATTGATTTATAATATTATATGTATTATTTTTGGAGCCAACCATTGAGACAGTTTGAGATTCTGAGGCCCAGTGTGTCCGGAATTTATTTTTTAAATATATTAAATATATTAATGTCACATGTATGTATTTTTCCTAAAAAAGTGTAATAACTTATAAACATGGTCATAGATTAGAAATTTTAGGGTACTTTTGTTTTCATAATGCAGGTTTCACCCTAGACTCAACATAACCTTTTTTTGGCATCAGGCGTTTGTGAAAACTTTGTCACGTGCATAGAATTAATAAAATAAATTAATTAAATGATTTATTTTAATTTATTTGACATAGAGAGATGCTTCCTCTATTTAAATATGGTTATGAATAAACACCATGGTTATCCTCATAACCTAGGGATTGAGAGTAACCACTATAGAGGATCCGTTGGAGGATCATTGGAAGACGACATCAGATCAGATCAGATCGAGGATCGTGCACCATCGGATTTTGAGGATCTCACCCACAACAGTAATGAAGAACCTTTATTCACTAAATATTGATTAAAAATTCATTTATGATGTTTATTTTTTGTGGTTTAATCCTATTATTTATCCCATGTCAAACACATATTAATTACAAAAAAATAATTAATTCACACATTGATGGTTGATTTAAATTCAGATGATTTAATTGTTCGAGGTTTATTTTCTTTTTCATTCATTTATTTCTACGACAACGGATCAAGGTTGAATGAAAAAAGGTTGAGTTTCATTCCTCAAATCTTATGGTTTATGGATTCCTACCATGTTTCTTAACACATTCATCAGGGTAATTTCTTTTGGCTCTTGGTTTGATGATTACCCTATATTTGATCATTATGTGACCATTATTCAGTGCAACAGATCGTTACCGAGGGTAAGGATTATAATTAAGGCTGCAATTTGAGAATATATTGAGACAATGGATGATTCAAGGAGGAACAAGACCAGATCATATTGATAGTTCTGTTCCCGTGATGGATACACGACTATGAATTGATGTGTCAATGAATTTAGCTTTATGGATTAATTTTTGAGCGAATTGAAAGCTGAAATATGATGAGAAGGTGATTGTGATCCTAGGTGACCTCAGATCCATGGTTCTTAGCTATAATATTGGCAGTGGTAGTGTGAATAGATGATTTGGGAAGAACCCAAGGGTTTTATAAATTTCCAGGTCACATGGCATGTAATCCGGAATTACACACCGTATGGGACCCCCTTACTGCGGTGCTAGGGTTTACACCATAGTTAAATATCACACATCTTTTGAACATATCACACAATATGTGAATAGTTCTAGTTATCTCAACATGTAAATTAGAGGTTACATAAGAATAGGTAGGCCAAAGTACCCAAGCACAGACACGACCAGGTGTACACGGGCATGGCCAGGTGTACATGGGTTGGTACACAGGCACGACTAATGGTACACAGGCATGGGAAAATGGAACAAGTATTTATGAGATCTCTACACCCTATATAATATTCCTACACACCATGTACATGGATATTTATATTACATGTGAGGAATCACCACAAGGAAAGACTAGGGGTTGGGTGGACATGTCATGTACCCTCAGTACAAGCTATGTACCCCCTCTAAGGGTGTTTAGATCCCTTTTTCCTTCAGTTTGGACATGTATCAATTGATTTTGTTCCATTGGTCCATCCCCACGAGGTTATAGTGTGAAATTATATCCACATATCTATATTGGGATCCCCTCTAGAGGATAATTCTCAAATAGAGTTTTTGGTGTCCCTCCGTGAGACCAAAGTGTGATTCTCTATCATTTTATACCCTAGGTGGGTTTGAGGAATCTGTGTGACCTCCTTGAGCAGGGAATTGATCCTCCGTCTAGAAGTTCATTTTATTAGGTTTTGAGGTATCATTGGAGCATGATAACTTACATAGAAGGTCGATCTATATTAGGATTTTGGTGCCCCTTAGTGTTCCTAGGTGTGATCCCCTATTTGAGTATCGAGGTCTTCAAAGACTAGTGAGATTTCTTAGGTGAGACCCAATGATCATGAACTCATGGATGAGTTTCTATGGTGATGGCATGGATCATTGATAGGATTCTCCCTATATGGTCATGTCTATGGGAAGAATCTTATGGTTGGCATTTTAGTTGTGATTTCCTAGAGGCATGGTGTCTTTCCTGAGTATATCTGGGTTCTTATTCCAATTTCTTATTTTGTTATTGTTATGAGATGAATATTATTTAAGCTTTATGTTTAGTGTTTTTGGGGTATCCTACTAGGAATTTTTATACTCACCCCCGTATAGACTATTCCCACATGTGTCATGTCTTATGAAAACAACAACCCTTTTGACAGTGTCCTGGGAGGATGAAGAGATGGTGGAGCATAGCTTGAGATTGAAAGACCAAGTTGTTTTTTTTTTGTGTTTGAATTTTATACTTTTCTTCTCCCGATGAGTAGGTTGGACTATTTTTAGTTTTTGGTTAGGCTTTTATTTGGCCCCCTTTATCCCTTTCAGTGCTTTACTACCATACTCTGATTGTGGGATCATAGATATATGCATGCATTGGTTTCAGTTAATTTACATTTCATCATTTTATGGGCTTAGAGATGTGTACATGTGTATAGGTACATTTGGATAATTCCTTCCATTTGTGCGATATGCCTACTTGGTGTTGGTCATCATGCCCTGGCCTATTGGAGGTGGGATTGGTGCAGTCATGATTTGGGGCCCATTGGGCTAGGTCATGACAGATTGGTATCAGAGTAGTCGTTTATACCTTATGATCAGAGCCTGTGAGATCGGTATGGGTTTGATGGCACTATTGTTAAGTTTTATGAGTTCATCTTTCAGTCTAGGGACTCCATTGTTAGTGAAACAACCGACATATCTATACAATGGGACTCTGATCACCTACCTTTTGTCTTGATACATGTAAACATTGGTTGTAGGTAAAACATTAGTATATGAATCATATATAAATGGGTTATGGTTTCCATGTTCTTCTTGATTAATCTCTTTGGATATACTCTTTGACCATGATACATCTTTTTTATTTCAGGAAGCCTTTGGGAAGACAGCCATCTAGGATTCCACTATGTGATCACCAAGATGATCCACCAAGTGATGAGGCTTTAATTTAAAGACCTATACTGATGATAGTACCTTTGAGTGGTTTACCATATATACCACCAACCATTGATAAGTAGCTATCTTTGGAAGTTCTGAAAGAGAATTCAAACAGGATGAGTGTTCTTCATGAGTTCTAGAGGTAGAAATCTCAAATTTTTTTGTGTTAGACAAACCCCTAGGAGTATGAGGAAAAGATAGAGGTAGTAAATCAAGTTTTCTACCTTGTAAAGATGCCTACAGATCGGATGGTAGTCCTTTTAGTGAGTCTTGTTCAGGGATATACTGGGCGATGGTGGATTTTAGTTACTCAGTCACACAATGAGGCAGCTATCTCCTGGTGAGACTTCAAGAATCTCTTCAGGAAGAAGTTTTATCTGTATTGTTGCAATCAATGCGCATATTGGATCTTATTCATATTTAGTAGGGAAGTTTGAATATGGTGGATTATTCTGTGAGGTTTAATGATCTCTCATGATACTCCATGGATATGGTGAGATATTAATTCTGTAGAGCTTAAACCTTTGATCAGGGATTACATTGGGATATCAGGTCTTTTGTGATATCTCTCTACATTTCCACCTATGCAAGAGTGATTAAGTGGGAATTAGTGGAGGATATCTTTCTGGAAGAGCAGGTGCCAATAGTGGGTGCTGATATTGGGAACTCATAGGCTGAGACCTTAGTGATAGGTAACATATGACATTCGTAGGGATCCATCCATGCCAGAAGCTTTACGAGATGATCCTAGGATATAGGGTTAGAAGTGTAGGTCTCACGGGATGGCTCTAGTCATTTAAGGGAGATGCGGTGTTTCTTCTTTGAGAATCAGGGAAAAATTTTATTGGATTTTTAAACCCATCACATAGATGATTGAGAGAAAATAAAGTGAATTATTAAGAAGAATAATAGGTAGGATTAGGGTGTTCCATATGGTATTATATGTGTAATAGGGGTCGGTAGAGCAACAAGAGGTGGTCAAAGATTTTACCTATTACCACCACCACCCCCAGGTGGTCCACACCAATCTTTTGGAGCTAGAATTTAGGGATGAGAATAGTTGTAGGCTATAGAGGCCTATGACCCCAAGGCTCCAGGGGTGATATGAGGTATGATCTATGTCTTTTCTACCTTATATACAGTATTGGTAGACATAGGTATGTGTCAATCCTTTAATTCAAATTCTCTTGTTCGAGACTTAGATATTCTTGTTGAGCCTTTCACTCAACCCTTGTTCTTGGAGACTTTGGCATGAGGTGGCTCAGTGATTGAACACTTTTTCTGTTAGTTCTATCTGATGCTTAGAGGTCAAATATTTTGATGGTATCTATTTGTAGGAGTAATGAGACCTTGTGAAGTTATCTTAGTTATGGACTGTCTATCCGTAATTCATGCTCAGATTGACTATTTTAAGTGGAGTATATGGTGTGTCTTCATTGATGGGAAAAGGTTTTACATTGGGGGAGAAAAGGAAACCTTGTTATAGAACAATGATATGCGGAATAGGATATTCTATGTGATTACTCACTAGTTAACTATCATGATTCTTGGAGCAGTAGATGTTATGGGCTATTAGTTCCCTTGGTAGTGGTAGAGTATGAGAAAGTCTTTCCCAAGGACATTCCAGGCTTATCTCCCCACCATGATCTAGACTTTTTCATTTACTTACACCCCAGGATGGACTTGATATTTACACCAACATATTTGATGGCTCCCATAGAGCTTCATGTTTTGAGGGTGTAGTTAGAGGACTTGCAGAAGAAGGGAATTCTAAGACCAATTGTTTCCCCTGGGTATCCCCAATGTTTTTAACCAAGAGGGTGGATGGGAGATTGAGTTTATTGTAGATTACCATCACTTCTACTAGGTAACCATAAAGAATAAGTATCCACTACCAATAATCGACGACCACTTCGATCAGTTGAGAGGGGCATTATGGTTCTCAAAGATTCAACTCAGATCAGGATATCACCTACTGCAAGTATGGGATGAGGATATACTGAAGACAACATTTATATTTTTATATGGTAACTATGAGTACTTGGTTATAGCCTTAAGTGTGAATAATTCCACAGAAGTGTTCATGGGACTCATGAACTAGATCATTCATCATTTCTTAAACAAGTTCATGGTGGTCTTCATCGATGATATCCTAGTGTACTCAATATCCAAGGGGGTCATGTGAGACACTTTAAAATAGTCCCAGACACACTCATAGAACACCAGATTTATGGATGCTCTCAAGGTGTTTGTTTTTTATTTGAGAGGCTCTCTTCCCAAGACACATCAACTCAGAGGTAGGAGTGTTAGTATACCAGAAAAAGATTGAGGCAGTTATATCTTGGGATCCACCCAAGATTGTTACTAAGGTATGGAGTTTCCTTGGGTTATTAATGTACTATAGGAGATTTGTACCTGAATTTTTCAGGGTGGAAGCACCCTTGGAAGATTTTACCCAAAAGGGGAAGCTTTTTGTGTGGACAGAAAGGTTCCAATAGTGTTTCCAGAAATTTTGTCATAAATTAACGATCACTCCCATCTTGATATATATATAGGAGGGTGTTGAGTATGTAGTGTTCTGTTATGCATTAGGGACCAGGATTTCTTGTGTTTTGATGAATAGGTAGGTAGTGATTTCTTATGGTTCATGTAAGTTGATACCACATGAGCAGAACTACTTGACCCATTATCTCGAGATTGTAGTGGTAGTATTCACACTAAATATGTAGTGACACTACTTGATGGGTGAGTTTTTTATCTTTTACTATGACCAAAAGAGTCCCAAGTATATCTTCCCTCATAAGGATCTTAACTTGAGACAAAATTTAAGGCTATATTTATTCCAATAATATGACTTTGAGATTTTCTACACTCCTGGGAAGGGAGATGTGATGGTAGATGCTCTCAGTAAGAGATCTTATTTTTAGTTTTTGGTCAAAGTATCAAATTAGTTGGCCTTATTGTATTTTTCCTTAGTGGATAAGGATGGAGTAGTTTACCTCCAGTCAATGGTTGTCACCCCTCTTATTTTATAGTGATTTAGGGATGCACAACTTGGGTATAGCAACAGTGACACCCTATATACTCAGATATCCACAAGAAGAGATTCTGATGGATACTCTAAATATGGGGAGAACATTATCCTTTTCAGAGGATGAATGATAATACCATTGGAATTGAAGGATGTGGCGATGTGGGAGTTTCATATATACCATTTTTAAGTATATACTATTGTGGAAAGTATATACCAAGACCACCAACATTAGTTTTGGTGTCCATGTATGAGGGGATGTATTGTATATTTTTTCCCTCAATGCCTCACTTTTTAGCAAGTGTAGGCTGAGCACCAGGTTCCAATGAGTTTAGATTAAACCCTTGAGGTTCCAGAGTGGAAGTGGGATGGGATATCCATGGACTTAGTGATTTAGTTACCACATACTTATAAGATAAATGATATTATATAGATGATCATAGACCAAATCGCCAATTCATCCCACTTTATAGCTATTCAAGAGTAGAGTTCGGTAGAGAGATTAGGATACCTCTATGTGCGGAAGATAGCCTAACTCTATGGAGTTATATTGATGATTATTTCTAATTGGGACTCTCACTTCACATCTTAGTTATGGAAGGGATTATAGGATGAATTTGGGACTCAGTTGTGCTTGCACATAGTGTTTCACACCTAGACTAATGGCCAGACTGAGCATACCATTCTGGTCTTAGAGGATATAATATGGTCTTTCATGTTGGATTTTTTCCATATATGGTAGGATCACCTATGCTTGGTGGAGTTTGAGTACACAAATAATTATCATTCCACCATTGGTAAGACACCATATGAGGCCTTGTATGGTTGAACCTATAGGTCACCACTTTTTTGGACCAATCTAGGCAAGTCATCACTCATGGGACTATAGTTGGTTCTAGATTCTATAGAGAAGGTGTAGATTATCCAGGAGAAGATGAGGACTACAGAAAGCTGTCAAAAGTCCTATACAAATCGATTATGGAGGGATCTGGAGTTTGATGATAGAGACCATGTGTTTCTGATGGTTTCACCTTGACGCTGATTATAGATATTTGGTTGAGGCAGTAATATATCTCTAAGATTCATTGTCCCATTACAAATACAATATAGATTTAACAAGGTGTCCTACTGCTTATCTCTAGTTCTATAGTTGGACCCGGTACACGACGTCTTCCATGTGTCACAGCTAAGGAGGTATGTGTGTGACTCATCACTTGTTATCTACTAGGGTGAGCTGGATATTGATTATAAAGACATGTGTTTTTTAACTAGATAAAAATCTGAAGGAATTTGAATTTTTCATTTACTGGATGGTTTTTTTTACAAATTGATCTTTGTAACGTAATTATGAGAGTTGGAACACTTCAACGTGTTGTTTTTACACTTAGTTAAAGTCCCGATGAGTTTTATGGGTGCCTCATTGAGTTTCAAAAGCGTCGTGATCTAGAAATACGAGTTTTGGGTGCTCTGTTAAAGTCACATGATTTGTTTCAAACTGTGCAACCCTTAACAGCAAACCATGCGGCTAGAGAAGAGGAGTAAAAACACCATGTATGGGCTACACATGGTTTACCCAAACCATGTTCCTAGATTACATGGTTAGTGAAAAATGGATAGTATACTTGTACTATTCATCATACGGTTGGCACACAGTTTGGATAACCATGAAACCCAGTCTATGAATTGTGTTTCTTTTTAGAAATTAAATTAAAATAAAAAAAATTAAATGAGAATAAATGAAAAAAAAGTAAAGAAATTTTTAAATAATAATTATTATTATTATAATATTGATATGATTATTATCATTATAATTATAATTATTATTATTATTATTATTATTTTGAGTGTAATTTGTAATAGAACCATAAATGGGGGTCTCCCCTTACCTCTCACACAACAGCCCCCTTGGCCAAACCCCCATTGTGCAACCTCCCTCCTTGTGGCCTCCTCTGTTGTGATAATTTCTACCTGATTTATTCTAGTTTTTCATTTGATTCATCAAGTTAAGCCTTTCTCCTTCATCTTATTCCTCTTTTATACTATTTTCCCTCTCCCCTTTTTCTATTTGTTTCATCTAAACCCTAGGTTAGTGTTTAATATATATTTTTAAATTTTCTTCCATCGTTAGGGTGTGTAGTACATCTCTTGGGGGATTCTCCTTGCGTGTTTCAGAATTCTCCACCAAAGGCAAAGCATTTCGGTCCACCCGTCATCAATTTTGGGTAATCTTTCCTCTATTATCCTTTATTTCTCAATTTCCTTTTGGGGATTTTAGATTTTTTGAGTTTATAGTAATTTTCATTTAGTGTGTTAGACCTTTCCGTATTAGTTTTGGGTTGTCATTTTCAAAGGTGCTGACTTGTATATGCATAGGTAGGAATATATATATATATATATTAGTTCCCCTGTTATATATATATTCACCCATAGAATCATTATTATATATATTAGGGCTAGTTTTACTTATGTATATATATTAAAATTGCATACGTGTGTAAGTATAAATGGGTATGTGCATATATAATCATATATGCAAGGATACCCTTATACATATTTATGGTCATGTGAATGTGTACATATGGGATAGGTTTTTTTATGTATATGTGAAGGTGCATATGCTCATGAACATAAAATAGAAGCTTCGAGTAGTCATCGATGAAAACGTCAAGTGCCGAAGTATATCGGCTTGGCCTTATTCTATTGAGGTAGGGTCCCTTATTTATGTCCTTTCATTAATGCCTTTTTAATATACCTTATATCATGTTCTTTCTACCTTTTTCAAGTTATAAATTTTAAGCATGAGTCGCCTTGCACTTATGTCTTTCCTAGCACTCTCACTTTGTGTTGTATGAAATATACCTTACGCATTGAGATGAATTAAACTCTTTAAATTAAATTAAATGAATTTTTAAAATATAATGTCATGTTTTTATAAAAATACCCTTGGATGAGGTGCAATATCCTCTAATCTAAAAAGTTATGGTTAGTGAGTTATAACATGCATGGTCATTTTTCTTGGTCTTTATTTTATGCTTGATGTCATTGGTTAATATTTGGCATGTTTGAGACAATACCTTTATTAAAATGGATTTTATCTCCTTTCATATAGATGTTTAATAAACCAAATCACCTTATAAATGCTTGGATGTTTAATAAATTGTTTGGATTGGTGTGTTATAAATATATGCTTCTTGTTTTGATGCTTCATTTTAGAGACAAGGGTGATACAAGGGGTTCCGACTTAAGGAACCCTTGGATATAATCTGGTTCCCTCTTGCTAGTATGATTAATTCTTAGTGAATATTCTAGGAGCGACATCATCTCTGTTAGAGATGGGATCACGAATAATTATTTACTTTTACTTCTAGATGAATGAAATATATTCCCTAGGGTAGACCCCTTGGACGGACTTGAATGCATAATTGGTTGAACCATGCCTTGAGTGAGAATCAGGCCCCTACATGCGATACTAGGTACAGACTCGGAGGTCATTTTGTGCTTCTTTTGCACCATGCCTAGAGTGACCCATGGAATTTGTTATGTGTATCATCATGAATGGAATTCTTTGGCATTAGATTCACATCAAGCCCCTAAAGAGATAGATGGAATTCCTTCTAAATTGTCGTGGAAGGGCTCGGGGTGAATCTAAATACCTTGTAAAGAATGAATGGATGTTTTTCAAGGAGAATTAAATTCAATTAAGAAAATAGAAATGTTTTCAAATAAAAATGGACTGGACCTTTGGAATTAGAATGCAGGGACATGTTAACCAATCCTAATCATAATCTTGGGGACATTCACCCTCTCTCATATTATTTCACCCAATTAATGATTTCAATATCCTGTGGTTGAGACTCATCAGTTTAGATAAAATTAGGTAGATTGGACTGGTGTCTAAGTGGGACCCAGTCCAATGCTTTGATTTATTTATTTCTATCCTGAATCTATTTACTATGGAACACTACTTAATTTATATTGCACAAAATGGATTAGTCTAGACACTATGGGTGCCAAAATACCGAGATTTATATATCACACCCGGCCCAGGCATCGTTTGGTACCCGATTATATTTTTTGATTATAGGTATGGATAAAGTGAAGTGTGGAGCTTCTGGTTCTTTATTGATTTACTTTACTAGGATCGAGTTGGGGCAATGGACCAAGCTGGTGATTGAGATACTTGTGGAGTTTTTCATTGGAAAGTTATTCTTTTATTAAATTGTATTTCTTATTGTAATTTTTTATGATTATACATTATCATCATATTTCATACATTCATTTCTGTAATATGTAATTGGATACTTTAATATTCCATTGATATTACATTTATCTTCCACTACTTTGTTATTTATTTATTAATGATCCTTCTACTGTTTTTTTTCTTTAATATTTTAATACCATTTTGTGACTCTGATATTGAAGGTATAGTCTCCCCATCATACCATCAATAGATCCTCACTACTAGTTAACAACCTATAGCATATGAGGAGGAACATTTGAGGCCATGTGACCCACCATTTCAGTTATGATATCAGTGGTCAGCCAGGCCGAGAGGTTACAATATTGTATTAGAGATTTATTTTCCTTTGACTTACTGTTTTGGGTGGGTAGATAAGAGACTAGGAATTTTTCAGTTCTTGGTAAATAGTTATGTTTAGGACTGATCACCCCACCCATGGGGAAAATTCCATGTGGCTAGGGATGGTACTATTGTTCATGTAATTTGTCTTACCATTGATATGATTTCACCATGAGTGATTAGATAATTTCCACTACTTACTAATTTATGAGATTTGGAAATTTTTCCTTGGACTGGTATGGAATGGAGGAAGTATTACATGCATCATTACAGGTATATAATAATTTACATTCCATCCATATTCCATGCCATATATTTTCATTTTTATGCTATTTTTACATGGTTTATGAAAATTTTGTGTTATTTCCTTTCTTATATTCCATGTTTGAGTGATTTCTATATTTGTGTAACTTGTTAATGTACTTTTTTAAAATTTTCTTACATCTATTCTATTTTGGAATGGGCCGAATGTTCTGTTTTTGATTAAAAGGGGAGTCAATTTTCAACTTGTAAAGTGTATGTAAGCCGTATGGATTGGAAAATGATGACTCAAATAGCCAAGTCATTGAAATTGTACCTTATATATTTAGAGACTATTGAATAAATGATTTGAGATGATAAAATTTTATTTTATCCTAAATTAATTGAATTTAGTTAAATGGGAACCAATTTTTAATTAGTAAAGTGTATGGGTGCTTTATGAATTGGAATAGGGTGACCCATATAATCAAATCATAGTAGATGCACCATTTATATTTCAAATTAGTTTGGTCGTTAATGTTTAAAATTCATCATTAAGGCTCATACATATATTTCTTAGGCTTAGTGTCCCCTGTGGATAATTTCTATAATGCACAACTAGACCCAATCAGGTTAGTTGGGGAATGTTTTTCATAAAATGGAACCACTAAGGGTGTTTTCAAATATCTAAGTGCTTAATTTTTCTATTTTTATTTTAGTTGGACCCAAAATGGCCTAACGAGACCCTATCAGGTTTCCCTTATCTTTCCTTGATTCCCCCTTTTAATCTTTTTGAGATGTTTTATGTGGGGAATTTATAAATAAATTAGTGATATTTAAAATGGGTTTATTTGATAAGATAAACAAATTTTAGCAGGATGTCACTAAATAATAATTTTTGAAAGGTAATTTAAAATGGTTTAAAAGGTGGTTTAAAATGAATTTCCTATTTTTTTTATGGATAGTATTGGGTTTTCATTAAAACTAAACTTTAAATTATTAAAGGGTTAAATGAGTTTTGATTTAAATTCATTAAAATGGAACCTTAAGTGGTGTTCTAGATCTTAAGCCTAGTATAAGTGTAGATGGGTTATTTCTTGAGTTTTTCCTTGAAATGGAGTGTGGGAGTTTCTGAAGGCTTCTTCCTTCCTTATTTTAATCTAAATGATAGGACATAGGCCTAGTGACCTTTTATATGTGTGACCATGTTTTGGGTTAGTGATTTCTATTTTGGTTAGGGGATAGCCCATTATAGGTAGTGCCCTCAAATATTTTGAACCCTTGCTTATTGTTAGCCAGATTTTCCTCTTATATGGTACTGTTCACGTGTCATAGTCTCATGTAGGACTCTTGGTTTCTAAAACAAAAACCTTGTTTTGATGGGTGTTTATGTGTTGTTTGATCTTTGCACCGAGTATGAGAATTTTTAAATGATCAGTTATAGTAGGCTGAATATTCCAAGGGTATGATCAGTTGCTTAGTAGGTTGCGAGACCCTTCTTTTTATCTTTTTGGTGTTTAACGACTCAGTATTTCATTAGTTTGATTAAAACTCATATGGAGTAATATGATTGTGAGTTAAATATTTTTGGAATTGCATCAGATACTTGACTTTATATGGTATTTTTCACCTAGGGATAGTGTTAAGGATGTGTCGTTCTACTTCTGGAACCTTGGGTAGTATGCGTCGATATACATGGTACCCTTCATCTTGTTAAATAGTATATCGAACTATTGATTTAAATGTTAATCGTTTAATCTTGATTTGATTCTCCTTGAATGATGGTCAACTCCTGTGTATAGTGATATGGGAGTTGATAAAGTTCCCAACTCATCCAAATGTTCGAGATGATGTTTTAAAGAGAATTAGGTTTTTGACATGATGGTTAGTCATTTTGGATTTCACACCTAATGCTATGGCATGACCGGACATAACTTGAGAAGAGAGTTACATGTAAGTCTAAAGGTGAACCTAATCTAGCACTCCTGAGCGGCTATTTGTATTTGTCTCTTTGGTTTAACACTTATTGGAAGCATGTTATCCACCTCTAATACCTTTGGTCAATGGTTGATGGGGGTGTGTTCCATGAAATAAGATCCTTATCCTTGTTAAATCTGACTACTAAGGACACTCCAAAGGTATGGATCATATCATCTATTCTATTTAAATGTTTCATTCCATGTAGAAGAAACAAAACTTAGGAGGACCATTTGGAAATGGTCAGTTTTGCTTAAATTCCATTGTGTCTTGTGAGTTTTGTAATATTGGTTCTTTCTTAATAGAACGATACTCTTATGTTTGGTTGTGTGTGAAACCTTTGGGAAACAGTACTGGTATTTGAGATACTTTGTTGGTAAAGATTGAATGATCATGGAATGCCTCAAGTGATAAAGGCTTGTGATCGGTTAATGTTGATGTGTCAGAAGGTGAAGCTGAGTTTCATTCAAGGGAAGTCGACCAATTGTGGTTTGACTATTCTTATGGTTTTATTGGTCTCCTCTTAGTGGAATCTAGCTTAGAGATGAGCATGCCCTCTATCTTGATATCTTCCTTGATACACTAAGATATCATTGGTGTTACACCAAACTAATGATTTAAAAGTTGATGGGATTGTTTGGGTGGTTTTCTCGATGTTTCATGATGACGCGTGGTTATTATCGAGGATTAGATAGTCCTAAGTGATACTTTGGTTCCCAAGTAGGAACACCTCATACAGAATCTTGGATAATAGTTGTTTCCTTTGACTTGACCAAAAGGAGGATGCTGCTCTAGGCTCAGTCAATGATCTAATGTGGATGTCTTGGCTTTGTACCAATGTATCACTTGTAAGCAGGGGATATGGACTGCCTTTAGTTAGTTCCTTGTAATTCAATTTAATAATCCTGAGGTTATCCCATACTCATTGTTGTGCTTAGAGGTTTTTTTAAAAGGTTAATGATTCTATTAGTATGATTTGGACTACACCCTTGTTCGTGCTAGGGCACCACTATTTAAATGGTCAAGTGATGTTTTGACCGAGGAATGTCATCAGAAGTTGGGTATAAGATTCAATGAGAATGATAATTGAAAACACAAGGTTACTTTAAATAATTCATTGTAGTTATTATTTTAATGAACTCGTCTTCTAAGATGAGCATCTTGGGTATGATCAGATGGAAGTGGCTCGACTTGTTGTCCTTATTGTTAGATGATTCCAGTTGAAGGGAACCATTCTAATGTATGTCATTGGTTTAAGGTGAGTGTGGTGTAAGGGTTAGCAATGTATTCTGAAAAATCTTAATCGACTAGGATAATGAGTTCAGTGCGGAATTGACTATTCAATATTTTTAAAAATAATTTTAGAAGTGTCGTCACAATGTTGGTGCATTCTTAGCAGGAAATTCCAATGGTGGGGTTTACCATGGTTTGGAATAGTCCCATTCTAATGTTGAAACCTATGGTGGAGAGTACCATTGTTAAAATTTTAAAGAGATGACAATGTGATCATGTATCTTTCTAAAAAGGCTCGTAAAATCATCATTTTGGTGTCTTGTTTTGAAAACAAGTGTTGGATCGGGTTATGATGGCTTAAGCATCATATTCTTAAGTAATTTTTGAGGGTGTGTTAGGAATTTAGAAATGAAACGTTACCATTTGAATGATACTTTACAACCCTTGTAGGTAGGGTGAAGTACATATTGTTCCTAAATGATTCTTGGGGAGGATAAGTTTTAATGTGGGGAGGTTGTAATAACTCGTGCTTTTGAACCTAGTGAAAATCCAAAGGAATTTGAATTTTTCATTTACTGAATGGCCTATTTTAAAAATCGAGCTTTAGAATGTAATTATGAGAGTTGGAACACTTCAGAGTGTTGTTTTTATAATTGGGTAAAGGACTGATGAGTTATTTGGGTGCCTCGTTGTGTTTTGAAAACTCTGGGGTCTGAAAATCAAAGTTTCGGGTGGTCTGTCAGAGGAGCATGGTTTGTCTGAAACCCTGTTTCCCTTGGTAGAAAACCTTTTGGTTGTAGAAAAGGAGAAAAAACACACCATATGGTTTGTCCATAGTTTACCAAAATCATGTGCCTATCCCTCACGGTTAGTGCTAAATGCACTATATACTCGCACTGCTCATCACACGGTTGATGCATGGTTTGGATAACCATGTGACCCAAACCATGCATTGTGTTTCTTTTTTATAAATTAAATTAATTAAATTGAAATAAAAAAATTAAATGAGAATAAATGGAAAATAAAAAAAGAAAATTTAAAATATTATTATTATTATTATTATTTTAGGTTTTAAGAGAACTCCAAAGGGGGCATCCCCTTATCTCTTGCGCAACATCCCCCTCAATTGAACCCCCATGGTGCAACCTCTCTCCTCGAAAACTCCTCCAGTGTGAGGATTTCCACCATATTTCTTCTGGTTTTGCATTCAATTTGTCAAGGTAAGACTTTCTCCTCCCACCTCTTCCCCTTTTTCACCGTTTTCCCTCTACCCTTTTCCCAATCAATTTGGTCAAACCTTAGGTTAGGGTTTAATCCTTATTTTTGGTTTTTCTTCCATCATTAGGGCATATGATGCGTCTCTTGGGGATTTTACTTTCATGTTTTGGAATCCTTTACTGAAGGTGAAGTGTTTTGGTCTAATCATCAATAATTTTGGGTAATTTATCCTCTATTTTCCTTTATTTCTCAATTGCCTTTTGGTGCTTTCATAGTTTTTGAGTTTATAGTAATTTTTCATTAGTTTGTTGGACCTTGCTGCATTGGGTTTGAGTTTTTGTTGTCAAAGGAAACATACCCTCTTATGAATATGTAGGAATACATATATGTAAGTTCCCCCATTATATATATATATATATATATATATATATATATTCTCCCATGGCAGCATGAGTATATATATCAGGGCAAGGTGTGCTTATGTATATATATGAAAAATGCATATGTGTGTAAGTGTAAATGGGTATATTAATATATAAGAATATATTTAAGGATACCCTTGTACATATTTATGGCCATGTGAATATGTACATATAGTCTAGGTGTCCTTATGTATATGAAAAGGTACATATGATCAAGAGCGTAAAAGATAAGCTTTGAGTGGTCGCCAATGAAAACATCAAGTGTCGAAGTGTATTGTCTTTGCCTTCTTCTCTTGATATAGGATCCCTTGTTTATGCCCTTTTGTTAATGAATTTTTAATATGCCTTATATCATGTGTTGTATATATTTTTCAAGTTATAAATTTTAAGTGTGTGTCGCATTTACCTTATATCTTTCCTTGTAATCTCACTTTATGACCTATGAAATATAACTTACTCCTTGAGATGAATTAGAATCTTTAAATAAAATGAAATTAATTCTTAAAATACAATATCATGTTTTTATAATAAAACCCATCAAATGAGGTGCATTGTATTCTAATCTAAAAAGTGATGGTTAATGAGTTATAATGTGCATGGTTATTTTTTTTGTCCTTATTTTATGATTGATTTGATTGGTTGATATATGGAATGTTTGACACATGAATTTTATTGATGTTATAAAAGGGAGTTTCTCTCCTTTCATATAGATGTTTAATAAACTAAAAAACCTTCTACATTCTTGGTTTTTTAATAAATAGTTTGTACTCGCATGTTATAAACATATGTTTTCTATTTAGTTGCTTTGTTTTAGAGACAAGGGTGATATAAGGGGTCCCGACATACAAAACCCTTAGAAGTAATCTTGTGAATTATTACTAACATGATTAATTCTTAGTGAATATGTTGGGAGTGACATCATATATGCCTGAGATGATCTCACTGAGTGTTATATAATTTTTCCTCTAGATGAGTGATACTGGTTCCCTAGAAGAGACCCCTTAGACAGACTCAAAGGCATGATTGGTTAAACCATGCCTCGAGTGAGACTTGGGCCCCTACGTGCAATACCAGGTATGGTATTGGAGGTTAGTTCATGCGGTTTTTTCACCATTCCTAGAGTGACCCATGGTATTTCTTATGCAGATCACCAAGAACAGACTTCCTTGGCATTGGATTCACATCGAGCCCCTAGAGCGATACATGGAATTCCTTCTTAATTGTCATGGATAAACTTAGGGTGAATCTAAATACCTTTTAATGAATAAATGAATGTTTTTCAAGGAGATTGAAATTTAATTAAGATCATGGAAACATTTTAAAATAAAATGGATTGTACCTTTGGAATTGGAACATAAGGATGTGTCCACCAAGCCCAATCACTATCTTGGGGACAGTCCACCCTCCCTCATATTATATCACCCAATTTACCATTTCAAGATCCTATGGTTTAGTATCACCAGTTTAGGTTGAAGCAGGTAGAATGGATAGGTTTCCAAGTGGGACCTAGTCCAATCTTTTGATTTATTTATTTCTATCTTACATCTATTTATTATTGAATGCTTCTTAATTTATATTACATAAAATCCATTGGTCTTGACAACATTGGTTATGGACTACTAATATTTATATCTCACGCCCTGATTGGGTTTCATTTGGTGCCTAAGTATACTTTTTGATCGTGGGTACGGATAAAGGGAAGTGTGTGACTTCCGATGCTTGATTGATTTACATTACTAGGATGGAGTTAGGGAAAAGGACTGAGCTGGTTCTAGATATACTCATGGATCTAGTCATTGGGAAGTTATTATTTTATTACATTGTATTGATTATTGTAATTTGTACTGCTTATACTTGTAGCATAATCTGTTATACATACATTGTTGTAATTTGGTGTTGTCCACTTTTATATTCAGTTGATATTAAATTTATCTTCCACTACTTTGTCAATTATTTATTACTTTTTTTGTTGTTTCTTTTTTTTTGTTTTGATATTATTATACTATTGTGTGACTCTGATCCCAAGGGTATAGTCTCACTACCATACCATCAATAGACCCTCGTTGCTAGTTGATGGCCTTTAGAGTATAAGGAGGCATGCTTGAGGCTATGTGACACACTGGTCTGGCTACCATATTAGTGGTTAGCTGAGCCAGGATGTTAAATTGAGGATGGATCTGCCTTTTCTAAGTACCCAGTAGAGATCAAGGATCAATAGGATAGGATCCTTCTTGGTAAATTTATTCCCCTAGCATGTTTATAGTGGTAGCACGGTAATTTTCAAGAGAGCACCTAGGAGAGGGAGACCCAGATGCGAGCCCAGTGCCTTCACCTTTTTTAAGTATGTTTTTCTTTTTTTGGGATGAAAATCCCAATAGTGGAGAGAATTCAAAAAATATTGTTTTTTCACTTATTACATTATAATATTATAAGTATTATTTTTGGAGCTAGGCGCTAATATGGGGTGAGATTATGAGTTCTGGTTTTCCCATAATTAATTTTTAAAATATATTAAATATATTAATATCACATGCATGTAGTTTTCCTAAAAAAGTGGGATAACTTTTGAATGGGGACCTAAATAAAAAATTTCTTGGATCCATTGAGTCCATAACATGGGTTTCACCCTAGGAAAAATATAACCTTTGTTGGCATTGGGAAGTTGTGAAAAAGTTGTCAAGGGCATGGAATTAATAAAATAAATAAATAAATATATTTTATTTTATTTTATTTTATTTCATGTAGTGATCTAATTAATCTATTTAAACATGGTTATGCCTCAACCCTAGGGTTATCCAAATAAACTAGGTATAGAGATGAACTGTTGGAGAGGAGCTGTTAGAGGATTATTGGCAGATGATATCAGATTAGAATGTATCAAAGATCGTGTGCCAACAAAATTCAGGGATCTCATCAATAACAAAATCATAAAACCATTCTTCATCATTTATTAATCCAAACTCCATGTAGGACATTTATTTTTTGTGTTTTCATCCTATTCTTTATCTCGTGTAGGACTCGGTTTAATTCCATGAACAATAATTGATTCACAAATCAACGATTGATTTAAATTCAGATAATTTAATTGTGTGTGGATTATTTTCCTCTTAATTTATCTATTTATATGACAATGGATTGAGGTCAAATTAACAACGTCTAAGGTTTGTTCTTAACATATTATCATTTATGAATCTCTACCACGTTTCTTCATATGTTCATCATGACTATTTTCCTTGGACCGTGGTTTGATGATTAACGGATATTCGATCATTGTGCAATCATTATTTGGCACAAAGGGTCATTAACATCGGCACAAATTGTGATTGAGGTTTTAATTTGAGAGTAGATAATGACAATGGATGATTCAAGAAGGAAAAATATTGGATCAGACTGAGGGATCTATTCTTGTGATGGATAGGTGATGGTGGATCAATGTGGAAACAGATTCAGCTCGACTAATCAATTTCTGAGTGGATCAAAGGTTGGAATCTAGTGAGTGGGTGATGGAAAGGTTGAGAATCCTCATATTGAATATTCCTATCCAGAATCATGATGTAATAGGCATGAAAATATGACTAGGTAATAACCCAATGGTTCTATAAATTTTCAAGTTAGACAGGGTGTAATTCAGAGTTAAACATCATGTGGGACCCCCTGTATGTGGTGTTAGGGTTTCTTCTAGAGTTAAATATCACATTTTATGTGAATAATTATAATAAACTCATTATATAACTTAGAGGTCCCTCGTCAGTAACAGGTGGGTCCAGATTGACGGCGAATGATTCGTCGGCAGCGAGTGATCGGTTTCAACGGGATGGATGTGGCGGCGCCTGGTTTCTTTTCTAGCTGCCATGATGGGAGCTTCCTTTAGCTTTATATAGTTGTAAAATATGGTGTCTTAAATAGTGATCTTCCTAGCATTGGTGGTGTGAATTAGATGGGTTTTTTTCTGTGGTATATGTGGTGAGGTATTTTTCTTGCTTAATTTTTTCATTGGGCTTCTATCCACTCAATTATAAGGCTATCTGCCTCTATCCTTTGATCATGCAATGGTTCCCCTTTACCTAGTTTAGAAAGAATTGTTTTCTTGTTAATATTAATAAATTTTAGGACCAAATTTTATTTTTCCATGGAATTCTAGTATAACTCAAAGGTTACATGGGCACATGCAAGCCTGATTACATGGGCATGAACATAGCCAGGTGTACACAGGCATGAGCAATTATACACGAGTTAGTATATGAGCATGGACATTGATACATGGTTATGGTAATATAGAAAGGGAAATTTTTTGAGAGATCTCTACATTTCATGTACTATTCCTACATTCCATATATATAGATATTTACATGTCATGTGAGGTAGCACCACATGGGTAGACCAGGGGTTGGATAGAAAAATTTTCTACCCTCAGTATACACTGTAAATCCATTTTAAGGGTGATTAGAGCCCTTCGTTTTTTCCTTTTTTACTAGTATTAGTTCAGTGTGTTCCCTTGGTCTATACCCACAAGGGTACAATGTGTCATTACATCCAAATCTCTAGATTATGATCCCCTCTAAAGTATGAGTCTTAGATTGAGTTTTTGATGTCCCTCTATGAGACCAAAATGTGATCCTCTATAATTTTATACCCTAGTTGGGGTTTGTGGAACCAATATGGCCTCCTTGAGTAGGCTTTTGATCTTCCATCTAGAAGACTATTTTAGTAGGGTTCGCGGTATCATTGAATTATGATCCCCTACATAGCAATTTGATCTAAATTGGGTATGTGGTGTCCCCCAGCGGTCTTGGGTGTAATCCCCTATCTGGGTATCTAGGTCTTTAGATCCCAGTGATATTTATTTAGTGGAACCCAATGATCATGACTTCTTGGATGAGTTTCTATGGTGCAGGCATGTCTTGTGGAGTGGATTCTCCAAGAATGATCTTTTCTTTGGGAAAAATCATGTGGCTGGCAGTTTGGTTGTGACTTCTTGGAGGCGTGGGGACCTTACAAAGAATATCTGGGTTATTATTTCTATTCAGTACTATATTAATATTATGAGGTGACTATTCATGATGCTTTCTATTCAGTGTTTCTAAGGTTTCTTACTGGGTATTTTCATAATCATCCCTACATAGGATATGTTCACACATGTCATGTCTTATGCAGATAACGGCCCTTTTGACAGTGTCCTAGGAGGATAGGGAGTTGGTGGATCATATCTTGAGCTTGACTAACTTAGGTTTTTTCATTTTGTTGTCTTTTATTGTTTTCCTCTCCCTTTGAGTAGTTTGGACTCTTTTCATTTTTTGTAAGGGCTTGTATTCCCCCCCTCCCATCTCTTTTAGTAATTTAATGTTCTACTCTAATTATGGGATCATAGATGTATGCATGCATTAGTTTTAGTTTTCGCACATTTTAGCATTGAATGGGCTTGGAGATGTTTGTGTGTGTGTGTGTGTACAACTACATTATACTAATGCATCCCATTTTTGTGATATGCCTACTCAGTGTTGGTTGCTAGCCCATGGGTTATTGGAGGTGGGCTTGGGGTAGTCATGGTTTGATCCTTTTTAGGTCAGGTCGTGACATGCATAGTTAGATAAACCATGTGAAGGAGGCCATACAGCCATGTGAGAAATTATACAGGTGTTGCAGAGCTGAATTTCACAGTTAGCATATGGTTTTTCTAACCATAAACCTAACCCTTTAAGGGGATATGCCACTTAAATGGTGGTGGTGCATGATTAGTGCATAGTTTTCCAACTGTGCATCCAAAACGTGATCCCTTTAAAAAGTGGATGAAATTTACCATTTTCCCTCATTTACCCCTAAATTCTAATTCATTATTCTCCTCCTTTATTTCCATTAGTTTCCATGTGTGGAGATATCCTCCCATCCCTCTTATAGGTTCTTTTGGATATCCTTCATACAGACTCTGAATCAATCATTATTCATCATATTGAATAGAAAACAGTAAGACTATGAGTCATCTTACTTCTTTTATTAGTTTATCTATCCATCTTTGATGTTATATTTGTGTAAGCTAATATGACCTATTCTCAGGGAGTTTGTCTTTTACTTTAATTTCTTCTGTTCTAGCCCATATTGGAGGATGATAAAATAGAATGATTCTATTACCAATATGAGGTAGTTGGTCTTTCTCTTTTCCTTAAAAGATTGGATGTCTATATTATACATTATAGTTCCACACACTAGACTTTACATGTGATTCCCTTTAAATTTAAAATTAATTTATTAAATTATTATCACTTTGTTTATGTTGGGCTTCGCAACTTAATTTCACCATTGGAGGTTGAAAATCATAACACAAGCCACCCCTTAGGGTTTGTCACATTAAATTCCTATGAATGGTGTGTCTTATTATAAAATTAAACCACCCTTATGGTCTATTTAATTGTATTTTATAAATTAAATAGCATAATTGAATTAAATAGAATAGAGTGATACCTTGCTAACCCCTAAGCCTAGGATATCTAATTAAACCACCTTCTTAGGTGTGATTTTTTATTTTATAAATGAAATAGATAAATGATTTAAATGAAAGATTAATGGTATAAACATGATACCTATACCTTGTTTAATCATGAACTATGATCACGTATATCATTATAATTATAGGTGCTTGGGTAATTATTATATCATTCTTGACTATGGTCATGGACGTTGAATTACTTTAAAGGTGTGTCATTATTTAAGTAATACTTGGAATCCCATTTTGGTTTTCCTTATATGGGCTTATGGGAAACCAATTGATTCATTGATACATATACCAAGTGAAAGACCCCACCTAGATTCAGTCTTTGTCTTATGATTGTGAAAAAATTGGATTGGTATTGATGTTTTATCTATATTTCTAGAAATTAATTAAATTGAATACCTTAGATGATTATCCTTGGATTTATCTTGATATTACAGACTTCCTTGGTTACTACCTTGGGATCTTTTCAAGTCCATCACCAAAGCTACCTAGGATATATTCCTAGGGCTCAGGTAGTACTTTTCCCCTTAGGGTGAACTGCTAAGGGTACACCCCTGTGGGCTTCACCCAGTTTATAAAACTTAAATTCCATGGAAATTATGGGACTTCATATGAATTTCACTATATATGGATTCCTTAGTTGTATGTCTCGAGTCCTGGCCTTAAAAATATATATTTAAAATGAAAAAAATTTAGAGAAATTATGGAATAGGCCGATGCAGGTAGTGTTGGAGGGGTCTTCTATGAGGAACCCAAACCAACATAGTTTATTTATTTTACTTAATTACATTGATTATTACCTTTACACTACTCATTATATATTCATCGACTAGATAGTTCTAGAAAATGTTGGTGGTGGACTACTAAGTTTTACTCACACCCAGTTCAGGCGACCAATTAGTACCCGGATAGATTTCATGGATGTGGGTGGGAGAAAGGGAAGTACCCGAATATGGATGCTTGATTCATATGTACTAGGATGGATTACATGAGCCGATGACTCATCTTGTTTTTAGGATGATATCTAAGATAGCCTTTTCTATTTTTGTTTATTTTGTATAGAAAGAACTGTGTATTATTTCTACCATGTTACCCTTGTATTCCTCATTTTTTATGAATCATGACATGATTTTTTATATTTTAATAGATATGGTTTTTCATATGGTTTATTTATGTCATTTTTTACTTGGATGTTTTTTTTCTATTTCTTATTCATTTATTTTCACTGATGTGATCACTCTAATCATGATGGTATAGTCTCCCCACCACACAATATTAGATCCTCACTACTAGTTGATATGATCTAGAATATAGGGAGATGTGGTTGAGGCTAGGTGGAAAAATAAACTGGTCACTTATTTATAAACCACGCCTAGGATGCCACAAGAGTCCCACATATATGGGTGAAACATTGTTTTCATTATTATTATAATTAGAAGTTATAGGAATTAAAATCACTTAATATCAAAAATTACATGTAATTACACAATCATAGAACACCACATGTGAAAGTAGTTATACCCACTTATAATAGGTCCTAGTTATTCATCTAATTACGTCAACTTTTGAAATTTTTGGAAGTCCCTCCATTGAACATGGTGACATCTGATTATCTGTATCAAGTCTGTATGTAACCTCTAACTTATGGTGAACAATGAATGTTACTCTTAAATTTCCATGAATGAATCTTATTCTTTAACCCTTTATCATAAAAACATTAAGGAGTATAATTCATCATAGCATCATTATAGAACCCAATGTAGGACCTATAACTTTGGTTTACACAACTTACAAACCATTGACCACACATTCCCATTAGAAGATAGCATCTTCCAAAAAACTTAACTCCACTGAATACTTTCACTATCACTGCACTGAACCATGGTGCTAAGATAACTTTTGGTACCACTCCTTTTGTTTATTTTAATTATTACTTGAATTAGGCTTAAACATTCTTAACAACTTCCCACTTGAAGACCAATTCGAGGAAACCATGGAAACTCTCCAAAACGTAGGCACAAAAACTTCTTTCCATTGTAGAAAACAATTTTCTCCATGTGTTTTCATTCATTGAGTCCTACTAAGGAATATTATTGCCTCAAAATTTATTTAAACAACACTTTGGTGAACATCTCCACTATATTCTTATTCTCACATATATTCCACAACTCTAGTACCTTTTCCTATAGAATGTTATGGATAAAATGGTATTTCATGTCAATATGTTTTTTCCATGAGTAAAACACTAGATTACAATCCAAATAGATTACACTCAAATTATTATAAAAAAACTCCACCCTCCTATATTTCTTTAATCCCCATCTGAAAGTGAATTATATTAACTAATTCCTTCCATAATTTTATTTCTTCCATGTAATCAGCTTCTATTTTAGACAAAGTTGTAATGTCCTGGAAATTTCATTTATTTTTTTTAAACTATTTTGAGACCAGGCGCTGAGACGATGTGCGAATTTGAGGTTCGGAGTGCCCAGAATGATCCGTCAAAAAATGTAAATTAATCGTGCGAGCAGGTTTTTCTAACTTTTGAATTGGTTATCGGATCAAAAATCTAAGAGAACTATTGAATTCAGAATTCCAGGTTTCACCTAAGAATGGCCTAACCTCGACCGGCATAGGTCGACTGAAAAAGATAAATTTCAGACTTTTAGTGAAAAATAAAATAAACATAAAATAAATTCAAAGTTTATTTTTATCAAACTGTTTCCACTGTGACACAGCAACCAATCAGCATTGTAGTACAGCAACGAGGAAACATTGAATCATTCATGAAACTCATTAATGAAACAGTGTTGCAATGCACAACGCGTCTCCCTCCTTTAATTAAACAGGGATCTAGAGTTTAAAAACAACCCTAGTAAATCCTCTGATGAATGAGAATATATATATATATATATATATATATATATATATATCTGATGAATGCCATCGAATCAAAGATCGACAAATTCCAGTGGGACGGATTCAAGTGACGCCAAATGCTAACGGATCGAGGATCGACAACGGCTCGGAGCTTTGTCCCTAATCAGTGACAAATCCTCTATCCTGGTAGGGTTTATGTGATTTCTCTATGATTTCTTCTTCCCGTTCTTCTTTCCAAATGACGAATGAAGATCAACCCATGAAAAGTTTGACCCACGGTTCGGTCGTTCTTGCGGGTTAAGAAATGATATTGTGGGGTGTTATGGGATTTGAAATCCATGTTAGAATTATGAAAACCCCATTGAAATCTATTTTTAAATTCTAACACAGAGGGATCAGGACGACATGAATAAGGTTGGGATCCCTCTATAGTGGGAATTTGTGTTCTTCATGACCGAATAGTGGAATCAACAAACTAGTGGCCTCGTGGTAATGGCATTGATGGGGGTGACCCAAGAGGCTTGAGGGTGTAGACAGATCTGATATTGGACCAGCAGAGTGGACCCAGTGGCCTGCAAAAGGTTCCTCCAGCACGGCCCCACCGGTGCGGTGGCACCGGATACCGGCGGAAGCAGCCACGGGCAATAGGCGGTGCCACCTGGGTTCAGTGGGATGGACATGGTGGCTATCCCTAGCAGGCTACAATGGGGGAGGCGGCGCACCACAACGGAGCAGCAGGAGCCGCCGGAGCTCGGGCCGATGGTTGGCGGAGGCGACGAACCCATCGCACGCTGTAATGGATTTCTAGATGTGGCACCAGCCTGGTATTGCATAGGTGGAGCGGCCCGCTCCATGTGGGACATATTTTGACCAATGGGGGTGGTCAGCTGGCCAGCTGCATGTGCCCCAACTAGGCCAGGCCAGCAGACCAGGCCGCCCGAGTGGTCCGACAAATTTTTTTCGAGCTGGTCTGCTTTAGCAGACTGGGCCGACAGGATAAAGTCAGGCCATAGGACGACCTGGGCTGGAAAAAGAGACCAAACCTCCAGTGTGGGCTAGGCTGAATAAATTTAGGTCACTGGGTGACTGGGCAGACTGGACCCACGACCAACCTTGGTCGGGTCCAGTGAGGCACAATGGGCAAGGAAAATGGTCCAGACAGATAGGATCGAGTCATGCGGGACCCTAGGCCGGGTTGGTCAGGTCGATCTGAATCAGTCGGACTGGGCCCGGATGCAACCGGTCCATGTTTACAAAAAGGGTCGTGCCTCTTAGACCGTGTGTCTGATTGACGTGCCGTCTACAGTGTTGGGACCCACATGACGGGGTAGTCCTTATGAAATCATTTAAGTAATATTTCATGGAATTTTACCTTTTGAGGCTTTACAACTCATCTACCCAGTGAGGATCTATGACTCAACTATCAATGAGGCTCCATGAATCAACTACCCAGCGAGGCTCTGTGACTCAGATACCTAGTGAGGCTCAATGACTTAGCTATAAGTGAGGCTTTGTGACTCAGCTACCCAGCGAGGATCCCTAACTCAACTATAAGTGAGGCTTCCTAACTCAACTACCCAGTGAGGCTTCGTAACTCAGCTACCCAGTGAGGCTTTATGACTCAGCTACCAAGCGAGGTTTCATGACTCAGCTATCAACAAGGCTTTGTTATTCAGCTACCCAAAGAGGTTTCTTCAATCAACTACTGAATAGGTCTATGATACCTATCTAGCCTAAAGGAATCATTGTGAATGAGTGACTTTTCATTGATTTATGTTCATTGTTTGCAACCGTTGGTTTTTCTATCAACACTTTAAGTTATACCTTTGTCGAACTGACTCTAGTTACTCTAATATTTGTGCATTATTTTGTGATTTCCTTTGTGCATTTATGTTAGACCCAAGTTGGTTTTGATGTCCCTATTGAGTATTTTTATTGTTTCTGATGCTTTTTTCGAGGTGCACATCTGTCTGCTGAGGATGAAGTGCAGTTGTTTCCTCGTATTCCCACATTCCAAAGGCAAGAGGAATCTGTTGCTTATTCAAAGACTTTTTCTACTTGATCAAAACAAGATAATGGTATGTCACTTTCTCTTTCATGGATACCTCCTCAGAACTCGTTGCCTAGTCTGGGTCACCCTCATAGACTTAAGACATTGTTCATGAAACTCTTACCAATTATATGTCTTTATGGATACCAATTAATTATTTTGGTTCTGTTAGGATATTCCAAGGGTTCTAGTTAGGGAAGCAACCTTCGGTCAGGGGAGTGGTCATGTCGGACATCACTGGCATGTCTGGACGCTGAAACACTGGTGTGTCTGGGTTTATTCCCCTTATTATAGGGCTTCTTTAAGTCACGTAATCATGAGGCATCCCATGTCAAATGTGGGGAATTTTATGCCATAGGCATATCTATGAAGTTTTCCTCAGCTTCCCATGTTTAACAAAGGGCATGTCGTGAGTTTAACATCTAGCAGAGACGAATCAGACTGATCAGAACACTGATGGGAGTGGATCAAATGGGTGAAACCCATGGAGGAAACACTGATGTTGGGTCTAATGTGTGGTTATTTTCCCGATTATTTCTAGGAGCAGTGAGAAAGTGGGTGACATGATCTCACCGGGATGTGGCGGCCCGGGTAAGAATCCTGATGGATATGAACTTTTGAGAGTGGAGAATGAGAAAGAACCGACATGAGTACAACAATGATGTTGGGCTTGAGCCACAAAGAAACATCCTACATATCCTCATGGTAGGTAATCAAAGTCCATGTAGTTCATAATGGGGCGATGGGGTGCCTAAGGATGTGATCCGTGATAATAGACATGTGGATGGGATCTAGAGGAACTAGAACCTCTGGGTTGGGGCATGACATTCCCGAAGCACATAGGATCGAGGGAGAGAGGCCATGATGGGACATGAATATTGGTATTGAACCTCAAGAAGTATTACTACATACCCTGTCTAAGAAACAAGAATCAAAACCATGTAGTTCAGATGACGACGGTTTACCATCGATTAGGGACTTCAACGGCTTACCACTGGTTGGGGATAACAATGTCTTACCACTGGTTGATGATCACAGTGGATTACTGCTGGATGGGGATAACAATGGATTACCGCTTGATGAGGGTCACAACGACTTACTACTAGATGGGGTTTAACCTCATAGAGGCTTCCTACATACCCTTCCTGGGAGATAGGGAACAAAGCGCACATAGTTCCAATGGGTACAGTTTAGCGTCATATGGGATGAAAATGGGAATACAGTTTAACACCATGAAGGAGGAGGGTGGACTGACGTAGAGTGGTTGGGATCGATGGGTGTTGGGATTGAACCTCAGGGATTATTTTTACGTACCTTTCCTAGGAGACAATGATCAAATCCACATAGTTTGGGAGTGAGGATATAGTTTAACATTATGCAGGATGAAGGTGAACCAACTTGAAGGGGTTGGGACAAGGGTGTGTTGGTCTTGAACCTTAGGGAGGATTCCTACATACCTTAACTAGGATAAAAGTATCAACTTCCATGTATTTTGGGAGTGATTATACATTTTAATGTCGTGCGGGGTGATGGTGAACCGATGTGAAGGGTTCGAGACAAGTCGGTGTTGGTCTTGTACCTCAGGGAGGCTTCCTACATACCTTACCTAGGATACAAGGATCAATGTCCATGTAGTTTGAGAGTAGGGATTTGGGATTACATGCTAAGGATTCCCAGGAAGGATTCCATGGTCAATGCTTACTCTAAGCCCATGCAAGTCATGCTCGGTGTGATAAACAAGAGGCATCAAAGACCTAACGATCACATTGTGAAAGGTGCATCCATGGGAAGTGGAGTGAGGCTTACACATGGTTAGCATCCCAAAGAGGAAATAGGGGATTACACGTGGTTAGTAGCCCAAAGGGTAAATAGGGGATTACATGTGGTTAGGATACCAAAGGGGAAACATGGGCTTATGCATGGTTAGCAGCCCAGGGAGATATAGATTGGAACATACTCTAGGATAGAGGCATGGTGGAGACAAATCCCAAAGGGAGAGGTATGTAGTAATGAAGTTCTTTGTGCCCTTCTTTCCTCTAGTCTTTGGAACTGAAGAATAAAGGAGGAGTAGGGGTGATATCTCTTTCAAGAAAGTCTTGGACCATACACCAACATGGTTTCCCTTCCTCATGGACAGGAACCGCTCTAGAAGAGAGGATCTCATTCCATGTGAGGAGGATCTCACTCCTGTAGAGATGACCAGGCATAGAAAATTTCTGAGATGGGGCACCCCACGTATGATGCACGAGGTAAGGCCACAGTTTAACATCATGTGTTGGGGATGATGGTTCTTGGCAGTTTAATGTCCTACAGCTTGGACGAGGCAGGTTCACTCTGCACCCCTAGGACTTACATAACTGACACACTTTAACCCTTGGTTAAGGGAAGGCATCAACAATGCCGTGGTGAGGGGGTATCATGGAGTGATCCATTGATGGGCCCACGTTAGCATGGCTATGAGAACAATCAATAGTCATTAGTGTTACTATGAGAAGAAGCATGATGCTAAGCCACACAATGTGAAATACTTCCCAAGGGACCTTGAAATCACTTTGTAAAAACCTAGAGGGTCATACAAGAAAATGGTTTGCGAAGAAAATGGGTTCACAGGAAGGGACCACTCTGGTACTACATGTAGTGGAGGGGCTTCGTGAAGGGGTATACTTCATGAAGTGGAGTGTCCTAACCTTTTTATAGAGTATAGGTGCATATGGAGGGTGCTTCGCGAAGTGTAAATACTTTCATGGAGTAGGAATTCATGAATCCATGGTACCTTGCAAAGTATAGTACTGCAAAACAATGTTCTTCATGAAGCACAGTGACCCTGCCTTAGCATGTGGTTCACATGTGTATAGAGGGTACTTCACGAAGCATGAGTGCTTTGTGAAGACCCGAGTCCCCTTGAGGATCTCCCTCCTTCACAGTGGCCCATGGGATCCACTAAGGGAATACCTGGTTGAAGAGGGGTTGTATTTGAGCTAAAGGGAAGGGTATTTAGCAATGCTCATGTACCTAGAAGTGCTATTTTTTCTCAAGATTTCACAGAGCAGAAAACACTTCCCGATTTGAGAGAAGAAAAGGAAAAAGGTCAGAGTATCCATCCTTTATGATCGAGGGGAACCCATTATTTATTGGTGAGGGGTGGCACGAAGTAGGGGAATCTCAGTGTGAAGCCATGTGGCACTCCCCTAATATGCGCCGCTATCCACCCATAAAGATGATGAAACGACCCACATATCCTATGTGGCTTCTTCCCCTCACTGATGTGCCACAACACCTTATATAGCTTGGAGAGTATCGATTGGACACAGATTGATGGGAATCTCAAACATGCCAAGATTAGCCTACAGTTGGTGTTGAATCAGATTTGGAAGGTGGACAAGTTCAACTCCCCCCCCCCCATTCCCACTTCCGATAGGCGTGTTCGCCGATGATGGACAAGGAACGAAGTAGAATCGGTCCTAACTCTTGGCCTTTAGGGGTGGAGTCCTAGTGGTGAAAGTTGACCTCAAGCCTCTCTATGATCCATACACCTGGAACCCTTTGCAAGGAAATTTCGGTGCATGCGGAGGCCAACCCCACGTGTCTACTTGGGAGTTCACCATGAGGACCACCTATGTGTGATGAGGAAAATGTGGCTCATGTTCAAATGATAGGATGGAAAGATGTGGAATGATCTACCTTCACCCACAACTATCTATGGACTGGTGAAAGAATATGCCAAAATCTGGGAGGCAGCCTACCCAGGGGAAATGCTAAAGCAGTAGACCGTCTGTGTCAGTGATAGAGTGCCTACCTAACCTGAAGGTTGGGGTTATAAGGTGGAAAGGACACCACATGGTGGAGGGGATACAGTGGTGGAGAGACTTACACCAATTCAGAGTCAAGTAGCGGCAGACTCGGTGGTCCCAAAAGAGAAAAGTTATCCAAAGGGGAGACTTCCCAGGGGATTCCTTAGGATACCCACCCAGGCTCTGAGGAAGCGGCTGCACCACATAAACATACATGAGAATGATATTTTTCTAGAGTCTTGGGACATCTGGGATGTCAATAGACAGTTCCTCAAACATTCCAAGATGTGGCAACATCTGAATCATCTCAGGATGGATTTTCTGGGGATCGATCCTGTCAGGGTCAACTTTGCATTATCCCAAGTGAAGGGGGAGCAATACCTTGCTGATATGGAGGACTTTGTGCACTATTGGGGTGATATGTTCCCAATTAAGGATAGAGTAAATTTTATTGTCAATCTAACAGCCCCTCCATAGTTATCGGCCACTAAATTAAGAGATTGATTCCCTCTAGCGGAAGAGTCGGACGAGTCCTCCTAGGGGGAGGAGGTCGGTGGAGGGATCCCTCTAGAGGAGGGTGAGGTTGGAAACTCAAACCCAGAGTTGGAAGAGTTTTTAGAGGCCCTTGAGGTAAACCTTAAACCACTTCCCCATAGTCTTCATCTATGTTTTTTAGGACTCCTCAACTAAAATTCGACCCATTCAGAAGGGCCTCATGCACAAAACCCACTCCCACTCAACAGTAGATGCATCTGTGAGAACTTTGGGATCCATGCCTAGGGATATGGAAATCATCATTTCTAGAAGGGTCGTGACACCCAAGGTGGTCCTCCTGGAGCCCTCATAATTCACAACAATATACGGAGGACCACACCTTGGGGTTTTGATGGAAACAACTCAGAACTATTTGATCTCTGTAAGTATTCTTCATAGAATACATAATTTTCATCCATTGATTAGGTTACCTGATGTTTTTGAGCCTCTTTAATGCACAATTATTCAAATGGCGTCGACTGCCTTGGTGAGGTTTGTTGGTGCTCCTGGAACTTCCTTTCCTAGGGGAACACTGGTGGTCATGGAAGCGGGCGTTCAAACTGACCAAGCTACAGGGCTTTCGATCACTGGTGGGATTGTCAGTAGGACAGATCCTGAGATCATTGAGGTGGCATCCGATGACGAAGATCAATTGGACAACATGATTCCTGACATACCTGATCAGACACCAGATGCAGACCCTACTGACGAGTTCCTAGAGGCATTTCCCACATACAGACTTGCTAACCCCAAAGACCAGGATGGGATGACCTCTGATGAAGAGGAGAGCAAGATCATCCATTGTCGGTCATGGAAACTGATCTAGCGCTTCATCGGTAAGACTCCTCAAAATAAATGGATAGACCATATGGGCAGGATTTACTCCCGACTGCATGAACTGTGTGCTAGGGGATTGGATGCCTAACGTCCTCATATGATCATTCGAGACATCATGGCAGAGAAGATTCAGCAGCATGATCATGGCCTTGGTGTGGACTGGTAATAGAAGAAATCGGTGAACATTAAGAGGCTCCTGGAGGCCAAAAGTGAGATTCACCAATTGCGAGCATGAGAGAACAAGCATTCCTCTTTCCTCAATGCATAATTAAAGCTCATGTCACGCATAAAGTCCCAGTTGATAGAGGTTGAAGAATGGATGGAGCGAGCCTTCGAGGAGATGGCTATCATCCAGACTGATGAGGAGCAGGCCCGGATCGCAGCTGATGAACTACGCCCCATCACTACCAAGGAGGAGTAGGAGCTAAACAGGTGACAACAGATCCTAGATGCCACAATCCAAAGAGTGGTGGAGCTGGAATTCTATATTGGAGAGTTCAACCCATCCATGGGAGGGACCGATCCTTGGGTGTTCTAATTCGTATAAACTTTTAAACATACTTTCATGCTTTGATCATTTATGATGGATGCATGCATGGGTTCTGTTATTTGTCTTGGTTTACTATATTTCCATCATATTCATAAAATATACAGTGATCAATACCTAAGCTCACGTGGGTCATGACCGATGTGAGAAACAAGGGATGACTTCTTCGTTATTCCATCTGAACATGAGGGTGTCAACCATGCTTCGGGCATCCGAGGTTTGGGTACAAAAATAAGACACGTCAGATAGAGAGAGTTGAATCCCTTTCCAAGGAAAAGGGTCCTCGGGTTTCATGCTCCTAAATTAAGGTCGTAGGGTGAACCATTAGGAGGGGACTTGATTTAATGAAATGCTCGCAGGGTGGCTAAGTAGTCGAACCCGATGCGTAGTTCCCATAGGGAGATCTTAGTTTAGGGTCATAAAACATGGACCAAGCTAGGGAGATACAAGGAAGGAACATGGTTCAGTTTTTTAAAAACTAAACTCAACCAAGGGGCTAAAAAAGGGGCACAATTTAATATTCCTGGGGTTAGACCTACAGACGGAATGTCTGGGTGTTCCTACGTATCCCATGAAGATGAAAATCAAGGCACACATAGTTCTGAGAAATGTCACGCAGTTTGGTGTCCTACAACAAGGGTGGTTAGATCTTAGTTTAATGGTCTTAGATTTTGGACCATATATAGAAAGGAGGGAGGGAGACATGTGGTGAGACATTGCAAAACCTGAGATGAATGAGGACATAAGACCATATCAAGCCATGTGCTCTCTAAGGAGGTTTTAGGTCAAGTGACCGAAAATGAAAGTTGGGCGGGGCCTGAGGAAAAGTTCTCAGGAATTCCTATGTACCCCATCATGATGAGGATCAATCCATACATAGTTCTGATATTTTCATAGTAGGGTACCAATTTCAGGGACAATACTGTCATGCAGGTCCAGACCACACACTAAAATAATTGGCATTTGATAGATCTCATTTGTTATTTAGGATGGATGTGTGTTTTTTTATGAAGCGATAAACCCTTGATGGATAATCTAGGCATCACTACAAGAATCAATCCATATTTAGGAATTGACAAATGGTATGGTGGATGACCAATACCCAACATGATTTCCCCTCGAGTGAGGACATCACAATGCGGTGTGGTTTTTCATCGTGCGGCCAGGATGATAATGTCATAGTTTAGGGTCGTATGATAGGACCAACCAATGCATTTTAATGTTTTGAAATAAAGAGGCAATGATTTAAAGTCATGTGGGACTATGAGTTATAGTTTAATTTCATATGGCTTGGACACTAAGGAGAAATGTGCACGACATGATAAAGCATACCCGACATAAATGAGGACGAGGTTCACACCACACCATACGCAATTATGGGGAAGAAACCTTGGGCCAAGAGGCCAAAAAATGTAGAGAACATGGGGCTAGACCCATGTAAAAAATGTCTAGGTGTTCCTACATATCCCAAGAGGATGGGAATCAAGCCATATGTAGTTTTGAGAGTGCAGTTTAACATCATACAAGACGAGAGGCAAGAGATACTATCTCCTAGAAGGGAAGTATGTGGTACAACTATTACAAACCCGACGTAAGTGAGGACATAAGCCCATAAATGCCACACCACGTAATACTATGAAAGTTAGGGCCAAAAGGTCAAACAAGAGAGACAATTATGGGGACCTAATATGGACCCAAAGACGAGATTCCTGGGCATTCCTACGTATCCCATAAAGATGGTAATCAATCTAAACATAGTACTAGGAATGTCATGCAGTTTTATGTCTTGTGGCAAGGATGTAGAGAGATCTTAGTTTAAGGTCTTAGAGCTCAAACCATAGAGAAGAGAGACTCTTCCAAATTGGTGCAAACCTCGACTGAATCCCTAATCCCATGTGAGCTACGCTCGATGTGGGAAACAAGGGTAGATAAGGTATTTTTAATGTGTTGAATACATGCAAAGGGGAAATCAATGCAGGGCCTCGAATGATCCCTCACCGTAGATTTTTCCTCCTAACGTGCAAATTCGTAGTGATGGATAGTACCAAGAGTGTTGAAATTCCACTTGGACATGATGGAGTGGGAAATGATGTGAATCATGCAACTGACATTTAGGGCTTGATGGGGTTGGTGTGAAGAGGGAGGATAAATGTTGAGTGTGTTTAAAATATAGTATCCATATCATGTGACCTGAAATGGGAAAAAAATGAGGTTCTACCGCTAACCATATTCGCAACACGGGACTTGTATCAATTTTTCGTTAAAATTCTTGAGGATGTTAGCTCAATATGGTAGGAGGGCACTAAGGCCGAGAATCCATGTCATTCCAAGGTCATTTAGAAAGAGAAAGATTATGAAATCCCAAATGAAGGAAAACATGAAGCATGAAAATGGGTGATAATATGTCTTTATAATCCAACACTCTAGGTCCTGAACCAGAGTTCTCCTAGGCACTTTGTTGAACTGTGAAAGAGGGTCGAGGGGCCCAACTCAAGAGAATCCAATTTAAAAAGATGAGTATAGAATATGGGGACAAAAATATGTCAGGAGAAAGAGGTATGTGGTGTGGTTGCTACAAACCCGATGTGAATGAGGAAATAAGATCATACCACATCACATGCCCCTCTCCTGGGAGATCTTAGGACAGGGGGCTATGAAGGTAAGGAGGTTCCTAATAAATAGGACTAGACCTAAATGCTAAATGTTCAGGCGGTCCTACATATCCCATAAATATGGGAATCAAGACACACGTAGTTCTAAAGGGGGCATGTAGTTTGACATTGTGTGGTGAGGACATGGGAGGATAGAAGAACGAGGAGGGATACATGGTGTGATTATCATAATCTCAACATGAGTGGGGCCAAAGAAGCCTACACTACACCATGTGGGATCCTCCGAGTAAACTATACCCAGGGGGGATAGTCAAAGAGAAGAGTCTGGGGGATGGACTCAAGATGAGGTGTTTGAGCATTCCTACATATCCCATGAGGATGGGAATCAAGCCATACATAGTTCTTGAAGGTTCTATGTATTTTAATGTCATGTGGTGAGGAAAAATGCCGAGTAGTTTTACATCCTTTAGTCCAGAAAAATCACACCTTTTAATGTCATGTGGAGAAGAGGGAACATTTTAAGGTCACGCAGGACCATATAGATCATAGTTTATGGTCATAGAGCTCAAACCATTTTGCAGTTTATCATCATGTGGAATGGAAAAGTAGTTTAATGTCATATAGGATGTCACAATTTAAGGTCATGTGGGACCATTACTTACTTAGTAAAAGTACCACTTGAGGAATTTGGAATTGGTGGGATGATTTATACACTCACCATACATAGTATCCATGGATTACTCTCCATTGGGGTAAACCTTGTGAATGATATAAGGTCCTTACCATTTGGGATTTAGCTTGGGTGGTTTCCTACAATGTATCATTGGTGTTCTCAAAGCCAACACCAGGACACCTTGCAATAAAGAGTAGAGGAGAACTCTCTTGTTGAAATATATGGTTATCTTATTCCTATGCCTTTCCTGATTGTGTAGGGCACAAATTTTGTCCTCATCGAGTGCTTCCAATTCATCCAGATGGATTTCATCTACCTTATCTGGTGCTTGTTGATCATATAAATTCATGCGTGATTAAGTCAATTGAATCTTAATGGGTAGAATGACCTTTATTCCATACACCATGGAATATGGAGTCATCTGCGTGGAATTGTGATTCATTTTACAATATTCCTAGAGGGCATTGGAAATTTTTTCTAGCCAACTCTTCTTGTTCTGACCAACCATTTTTTGTAGGATTTTAGAGAGGGATTTTTTGAACACCTTGATCTGCCCATTTTCTTGCGCGTGATAGCGGGAGGTATGGTTAGAATGAATGTTGTACTTGGAGTAAAATTTCTTCAACTCAGTTTCCCGAAAGTTGGTGTCGTTATTGGTGAAGATGGCGTGAGGAACTCCAAATCAGTAGATGACATTGGATCTCACAAATTAAATGATAGTATGGGCCTTGACCTCCTTGAGTGGAAATACCTCTTCCCACTTGGAAAATAAATCTCTAGCAGTCAGGATGAACCTGCACTGGAGATCTGTCATTAGTGGATATGGTCCCACGACGTCGAGTCCCCAGACCGCAAAGGGAAAAGAGTACTTGGTGGTGTGGAGATGCTATAGTGGCCGATGCACAAAACTATCATGGATTTGGAATGCATGAAACCTCTTGGAAAACTTGATATAGTCATGGATCATGGAGGGCCAAAAATACCCCAGTGTCTTAATCTAGTGAGATAGTTTCGGCTCGGTCTGATGAGCCCTGCAAGAACCATCATGAACCTCCTACATGACTTGAGAAATCTCAACTCCTTGAATACAATAGAGGACAACCCCATAAAACCCATTATTGTAGTGGATCTGCTCAAGAACAGGACCATTCTAGGGGTAAAATGTAATGAATGGATCTGGATTTTCTCACACTCGGCTTGATCTGCTGGGAGATTACCATTTTGGAGGTACTCAAAAAATGGGTTCCTCTAGTTGAAAATTATTTCTACCACTACATCGGGGGGGCTGGAGGTCATGACGTGGAGGCACCAGTGGTGAGATGACTTACATGTGGGCTATCATCATCATCTGGAGTGATGAGGGAAATGAATCTCCGGTGTGCCATGTGGATGGTCAAATCATCATGGTTAGGCTCTGCCAGAGATGAGGCTAGGATAGCCAAGGTGTTAGCTCAACCATTCTAGGATCGATAAATATGAGTAACCTATGGACGAGATGGAAACTAGTCCATTAAATAGTGGGTACGTTCCAACAATGGTATGAGATCTGTATTTCTAACGACATAGTCACCGTTGACCTGATCGATGACTAGTTCAGAGTCCCCTTTCACATACAAGTGGGAAACATCAATCTTGAGGTCCATCTTGAGTCTAGTGATGAGATCCTAGTAATCCACCTCATTTTTGGTACAACCTTCTGACAACAGGAATGAATATGGCAGAACATCTTGTGCTAGATTGATGAAGACGATACCCAGGCCCACTCTATGTAGTCTGGGGTCATTGATCCTTATGTCGGTAGGGATCTAGGAAGCACCATCAAAGTTCATTTTTCGGCATAGAATGGCTTGGTCTACTGATAGGATTTCTTAGTCAATAAAATCAAGGTCCAGAGGCTGGTCTATAGGAGCTGGATGGGCGGCAAGGAAGTCTGCCAATGCTTTCCCCTTAATAGCCTTCTGGGGGGAAAACCTAATGTTAAACTTTTGTAGGATTACTACCCACCAAGCTAGGTGACCCATCAACATGGAGCAGTTCAGGATGTACCTTAGAGGATCCACTCGAGACACTAACTTTACCTCATGGTGCTGCAAGTAATGTCGCAATTTCTATAATAAAAATAACAGCACAAGGTAGCTCTTCTCGATAGGGGAGTATCTGGTCTCCGTATCGAGGGAATGCATCTGAGATAGTATAGATTTTTTTTCTATTCCCTAATTTTTCTTCTGGGTGAGAAGGGTGTCAAGTGATCATTCCAGGGCAGTCACATAAAGAACCAACAGCTTTGTGGAAATGGGTGGCATCAGGACCAGAGGTTGGAGTAGATACTTCTTTATTTTTTCAAAATAATCCTGGAATTCCATGTCCCACTGATAAACAGTGCCTTTCTTCATGAGCTGAGAAAAGGGATTACACTTGCGGGCCAGATTCGCGATGAATTGGTGGATGTAGGCCATGTGGACTTGAAAGCCTCGAAGCTCTCGAATGTTTCTCAGAGGAGACATATAACTGATGGCATTAATCTTCTCTGGATTGATATATATGACTATATACATAACAATGAAGCCAAGAAACTTCTCAGAGGTCACCCTGAAGGAACACTTCAATGGGTTCATCTTTAGGTGGCGGGAATAGAGGAAGCCGAACACTTTCTCAAGATCTTTGAGATGGTCTAGACACTGGAGATATTTGACCATCAGATCATCCACGTTACATTCCACAAATTTCCCGAGAATCGTCTTAAATATGTGACGCATGGAATTCTGATAGGTGGTACCTACATTCTTTAGACTTAAGGGCATTACCTGGTAGAAAAAAGTTCCTTGTGGTCCCCTAAAATTTGTAGACTCTTCATCCTCAGGAGCCATTCGGATTTGGTTATACCAGGAATACCCATCCATGAAGAAGAGTTCCTAGAACCCAATGGTGGAATTAATCAATAGTTCTGTCATGTGAAGGGGAAAATCATCCTTCAGATAGTGACAGTTAAGATCCTAAAAGTTGATGCAGACTCTAATTTTTCCATTCTTCTTCCTGTTAGACACAATGTTGGCTAACCATTTTGGGTACTGGACTTCCTTGATAAAATTGGATCTGATTATCTTATCAACCTTGTCTTTGACCATGGTACCATGAGAAGGGTGCATCTTTGTAGGAGGTTGTTTGAACCCTTGATGATTTTTCCAGAGACCGAGGCGGTGGACAACTACCTGGGGATCTAGTCCTGACATCTCGTCATAACTCCAATCAAATAAATCACGGTGCTGCTTCAGGAATTCCACATACTATTATTTCTCCTCAAAATGCATATAGGCATTGATCAATGTGGGTTTCAGATCCATCTCGCTACTGAGGTTCACCTATACCAATTCATCAACCGTGGTAGAGACACCCTCTTTGAGAGTGGGAGGATTATCCTTTAAATCCTCTTCTTCACATATAGAGGAGGGATCCTTGGTAGAAGGTGAATCTTCCAAGTTGACAGATCCTGATGGGAAGCTGGTGCCAGCCTGAGTGGCAGTGGACACTACATCGAGGGATTCTTGTGCTGCTGAAACGTTGGAAATGAAAGCTGATGATTCGATCTCATCTGGTCTTTAGCTCAAAGAGCGATGCTTGATGATTTCGAAGAAATAGTGGCACATAGGATTGATCTAGTTTATTCTAGCCCATTAAAACAAGCAAGTATGACATATTTTTGTCTCCATGGGGCAGACATCTTCATACCTTATGGGAGTAGGGGGCTCTGGGATCACCTGGGCCTGATTTGTGTAGGAATATGAGGTGATCTTCCTATGTCACTTAGACTTGGTAATGTGCTTCCCCCTCATTCCTGAAACGATGAAGAATTTTCCCATATCTAGGTTCAAAGCCTCCAATCGATTGATCGGAAAAATTTAGGCATCATTCAGGTCTGTCCACGGGTCACTCGCAACCATAGCATGTTCAACCTCATTATCCTAAATCTTCTTGTCCTTGCTCTTGTAATAGTCGGAATCTAGATAGCAGGATTCACAAGAGGAAAAGGGAGACATGTCACCTTGGATTATTCCCACTCAACCATTAAGGGAGTACTTAAGGCACTGGTGATATGATGAAGGGACCGCCACATATAGGTGAAGCCATGTCCTACCCATCAATGCGTTATAGGCGGTGTCCTGAGAGACAACCATGAAATCGATGCTGGAAACTAGGCCACAAAACTAGGTCTTCAGGTGAATCTTTTCGAATAGTGTTTTTTATGTCATGTCGTAACTTTGGATCCTCATGTCAGAGGGACTCAAGTCGTCCTCAGGTAGCCCCATCTTTCAGAGTGTCTGGGTTGGGATTAGGTTGATCCCAGAACCTGTGTCGAAAAGACATCGATGAATCTTCACACCATTGAAGTGGCTAATGATGTACAGTGGGAAGATGTACCCCTGTATGGGAGAAACTTCATCTTCCCCAGAGAAGGATATAATGACCTGACATTCGGCATGCTTGACTGCCTCATCATGGAATGCTTCTGTGGCTACTACCTCCATCTCAAACTGGAGGGGGATTCTTAAAGGCTCTAAGAGGGCTTCACATGTATCCACTGATAGGTGAAGGGAATCAAGGATAAATAGCCTCATAGGAATGATGGAAATATGCTTAAGGACATCATAGTTTTATTCCAAGTGTGATCTTCTGACTACAGGAGGTTGTTCTGTGGAAGGATACATGACAGGCCCTTTTGGCCGGATCGATGGCTGACTGGTGCTAGGAATGTCCCATTGCTCACTAGTTTAAGCGTGTAGAGAGACTACCTAATATGGATCAAATGACTGAGGTTAGTCTATAACAGATTTTGTCTGATCACGGCATGGTTGGGATGACTATGCTTGACCAAGTAACACAAACGGCGGAGAAAGCGGGCATGATGACATTGGATGAGAAGGTTGCACGTTCTGAGCTCTATGCTAGTCCTGATGTCTGGTTTCGGTGGCATGCACAACCTAGATGGAAGTACTAACTGAGGCACTCCGATGACCCATATATCCACGACCCTATCTATGCTGACGACAGTTGGGAATGTTGGGAGGATCCGCCTTGATCTCCTTGTCGTTAGAGATCGTGTAGGGGTTTACCATATCCACGATGTTATTTGAGGTGCACCCTTGATTGTAACCTGAATAATTCTCCACTACTGGATGGATTCTGGGGGGATTTCCATCTCCGAGGGCATGGAGTCGTTGAGAGTATGGGATGACGATGACATCGGTGGGGGACTTTGTTTTCCCTTACGTCGTCGATGCCTGCTTTTCTAAGAAGAGGGAGGCTGAGATATTAACGCAGAAGTACTAGCTACGGGTGATGCAGCATCTCCCAAAGGCTTAGGTCGATTCAGTCATATACAGATAATACCACGGGCATGGGAAACTGGCTTATGAGCCATCCAGTCATCATACTTCTGGGACCCATGGTTAGGAACCTGATGCCACTCACCTTTGTTGTCACTACCGCTATCTGGCTTCATGAATACACATGCCAATTATGCCAGAACTGGTCCTAATCTGACTATGTTATTAACAACCTAGTCTTGAATCTAGTCTTTAAACACATAGATCTTTTTGAGAGTGTGCCCCCGGATTTGGTGATAGGGGCAATAATTGGGGAAATATGTGAGATCCTCCTCTTTGGGACTCCTACATTCAAGAAAACATAGAAGTCCCTATTCCAAGGTGCTTCAAGAATAACCGGGGAACTAGGCCTCATTGAAGGATTATATTCAGTTTCTTCTGTCCGGGAAGGGGGCATTGGGAGCCTGGCCCTGACTAGGGGCTGGAGGATCCTGTCGAGGAGGTGGAATCTAGTTATCTCGCCTGGGCGGTGGCGGTGCATTACGTAGTGGTGCTTGCCGAATCTGAGGTGGGAACTACTAGGTCGGAGGCTACACCTGAGGTGGAGGGACTCTATGGAGATATGAAGGTGGATCCACTGGTAATAACTCCAATTTCCTAGGGTCTCTACTTATGCCACTACAGTGGGCTTAGCCTTAGCGACCCTTCTCATGGGAATTGAAGGAGGTAATGGATGTGCCTACTTGGCCTAGAATAAGGCTTCCTCTAGATGATGGGCCTTATCAGATAAGTCTCAGAATCCCCCAGGGTAATTCTGAGTAATGATAGAGGGGACAAATTTGGTCTTGACATTCCCCACACACATTGTTAGGAGATGTTTTTGATTCAGCAGCATATCCAAGAAGTAGGTGAGGCCTTTCCACTATGTGATAAAGTCTGCAACGTTCTCGTCAGGCCTCTTCTTATACTTAAAGAGATTTGAAATACTTGTATTCTGGGTGGTAGATCTGAACTGGTAAAGAAAATGTCTATAGATATCTTCCTAGCTGGCGACCAACCCGATGGGTAGCTGGCTGTACCAGACAAATGAAAGCCCTTATAATGTCTATACAAAACACCGGAGTTTTGAGGCTTCTTGCTGTGTCATAGTTATGAACATGGGTATTCACCTTGAGATGAAGTGGACCTGATGATGTAGTGAGTTTCCTGTCCTATTAAAGGGGGAGAAGGCGGGATTTCCAAAACCTGGGGGTGTTGGCATATCATCCACCCATTCCTGATATGGCTTTCTCTCAGGTGGGATTTCCACCTGTCAAGTTTCTAATGCCTCTAGGTGAGTAATGAGTGCCTACATCGTATCATCTAGGAAGGGGTTACTATCTTTATGAGGGCCTCTAACCACCAATGCGTTGGTAGGGTCTTTAACATGATAAGAAAGCCTAGCCACTCATGGAGCGGCTGGTGGGATGACCTGCAGAGCAGCAGGGGGAACAGTGGCTTGGGGAGCCTGAGATGGGTCTTGAGGGTCATCACGCCACTTAGGTGGATTTGGTGATACATACCACACCCTCTTTCCATAAGCTCCAGCATCCATCTTGTCTATGTGGGTGGGGTGGTCATGGTCACCTGGAGGCAACTCACTAGGGGGAGTTGTATATGCCCCTACTATCCTGGTCGAGGATCATCGTAGGTTGGTCATCGTTCCATGACGCGTTCAGCAAGGAGGTCATCGAACATCTTCTTGTGATTTGTGAGATATTGACACAATGAATATTTTTTAGGATCATCCTCTGTCTTTTCAACTGAGCCAGATGGGTCAGAGGGTTTGACGGCCCCAAGGTTCTCCTTACCCATATTGGGATTCCGGTCGATGGTTGATGACTCGGTGGGTACGGGAAGACCTAGTATATTTCTTTACTGGCATGTAACCCTTCCCAGCAGATCCAATAGGTGTAGAATTCCCCTGGGGAGTAATGTTTCTCCAAGGATATATGAATCTATCTCTTACTCTGATAGATTTTCCATGTTAACCGTGACTCTACCTGAAGGCATATCCTCGATATCACCTAGAAAGTTAGGCTGGTGTACGATTGAACTAAAATAGAGGACATCACACTACCCCCAACCATGGACCTGAATGTGGGTGGAATCCTCCTTGATAATTATATGGAGCACTTTAATGCTCTAAACACATCATTGTTGGAGGGTCCGATAGCGACTGGGCAACTCAGGGTGATGGGCCATAGGGAGTGCATCCAAGTTGACCATATGACATTTCAGGCCAATGTCCTCAAAGTGTTCTTGAATCTTGTGGTAAGACACTCACTTATAATAGAGATAGAAGTGCATAACCCATAAAGCACGCGAATTCCTCCTGGGTAAGCGATTTCGGTGCACTAAAGTTTGTGGTCGCAATCATCCAGAACATTTTTGGGAAATGATCCACTATAAGGATGTTCCAAAAGATCCTTGGCTCAGACTTAGGATCTAGCCTCTGGTTTCCCCACTCATCAAATGGGGGAGACTAGGGGACCGGTAGCGGTACTAAGGAAGATCACTGAGACGGTAGACTAGACAGTGGAGAATACAGGGAATGAGCTGACAAGCCAGCATATCTTGGGATGTCATGTGATGAACGCAACGATTGGGCTACCACATCTTAGTAGGAGGGTCTGGTTACTGAGGTATTTGGCGCGGGGGCTACGGTTACTAATGGTGGTTCTAGATGTTGTTCATCCTTTATTGGTCCCCAAAATATCTCTCTGTGGTCTCCAGTTGTGGGAGAGAATGGCCTAGTGGATGATAGGGAGGATTTCACGGCTAAGTCCTGGGAAGGGGGAAAATGTTCCTCATCCTAGATGTATCTACAGAGAGATGTGGGAATCTGATAGACCTCACATTCTGTAAGGATGAGTTTGATATGCCTTGTTCCTGCCCCGAACCTTAACACAGAGGATCGAGGTGAGGGTTCCATTGTTGAGTCATATTCTTCTTCAGAATCTGAGAAGTAGATGGGTTTAATTTCAGTCTGAATTCTCCGAGTATTCTTCTTATGGCATCAGTGACCTACCCTCCTACCCTGATATGGATCTTTGGGAAAGGGTATATTTTTTGCTCGAGGTGGACCTTCAACCGAATTTATTCTAGGGTGAAGAGTACTTCCTCATTGATGAGATGGGGCATGAGGACCACCTAGAAAGATGACAAAGGGAACATGAGGAGGACCTTGGTGTCCACTAGCTGACATGAAGAAAGAATCTCTGCGGGAAGTGAGGGAGTGGGTAGGACCTTCGCTGGAGCTGGTAGGATCATGGGTAGGGCCTCCATGATTATTTCCTTTGGAAGTGTTGGTATGAGGAGGGTCCCTGTACTGGCCAAGCTGAAAATGGGTAGGACCTCCATGTTGGGTGCCAATGAAGTGAGAAAACCTCTGCTTCTCTGATTTCTAGGATGAGTAGAACCTTCATCGGCTGTTTTGAGGACATGGGGAAGACCCCCACACTAACGGTTGACCGTGCGTGTAACATCTCCATAGTGGTGACTTGTGATAGGAGGAAAAACTTCATACATGAGTTCATTGGTGTGAAAGAGGCTTCCATACTGATGTCAATGCAGCAGGGAGGACCCTCATTTGGATTGAAGGTGTCTTGGGGAGGACCTCCATTTCGAGCTTGGGAGAAGGACATAATTGTTATCTTATTGGTGATGGTATGGGGGGGACCTCTGTACTGGGTGTCATTGCCACGGGTCGGCCCACAATGGGAACCACCTATATCGACAACCAAGAGAGTTGATCCAGCCTGATCGTGGGGTGGTTGGGGCCTCGATCCAGGTTAGGCATCTATGTGCCTCTACTCAGTATAAACAAGGAACTGATGGTATATTTCAGCGGTGGAACAGACCCCAGTAGTCGTTGAAGATGACACCCCTGGAAGGCGTCCTCCTTAGCCTGTGCTTAACACTGACATCGGATTAACTGAATTGGGGCCAGTGGTGCAGGTTCATAGCTCACCTACTCATTATCCCATAGGGCTGGATGATGGAATTGACACAGCCTATTAGGAGCATTCCTTGGGAGCCCCTGGAGTGGGATTCTAGCTGGGTCGGCCCGAACATCCCCCACCTCGTATGCGTAGGGGAGGGAGTCATCAAAGTGTTCCTGGGAGAGTCCCTCAAAACGATTATACTTCAGAGTGGAGACTAGTGGCTCCCTATGCATCCCTTGGGGGTGGTGGTGATGATGAGGCATAGAAGCCTATAGGTCTCTCAAGCCCATATCCTGAGTTGGGATAACCCCCTCCTCCTTGTATCGTCAAACGAGGTCATTAATTACCCTCTTCTGAATGAATTTAGATGGGGAGATAGGGAGTTGGCCCCCATAATCCATGGATGTGGAGGTTTCCATGGAAGGGATGAGGCCACACAGGATTTTTGTGTTGATGTTTCCCCTGTCCCTATGTCGGTGGGTGGGTGGTCATTGATTTCCTCTCATAATAGCTTGGTTCCAAAAAAGTAGGGAGATTTAACCATTAGTGTGGAAAGAAGGAAAGTGACGTCCAATTCCCAAGGTCAATTCCATCTTCCATGCTTAGTAAGAAGCATCCACACCGACAACATCGTAGACCGAGATGTCCAACATTCCACTACTTCAATTTATAGTGAGTTTCATGCCAGAACCATTATTTTCTTAGTGGGAAATGGCACCAGATAGCTAGATATGATGACACGCTAATACAATGATGTATCAAGCACTACTAATCTCCACATTGGGGAGAAGAAATTCATGTCAGGTTCACCATTTCTATTTTTGATGCTTTCACTAGGGTGCACATCCATCTGCTAAGGAGGACGCATAACTATTTCCCCGCATTCCCGCTTCCAAATGTGGGTGACATTTGCTGCTTATTTAGGGATGTTTTCTCCTTGATCGAAACAAGATGATGGGATGTCGGTTCCTCCTTCCTTGGATTGCTTCTTGGAACTCGTTTCCTAGTTCGGGTCTCCCTCATAGAATTAATATGTTGTTCATGAAACTCTTCCTAGTGGCATGTCTTCATGGACTTCGGTTAATTATGCCAGTTCTGTCTGGACATTCCAAGGGCTCCAGTCAGGGTAAAAACCCTATGTCAGGGGAGTGGTCATGTTGGAAATCACTGGCATATCTGGACGCTGGAACCTTGGTGTATCTAGGTTTCTTCCCCTTATTATAGGGCTTATCTAAGGCGCAGAATCTTGAGGCATCCCAAGTCGAATGCAGGGAATTCTATGCCATAGGCATGTCTATGAGGTTTTCCTCAGCTTCCCATGTTTAAAACATGGTATGTGATGAGTTTAGCATCTAGTAGAGATGAATCAGAATGATCAAAACATAGATGAGAGTGGATCAGATGGGTGCAACCCTTGGAGGGAACCCTGATGCTGGGGCTAATGCATGGTTAGTTACCTGATTACTTCGAGGAGCAGCGAGAAAGTGGGTAACATGATATCATCAGGATTTGGTGTCCCAGGTAAGAATCAGGAGGGATATGGATTGTTGAGAGTGTATAATAAGATAGAACTAACGTGAGGATGACAGTGATGTTTGGCTTGAGCCTCAAATAGACTTCTTATGTATCCCCTTGGCAGGGAATCAAAGACCATGTAGTTCAGAATGGGGTGATGGGGTGCTTGAGGAGGTGACCCATGTTAATGGATGTGTGGATGGGATCCAGAGGAAGTAGAACCGCCAAGTTGGGGCATGACATTCCCAAATCACATAGGATCAAGGGATAGAGGCCATGATGGGACATAAATAGCGGGATTGAACCTAAAGAAGGATTCCTATGCACCCTGTCTAGAAGACAGGGATCAAACCCATGTAGTTCAGATGAAGACAACTTACCATCGATTGGGGACTTCAATGGCTTACCGCTGGTTGTGGATAACAATGACTTACCACTGGTTGAAGATCACAACAGCTTACCATTGGATGGGGATAAAAATGGATTACCGCTAGATAAGGGTCACAATGGATGACTACTGGATGGGGTTGAACCTCATAGAGGATTTCTACATACCCTTCTTGGGAGACAGGGATCAAAGCCCACATAGTTTGAATGGGTGCAGTTTAGCGTCATGCGGGAGGAAAAGGGGCATACAGTTTAACATCATGCAGGATGAGGGTGGACCAACATGGAGTGGTCAGGATTTATGGGTGTTGGGATTGAACTTTGGGGAGGTTTCCTATGTACCTTTCCTATGATACTGAGATCAAATTCTACGTAGTTTGGGTGTGAGGATATAGTTTAATGTCATGTGGGATGAAGGTGAAATGATGTAAAGGGGTCGGGACAAGTATGTTATGGGATTGAACCTCAAGGAGGGTTCCTACATACCTTGCCTAGGAGACAAGGATCAAATTCAACATAGTTAAGAAGTGAGGATACAGTTTAACATCGTGCGGTACAAAGGTGAACCGATATGAAGGGGTCAAGACAAGTAGGTGTTGGGATTGAACCTCAGGGAGGCTTCCTACGTACCATGCCTAGGAGACAAGGATCAATGTCCACGTAGTTAATGATTAGGGATTGGGGATTACATGCTAAGTCAGCCCAGGAAGGATGTCATGGTCAATGCTTACTCTAAGACCACGTGATTCATGCTCGGTGTGAGAAATAAGAGGCAGCAAAGACCTAACGATCATGTCACAAAAGGTGTTTCCATGGGAAGTGGAATGGGTATTACACATGGTTAGTAGCCCAAAGAGGAAAAAGGGGCTTACACGTGGTTATTAGTCCAAAGGGTAAATAAGGGCTTATGTGTGGTTAGTAGCCCAAAGGGGAAATAAGGGATTATACATGGTTAGTAGTCCAAAGGGGAAATAGGGACTTATGTGTGGTTAGAAACCCAGGGAGGTGGAGATTGGGACTTACTCCAGGATAGAGGCCCGGTGGTAAAAAATCCCAAAGGGAGAGGGATGGGGTAATGAAGTTCCCTATGCCCCTATCACCTCTAGTCTATGGCACCGAAGAAGAAAGGAGGAGTAGGGGTGTTGTCTCTTGAAAGAAAGGCTAGTGAATTTCACCAAGATGGTTTACCTTCCTCATGGATAGGTGTAACTCCAGAAGAGAGGATCTCATTCCATGTGAGGAAGATCTCAATCCCATGGAGATGAGTGGGCGTAAAGAATTTCTGAGATGGGGCACCCCGTGTATGATGCAAGGGGTGAGGTCATAGTTTAACATCATGTGCTTGGGATGATGGTACTTGGCAGTTTAATGTCTAGAAGCTCAGATGAGGCGAGTTCACTTTACACCCCTAAGACTTACATAACCAGCACGCTTTAAGCCTTAGTGAAGGGAAGGCACCGGCAATGTTGTGGTGAGGGTGTGTCATGGAGCGATCCATTGAGGGGGCCATGTTAGTGTGGCTATGCAAAGAAGAAATAACTATTAGCGTATGTAACACCCTGATATTTTATGAGAAGTATTTTTTTTATGTCTTATGTTATACACAACATCAAAGGAATCTTTCACTGCACACAACACTAGCTTGGCTTGCATTACACGCAATCACGACCTTCCTCGATAGCGTGTGTAGTACGCAATACTGGGTTTCACTAAACAACGATATATTGTTATAATATTATTATGGACTAGTCGTTATGAATAGTACTAACTACATTTTGAATTTTATAACAATATTATTCATCTTACATATTTTCTAGAACATGGTATGAGAACTAAATAAATTTTTCTGGTAAAATAAGTATTTTTCAAAAAATGCAGTTTTTCCGCCTTTTGATGGTGCACCCACTTTAAATATAGTTTTTGACATGTTTATAAGTTTAATTTAAAAAAATAAAAATATTCCTTGGAATCAGGATATAAAAATTTAATTTGGATAAATTTTTCATATTATTCTGATAACTTTCATATTTTAATGAATAGTAAAAACATGCTATATTTTAATTAAAAAAAACTTTTTTCATCGTAATAATTTATATGGTTAGATTGTCTTTTTAATTGGTTTTAAAAGGTAATTATAATATATTTTTACCATTTAATCCAATGTTGGTCATTGGAATTAATTTCACTTTGAATTTGGACATAAACAAGTGTCGATCTTTTGATAGTTATTATTTCTTAATAACACAGTATTTGTTTTGATAACGAGAATTAATTTTAAAATTAATTAATTCCACTCATATGTTTTGAATTTTGAAAAATAGACATCATTTTTAAATTCAGAATATTAAATATATCTTAGGCTGAATTTTTGGTATTTTTCTGAAAAACTTCAATTTTTGATGAATAGTGAAACCACTTGGTGTTAGTTAAAAAACTGACTCTTTCATTTAAATGAATTTTTACCACTTCTGTGAATTGAATTTAAAAAATCCAACATACATGGTTGTTATCAAGAAGTAAATTTTGGTTCAATAAGATGAAAATAATTTTTCATGAATAGTAACTTTTGACTTTTATTTAATGCGGTTAAAGGTAAATAAGGTAATTCAAGGTTAAAAGAATATTATAATAATTCAAAATTACCTTAATACTTGTCCTAACCTTATTTGATGAGTAGATTCCTACCATGGTCATCATTGGGTCGATTTTGGGACCCCATTGAGCCACTTGGTAGTGATAATGACAATTTGGATTAATTAATTTAATGTAAACACAAAATTGACATTAACAAAAATATTTTAGTAATTAATTTTTATAAGGGGTTATATAAATTATCTTTTAGACTATAAATATAAATTGGAAATCTAAAAATATTTCCTACATGATAGTATTTTTTAATAATTTTTAGACATCAAATAAATTAAATTATTTATGACATAATAATGATGCAGTATTTACCTCATTAATAAATTATTTAAATAAATAAGACTATAATGATTAAAATATTATCCAAAACATGTCTAATTCTGATTGGATGATTTTATTTCGACCATGAGTCATTTTATCTTCATCTTTAATGATTTTTGGACCTTTTGAAACTGAAGATAACTTTATAATAAAATAGTATTTTTACACTTTCCAAAGGTGCCCCGCTCCTCCCTTATAAAAGGTCACCTCCTCCCTCTCCTCTTTACACAACTTTGAGCCTTCAAGATCATCCAAACCCTGCCCATTACTCTTATCAACTCCCCTAGTAATATTCTAGAGGTCCTGGTTTTCTTCAAATACAAACATTAGTGCCCTAAGAGGAGGTTTCAAAGAGGCGTGTTGAAGAAGAGGTAATATCCGTTACCGATTCTTTCAAATTTATTTCTTCTTATACTTCCTCTTATTTAGTTTTTTAATTATGAAGTAATAACATCAGTATCACTCATATATTTATATGTTATTATAAATATGAAACAACCCTATTTCACCTTCTATCCATCCTACAGAAAATGAAATCACCGCGCGTGCGTACATACGGAATACCGTCTCCACGCCATGGTGTAATCTATTTTCCACCACCATCTTACTTGGATGGGTATAATGGTGTAAAGAATAACTATATATGATTAGTTTAAATTTATGTTGATTCTGAAATAGTATACATACACTTCAATACAATTCCACGATCATGGGAACGATATCATCGCTCGTGCGTACGTACGGCCTACCGTCTTCACGATGTGATGTGACTCGTTCTACATGATCTTCATTGAATAATGATTATATAAATAAATTTAATGAATAAATATGATATATATTACACTAATACCATTCTGTAAATGAGTTATCTATAACCTAAAAATAAGAATAAGAATTTATTCGACAAAACATTCATAAGAACATAAAGCAATGAACACCCGAATAACAAGTAGCAATGAAATATTACTAATAAGAAGACAAGAAAATGACCATATATGATATCATAACAATGAATATGATTCTGTAATAAGTCAATGACATTATTTAAAACCTTATACAGGAGGTTCAGATACGTACGAAGCAAATCATACCTAAGGTAAGGAAAAATCTCGCAATCTCATTTTTATACGAGATTTTTTATACTTCAGAATTTACTGGGGAATATTGATCATCCACATACATGTTTCCTCAATATGTAATATTATTTCTATCCTCCTACAATTGTTTAAATCCAATTTTACCCTTTTTGAGTAAAATATATGAAAGGAATCTTTTGTCGTTTTTTAGTATGAGGTACTTTTTGACCTTTCCAACCAAAGTATGAGAAGAATATATTTTTTACTTATATGACATGAATGGATTTTTACGATTTAATAGAACATTATTTCCATGAATCTTCCTTTACAAGTTTTCAAGTTTATTTTTAATCAACTTCTTTTAGTTTAAAATTGTATGTCATGTTAAGAAAGGTAAAAAAAATTTGAAGTAGAAAAGATATTTTCCTCAAGAATGAAGTTCAAGTGTTTTATCAAAATTATTTTTCATCTAAGATAATATAGGGTTATGTTTCTATCCCTATTTTTACATTGATTTTATTATGTTATGATGGAATTAATTTTATAATTTCCTTTTATCTTATATGGATTATGTTATGATGGCATGATGTTTAAGAATCCCATTTTTATTACATGGGTTATGCTATGATTTATGATTTTGTGGCACACATAATAATGGTTTAATTATGATATGGGTGGGACCTATATATCCCTCCAATGAATTGGGTAAAGATTTTTATCTCATGAGATAGACATGTCTGGAACGACAAGTTAATCTGGTTCAGTGATACAGGACTGGAACGAGGAGTGAACTCAGTTCAGTGATGGACTTTGTCCGCTATGATGGTCTTGGAAATGAGCCTTGACTAATATGAAATGATTTTCTATGATTATGTGTGTATGCCACAAATTTTCATGTTTTAATCTATGATTATTGGGATTACATATCACTACTATGATTTATCCCATGTTATGATATTATGATCTCTTTTTCAAGTTAAAATTTTTAAAATGTCATGTTCTTATGAATATGATATGATTGATATTTCTTTTGTTTACCCTTACTGAGCATTTGAGATCACCCTTTTGTATGTTTTCTTTTCCCCAGGTCAGGAAGAAGGGTATTAAGTAGGATATTCCAAAAGAGACTCTAGATATGATGAAATAAACGAGAGACAATGTAGATGCTTTTCCAGTCGTTTATGTTTCCCAGTTTCTAAATACACTATACCTATATGGTCCTATCATGGTTTTCTTATATGTTGTAATAAGTATGATTCAATTATGAAGTAATAACCATGTATGTAAATTATGGGTCGTTATAGTGTATCTATGCGAAGAAGCATGAGGCTAAAAAATGCAATGTGAAACACCACCCAAGGGACCTTGAAATAACTTCGTACAAACCTAGAGGTTTGTACAGGAAAAAGTTTTTCAAATCAAATGGGTTCACAGGAAGGGACCTTGTGAAGCTCTAGTGCTCCATGTAGTGGCAGGGATTCACAAAGGGGTATTCTTTGAGAAGTGGAGTGGACTAGCCTAGGTATATCTTATAGGTTCATATGGAAGGTTCTTCACAAAGTGGAAATAATTTCACCCTGTAGGACTTTGTGAAGCCAGGGAACCTTGAAAAGTATACCACTGTGAAAAAATGTGCTTCACGAAGCCTAGTGACCCTGCCTTAGCATGTGGTTCACATGTGTATGGAGGGTACTTCATGAATCATGAGTGCTTTGTAAAGACCCGAGTCCCCTTGAGGATCTCCCTCATTCGCGGTGGCCCGTGGGATCCACGAAGGGCATACCTGCTTGAAGAGGGGTTGTATTTGAGCTAAGGGAAGGGTACTTCACAGTGCTCAAGTACCTGGACGAGCTCATTTTTCTCAAGGTTTTGCAGAGTAGAAGTTTCTCTGTAATTTGAGATTAGAGAAGGAAAAATGTCAGAGTATCCATCCTTTGGGATTAAGGGGAGCTTGGTATTTATAGGTGAGGGGTGGTATGAAGTAGGGAAAAATTAGTGCAATGCCACATGGAACTCTGCAATCAACCATAGATTGCATCAAGTTTGTTGTAACCATGGAGTCTACCTTCATCCTCTCCTCAATGAGGATCTCTTATACATGCTCTATGTGGAGATTGCGTAGGCTTCTGTTAAGTTCAACGAGCTCCCAAAGGTCGATTTGGATCCCTATGTGGCGTGAAGCTTCTGGTCAAGTGCGTTATAACCATGGAGCCTTGCACATTTTTACTCCGTGGAAACCATGGTGTAGGGCTCTGGCTTTGCGCCGGCTGTAGTGTGGGGCTCCGAAAATGGTCTTCGTGAGGCAGCCCCTTTGGAGTCAGTTTTCTCTTTTCGATGCTTTTTTTGCCCATATTTAGGTGCCAACAGTTATGCTCACCCCTACAAGGGCTTCTCCCACACCTGTTGTGTCTTGTGTAGACGATAGAAAACTTTGACTAGGATCTTGGAAAGCCAGGTCTAGGTAGTGCTTGGAGGTGGATCTACAGACGTCTTATGCTTCAGTGACATCCGACAGTGAGCTGCACCGACCCTTCGGTAGGATCCTTGGAAGATAACATCCGGAGCTTGTACTTCCTTTTATTGTACTTTCCTTTTTATTTGGGTTTGTATTCTGGCCCCTTTTTCCTTTCAGTAGCACATTTACTTGTGTGGTTGCTTCCTCATGTTACATACTTATTGTTGGTATCCCATTTTCATCTTTACTTTCCACGATATGGGTTGTGTGTGTTTGTACAAGTTTAAAGGCAATGCCTTCCCTTTATAGTATATGCCTTTTTGGTACTAGTCACCAGCCCCTAGACTATGGAAGGAGGGATTGGGGTAGTCACGGCATGGTTCTTAGGGTATGGGTCATAACAGAGTGGTATTAGAGGTGGTCGGTTCCACCTCAAAGATAGAGAGTCTGTTGTTTTTTTAGGAAACAACGTTAAATGTTTCAAGCTCGACTTTCAGATTCGAGTAGTCCAATGTTGGTGTTGAGGCGGATGTATCCATACATTAGGACCTTGAATTCTTCTTTTCAGATCTATACATAAAAACACTAGTTTCATGAATCATATAGGAATTGAGTTTTTCCCCAAGTTTTTCTTGAATTAGAGTTAGATCACCTGGTATAATCTATTTATTGTAGTACATCTTGTTTTGTTTCAAGATGATTCCATGTAGATAGTCATCCAACATTCCACTGTATGATCACAAGGATGATCTGTGGGGTGAAGAAATGGTTACAGTGACTCCTACCAGAGATAGCACCACCAGGTGGTATACTAGCTATACCGCCACCAGTGGAGTGGCACATGGTACATGTAGTACCAATGGATGAAATGTGTGGGTAGAGAACACTTCGCAAGTTTCACCAATAGATATCCCTTAGGTTACGAGTTGATCCCAACTCACAGGTGGCTAAGAAATGTCTTGAGGTGGTGACCAAGTTTTCCTCCTAGTCAGGACACCATTAGATCAGATGGTGGCCCTGGTAGTGAGCCTTCTGCGTGGATCATTAGGGTGATGGAGGGGTTTAGATTACCCAATATTATGATGAGGTGACTCTTCCACGGTCAGATCTTGAGAACATTTCCCATATAAATGGATCATACCCTGAAATCTAAGGGCTATGTGCACCCCATAGATTATACAGCTTTTGTAGGATGACATGATGGTAGCTAAGTATTCATTGAGGTGTACCGACTTTTCCAGGAACTCGATAAATACGATACGACTAGTTCTTTAGGTCTAGGACCTCCGATCAAGGTGTTTTTATGGACATCCAATACAAAACAATTCCTCTATGCATTTTTACTTATTCTAGGATCCTAGAGAGAACTTTTGTGGTTGGAAGTACTTTGAATGAGCAGATATAGCCAGTGGATGTTAGTAGTGGGAAGCAGGTATCCAATGTCAGTCTCAGAAACTTGGACATGTGAGACATTCCAAGAAGAGGTCCCAAGGTAGGGGATATAGAGATCAGGGCTCATTGGGTGAGTTCAGTTAGCCTATGAAGGGGTGATGCTTTTCAAAAGATAGTAGTGGACATCTCGCAAAAGATTGTTCAGCCCGTCGTGCTCATAGTAACAGATGTATCTGCAGGGCGGTATATGTGGTAGAGGAGCTAGGAGAGCGGTAGTATGTGGTATACATTCAAAATTTTACAACCACCACCCCATCTTGGTCCACACCAAGCTTAAAGAGTTGGAGGATAGGGGAAGGGAGTAGCTGCATGCAGTCAAGGAGTATGACCCAAGGGCTCCAAGAATGATTTGAGGCATGGTCTGTGTCTGCTAATAGTTATCATATTAATATACATAGGTGTTAATCATTAATTCTTGTCACGAATCTTGTTCAAGACCTATAGATTCTGGTTAAACTGTTGACTTGATCCTTACATTTAGAGATACATATGGAAGGAGACTCGATAATACCACTAATGTCGATGGTGTGATCTGACCATTGAGGGGAGAGTTTCTATTGGAACCTCTTAGTGGTAGCATCGAGGCCTTACAAAGTTAGTTTGGTTATGGACTGGTCATCCATAGTTCATGCTCAAACTTAAAGTTTTAAGTAAAAGGATGTAGTATATCTACAGTGTTGGAATGGGGTTCTCCTTGGTCGGAGAAAAAGGAATCACAGGTAGCATGGGATAAAATCATGAATAGGAGGGTGTAGCTGATCACTCTTGAGTCAGCCAGCCTTACCCTCATGGCAGTAGATGTTTTGAGTTTTCAGTTCCCAACAGTAATTGCAGAGTGTGGAAATGTCCTTTCAAAAGATGTTTCCAAGATAAACTTCCCGTAGGGAGAGGGGATTATGCATCATTCTACACCCTAATATGGAACTGATATCAGCATCAGTATATCAGATTGATTTTGTGGAGCTTTGTGAGCAGGGGTCGTAGGTGGGGGACTTGTAGGGGAAGGGCTTAGTAAGAACCAGTGATCAAGGTTATGTGTGGATTACTGCCACTTTAACCAAGCGGCCATAGAGAATGAGTACCCACTACCAAAGGTTCGATGGGAACATCAATTAGTTAAAATGGGTAGCCTTTCACATGCATAGAAAGGTTCCCATAGGATTTTCAGTAGTTGAGACAGAGACAATGGCTGGAGTTCCTCCAAGACTATGGCTTAAAATTAGTCCATACTCTTGGAAATGGAAATAGGGTAGAGGATTCTCTCAGTAGGATACCCAATTCACAACTACTGAAAAGGCCTCAGAGCAGTCAACCTCAATTTAGATATCCTTCATGGATGATTATGGAGAATCTTACCTTCAGTCAAAGACTTTCACTCCCCAAATTTTACAATGAGTTAGGAAGGCACATCTTGTGGATGTTGACTATGAGGCCCGACGTGCTCAATTATCCTTAGGAAAGGAACCTGATGGATTTTCGATAGGTTGAGAGAACATCATATTTTTCAAAGGGGGAATAATAGTACTAGTGGTGTTGTGAGAGGAGGTGTTGAGGGAGTTTCATACATCCCTTTTTGTGGTACATCCTAGTGTGGCGAAAATGTACCAAGACCTCTGATGTCAGTAATAGTGTCCAGGGATGAAGAAAGCGGTCGCAGAGTTCATTTCATGATGCCTCACTTGTTAGAAACTGAAGGTTAAGCATTAGGTTCCAGTGGGATTGGCATAGCCACTTGAGGTACCAGAGTAGAAGTGGGATGGTATCTCAATGGACTACTTAATGGGATTACCATGCACGTCCAAGGTCCATGATTTTATCAGGGCGATCACTGACCAACTCACCAATTCGATGCACTTCCTAACCATCTGGGATTAGGGATCAGTAGAGGGATTGGGACATATCTATGTACAAGAGATAGTGAGGATTCACAGGGTGACTTCAATTATTGTCTTAGACTGTGATGCATGATTTACATCCCAATTATGGAAGAGATTGCAAGAGTCATCAGGGACTCAGCTGTGCTTGAGCACAGCCTTTCACCCTCAGATGGATAGTCAAATAGAGCAGAACATTCAGACATTGAAGGACATGATTCGTACATGTGTCTGAGATTTTGTTCATAGTTTGGAGGAACACCTACCACTGGTGGAGTTTGCGTAAAATAATAGCTACCACTCCACCATCGGTATGGCACCATTTGAGGCACTATACATATGACCATGCTAATAACTATTATGCTAAATAGACCCAGGGGAGTTAGCACTAATGGGTATAGAGTTGGTATAGGCTACCACTGAGAAGGTTCAGATTATCTAGGAGAGGATGAGGACTACACAGATCAGGCAGAAATCATTTTCTGACAAGAGATGGAGACCCTTGGAGTTTGAGGAGGGAGACCATGTTTTCCTTTGGGTCTCACCCCGATGGGGATTAAAGAGATTTGATCAGGGTAGCAAGTTATCTCCAAGGTTCATCAAACCTTTCCAGATTATAAGAAAAGTTGGTGAGGTTGCGTACCACCTAGATCTCCCCCCCCCCACTGGTGGACCGGGTGCACGATGTTTTTTCATGTGTCGTAGCAGAGGAGGTACATGCATGATTCATCGCACATCATCGACTGGAGAGAGATGTACATTGACGATATGGTGATGTTTGTGGAGTTCCTAGTAGATATAGAGGATTTACAGGAGTGGATCCTTCGTGGATGGTCAATTGCTCTAGTGCACATTCAGTGGCAGCACGAGAATCTCCAGGAGATCACATGGGAGCAGGAGGTTCATATTTTTGCTCAGTACCCCCATTTGTTTTTTAACCTTGTTTTGGATTACGAGGATATAAATCCCAAAAATGGGGGAGTAATGTAATGCCCCAAAAATTTTGTGTAATTTTTTTTAAATTATTTTGAGACCAAGAACTAAGACGGAATGCGATTCTGAGGCCTGGAGTGCCAAGAATGATTCATCAAGAAATGTTAAGTAATCATGTGAGCAAGTTTTTTAACTTTTGAACCGGTGCCCATATCGAAAATATGAGGGCACCGTTGAATTCAAAACACTAGGTTTCACATAATAATGTTCTAACCTTGACTGATGTGGGTTGGCTGAAAAAGATAAATTTCAAACTTTTAGTGAAAAATAAAATAAACTTAAAAGAAACTCAAAGTTTATTTTATTCAAATTATTTCCACTACGAGGCAGCGACCAGTCAGCGCTGTGGTGCAGCGACGAGGCAACACTAAATCATTAATGAACCTAATTAATGAAACATTGTGAAGACACATAATGCATCTCCCTCCTTTAATTAAACAGGGATCCATAGTTGAATAAAACATGGGAAATCCTCTGAAGAATGAGAAATCTTTCTCTCTCTCTCTCTCTCAAACATTGAACGCCATCAACGAACACCATCAAATCAAGGATTGATGAATACCGATGAGATAGATTCTATAGAAGATGAATAATAATGGATCGAGGATCAACAAAGGATCAGAGCATAATCCCTCATCAGTGACAAATCCTCAATCCAGGTAGGGGTTATGTGCTTTCTTTGTGATTGCTTATTCTTGTTCTTCTTTTCAAATGATGAATGTGGATCAACCCACAAATAGGTTGGCCTACAGTTTGATCATTCTTACGGACTGGGAAATGATATTTTGAGGTGTTATGGGATTTGAAATCCATGTTAGAATTATGAAAACCCCATTGATATAGTTTTTTAAATTCTAACGTGGAGGGATCGAGCCAACACAAACAAGGATTGGATTCTTTTGTAGTGGGTGTTTGTATTCTTCAAGACCGAATAGATAAATCAACAAACTAGTGGCCCCGAGACTGTGGTAGTGATGGTGGAGACCCGAGAGGCTTGAGGGCAAAGATAGATCTAAGATCGGGCCACCAGAGCGAACTTGGTGGCCCGCGGAAGGTGCCGCCGGCGTGGCACCACTGGCGCAGCATCACCCGCGACTGGCGGCAGCGACACTCGCGACTGAAAGTGGTGGTCGTAAGAACGAGGTAGTGCCACCTGGGTTCCTCGTGCAGGACATGGCGGCCATCCCTTTCCGGCCACATTGGGGGAGGCGACGCACCACCAGGCGTGTCGCGGCGGAGCAGTAAGAGCCGTCGGTGCTCGGGCCGGTGGCTGGCAAAGGCAGCGCGCACCGCGGTAGAGGAGGGTTGTAGATCACCAGTCGCGGTGGCTAGCTGGATGCGGCGCCAGCGTGGTGCCTCATAGGTGGAGTGGCCTACTCCATGGGGGCCGCATGTTGACCAAGGGGTGGTCGACTAACCGGCCGAGTCGATCCTGAATGAGCCGCCTGAGCGGCCTGACTAATTTTTTTCGATCTGGTCCAATTTAGTGGACTGGACTGACAGGATAAATCCAGGCAGTGGGGCAGCCCTGTCTAGGAAAAGAGATTGGCCTGTCAATATGGGTCGGACCGGATAAATTCGGGTCACTGGGTGACCAGGAAAACGGGACCCACGAACAACCTTGATCAGGTCCAGTGAGGCCCAATGGGCCAAACAGATAGGATTGGGTCATACAGGACCCCAGGTAGGGTTGGTCAGGTTGGTCTGATCCAGCTAGATCGGGCCCAGATACAACTGGTCCATGTTTACAAAAAGGGACGTGTCTCTCAGACTTTGCATCCAATTGATGCTCCGTCTGCAGTAATGGGTCCCACGTGATGAGGCGGTCCATATGAAATCCTCTAAGTAATATTTCATGGAAGTTGACCCAGTGAGTCTTCATGACTCATCTACCCAGATAGTATCTGTGACTCAGTTATTAGCGAGGCTTCATGACTCAGCTACCCAGTGAGGCTTTGTGAATCAGCTATCGAGTGATGCTTTATGACTCAGCTATCAGTGAGGCTTCATGACTCAGCTACCTAGTGAGGATTCATGAAGCAGCTACTAAATATGTCTAGGTGGCCTAGCTAGCCTAAAGGATTCATCAGGGATGAGTTCCATTGTAGTGATTTATGTTCAGTGTTTTCAATCGTTAGTTTTTCTATCAACACTTTAAGTTATACCTGTTTCAAGCTAACTCTAGTGAATCTAATCTTTGTGAATTCTTTGGTGATTTCCTTTGTAGATTTCTATGAGACCCAAGTTGGTTTTGGGGTCCCTACTGAGTATTGTTATGTTCACTCATGCACGGGATTCACCCACACATGTTGTGTCTTGTAGAGATAACAGACATATTTGACTAGGATCTTGGAGATCCAGGTCCAGGTGGTGCTTAGAGGTGGATCTACAGATGTATTAAACTTCAGATACATCCGATAGTGAGTTACACCTACCCTTCAGGTTGAATCCTTGGCATACAACCTCTGAATCTTGTACTTCCTTTTAATGTACTTTCCTTTTTAGTTGGGTTTTTATTCTGACCCCATTTTCCTTTCAGTTGCACCTTTACTTGTGTGGTATATTTCTTGTGTGACATACTTATTGTTGGTAACTGAGTTTCAGATTTAATTTCCGCGGTATGGGATATGTGTGTGTGTGCAGATTTAAAGGAAATGTCTTCCCTTTTAGGGATATGCCTTTTTGATGCTAGTCTCCAACCCCTGTCCAATGGAAGGTGGGCTTGGGGTAGTCACAACATGGGCCCCAGGGGACGGGTCGCAACAAAAGTAAAGATTTTGTTTTAGCCATGACATATAGCTAATTTTCATTCCTAAATAGGTGAACAAAAACCCTATGGTTATCTTTCTAGTTTTTGAATCCATAGTAAATTAAGAATCAAAAAAACCTTGTAATGGATTTTCTATAATTAAGAACAACATTATACCTCTGATCCTTTAAATTATTGGATGATCCACTTTACCAAATCCTAATGTTCCTTCCCAAAATTTTACATGAAATGGATCACCACTTCCATTTAAAAAAAATTATAATTTATTATATGTCATGACATACTTTAAACTACAAACCAATGATGAAAATGAAACCCTTGATATGTACCTGACCTTGTGTTACATTTTAGGTTCCTTCTCTTAAGACAATTTGAAGTGTCCATCCAATGTATTTGAGACTGGTTTATATCTGGAAATCCAAAACTTCTCAATTATATTTTGGATGTGGTCTCTTTGAGATAGATCTAAAGTCTCAAATTCCCTATCTCTCTCAATCTCTATTCCTAAAATTTTCTTATCCTGATTGATATCTTTTATCTAGAATATTTTTAAAAAATCATTCTTCAACTCATGAATCCTCTTAATTTTCAAACCATCTAGTAACATTTCATCCACATACAGAAGAAATATAATGAAACTTACATCTTCCCATGCCTTGTGGTAGTAATAGTTATCCATGTTAAATCAAGTGAAACCTCACTCAGCTATAAAAGCATTGAATTTATGATTCTAATATTTTAGAACATACTTCAATTCCTTATTCTACTAATCTATGAAAACCATAATTTTATTTAAATTTCTTCATCCAAATCACCATAATGAAATTACATCTTTATACCCATTTTCTATGAATGAGGATTATTGGTATAAACCATTCTCTACAATATATGGATGGTTGAATGCTTAACAAGTAGAGATAAAATTTCTGAGAAATTGATATATACTTTCTATTAAAATCCCTTCCCAAACAATCATACATTTTATCTCCTTCTACCATAAACATCCCCCTTAAAACTGAACAACCACTTATTAACTAGTTCTTTCTTCCCCTATTCTAACTCACACTACTAGAAAATGACCTTTTATTATTGGTTATTTTTTATTTTTTGCATCGATTAAAAATTGATGTGAATATAGACAATGTTAAAAGAATAGATTTAATTTAAATTATTTAAAACCAAAGTTAAAAGTACTTTTAAAATCGGTTACAATAAAAACCATTTTTGAATACTTTTCTAAATATACATATAGAATGGATTTCAACAACTTTATTCAACAAAAAATAATGTTGAAAGTGTCTTTTGACGTCAATTTTTATATAAAACCTACATTGAAAGACACTTTATAAATATGGATATATAGGGACAGTCAACGTCAGTTGTGATGAAAAACAAAATTAAAAGTGGGTTTTAATGATGATTTCATAATAACTAATGTGGAAATCCCAAATAAATACTGATATAATGGGACTTTCAATATCGGTTTTCCTAAAAAACAATATTGAAAGCATTTTCAACATTAGTTTTTAAAATAATCAATGCTAAATATTGATTAATTCTTCTAAAATATAATAAAATTCAATAAACTAGGACCTGTAACCTGAATTCCTATAACATATTTCCCCTCCTCATTGGCTTGATAAGTGATGGGGTACCATTGTCCTTATGTGACATTCTCAATAGAAAAATGATATAAATAAATTTCAAGGAATTAGAAACTTTTTGGGGGATGATTTTACCTTTTAAGATAAAATAACCTATCAACACTGAACAATAAACTTTCAATCCTCCTATATGATGCATGAGTAGAAATAAAACAACCAAAAGTGGAGCCAATAAAATGACCACATCAGAGTGATAGTGGAAATAATGACAACAACTAACAAGAAAGAAGATTTTTCTTAAAAGGTTGGGGCCAAAGCCTCATTTTTATTATTAAATCAAAGAAAAGTCCTCTTTTAACTGGGTATAGGGAAACCCATTATATAGCCCGAAGGCCCAGTGGGCTTGTAGCCCATTACATAGCCCATAGGCCCAAATTTTTGGCCCAATTCACATTCTGTGAATAGTAACCCACCTGCTATAGTACCCGCACAGTACCGCCGCATCTATAGTGCCCTGCCGCCGCTATAGTACCTACTGATGAACGGTGCCGCCACTACTACAGTACTGCTACATTACCTGTGCCCAATGGGTTTTGAATGCCCATTTTTCATGTAGGATTATGGGGTGTTTACCAGTAAGCCAAACCCCAACTACACTAACAATAAAGAAAGATGAAAAGACCCAAAGACACCCAAGTAGTATACTCCAAAGTAAATCCTAAACAGATCCAAGCTCAAAATCTACCTTACCATCCCATGGTATCAAGTTTAATCATTATATAAGTATGATACCTTTCCCTTTCATGTATTTTTATAGATAAAATTTTCAAATTCACTAAATTTTCCAATTAGGGGGTGAGTATAAACTTAGTAGGCATTCCCCAAATACTTCCTAACTCACGCCACTAGGAAATGAACTAGTTTCTACATTTTATATAATGTTGTTTAGAGGGGGTTAAAATAATTTACATCAAATCCATAAAAAATTTCCATGGTAAACAATAAAAAAATAATTAAAACCATTTATCATTATTTTCCAAACCCATTCTCGGGTTTCCTCATATATACACCCATGCATACAAAGTGATAGTTCCATACTCATGAGAAGACTCTCATTGATCCACCAAGTATCCAAAATGTGAACAAAATCTAGGTTCCTTGATGAAAGATTACCCTTCCTTAAAGTCACGTCCACAATAAACTTACACAAACCATCTATTCCAAATTCCATTCAATATAAAATTGATTATTTCTTGAAATAAATTCATCAAACAACTTGTGCGCATCGAAAAAATACCATAATTTTAAAACTATAATTTTAAAAATATAAACAAAGTGGGTTTTCTAAAATCCATCCAATTTCAAAAAAAATCAAAATCCATAATTGAAAAGGGGTTTCATTCAAGAATTGCACAAGGTTTTTAAAAAAAATTAAAGGAAAAATTTAATTAAAAATGGGCCTTCAAGTTCAAGAATATTGGAGATGAGAGAGAATCCACCAACCTCGAATTCAATTGATTGACCCCAAGGATTTAGGATAAAACTACTACAATTATTTATTTCTTTTATAACACTAAAAACCCAATGAGGGTCTCATAAGAACTTATCCAAACACATGTATCTAGGAATCCCAATACCATTATATGGTTCTGTTCAAGAAAAAACATGGACATACAAATTGAGAATAAAGAATGATACACAAACATTAATTCCCACAACCACACACTCAAAGCTCCATTGTAAATAGAGTTCGAACATTGAAGGTCTTTGAAAATCACCTATAAGTTCCCTAGATGTTTATAGGAATGAATCAATAATTAAAACCACTGGTCATACTAAAACGGTTGGGCCCATACTAATTTATGGTGTAAATTGGGAATTTAAATTGTGAATCCATTCAGGGGTATCTTATAACAAAAAACCTGATGCTTTGTTTTATTTTTATAAAAAATACACTTTTTAGACATAAATTTAATTTAATTTGTAAATTTATCATCCAAAGACCTGGGGAAACACATTTAAACCTTGAAAAAAAATTTGACCTTCAACCCAGTAAACTTACATTGTAAAACTGACATTTACAACATAAATTTTCCCTATAGAAATTCCAAAAACCATAATCTAGTCTATACCTCATCTTATACTTCTGAACCCTTCTAGAGTCTAACCCAAAAACTCCAATCATAAATGGAAATAAAAAAATGATTGTGTACCTCAAATGTAGGGTGATACATTCTCCCCTCCATTGGTCTTTCTATCCTAGGAAAGTAGAAAATCAACATTTCTTTAGAAGAGATCGGGCCATTTATCTTGCATTTCTTTTTTATGCTCTCAGGTATCTTATTGAATCTTCACATGCTTCTATAAAACCCATACCAAACTGATTCTTTTCCCACATAAGATCCTCTCTTGCCTATCCTCAGTCTATATTAGAACATGAATCAATGTAGCATTTGGTTAAATATCAACATAGTCCTATCAAACCACATGATCAAGATTAGGTCAGTACTTATTCAATTGAGATACATGAAACACATTATGTACTAAAATAAAACATGGAAATAAATACAACTAATAAGAAATATAACCCACTAATTCACATATCTCAAAAGGGATAATGTATTGGGGAGACAATTTTCCTTGCTTACCAAAATAATGATGACCTAGTCTTGGAGAGATTCTCAATAAAACATGATTGGCTACCTAAAAAAATAATGGTCATCAATGATTGTCCACAAACAATTTATAATGACTCTAATTCATTTCCATTCACTTCCTAATCATATGAATTTTCTCTATTGTTTCAAGCACTAGGCTAGGTCTGATAAATGAAGTATCACCTATTTCCACCCAAAAAAATAGAGAATGAAAAGGAAGGTCATACATGATTCAAAAGGAACCTTATGTATCAAGGCCTGATAATTATTATTGTATGAGATATCCACTAGTGGAATATATTATCCCATACGCCTCAAAAATTCATCACACAAACCCTAATCATGTCTTCCAACATTTGGATCGTCTTCTTGGATTTTCCATCTATTTGAGGATGATAAGTTATGTTCATGGTCAATTTTATACCATGGGATTAATAAAAGGTTTTCCAAAACTCATATGTGAACTTGGGGTCTTGGTCAGACACAATAAATATAGGAATACCATGTATCTTTACAACTTCTTGAATGTAGATTTTGGATAAGTCTTCCACCATATTGGATTCACGAATAGAGCTAAAGTGATATAATTTTTTGAGACAATCTATAATCATTCATATGGAATCATGATTTTGAACCATTCTTGGAAGACCTATCACAAAATTCATAGCTATATTCTCCCATTTCCATATGTAAATTGATAAATATTGGAATATACCATCCAGACGTTGGTGCTCTACCTTGACCTACTGACAAGAGCTGTATCCTGAGACAAAATCAGCCACTATTACTTTCATTCCAACCCACCAAAACTATAATTTAAAATATTTATACATATTCTATATTCTAGGATGAAAATTCTATCTTGAATATTTTTAGGATAAAAGAAGTTGTTACTGATAGGTTGGTGGAACCAAAATTAGATTTCTAAATCATAGCGCATATCACCCATCTTGCTTCAACCACTCAATGGTCTCCCTACCATTGATTTTTTACCTCAGGGTAACACATTTAGGATTGGATGCATGAAACTTCTTAATATGATCAAACAAATCAGAAACCATAGATATCAGAAATAAATCTACAACATCACTTTGCTTCGTATAATCCATATGCATGTCAGCTATAATTGACATTATTTTCTATTGATCTGAAGTATCTTTCACAAACTGATTATATGAATTTCTACTCAATTCATAATCTACAGAGTTACCTTTACATGATATGTCCATAAATTTGAATTCATACATTTTAAGATATTCCATCTATCTTCATTACCTTATATTCACATCCCTTTGTGAGAAAAGTCATGAACTACAACTGAAAATTCCAAATTTTGTGTTGGGCGGTTCTTCTCATGCACTTGTAACTATCATGATCCATAAGAAATGAAATGATCTCCCTGTATGAGAACACAACCCAACATAGATCTCGATGCATCAAAATATACCATGTACCCCTTTCCTGACTCTAGCAATTCAAGGATAGGTGTTGGTGTAAGTTTAACCTTAAGTTCTTGGAAATATTTTTTGAAGTTATCACTCCATTGTAAAGGAACACCTTTTCTTATAAAGTATTTCATTGGTGATTAAGGATGTGAAAAATCATGAACAAATCACTAGTAGTATCCTATTAAGCCAAGGAAATTATGTATCTCAAAAACATTCTTTGGTGGTTCCCAAGAGATAACAAATTTTATCTTTTCAGGATCAACTGAAAATCCTCTTTAAAAAATGAAATGATCAAGGAAACATACCTCATGAATCAAAAAATTACACTTTTAAAGTTTTTAATAAAGTTAATTCTTCCATAAGTTACCCAACACTATAGATAGGTGTTGATCATTATCTATTTTGGTCTTAGAATACACCAAAATATCATCAACGAAAACCACTACAAAGGAATCCATATACCTGTGAAATATATGATTCATCAATTCCATAAATATAATTGGTGTATTCATTAGAACAAATGGAATAACAACATATTCATAATGTCTATAACATCTCCTAAAGGCTGTTTTTAGAATATCATCTTTCCAAACCCAAAGTTGATAATAGCTTGATCATAAGTAAATCTTATAGAACCACTGAGATCCCATCAATTGTCGATCATATCATCAATTAATGGAAGAGGATACCGGTTCTTTATTGTAACTTGGTTAATCTTATGATAATTCACACAAAGCCTAATAGTTTCATCTTCCTTCATTACAAAAGAACTAATGATGCCCATGGGGATGTGCTTGGTCAAATAACCCCTTTTCATTCTAACTTTTCTAGTTGAATTTTGAATTTCCACAATTTTTATGGTGTCATATTATAAGCTATAATTGAAATATTATTGGTTCCTAGTAGATGATAAATCATAAATTTTACCTTACTTTTTAGTGGAAACCTAGATAGATTATCAAAAAAACATCATGAAATTGTTAAATGATGGTTGGAAAATATATATGTATCATATCATCCAAAGATTCCAAGGTAACCCCTACTAACTAATAAGAGATATTCCCAACCACTAGTACCAAATAACATGTTCTTATTTCAGTTACATCCCAATCTCCTTTAAAGAGATTTTTTACACCATCGATCTATGTGAAACTAACTTATCTGGCATAATAGTCAGTGTAGGCTTTGAACAGTGTCAACTAATCCATCCCCAACATCAATTCATATATATACATATTATAAAGAGAGAAATTCCAAACCAAATTATCCCTATCAATAGTTATAGCACATGTTACACACTTAAAGTCTCGATACTCCTATTATCCCTATGGTGTTTGAAATTTCAAAAATAGAAGGAAACATTTCAACATGTAACCATATATGATAAAAAACATGAGTGGAAATAGAAATTGGGACATACCTATATAAAAAAGCATGAGTAAGGGTAGAATTTAAAATAATCATAACTCAAACCATTGAAGGACCAAATTGATCATCTATGATCACTTGTTCAGCACCATACAATTTCTTACTCATTATCCCTTGATCTTTATTGGCCTACAAAGATTGTATATCCTGAGGAGTCATGGTGTTTCTAGCACTACTGGAAATTTAAGGTATAGCCACGGACCTATAGTCGCGGTTTTATAGGTTCATGGCTATAGCTTGTTTATATCCACGATTTAATTTTTGATCTGTGGCTACACAATTCTCTCCCCCTTTTTTTGATTCCCGTCGGGCTCCGCCTCTATCCCTAATATGTGTCCCCCTTTTTTTGATTCTAGCCGGTCTCCTCCTCCATCCCCAATACGTGACCCTCTCACCATGGTTCCCTCATCCCCTGATGACCTCTCCTCTTCCCCGACGACCTCTCTCACCACACCCTCCTCTCTTCCCTCATGGATTTCCTCTCTCGCCCTCGCTGTTGTCCTCTATCATTCGTCCTCACCAGATTTGGTTCCTCCATCCCTTGTCGCAGTTCCTTCATTCACGGCATGAATTCTCCAATCGCGGCTCATATTCTCCATTCGGGGTTGCTCTATCCCTAAAATAGTACCCCCTTCCTCCATACTATTCTTTAGGCCTTCCTCCTCCATTCGGTGCATCGGCAAAAGGGTTCCTCCCTCCATACCCTTCTTCAAGCCTTCCTCCTCCATAAGGTGCTTTGGCCCAACTAATTTACTTAATTATATTATGTGGCTATTGTTTGAAGTTTTGGTCCTAGTCTAATGAGTAAACGCAGTGTTCCTTATATCTTTGGAACTTTCCCCATGATCCATGACTCGTGGTTAAGATAAATTTAAAGATCCATGCCAATACTGGTTGATAAATTCTTAGGAAGTCTGAATTTTGGTTTTCCAAGGATGTGATAATTTTTAGAACCATTATTTGGTTAAGGAATATATATTTGGAAACTCTCAATAAGATTTTCAGTTATGTGAATTGAGGCCTGAGGGTGATATAGGCTCTCGGGTGTCTGTCTGAGCATATATGAGTGGACCTGTAACCATTTAAGCTTTAGGTTTTTCACCATGAAGCCTCCATAGAGTAGATCTCCATGTGTTGGAGGGAAAATACCAAGGTGGAGTGAACTTTTCCCTATTGTCTGGAAATTTGGTTTTACTTGTCTCTCTATAGTAAAATATCAGTTTACCATGGCCATGGTTTTGGTTGTTTTGTCTCTTCTTGGGTGAGGTGGTCAGGTGTTTTGGAGGGACTACCCCATGGGATTATCCCTATTGAAAAAAGAAATAAAAATACCATTTTTTATTCGTTTGTCATGGTGGAAAATTGTGATGGTTGATATGTCTTGTTTTGGTACCCATTTATGCTATGATTGGCTAAGTATGGTGCCCTATATTCACACCTATGGAAACATTGAGTCAAAATGCACCAGATGGGAAATTTAGGTGATAGTGGCCTTTTTGGAAATACAACCATGATATAACACCTTATAGTTGGGAATTTTTTGAAGATTTATAGATGAGGGGTTTCATTAGTTCTCATTTGAAAAATGATTATAAAGGGTTTAGGTATTTGTATGGTCCTTACTGTGTATAGGGATTTTGGGTTTCATTGGATAGGTCCATGACATCATAGAGGAATGGACCTGTGTTTTGTTTGTTTGGTACTTCTAAGGATTCCCCCCAGGAAATGGAGATCACCACCACAAAAAAATGAATATGTTAATTGATGCTGAAATGATGAGGATGGAGGCTCACTCAAAGAAAGGTAAATAAACATTTATCCACTTTGAGTTTTTAAACAACTCACCCCTCCTCTCTTCCTCCCACACATGTGAGCGAATCAGGGGAGGTTAAGGGAGCTTCATCGCCTATTCACCTTTAATTTCACCTTTAAATGTGGTGGTCTTTATATACCTCCATGGTGATTCAATGTGTGATCTCATCTTCCTTTCATTCTAGTTTCCCATTTCTCTTCAAACTAATTTACTGAAAATGAGAATGGAGTTGGAGATGATTTCCACTAGATTATGGTGGAAATAATCCAATATCCTGGGTTTTTTTGGAATCACTAGTGAGAGTATAAAGATGATAATAGATTGTATTTCCATTTATTTTCATTTAGGATCATCATTGTATGCTTTTATTTATAGTTTTTTATTAAATTATATTTAAAAAGTACGTGTATCGATGTTTTTTATTATGGGTCAGCATTCAGAATGTATTGGAATATGATATGGACCTTCCATGAGTGGTTGGTCAACATAATAGTTTGAATAGTTTATATGATGATATTATAGACAATTCTTCCATTATTTGTCTTATGTGAGGATTATAAGAGGATTAGTCCTCACTGGAATTTAAATCGTGACCAAACTTATGCGATGAGCATAAGGGGACTAGTCCCCACTAGACCTAAAATCATGACTAGAATTCTATGATGAGAATAAGAGGACCGTACCTTTCTTTATATGAAAATAATAAGATTTATTATGTGATAAGAATAGGATGATTCACCTTTCCTAATGCATCATAATCCCATCCTTCCTCATGCGATGAGCATGGAATTCCTTAGGTGATGAGCATGGAATTACTTAGGTGATGATCCTAGAGTTCAATAGGTTATGAGCCTAAAATACCACAGGTTACTAGACTATGATTACTTTGGTGATGAATTTAGGATTATATAGGTGATGAGAATAGTATTTTGTAGATTATGAGTCTAAGATGTCTATATGGATTGATAGAAAAAGATATAACAACCTTCCTACCCAGATCATAACTGAAGATCCATCCTTTACTTATATGTGGAAAGCATAAGATTCCCTCACTTACAGAAATGAGAAAGATATTTAAGAGATTGTCTAAATATACAATGTAATTGAAATTCTAGTCAACTTTCTGTTTAAAGTGGGTTCCCTAGACCCGACTTGTTTTGTACTTTGATTACTGCTACATGTATTCAGTTTGTTATAATACATGTGTTTATCTTACCATAATAGTGTAGAATACTTCTGCATCTACTTTGTTTATGGAAATGTCCTTAGGTTACCTGTCGCATCAAAGGGTTATAGTAGATCTTAGGCTATAAGGAGAACCCTAAGATGCCATGACAGTAATCTTAAAGTAATATACTATGGTCTAGTTACATCATTCTGAAAGGACATAGATGATGTGTTACAGTTAGGTTTTGGGGGCTCATAATCATTGAGACTTCTTCTCATGAAGTTCGCACTTGATGATCTCTAGTAGTTGAGATCATGAGGACAAACCTTTATAATAGGAACACAACATGTTTTAGGTGTCATTGGTTGTTCCTATCTACGGACATGTGTAATGGTATTTTGACTTGATATCATTGTCAATGGATGTCATTTAATTATGTACATTTGATTCAAGGAAAAAAAATGGCCACAAATTCATGGTGAGGTAGTTTGTATTGGGTATGTCATTAATGGCGTGACATTGATTGAATGATCGAGAAAGGATTTATCACTTTCGAGTTCAGGAAGAGATATCTCAGGCCTGGTTAATTAGGATAACTGCACCTTCATTAAATCCATGGCCATAGTAGTGGAAGGTAAGATCGTCCAGACAAATCGACAAATAAAATAAATCAAAATAAATAATGATGACACTAGTGTGCATTATGCTTTATTGACATATCGATGACGAATAGATTATATTACACGGACCATGTTCGTAGGAAGGCAGTCATTGCTTTGACTTTGCTTTATCTCTATAGGGTCCTCGATGGGTTGCTAGACCCCACTCTAGGTCAGAAGATATTATTCATTACTATTGAGGTAAGGTCCTAGAGGGTCACAGACAATAGCTCCTTGAGAGTCAGCCCTATTCTGGGAATAGGAATATAGAGCTTGGTGGGCCCTGCCAAAGGGTCCGAGCACTATCCAAGTTCTATGGATCACCAAAGAATAAATAAATTCATTAATTATTCAAGTTTATAATAATTTGTCGAATTTATTTATAACATGTATTTACAAGTTATATAGTAAATACAAGTATTAATATTATTCAAATTGATTTTAATATCTTACGTTCGTTTAATATTAGAAAGAGGTGTGAGTCGAGTTAAAGACTCAAATTTATCACGTAATATATTTATATATTACAAGTAAGTGATAAATTATAAATATTATTTATGGAATAATTTTATTTGTCATAAATAATTATTTATAACACTTATATAGAATACGTCTATTACACAGGGGCCATAAATCTATACTGAATGTTTTAAACACTCCCTATATAAGTGAGAGATAGGCTCTCCCATGTTAACTATTCATGTGTTGAGATCGAGAGCTTCTCTCTCCTCATGGAATCTAGAGAGAGTCTCTCAAGCGAAGGTTGATCTTCAAGTTCATCCATCTCGGATTGAATATGCTTCCCTTGCGGTGATCGTCACTGTGCTGAAGTGAGAGTTGAAGATCCACGCTAGCACCCAGATCTCGATGAACGGCACGCGAGCAGATTCGAGAGGCATGTTTGGATGATCTAGTGGGCTTCGATGTCGGAGTCTTCAAGCAACGATCGCCGACATCTTGTGGTGGACCTTCACACATCAATTCCAAACGAGGTACATATTCAGTTTATTTTTATGCTCTGTTTAAACCTTACGAGATCCTCAGACCAAACTGGGACAAGATCACTAGAGTTGATAGGGTTATGTCACTCCGGTGATGCAGAAAATTTTAAATTCCTAGCCCACCAGCTTCCGTTGCGCCGTCTCGGTACCCTGTAGTGGTATCAGAGTGGATTTCATGGTTTTTCTAAGTCAAAAAAATTAAAATGTATTAAATTTAAGTGTGGGGTGTTAAAACAGTTCATTCGGATCCAACCGCGCATCATTTCGTTTACAAAAGATCAAGCTATGATCAATTAAGAAATTTTATCGGATCGACGTTATGGTTTTTTTGTTCATTTGATGTTAATATCAATCATAATTTAGATAAAATTAAATGTAATATTTTATTATTATAAAATATAATATAATATTTTATTAAAAAATATTTCCACAAAGGAGGAGAGACCAAGATCCCATTTTGGGGTCTTCCTCTTTTTATTTTAAATTAATTTAAATAAAAAGGGAGGAAGGACTAAGACCCCATTGTTGGGGTCTTCTACCTTTTAATTTTAAAAAAATAAAAGGGTGTCTTTTTTTCTATGGAGAAAATTAAAAAAAAAATAGAAGACCCCTTTGGGGTCTTCTCCTTCACGCGGTGCACAGGGGTGCAGCTCCCCCTTGTGGGAGAAACCCTAGTGGCACCCCACCCCTTGCTCCATGTTGTCAGACCGCCACCCCAAGCTCGTTGGACCATCACGCCGCCTCGGACCGAGCTTGCTGGACCACCATGTCAATCCCACCCCGCCTGGTCATGCCGCCCCGAACTCCATCGGACCACCCACGCCGCCTCGATCCCCTGTCGGGCCACCTGGTCGCGCCGCCCCGAGCTCCGCCAGACCACCCGCGCCACCCCGAGCCCATGCTGGGCCGCCTGGTCGCGCCACCCCAAGCTCCACTGGACCAACCGCGCCACTCCCGAACCCTGGCCGCCGGACCTTCTGCTCGTGCAGGCCGAGCCCTGCTCCGGTCATCGCCAGTCCAGGCCATACCAGACCGGGCCGCCGCCTCTCCGGATCAGCGGGCTGTCGGCCATGCGAATGGTCAGAAAGCTCCCTAGCCTCCTCCTGCTCCCTTCGAACCTCTCCAAAAGCTGATGTCGTCGTGGGAGTCGCTGGACCGAGCGGTCACACTATGGTCACGCTGTAGTCACACCGTGGTCACGTCGCGGTCACACCACAGTCAAGCCGCGGTAATGCTGTAATTGGCCCTTCTTCAGGACGACACGCCGCGGCAGTTCGCAGTCCTGCCAGATTCCCCGGCTAGAGGTAACCCTACTTAAAATTAATTTTAATTAATTTAGTTTTTTAAATTAAATTAATTAGAATTAATTTGGGGGTTAATTTTGTTTTCTCAAATATTAATTTAATTTAAGATTAAAATTAAATTAATGGTTTAATTTAATTTTTTGAATTAAAATTAAATTAAACAAATGGAATCGATAAATAAATTATTTGAATTTAATCAAATTCATTTAATTTATTAGAACACCCTCGCACTATTTAAATTTATTGCAATTTAATTTTCTTGCACATATTTTACCCCAACTGGTCTTAAGCAAGCGACTGAACTGTGTATGTCTGGTATCTATCTATTTATTTAATTATTTTTTCAATGCGTGTGATGTTTGTAATAATTAATTAGATAAATTATGATCTGTGAATCATTATTTTAATTTCAAATATGTATAAGCGTATGTGTGTCCAATGCACAAGATTTATTTTGTACCCCTAGACCCCCTCGCCTATGTGCGAGTATATTTGTAATTAAATGATGATCTGAGACGCAGACCCTGCCAGGATGATGCGATAAACCAGACAGGAGCCAAGCACATTACACTTGGCAAGTTGTGACGTGAGTCAAGTCACAACTCAGGTATGGATTCCCCTATGTCAAGATTGATCCGTTGTGTATCGATATTTATAGAATTCTCAAGACCAGTCGGATCGCATGATTTACTTTATGCGTAGTTTATTATTTTATGTGTCTGCATGATTATTGTGTGATCACATAGAATAGTAAAAAAGATAAAATTCATAAAGTTGTGACAAATTATATTCTATTTCATGTTCAGTTGTGAGCGCGACAACCCAGTTTGAACATAAAAAATATAAAAGGATTATATTCGTCAATAAATAAATATAAAAATCCATCAAAGATATATTAAGTCTAAAGGAATTCCATTTCTCCCATCTAAACAAAACCAGGTGTTTGGGGTGCTCTCAACCATAGTTGAGAGTGACTCTTACTACTGAGGAATTTTCATGAGAGAAATGGGTCGACTTAACTAAAGTGAGTAGTCAAGTATTAGCCTTAGCTAACTTGCTATCACTTTAGAGGAAAGATGTTGAGGGAATCAAGTTCAAATTCTAAAAGTTGGGACTTTACTCAACAACACAAGGAACCACAAGAACAAGTGGTTGGCCAGTCTAGTACCAACCTTGAAACCCTTCAAGTATTGGTGTATCCCTAGCTTGTACACTATGAGGGAGGTTTCGAGGATCCTTGCCACTAGAATACTCAAGCGATGGAGTATTCTGAATCTAATAGTGAGGGTTGTTAAGGTTCACTAAAATAGTGGAAGACATTAAGATGATATTATAATTTATTAATCATAAATGTCAAAAGGTAATCAAGACAAAGTACTAACTGCTAAATGTTTATATGATGTAGATTCAAAATGGAAATCACCAACACCACATATACTTTATCACTAAGATCAATCTTGGATAAAGAAAATATCTTGACTAGAAATAACTTCCAGGAGTGTTATAGACGCTTGTTCATAGTACTACACTAAGAAAGGAAGTCATATGTGCTAGAATCCCCAATTCCTGCTAAGCCTCCTTAGGGAGCAAGTAAGGCAGAAAAAGATAAATGGAGAAAGCATGTAAACGATGTGCTTGATGCACAATGCATCATGTTGTCATCCATGTCCATCCAATTGCAAAAAATGCATGAGGATGAGGATGCCTACAGGATGCTTTCACATCTCCAAGATCTATATGAGTAGAGGGATAGGCAAGAAAGGTATGAGATCTCAAGTGCGCTTTATAAGTGCAGGCTAGCAGAAGGGCACCAAGACGGTCCTCACATACTCAAGATGATTGGGTATATTGAGAGGCTTAAATCCCTTGGGTTCAAACTGAACCAAGAACTAGTAGTGTATCTCATTATTTCCTCTTTACCGTCAAGATTCTCAAATTTTATTGTCAATTATAATTTGAATGATATGAAAAATTTGATCCTGGACCTTTTGGATTTAGTTTTCCAAGCTGATAAGGATATAAAAAATACCAATTCATCTGTCCTTAAGGTGAACAAGAAAAAAAGGGCAAGGAAAAGGGCTATAAGGCTAATTAAAGGCCTAAGACACCAATACATCATCTTATAAAGAAGCCAAAGATTCAGAGACAAAGTAATGAGAAGGAAGCTGTCTGCTTTGGATGTGGCAAGAAAGGCCATTGGAGGAATAATTGTAGAGCTGGGAAGAAGAAGCAAGCTGATGCTTCTAATTCAGGTATTTTTGTCATTGAATGCAATCTATCTTTATCTACAAGTTGGGTATTGGATATAGCATGTGGCTCACAAATTTTTATTCATATAAAAGAACCAAGTAGGTTCAAGAAGATTGAAAAAGGTCAAGTGGATCTCCGAGATGCAAATGGTGAAAGTCTGGAAAACTTGGAAGTGGAAGACTATCACTTAACCTTGCCATCTGGTTTGGTTCTAGTTTTAAACAATTTCTATTATGTACCTTACGTTACCAGAAACATTATCTCTGTATTGATTCTAGACACTATGGGTTTTTATTTCAAGTTTGGAAATAAATTTTCTCTCTTTTATAGGGATAACATATGATATGGTATGGCACATCTTCACAATGGTTTATATATGCTGGAACTAGAAAACTCAGTAATTGAAATCAATGACAAAAATATCCAACATGACTCAAATAACACCGGCCTATGGCACTTCAGTCTTGGTCATGTAAACAAGAAGCGATTACGAAGATTACATCAAGAAGGGTATCTAGACTCGATACAGTTAGAACCCTTAGATGTATGACAAGATTGTTTACAAGGAAAGATGACCAAAGCACCTTTCTCAAGAAAAGGATAAAGATCCAATGCAGTGCTAGAATTAATACATACTGATGTGTGTGGTCCATTTTCAGTAGAGGCAAGGGGTGTTTTTCTATACTTCATTACTTTTACCGATGACTATAGTAGGTATGGATATATCTAATTAAGGCGGTATAAGTCATATTCCTTTCGTTTCTTTAAGGAATACCAAAATAAAGTAAAAAACCAACTATGTAAGAAGATAAAATCACTTCACTTAGACCGAGGTTGAGAATATCTTAACCAAGATTTCATTGATCACATGAAAGAGTGTGGGATAATATACCAACTCACTCCTCCTTATACACCACAATGGAATGGTGTTAGGGAAAGGAGGAATATGACCTTTCTTGACATGGTCAGATCAATGATGAGTCATGCAACCCTTCCATTATCCTTTTGGGGATACGCCTTGCAAACAATAGCATATACCCTTAACCGAGTACCAACTAAAGCTGCAGAAGGGATTCCATATCAGTTATTGTATGGAAAGAAACCCAACCTGACACACATGCATATATGGGGGGTGCGAGGCATTTTTCAAGACTATACCAAGTGAAAAATTAGCATCCAAAAGCACTAAGTGCATCTTTATAGGCTATCCTAAGGAAACTAGAGGATACTACCTATATAACCCTTTAGATAGAGAAATCATTGTGGAAAGATACTCCACATTTCTAGAAAGGTAACACATTTCTATTGGAAGTAGTGGGAGCAAGATTGAATTTGATGAATTTAATGCTCCAAATGCACAAGAGTTTATAGAGGAACAATCTCCACAAGAACTAGTGGAAGAATAAGTTGTTCTTGAGACACAGATACTACGTAGGTCTACACAATAGGTTAGAGAAACAGAGCATTATGGTTTTCTTGTCACCGAGTCAGGTGACACATTAGTCCTTGAGGATTATGAACCTCTAACCTAGAAGGAAGAAGTAGAAGGCAAAAAAGATGCTAAATGGAAAGAAGGCATGAATTTTGAGATGGATTCCATGTACCAAAATCAAGTTTGGATTTTGGTAGACCCTCCAGCTGATGTAAAACCCATTGGATGCAAACAGGTATTCAAGAAGAATCTCTATATGGATGGTGAGGTTAATACCTTTAAAGAAAGACTGGTTGCAAAGGGTTTCAAGCAACATTAAGGCATTGACTATGATAAATCCTTCTCACCAGTAGCAATGCTTAAATCCATCAGAATATTGATTATAATTGCAGCCTTTCATGATTATGAAATTTGGGAAATGGATGTCAAAACTACTTTTCTAAATGGGAATTTGGTTGAATATGTCTATATGACTCAACCCGAAGGGTTTGTTAAGTCAAAGAATGCCAATAAATTATGCAAGATGTAGAGATCCATTTATAGATTGAAGCAGGAATCAAGATCATGGAATGTTCGTTTTGATGAGGCCATAAGAGATTTTGGTTTTATCAAAAATGAAAGCGAGCCTTATGTCTATAAAAACGTTGAAGGTAATTCAATCGTTCTCCTAGTATTATATGTTGATGACATATTAATTATAGGAAATGAGGTGCAAGTATTACAGTCAGTTAAGACTTGGTTAAATGAATTCTTCTCCATGAAAGACTTAGGTGAAGCAGCCTACATTCTAGGGATTAAGATCTATCGAGATAGATCTCAAAGGCTACTTGGGCTAAGTCAAAGTACATATATTGACAAGGTACTCAAAAGGTACAGTATGGAACAATCCAAGAGAGGATTGTTACCTGTGTCACATGGTGTAAATCTCTCCAAGAAAATGTGCCCACAAACACAAGAGGAGATTGACAGAATGAGTAGAGTTCCTTATGCTTCAGCAGTGGGTTCTATCATGTATGCCATGATATGTACTAGGTTTGATGTTGCATTTTCTTTAATCATAGTGGGTAGATATCAAGACAATCCAGGATAGCTACATTGGACAGCTGTTAAAACTATCATAAAGTACTTGAGGCGTACTAAGGGTATGTTCCTGGTGTATGGAGGAGATGAGGAACTAGTTGTGAGGGGATACATTGATTCTAGTTTCCAGACAGATCCTGATGATATGAAATCATAGTCAGGCTACATTTTTTTCCTGAATGGTGGTGCAGTGAGCTGGAGAAGCTTGAAGAAAGATGTGGTTGTTGATTCTACAGCAGAGTCCAAATATATTGTAGCTTCTGATGCAACAAAGGAAGTAGTCTGGATACACATCTTTATCTCAAACATTGGTTTTGTACCTAGCATTGCAAACCCTATTTCATTATATTGTGATAATACTGCTGTAGTGGTGCTTTCCAAGGAGCCCATGTCTCACAAGAAAATAAAGAATATTATTCAGAATTTTCATCTCTTGAGGGATTTTACCCAAAGAGGTGAAGTGACAGTTAGCAGAGTAGTCACAGAGGACAACGTGGTAGACCCCCTGACTAAAGACATTTCTCAGCAGAATCATGATTCTCATGTGAGAGCTAGAGGATTGAAACCTGTTAGTAGTTGGCTCTAGTGAAATTGGGAGTGTTAAAAGAGGGTTCCCTAGACCCAACTTGTTTTGTACTTTGATTACCACTACATGTATTCATTTTGTTATAATACATGTGTTTATCTTGCCATAATAGTGTACAATACTTCTGCATCCACTTTTTTTATGGAAATTTACTTAGGTTACCTATCACATCAAAGGGTTATAGAAGATCCCAGGCTATAATGAGAACCCTAAGATTCCATGATAGTAATCTTAAATTGACGTCCTATGGTCCAGTTACATCATTATGAAAGGTCACAGATGATGTTTGACCATCAGGTGCTGGGGGCTCATAAGCATTGAGACTTCTTCTCATGAAGTTCGCACTTGATGATCTCTAGTAGTTGAGATCATGAGGATAGACCCACATAATAGGTACACCATATGTTTTAGGTGTCATTGGTTTTTCCTATCTGTGGACATGGGTAATGGTCTTTTGACTTGAAATCATTGTCAATGGATGTCATTTAATTACGTACATTTGATGCAAGGCGAAAACCATGGAGACAAATTCATGGAAAGGTAGTTTGTATCGGGTATGTCATTAATGGCATGACATTGATTGAATGGTCGAGAAAGGATTTGTCGCTTTCGAGTTCAGAAAGAGATATATCAGGCCTGGTTGATTAGGATGGTTTCACCTTCATTAAATCCATGGCCATGGTAGTGGAAGGTAATACCGTCTGGACAAATTGACAAATAAAATAAATCAAAATAAAGAATGATGACACTAGTGTGCATTCTGCTTTATTGAGATATCAATGACTAAGATATTATATTACACGGACCATGTTCGTAGGAAGGCAGTCATTGCTTTGACTTTACCTTATCTCTATAGGGGCCTCGATGGGTTGCTAGACCTCACTCTAGGTCAGTGGATATTATTCACTGCTATTGAAGTAAGGTCCTAAAGGGTCACAGACAATAGCGCCTTGAGAATCTTCCCTATTTTGGGAATAGGAATATAGAACTTGGTGGGCCCTATCAAAGGGTCTGAGCACTATCCCAGTTCTATGGATCACCAAAGAATAAATAAATTCATTAATTATTCAAGTTTATAATAATTTGTCAAATTTATTTATAAAATGTATTTACAAGTTATATAGTAAATACAATTATTAATATTATTCAAATGGATTTTAATATCCTAGGTTCGTTTAATATTAGCAGGAGGTGTGAGTCGAGTTAAAGACTCAAATTTATCACATAATATATTTATATATTACAAGTAAGTGATAAATTATAAATATTATTTACGGAATAATTTTATTTGTCATAAATAATTATTTATAACACTTATATAGAAGACATCTATTACATGGGGTTCGGAAATCCATACCACGTGTTTTAAACACTCCCTATATAAGTGAGAGAGAGTCTCTCCCATGTTAAAAATTCATGTTTTGAGATTGAGTGATTTCCTCTCCTCCTGGAATATAGAGAGAGAGTCTCTCAAGATAAGGAAGATTTTCAAGTTCATCCATATTGGATTGAAGCTTCTTCCCTGGAGGTGATCATCATTGCGCTGAAGTGAGCATCTAAGGTCCGTTCTAGCACCCAGATCTCAATGAATGACGCACAAGAAGATTCGAGAGGCGTGTGTGGATGATCTGGAGGGCATCGACGTCAAAGTCTTCGAGAAATGATCACCGGCGTCTTGTAGCGGAATTACACACATCAATTACGAACTAGGTACATGTTCAGTTTATTTTTGTGATCCGTTTGAACCTTGCAAGATCATCGGACCAAACTGGGACAAGATCAGCGAAGTTGACAGGGTTTTTCCACTCCGATGATGCAGAAAATTTTAAATTCCCAGACCACTGGCTTCCGTTGTGCCATCCCGATACCCTTTACTTTGATCATTAGGTTATCACCTTGATAAGGAATCAAGTGACATTATTAACTGATGTCTATATAGAGATGGAATAAAGAACAATATCCATGTGCATGTGTTAATTATATAAGAGAAATATGGACTGGGAGGGGGGATTGATAGGGGGAGGGGGTGTCCAGGTGGGTCTGCAAGGGGGGCTGGTAGGGGGGATGGAAGGGGGGACTGGAAGGGGGAGGGGTGTCCATGAGGGTCTGTAGGGGGTGTTGTAAGGGGGAGGGGGTGTCTAGGAGGGTCTGTAGGGGGGGCAGGGGGGACTGACATGGGGGGTGTCCAGGGAGTGGGGGTGTTTAGGAGGGTCTACAGGGGGTGGTAGGGGGGTGTCAAGTGGGGGGGGGACTGACAGGTGGGTGGGTGGCAGGGGGTGGTGGGGATTGGCAAGGGAGGGGTTCTAGGAGAGTCTTGTTTATATCCATTTTGATTTATTATGAACTTCCATAACCACATCCCATGATGAAGGTTCCTATTTCTTTATCTTCATTCATGAAAATTCATTAATGATACCCTATGGCTGTGTCCTCCCCAAGAGATTCATTTTATATGGATCACTCCTCATTGATGGGTTTTAACTCTTTTTTGGTGAAACTATAGCTCACCATACTGATATCTACTTCCTGTGAGATAATTACCAGAAAATGTCTGCCATTTCTTCTACACTTTCACTAGAAGCAGCTATAGTGGTTGACACATGTTTGATGTTGATGAGTTCTACTAATGTAGATTCTTCTGTCGGAGCTGAATTCGGAGCTGGAGTCGAAGCTGTAGCTGGACCCGGTACCAGTGTCGATACCGATGCTGATGTCGATGATGATGTTGGTGGTGTGAGAGGTGCTGACAATGTTTCTGTAGGAGGTGTGGATGAGGGTTATCATGAATCTTATTATACTTATATTGATACTCACTATTGATGTGAATTGTATTTTTGGATTGTTAATATGTGTAATTTTATTATGCAGTGAGGTTTGATTATTGTAATACTGAATTTTATTGCGGTGTTTCTGAATGTTTCTACATATATTGAATTACACTATTATGAGATATGTTTGTTTATGTAGTAGTTAAGTTTTATTATTATTATATTGAATTATATCCTCCTCTAATGTGACCATTATACCTCCTCGATGACACTTCTCTGAGGTGGTCCCTCTATCTCCTCTGGCACACCTCTGACGGCATGTAGTCCAATTTTCCATTTTTTTTCTTGAGGCGGCCACTCTATTAGTTTCACTGATCATATTGTGAGTTTTAGGACTTGTACTGGTATGCAGGATAGCGATGCATGCTATGCAGATAACCAACATGAAAACATAGTCGATGCAATTGATTTTCTCCCACAACTTGCAACTGGGATTGACGTGAATATAAAATTCCGGAGGTAATGGTTATTTTATACCATTTTTGAAAGACATTAGTAACCATTTGTTGTGTTTTTAATCAAATTGACTTGATATACACCATGCTTGCAGAATTGATGATTTCGAGTTTACTTTTGAGTGTGCAATATTCAATATTCTGGACATTGGTATGTATCATGGTTGGATAGTTGATCCCTAGGTATGCGCTTTTGAATCCATTACCTTTATATTTTTGTTTATAAAAAATGATACATTATATGCATACCTTAATAATATTTATTTATTTAAAAAATGTGAATATTTTTAAATGAAATAGGTTGAATATGAATTGGAAATGGATATAATATAATTGTATAACAAAATTGTATGAGGATAAGAAATAAATGTATCTATAAAAGTGGTAGATAGCATACAATTTATTATATAATGAACTGAATAATAGATAATTCCTATTTTTTATTATCCTGAACCTTATCCACTATATAATCTAGGCCTTACTCGGCTTCACTCAGTTTTCCTGTAAGTCATCAATGAATTGGGAGTCTACATTATTTGATAAGGATCTCCAAATCTAGCTTGAACTAATTTCCCATATCAATTTTTTCATTCCCTAAAAAAATAACATCATATATGTCTTGATAGGCAACATCTACATGATTCCATTGGAGTATTCTTGTAAGAATGGCTACAATACCTTCTTTTCACACAATTAAATCACTTGGTTGGATTAAATACAATAGAGTACACTGAGGAACTCTTACTTTGACCCATATAGTATCTTTCCTGATACTTCTGATGATCTTTTCACTTCCCAATACTGGAAGTGTCTCCCATTGTAATGATAGAAAACTCAGTCATGAATCTTATATAGAGTTGAATTAATCATTCTACCTGTCCTCATATATACCCTTCTTGATTATCAATTCCTTGAACAACACATTTGGGTATGATTTCATATCAAATATCCTTACCTATAGTTTGATATTTGGATGGTGGAATATCTAGATCATACGAGCCTTTTGGGCCTTGATTGCAGCCAGAAATTGGGAAAATCATAGCAGCTCTATGAAAAAAGAATATTACACAAAGACATTTCTAAGTCTCTTCTATATCTCCATAAACACATGGTAATAGTCAAACTTCATCATGTTAGTAATTTATTTTTCCTGGAAAACCTCTATGAATGTTTTCTATGAATGATTATCCTGTATTATATCTTGATTAATGGTATCCCACCATCAAATAGTTTATTTATGGAAAATGGAGGTCTCTAGAATCACTCTCTCGTCCACATATGTCTTCTATCTTGATTAATGGTATTCCACCATCAAATGGTTAATTTATGGAAAATTGAGGTCTCTAGCATCACTCTCTCATCCACAGATGTCTGGACCCGAGAAAAAATGCACTTGTTGTTGTATATCCAATCATTTACATCCTACATGCCTGAAATACATAGAAAGGGTGGTGGATGTGGGAGATAGAGCACCTGATTATGTATGGTCATGGAATATAGAATGTTTCCACCTTAAACGAGAAAAATCTAATAAAATCCTTAGTAAACTAGATCTACAACATGAGTCACCAGAGACTGTACAGGGTGGGGGGGAGGGGGCAGGGGTGGGGTGTGCAGGGGGGCAGGGGGTGTGTGCAAGGGGGCAGGGGTGGGGTGTGCAGGGGGGTAGGGGGGAGGGGGTGCAAGGGGGCAGGGGTTGTGTAGGGTGGAGGAGGGGGCAGGGGTGGGGTGTGTAGGGGGGTAGGGGGGGTGTGCAAGGGGGAAGGGGGGAGGGATAGGGGTTGTTGTCCAGGGGGTGGAAGGGGGGGTGTAAGGGGGCATGGGGGTGTAAGGGGGCAGGGGGAGGGAGAGGGGGGTGTCTAGGGGGTGGATCTTCTCAAATTTTCTTGATCCAAATCTGTATATTAATCACCACCAACAATATCTTCAAAACATCATTTCCATGTGAATGGATCTTCAAACATATGCTATGTGAGCACCTACTTTAGCTCATCAAATGAGCTTCAATAGATTATGCACATCAACTCCTAGAAACTTCCTCATTCTTTGCCATAAAAAATCACATCACCATTCATCTTTGTCATCATGTGAATCTAATGGAAACAATTTCTTATTTTGTTTATTTCTTTGTGAAAAAATTAGTGGTGGTGGTTTACATGACTTCCAAGATTCAGGATAATTCTTCAAGCCTCATATAATATTTGAATACTAACACATTTGCTTGGAAAATCCATATTCCTTCTCAAAAATCATGGGAACTTCCAACTCCCTTCTAAGCTGTCCAGCTCCTAATTGTCTCATCAATATGATTGGGTACTCCAAATAACTTGAAAGCAATTTATCGTCTTCATATTGGCATTAAAAAACTTTTCTTCCTCATTGAAAACAACTATGACACAAACACAATGTGTATTTAACAATCTTTCACTATGTGTTCATTGTAAATACCAATCTAGTAATTGGAATGTCAAGATGTTCTTTAATTTTCTTCTCTCCTCTTTTTCTCATTGACTTATCTCATTTTCTTTTCTCCCCTTATTGACAATAAATAAAATGTTCATGAAAGAGGATGGTATCAATTCATTCTTAAACAATGTTCCATCATTCATTCTATTCAAAGTCTATGTGATCCATGTTTGGTGTAGAAAATATGAGGGTTTGATTTAGAAAACAAAGTTGTCCCATTAACAAATTGAACATGATACCAACTGATTCTAATTCTCATGAGTCATTTAGGGGCTTTTCAGATTTCCTCAAGTTGAAACCAAATGATGCCAATTTATATCTTCATTCTTTTTGGAATTACAACATGAGATATTGCACTCATATCAATACACATGTTGAAAACATTCAAGTACATGTAGCAGGTTTTAGAAATCATCCTTGAGATCTCAAATTTCCTCAACTTCTTATCATTGATTAATACAATTTCTCCCCCTTAATATCAAAATTTATTCAGTCATTAATAGGTATGGGAGAAATGCATACCTCATTAATGACATTTTCAATCACTTTCTAGAAATTCTAGATTTGCAGGGAATAAATAAGTCTGGAAGCTTCTCAAGGGTCTTCTCCACTCATCTCCCCATCAAGGTGGCACACTATCTTCACTCCATCAAGGCAGATCTTTCCTTATGATGTTCTTTGTAATACCATTTGATAAATCATACCAAGATGGTGACTTTTTTTCAGATCTGGAATAGTTATTCTAGCTTACTTCCCTTCATTTTCTCTCCTCTTGAGAACTAGTTTCACCTTAAATTCCCTGCATTGTATGGAACACTAATAACACATAAATAATAAATAATTAGTGATTGATGTGGATTTCCTTTCTCATCAATGTGATCTGTTAGGTTGAGGAAATTTTCTCAACCAGTTTGTCCTTTCCAATTTATCTCCAAGTCTGGATAGACTCTTCATGCATGAACTTCTAGATTTTCAAGCAGCCTTGGGCAGCATGGATTTATTTCTTCCCTCCTAATGTTAGATTTTTTTTAACATGATGATAGCGCACGAGCTGCTCTAGGACCAAGGAAGTTTTATTCTTGGCTTGGGAAGAGGGCAGCAGCTAAGGTGGACCCTCCAACACAGCTGGAAGTGAGCCCTCTCCTAACATTGTTACATGAATACAATTATAAGCTAACTATTATAGCATCACTCAATAATCATAGGTATATCAAGCAATGAAAAGTAGTGAAATTAACCTATATGGCATGGAAATATGCATGAAATGCAAATTATAGGAGCCTAATAGGATTCATGTAACAATGATCTTTTCCCTCGTATCATCGGTCCAAGTATGAAATGAAATTATCTATAAGAGTAATAATAATAACCTCAACATAGAATGTGCACCACCAAATGTTGAAATAATGCCAACTGTAATAGGAGAAACAAAACAACAATTATAATCTAGTAAACTTAGCTTTTACCCTGAACATGGGTTTGAAATTACCAAGAATGGCTTATGACCAAGTTACAAGCATTACTAATCTCCAATCTATTATCTTAAAATAATAAAGAAAGAAATGAAAACTCCTCTAATACCACTTTGTAATGTCTCATACTATGATGCACTTAATAGATGCCATGATCCTGGTGGGAAACATGGATTCAAGAACATCTCCCCAAACTCTAGATGCTTCTGACTAGAAGTGAGGGCCTAGGGTGTGTATTTGGGGAGACTATTCCTTTGTTACCAGAGTGTAGAACAACAGATTGATAATAATAAAGGTAAATAGTGAGAGAATTATAAGTAAATAGTGTAAGCACACAAAATAAATAAATAAACAAGGGTAACAATAACTGAACCAAATGGAATAACTGATGATGATATGTCATGTCACTAGAAAATTGGAAAACATGGATACAAGACAGAAGGAATAACATGTTGCACAAAAGAAAAGGAAATAAAAAGACTATCCCAATCATACTGAGCTATGGATCAGTCATCTACTATCAAGATTCATCCTAAATAGTAAGCAAACAAGTGTTCAAATCCATATACTTCCCTTTGTCCACACATGCAACCATGTAATCTACTTCGGGTACCAAATGGAACCCGGAGAGGGTGTGGGATAAATCTTAGTGGGAAACCACCAATGGTTTCTATAAAATCTGACCCATGTAATGGAAATGTAAATGTGTGAAAGTATGAATATATGTAAATTAAAGCATACAATGTAACTAAATACCCAAGTACCTAATTCATCCATTAGCTGGTGTATAAAAATGTAACTAGTTAATTATTTTATTGTTACCAGTTTATAATAAGTCACATGATAACAATAGTGAAGGTTCCAAGCTGTAATGAGAAAACCTATAATGATATTTAATATTGAAGTTCTAAGGTAATAACTAAGGCAATGTAGACCTCAAGGGTCGCTAAATCATAAATAAATATAGCCTGGATAAGGGTAAGAGTGTAATCCAAAGATTATAGTCTAAGTAATTGCAAAATAATATTCCTATCGAGTCCAAGGATTTTACCCAAGGTAAAACTGGGATAAGCAATGACTGGGCCCGATGGGCTTTAACCATGACACCTACTTGTCAATACAGTATTCAAGGAGTGTATCCAAGGCATCCTATAATACTATGTAAGGGATCTTATGGTGTCATACTAGGAATCCAAGAATAGATAAGGATTGGGATCTGTGTGGGTCTCAACCTAACCAAGCTGCATCCTTGAATCGGAATGGGTTTCCCTGGTGCTTAAGGAATTCCCCAAAAATAATCCTAGGTGAGTCAAGTTAGGACACTTTTATTTGATAATGAAGTCATATATAATTTCAATTGGTTCAATCCTTTCCTTTAATTAGTGTGAATAGTCCAAGTATCATGTAACCCTTTAATCAAGTCATAATTAATCAATAATTCCATTTGGTTCAAGCCTTTCCTATCATTAGTGTGACAAGGCCAAGTACCATGAAACTGTTCATTTAATCCATTTAATCATATTCAATAATCAAGGTACATTCTGGTACCTTCTATTATTGTGGAAAGGGGTGTTATGGACATGCAACCCATTATTCATTTACATTTAAGTCCAAGTCATATACTTATTATACTTTCCAATTCCCATTTCACATTTAATTATCAAATTTAAGAACTTACCTTAGGTGGGTCAAGTGGTGAGAATACATGGTATTTTATATTATTCAATTCACAATTTACAACAAACCATTTAAGATAAAAAAAAATTACCCTTAGAAGGGTTAAGCCAAGGCACACCTGAATGAAAGCACAAACATGCCAAAACACTAAAACGTCAATTATAGAATAATATCCTACATGAGATGGATGGAGTTGTGGGAATAAACACTAAAAACTAATCACATATTTTTAAATATCATAACCATACAGTTTTAATGATTATAATCATGGAATATAAATTCAACAAACGACACCTGATGGAATCGGTGGGGCCCACACAATAATTCCAAAATCAAGGAACTTGAGGGATGAGTTATAGACCACCCACAGTAGGATAATACGATCCTTCCCCTCCGATATCATCCTCTAATTCAACTTAGAAAAAAATAGATATAATAAAAGGTTAAAAATTACCACACCTCAATAACTAGGTTGAGAGAAAGAGAGAAGAAGAAAGGCTCAAACGGACTTGAGTACTTATCGTTGAATAACCAAAATGATGAAAGAAATCTTGATCAGATCCCAGATAAAGGATATCTTCCAATCCCTAGATTAGGACTTAAAAAATCTCTAAAATGAGAGTAAAGGAGGATAATTCTGTTGTAAATCAGATTAGGAGTAAGGAAGAGTATAATTAAATCATTAAGGTAAAAATGGTCATTTTAACCAGAAATTAGCCTGTTCATGGTTTGTCCACATGGTTAGGGAAATTGTGTTCCAACCATGTGGTAAGGCTCTGTCCAAAAAGGCATTCCACCCATGTAGTTTTATCTAACCATGTGGCCTCCCCACATGGTTTTCTATAAACTATGTGCTAGGCCTATTTCTCCTAAAAATACGGGTTCTGGCTCCGAACAATCCCAAGACACCCATGAGACCTTTTCTAACTCATTAGGTATCCACATTAAGACCAAAATAAATAATTAGACCGAAATTTAAAGGATCCATACCTGAGTGAAAAACTAAGTTCTTACACAGATGAATGGTTAAAAATATCTCTTTTGGATACTATTTCTTTATTCACCAATTCCATATAGTTAATAATAAAAATAATGACTATATTAGAGATAATGTCTAATTTTGATCCAAACTTAAATATCCACACTTTCAAGGATGCACTAGTGGAAAATTTTATAGAAATGTGGATTAAGTTCATAAACCTAGCTATGTATTATATCACAGATATATTCTCCTTCTTTTAGATGAAAAAATTTAGTTTTCCTTATTATTCGAAATTTGTGTAGTAAAAACTATGTGTTGACTAATTACTAAAACTCTTCCCACAACAATCCCTACTTGGCTTTAGCTTGGAAATCTAAATCCCACCGTTATCAGGAAAGATCCTCCTATATATACATTGAAAACTTTACCTTTATCTTTACTGGTATGAAAAGAAAATCAAAAAAAATCATTTGGTTGTACCACACTTTATCTTTTTTATGATTAGAATCCCCTTGAAAAATAAGTGGATTCTTTTCTAAAACTCTATAGAATAATCCACTTAGCTTGGTTTATCATTTTTTTTTACTTTTTCCATAGCATGAAAATATTCTATGATTCTCTATATAGATTTTTGGTTCGAATATGGCTTAGGTGTAACCACATTCTCTGTAGACTCTTCCTACTAATTTCTATGGTTTCTACATGGTTTCATTTTCTATAACCAAAATAAAACATCATTTTTTCACTCTCTCTAAGATTTGAAGTCTTAGAAAAATTCCAAATCACAATTAGAAATTATAAATAACCATTATTTTCCAAAAAAACATTTTAACCATTTGAAAAATTCTCTTAACAGCATATAGATAATGCAGTCCTAGTGGTAATTATAACTATAATGCATGATATTCAACACCCATCAGCTAAACCTGTGATGATGAGGTAAGAACATGCCTATAAATTTTTTATAACACTTTTGTACCCAAAAATTATGGTAACTTAAATTTCAACATAAAAAGGTTAGTTATGTATTTTTAAGAGATAAATTTCATGTTTTGATGTTTCTATCTCCTTGCAACCATCCCAAGATATATAAGGACTGACCAAGACTGATACCATTTATAACATATTTCCCCTCCTCATTGGCTTGAGATGTTATGGGATGCAATTGGACTTAGGTTACATACAAAATACACCAGATTCTAAAAATAAATTCCAAGGTCTTAGGAACACATTAGGGGATGATTTTTCCCTTTAAGATAAAATAACCTTTTAATACTGAACAATAAACATTCAACCCTTCTATATGATGCATGAGTAGTAATAACACAACCCATAGTGAATCCAATAAAATGACAAAATTAGAGTGACAATGAAAATAAATATAACAACTAACAAGAAAGAAATATGAAAATACCTAAAGACACCCATGTGGTATCCTCCCAAGTAAATCTCGAACTAGCTCCAATATCAAAATCCAAATGTCTTACCCATGGTATTAAGGTTCGTCATGAGAGATGTATGATACCATCCTATTTCATGTGTCCTAATAGATAGCATCTGAAAATGCACTAAATTTTCCAAGAAGTGGGTGAGTATAAAATCAATAGGCATTCCCCAAAGACTTCCCAACTCACACCACTAGGACCAGAACTATTTAACACATTTTATATAAATCAATTTACAAGTAGTTAAAACAATTTACATAAAATCCATAAATATTTATATGGGAAATAATGAACAAATCCTTAAAAACTATTTATCATCATTTGGAATACCCATTCTCATGAATCCACACACACACACACCCATGAATTCAAAGTGAAAATTCCATACTCATGAGAAATCTCTCATCAATCCATCAAGTCATCACAAATTGACCAATATTCAGGTTCCCCAATGGAACACACCCCTTTATTAGGGTCACATACACAATGAACTCAATCCAACCATGTATTCCAAATTTCATTCTACATAAAACCAATTATTTCTTGAAAATATTTCATTAAACAACTTGCACACATTAAAATAATTCCATAATTTTAAAACTATCATTCTAAAATTATAAACAAAGTGGGTTTTTAGAAATCCATCCAATTTCCCAAAATTTCAAAATTCATAACTAAAGAAGTGGTTTCCTTCAATAATAACACAAGGTTTACAAAAAAATCAATAAAAAAATTTAATCAAAACCAATTCTTCAAGATCTAGAATAGTGGAGATGAGAGAGAATCCACCTACATCAAATTTAATTGATTAGAACAAAGGATTTATGATAAAACTACAAATCTTCCTTATTCCTTTCGTTATTATAAAAAAACCAATGAGCATCTCATAAGAACTAATCCAAACACATAGATCTAACTATTCTAATATTGTTATATGGTTCCGTTTAAGACAAAACATGAAGACCAAAATTGAGAAGGAAGAACGAGACACAAACCTTGATTCCCACAATAGCACACTCAATGATCCATTGGAAACAAAGTTAAAACATTGAAGGTCTCTAAAAATTTCCTATAATTTCCCTAAAATTTGAGATGAATGAATCAGGAATTATAACCATTAGACATATTAAAATTGTCTAGGGCTTGAAAAATTTATGGAATAAATTGGGAATTTACATCATGAATCCATCGATGGGTCTCTTATGCTAAAAAACATGATTCCTTGGTTTATTTTTTTTGGAAAAACCACTTTTAAAATTTAAATTTAATTTATGTCATAAATGTATCGTCTAAGACCTGATGAAACACATTTACTCTGTCACGACCCCCTCCCCACAAAGTGTACCCCTCCTGGGCCGGCAATGTGAGAAGGGAGATAATGACCCCCCGAGTCCCGCCTCCAGTAGGCCCCAGGTTGGAGACTAGCACCGAGGGTATAATAAACATACAAATGGGAGGCATTACCCTCTAAGAGAACACATGCAGAAAAGAGAGATAAAATAGACTCCAATCAACTCCAACTCATAACTGAAATATAAAAGAAATCCGAGTACATATATGAAATTTCATGTAAAAGTACTACAACTGAATGGGGAAACTAAAAGTACCCAAAAGAAAGTAAAACGGCAGCGACCACAAGCCCGAACAACTCCTCCTCCAACCGCAAGCTAGTAGTAACCAGCTTGATCTCCAACCTGCTCCAAGTGACCTGAAAAACAGTTTATATGTACATAGGGTGAGTATAACAGTATACTCAGTAGGATCCTCCCCAAGCCTCTCGTGCAAAAGTAAAGAAAGCATTATAAAGCCCAGTGAATCATAAGTGAAACTAACTCGTCACCTAAACATGTATACTAAGTTCCCAACCTCACCATGGCTACTCTCACCAAGTAACACATACAAGAATATAGCATATAGTAAATAATATCAAGGGTACCCCGCTACTACTTCCCCACTGGTTTTCCGTTTTTCCCCAACGACATACGTCCTGTGCATCTCTCTCCAAGGCTTGCCCGCAGACACCGGGGCTAAGCTCCACAATCTGCACCTCGTGCACCACATAGGCTTGCTCGCAGACACCTGGGCGAAGCACCACACCGTCCTCACAACCAAAAGTAACCAGGTAGTTTCCGGGAGCCACCACAGCCCGTATAACGTGTATCATACGTCGGGTATAATACCTCAAGCCATTACAGCCCATACTCCGAGTAAGGATCCTCAAGCCATCATAGCCTATACACATTACACCTATAGTAGTCCACAAGATACTATATCCAGAATATATGTGTGTGAATAACCACAAGCCATTACAGCCCTCTACACACATATATGGGGTAACTAACCACTGTGCCTCATGGCACAAGTATCTACCAAGAGAAGAGAGTGGGGCCAAAGGGGGTAGTCAGCCATTCAACCTCCCATCAGAATGTTGGGGAAAACACCCCCCCAGGGCTCAGAATCCCCGGGGTGTTAGTTTCCCTTACCGACAGGGTGGAGTAGCGTATAGAAACACAAAAAGTACAGAATATATATGTAACTCACATCCACACTATGGGCATTACCTAGTCTTAGATACAACTGCAGCTAACGTCTCTTAGACTGCAGGTTGCTACTTCAAAGACTAGGTATCCTATAAGCACACAAACATTTGAAGAGCTTTATTAGATTACTCCATTCCAATTTTATCAGTTCCATTGTACGTTAATTTAATTCTTTAAACATTAATTAAGAATGAACAATTCCACATTAAACTGAATTGGCATCACATTCAAAAACAAATTCTCCTTTTAAGATTCACATCTCCTTTAAATTCCAGCACCTCCATCCCCGTGGATTATCACCATTTAATCAAACATTCATTATAGAGTTACTTTCCCAAATTCCCAGGCATTCTAGAAAAGCATCCTATGCTACTAAACACAAAGGAGGCTCAACACGGTGAGTAGATATTCTACCCGTCGAGTCTTTTCCGCCTATAGAAAGAGCACAGACCCATTCTCCCTTGAGAGGCTAAACATAGAAAGCACGTGGCATACCCCGCGCGTCTTTGCCTCCTTCAGAAGAAGGGCAAGCAAGACCAGCTGCCTTGAGCAGTGGGGAAAAATAAAACAGATAAACATTCAAAGAACCCATAAGAATCCAACAACCACATCCATCCCATTCCATCACCCTCGGTGTCCTCCCCGACACCCACATGCATAAACTGACGCATCTCGCCACTCTAGGCATCATCCGCTACCACAACCACAAGGCCTCCAGGCCTCCACATATCACAACACCCATCCAGGCTCACATCACAGTACAAGCAGTAGGAAAACAACAATCACAACCATGGCTCTTGACCCTTTAGCAAATAAGAGGGTAACTCAGAACCCCTTTAGAAATTCCCACATAATCTGTTCTTTAATCCATATTGAATTGGCAAATTTGTTATTCGTAGGTTCCAATCACAGATACCTAATCAGCAAGCTATCACAATTAAATAATCATGCTTCCTTCCCTAATTTGATTATCCTCAAATTAGAACAACTACAACAACGGCAATAACCAGATTAATTTACAGGCCTCTTTATCTTTAGCCAATTAATTAACAATTAATTCCGGTTTTACGTTCATTATCAATTTCTATCATGAACGAACAACAAATCAAAGAAAACATAGATATCACTATATATAGGAAAACATGAGGCAAACCGTTATCACGGTATAAAGCAACAACATGTGATCAACCAATTCTTTTAATCTGGTTCAAGTATTTAATTAGGTCAATTTCATTGTGATCCAAAGGGATAAATCATGCTAATTCTACGATTGCACATATACAATTAGAGAAGCCATGAATCCCCTACCTAGAAGAGTTCTTGACATCCTTTATCCACACAACGGGCCACAATCCTTCTCTTGCATCAACTTATATGGAAGAATGATCGACACAGCTTGGTTGTATCAAACAGAGCGGAACTGATCCGAGTAACGTTTGATTGTGAAACTCCTACGGGAATGATTGCAAGGTTCTAATGTCTCGTAGATGAGAACCAAGAGGAAGAACAATGAAGAATGATATCTCATTCCTTTTAAAAAAAATTAGAGAGGCGACGGTTTAAGATCCGATTTATTCTCCATTAAAAACGGATCACATTAACCCATGCGGTTTGTCCAAGTAAAAACATCCCGGCCTTAGGAATAAATAATATAGTATTTATGGCCTTTGAATCGGCCTTAAAGTCCTTAAAATAAGGTTTTAAAATGTATTTTACGTCAAAGAAAACATCAAAAGGGGCAAAACTGTAGGAATTTGGAAACACTGTTCACATACTCAAAATTTGGCAAAGGAAAGAATCGGTAGCTCTTAGAATTCTGGAAACACTGTTCAAACGTGAAATTTGGCAAAGGAATCAGTAGATCTTAGGATTCTGGAAACACTGTTCAAACGTGAAATTTGGCAAAGGAATCGGTAGCTCTTAGGATTCTAGAAACACTATTCACAGAACTAGAAATTTGGCAAAGGAAGGAATCGGTAGCTCTTAGGATTCTGGAAACACTGTTCACAGAACTAGAAATTTGGCAAAGTGTTAGCCGAGCTACTGCTAGACTGCGTCTACCAGTAGACCGAGGTACCGGTAGGTGGCGGCTACCGGTAGACGGAGCTACCGGTATGCAGCGGCTACCGGTAGACCGAGCTACCGGTAGGCAGCGGCTACCGGTAGACCAAGCTACCGGTAGGCAGTGGCTACCGGTAGACCGAGCTACCGGTAGGAAGCAGCTACTGGTAGACCGAGCTACCGGTAGGCTGCGGCTACCGGTAGACTGAGCTACCGGTAGGCTGCGGCTACTGGTAGACCGAGCTACCGGTAGGGCGCGGCTGGGGGATTAGTCACCTTGATCTCCCGGAACATCTCCAACACCACATTTTCACAAATTAGTGGACCGGAGAGGTCCGGGCCATTACATTAGATACCTCTCAAAACATTCTCGTCCTCGAGAATTAAAAACCAACTCAGAGGAAAAGAGGGGTCCGAACAACCACCCCATAAGATACCTCTCAGGGGAAAACCACCATGAGTTGTTCGAAAGCTGGAACAAAACTACGACATCAGAGAATATGGAAACAAACAATCCATATCCAAACAATTCAATCATAACATCACACAAAAGGTACATAAATAAAACATGAAAGGTCTAACCATCAAGGAAACATCATTTCATGAAAAGAGTTAAACATTAAACAACTCTGGGTACTGAGCACGTATATGTGACTCACGCTCCCATGTACTCTCCTCCATGCCACCGTGTCACCACAAGACACGAACTAAGGGGATAGAACGCCCACGTAACACCTTCTCCTTGCAGTCTTGGATCTCCACAGGTCGCTCCTCGAAGGTTGCATCATCATCAATATCGATCTCTCCCCAATCGATAACATGAGATTCATCATAAAGGTAATGACGGAGCTGTGATACATGGAAAACATCATGTATCCGAATCATCTGAGGGGGAAGTGCTACTCGATACGCCATAGCTCCAACACGAGCTAACACCTCGAAAGTCCCAACAAACCGGGGAGAAAGCTTACTTCCACAACCAAACCTTCGCTGCCCACGATGGGGAGTCACCTTTTGAAACACATGATCCCCAACATTAAACTCTAACGGTCTCCTTCTTTGATCAGCATATGATTTCTGACGATCCTATGCTATCTTCATCCTCTCACGAATCACCTAAACCATCTTTGTTGTATTCTGCACTAGTTTTGGCCCGAGAATTGCTGACTCTCCGACCCCAGTCCAGCACAATGGAGAACGTCATGGCCGACCATACAAGGCTTCAAACGGTGCCATACCGATGGTAGAGTGAAAACTATTATTGTAAGAAAACTCTACCAAGGGTAAGTGCTTCGTCTATGAACCTCCAAAATCAAGAACACAAGAGCGCAACATGTCTTCAAGAGTCTGGATGGTTCGCTCTGTCTGACCATCCGTTTGAGGATGAAAAGAAGTGCTAAGGAATAGTTGAGAGCCAAAATCATTCTGGAGACCTCCCCACACCCTGGAGGTAAAACGAGGATCACGATCAGAAATGATCGTCCTAGGTACTCCATGGAGTCTCACCACCTCCTCTAGATACTGCCTCGACAAAACCTCCACTGAGCTCGACTCCTTGATCGCTATGAAGTGGGCCGACTTTGTTAAACGATCCACTACCACCCATATAGCATCATGTCCTCCCGGAGCTCGAGGTAAACCTGTAACAAAGTCCATCAAGATGTCCTCCCACTTCCACTGAGGTATCTCTAAGTGCTGGAGAAGACCACCAGGAACACGGTGTTCGGCCTTCACCTTCTGGCAGACTAAACATCGAGACACACACTCAGAAACCATACGTTTCAGCCCAGGACACCAAAACTGACTCCTCAAGGATTGGTACATCTTTGTCACACCAGGATGTACTGCTAAGGGTTAACTATGGAACTCTCTGAGAACCGTCTCGCGCATCGCCAAGGGGACAAAAAGCCTGCCATGATACAACACTCGGTGTTGTTCATCCTCCGACCAACCATCAGGGGCCTCACCACAAACAACTCTGTCTCTCCAGACTTCCACCTCTAGATCACCCAACTGAGACTCTTCCACCTTCTGTATCAGGTATGACTGCACCGTCATCTGGAAAAGACAACCTCTACCCCCAACTTCTCCCATATCAAGATGCAAAGCTGATAGCTCTTCCATCACTCTCCAGGAATCACCAGATTCACGCACAACATCATTACATGTCTTTCGTCTTAGTGCATCAGCTACAACATTCCCTTTTCCAGGTGTATATGATATTTCAAAGTCGTATTCCTGCAAGAACTCCATCCACCGACGCTTCCTCAAGTTCAAGTCACGTTGGGGGAAAACATACCTCAAACTCTTATGATCGGTGAAAACCACAAAGTGCTCACCAATGAGGTAATGTCTCCACAACTTTAGAGCAAACACCACGGCTGCCAACTCAAGATCATGGTGACATAGTTGCATTCATGGGGACGCAACTGCCGATACCCATAAGAAACAACTGACCTCTGCTGCATGAGAACACAACCTAGCCCCAGATGTGAAGCATCACAGAAAACATCAAACTAGACTCCCTCCGCTGGAAGACAAAGGACTGGAGCACTTACCAACTTCTCCTTTAGATACTCGAAAGCTATCTGACATTGATCAGTCCATATGAACGCTTGATCCTTCCTGGTCAAATCTGTCAAAGGAGTCGCAACTCGGGATAAATTGGCTACAAACCTCCTATAATAGCCTTCGAGACCAAGGAAACTTCGCACCTCTGACACGGTCTTGGGGGCTGCCCAAGACACTACTGCTTCTATCTTCGATGGATCCACAGCTACTCCCTGTTGGGACACAACATTCCCTAATCAACGAACTTCTCGAGCCCAGAACACACACTTGGACAACTTTCCAAACAACTGATGTTGGCGAAGAACTCCCAAAACGGCTTGTAGATGCTCTGCATGCTCTTCTTCAGATGTGGAGTACACAAGGATGTCATCGATGAAAACCACAACAAACTTGTCCAGGAATTCACGGAACACAGCATTCATATACCCCATGAAAACAGATGGAGCATTCGTCACGCCGAATGGCATTACAAAAAACTCATAATGCCCATGACGACAACGGAAAGCAGTCTTTGGGATATCCTCATCCTTTACATGCATTTGGTGATATCCTGACCGCAAGTCGATCTTTGAGAACCAACATGCACCCTTGAGTTGATCGAATAAGTCATCAATACGCGGGAGAGGATAGCGGTTCTTTATTGTCACTTTGTTTAATCGAAGATATTCGATGCACAACCGCAAACTTCCATCAGCCTTTTTCACAAACAAAACTAGTGCACCCCAAGGTGACACACTTGGCCGAACAAAACCACACTGCAACAGACCATCAAGATGAATACGTAGCTCTCGTAACTCAGAAGGGGCCATCCTATATGGAGACATAGAGATAGGGGATGCTCCTGACTGTAGCTCGATCCCAAACTCGATCTCTCGTCGAGGGGGTAAGGATACAACCTCTCCTGGAAAGACGTCAGGGTACTCCTCTACGACCCTAGGAAACGCCAACTGTTGAACCTCTGAAGAACTTAGCATCATCCCAGCCATCATGGATGATGAGGATGAAACTCGTCTATGACTCATCTGAGGATCTCTCTCACCAACAAACACCACTTTCTCTCCATCTGTATCAAGGAAAACAACCTTCTTCCTGTAGAAATCCACAACAGCCTGCACCGAATACAACCAATCCATGCCGAGTATGACATCATATGGTTTTATTCGTAAACATAGGAAATCTCCCCAAGAGCGGTGTTTCCCCAACACTAGCTCACAGTCTCTACATACTTCAAACAAGTCAGCTCGACCTCCAACTGGCGTAGTCAACGCCAAGGGCACTGGAAGCCTCTCTACCTCAAGTCCCAAAGCATGGACAAGGGTAGGTGATATGAAGGAGTGTGTTGCTTCTGAATCAAAAAAGGCATACACCAAGGTAGAAAACAAGCAAAGGGTACCTCGAACGACATCTAGTTCGCCTAGGGCTGGCAACGCTAGAGCATGGAGCTGACCACGACCTCCTCCATGACCTCTCTTGTCACACCCGCTATTTCAAAATTTATTTATTTTATTAATTTTCTTTGCGTTGGTTAGTTCGGGTCGAAACCCGACTTAAGATTTCGAGTCCCTTGTGTTTTGGTCTTGTTTGCGTCCATCGCGACGCGGTCGAAATTGTGCGGCCTCGCTTGAGTCCCCGCGCGGCCACGCCTGATTCACCGCACGCCTTGCCGATGCTTAATTAATGAAATAAAACGAATTAGAAATTGTGTTAATAATAATAAAAATCGTAATAATGTCATTTGAGATTATTATTATTATTATTATTATTATTATTATTATTATTATTATTATTATTTCTCTTTTAGTTTATTAAATTTTTTATTTGTTTTGTTAATTTTCTTATTATTGTTATTATTATCTTAATTGATATACTTTTTATTTTATTCTAGATTTATCAAATGAGTATTATTATTTTTATCCTCATTATTCATATTCCAGTTTATTATTATTTTTATTATTATTATTATTATTATTTTACTTATTTTATTTGTTTTATTTCTTTTTATTTTTCCCCCTGTTTTCTTTTGCTTAGGGCTTTTCCCTTTTTTCCCGAATCGCATTTCTTCCCCCCCCCCCCTCCTGCGAGCCGTCACCCTCCCTGCTCGCACCTATCCCCTCTGGCGACCTGTCGCCGCCCCGCCTCCCCTGCTCCGCCTCGCATCGCACCCATGAGCCACCGCCAGCCCCCCTGCCCTATCCGCTACAGGCTGCTCCCCCCTCATCTCCCAGGTGCGCTGCTCCCCTGGCCGTCGAAGCCCTGCACCTCCATTTTTCTTCGCGACGCCCCCTGCTCCTCCAGCCAGCCTGCTCCCTCTCCCGGTTTGCGCCACACCCACGAGCTCCCCTCGCCCACGCCGTCCGACGGAACCTCGCCGGACCTCCACCGGCGCAGCACCACCATCCGGCAAACCACACTGGTTTGTGCATTTGAGTTTTTCTTTTTTTTATTTATTTATTTCATTCATTCATTTTCTATATTTGAAGTTTGGTTCTACAATGGGTTTTGATTCTGGATTTGAGGTTTAATGGTTTGTTTTGGGGCCTTAATTTGAGGGTTTTGGGTTTGGATTCATGTTTTTTTGGGTTCGTGTTAGGTTCAATGTGGTGCAAACGGCACGCGATTAAAGTTGTACGCTGCAATATGAAATTTTCACTCCAATTTTGAGGATTTATACATGCCGGTAGGTGGTTCCATGCCTTTCCATCATTTAGATAATTTAATTTATTTGTTTAGTTTAATTTAATATGTTCTATGAATTAATTGCATGGTGCCGATCTATGTTTATAATGTGTTAGCGTGTTCTTTTGATGAAAATTGGGTTTATGAAATAGTATGCGTTTATTGTCTATATGCGTGTTGTTGTATAAGTGGTTTGTTGGGTTTAATAGGTTGTGCGAAAGGCATTTTAAAATTTGTTTGACATGTGTGCGTAATGAAAATCTCACTTTCTTTATAAATGATCATGTTTTTTTTATTTTGACCTTATTGGGGTAAGTCCTAAAATTGTTTAATCAATTGTTTATATGGTGAAAATGTGGTTTTAGAATAATTGAGTGTGAAATTGATTTTAAATTGGTCTTTGCACCTAAAAATATGTTTTGTTTTGGTGCAATGTTTTCAAGTTGGGTTCTAGGTGATGTTTGGTTGGTGCGAACTTAGTTTTAAGGGTAATTGTGTTTTGTGTGTCTAAATGTGGATTTTTAATGTGTAGCGAATCATTTTAAGCGTGTTGTCTTGGTTTTGTTTTTTTTTAAATGGTGTCTTGTAAACAATGGTGGCCTCTTCAAAGCGGTTTTTGGTGTTTTTCAAGAGGTGCAGATGGTTCAGATAATTGTGTTGTTGGTGTGAAACTAGTTTTAAGGACAAATTATTAAGCAAGTGGTTTGAACGACTCCCTTCTTTGTAATTGGGTGTGTTTATTTGTGTCAGCCCTTGTTGTGTTATTAAAAAAAATAATGCTTTCTAAGTTGTGAAAATTGTTTATGTTCTTGTTTGAGTGTTTCCAAATGGGGTTTTTGTGAAATGATTAGGTAACGACAAATATATTTTTAGAAAGGTATTTTTGGCGTGCGTGAGTTTTTGAAATGTTGTTTGGGTGTGGAGATAGTGACTTTTGTGTGCGATATCTTGTTTGTCCTGTGATATGAGAAAGAAATATACTATGTGAATGTGAAACTTGTTTGAGCACACGGGAAAACCCTGGGTATCTAGGTGGGCGGACTAGAACTAGTGTGCTAGTGAACCGAATGGGTGTCGTCCCTGTTTCATTTAGCTGGATTGATGATTGCAACACTAACTAAACATATGATATCTGAGGGTCGTGGCCTTCTAAGCCACGTGTTCTGAGGGTCGTGGCCTTCTAAGCCACGTTTTCTGAGGGTCGTGTCCTTCTAAGCAACGTTTCACCGAGACACGAGGTTCTAGGGTCCCACACGAGTTAGATGAACCTTAGGGGATTTAACCACAGTGCTCTACCATCGATGGCGTGGTGCTTTCCGTCGGCATATGGAGGACCACCTGTGTGTGTGTGTGTGCATGTTTGTGTGTGAGTGTGTGTGTGTGTGTTTGTGTGTGAGTATGTGTGTGTGTGTGTGTGCCCATAATGAACCTTCCTCTTCCTCTTTAAAAATCGCGTTGGTGAAATGAGCTCATTTTTTAGTGTTTTCTTTAGCAGTTAGCCTGTAAATGTTTTCTTTAAAAGCAGTTTGAAAGTATAATTCTGAATAAGCACTTTGAAATTTCTTTTGATGTTGTGGCATGGAACCTTTTTCCTCAGTGGCATCCTACTGGGCTTTTAGCTCACACACTACATACACCCTTGGGTGTATGTAGTTTCTGTTTCTTCTGTGTTCCAGGTTGTGACTTCGTGCTCAGTGTTGGTGGTTCGAGTTGTTAGTGGCCTTCTCTTGCAGGTCGGTGTTGTGGCGTGCGGATGCTACACCACTCTTGTCGCTTGGAGGTTTGTGTTATAGTTTTAGTCCCTTTTGTTGTCGTTTATTTTTTTTGGACATTTTTTCTAGTTGTAAACCTTTAAATTTTGATTTCAGTTTATGGTCTCTTTGGTTGTCGATTCCAAGTTTCATTTTTATTATCTTGTTAGTTTTTGTTATTACCATTTCGGGTAAACCATTCCCACAGGTTACTCTTGATACCCGGGCACTTGTGCCAGCCCGTGGGGATCGGGAACGCCCTTCGGGCCTTGCCACGGACCAGGTCGGGCACCGGGTCGGATGGCGACCTGGCCTAGTTCGTGACAAAATGGTATCAGAGGGCAGGGTTTGCTCTCTTGGGTTGTTCTCTTTTGAGATAGAGTCGAAGTAGACCAAAATTAAGGTTGTCGGAACTCAGCGTTCTAGCTACGAGCAATGTGCCTGGCCAGCACACCTCATGGAGGGACTCAAGTTACCAAAGTGTGTTGAGGTTTGTCTGTGTTTTTTGTCATTGCGGTTAATCTTGTCCATGGGAAATGAAAAAGGGGTAAGGTTAATGGTCCTAGTGAGCTCGCAGGGTCTGGCAAGCCATGTGGAGCCGGGGACGCTATCCTAGAATACCCTCTATGGCAGTGGCATGACTGGCGTATGGCCGCCAACCATACCTTCCAGTCACCCTCTGACACAAGTTTCTCTTGCACCATTTCTCGTCTCTTTGTTTTGGATTCGTGAGAATTTGGTTTTTAAGTAAAAATGTTTTGGACTTGGAAAATGATTTTTTTTAAACGAAGTGTTTTAAAAAGAAAATGAGGTATGAGGTTTTAAAGGTGTGGGTTGGATGTTTTGGTTTTGAAAAAAAAAAGGAAAGATTTGGTTTTTATCCTTGGCTCTCTTGTGGGAAACCACATGCATGTGTGTATACGAAAAGGAAAATGGTTGAGGACACGAGTGGATGAGTGCCTAGATGGATACGAGGTGTGTGCCGGTGTGGCACGGGAACATGCATGTGTGCGGCCCATGGGACCCCATTGGTGTTTGTGCAACCCACAAGTTTTTCTTATTTTCAAGAAGTTTTGTTAAATGAAAAATTTGGTGTTTTAAATAAGTGGTGATTGTGTGGTGTGTCCCCGTATTTTTGAAAGGTTGGATGTGAGGTGTTTTGAGCTGAGAATCCTTTTTGACTGATTTGTGTAATGAGTTTGAATTCTTATTTGTAAGTTGGTATGCAAGCGTGTAGTTAGTTAATTCTTTTGAAAAGTACATCGGGGAGCCCTTGCAGTGGTTTCCCCTACACGTTTGGTGTTCGCCTGCAGTACGTCTTGACCATTTGACCCGTTTGATTTTGGTCCATGATTTTCTTTCTTGACTAGTGTACCCCCCCCCATAAAACGTTGTCATATGATGGACATATGGCTGTGGGTAATTCGCCGTTGGCTGACCCTTCAGTTGATCAGAGGAATATCTTCCTGAATTCTAGAATTTAACTCACCCCTCCTTTTTGCAACTAAGCGGATCCTCTCGCAGTGGGATGATAGATGCGAGGGGAGTTGAAGGGAGTTTTGGTCATTTGAGTTGTCCGATTCTTCAGGTATGAGGTTTGACACCGTTGCGTCTGATGGTTTCCCCTAGAAGCGGTGAAAGAAGTTCCAGTGGGGAAGGGTGAAGGCGATTGAGAGCTATCGGTGCTTATCAATGTCTTGAATGATTTTAGTGCTTACATCAGCTGAAAGGGTCATGTTCAGTGATGTCTTGCAGCATGAGGTCCCTTTGATAGTCAACGGTTGTTTGGAAGCGGTAAAGAAGACTCCAGTGGGGAAAAGGTGGAAGAAACTCGAAGTTGTTAGTGCGGTCTGTCGTTCTAAATGACCTCTAGTCTTTGGTTTGTTTCGTTTAAGGAAAGGTTCATGTTAGGCTACTAGTTTGGCAGACCCAGTCATATGAGGCTGCTATGGTCATTTACAGGAATCACGTGTTGTTTAAGGCTCAGTTTGAAGTCCCATTCCGTATAATGTTTCTCTCGACAACAATGATCGTTCTCGACGACGATTTGTGGTGTCATGTTCTCATTCAGTGTAACAAGGGATGATTCATGTGTACCATTTAAGCTCTCGTTCGGGTAAATGTTCAGTGTGAGAGTAATTGGATGTCATGGTGTGTGTTTCTGATGGTGTTTCCTCAGGTGCAATATGATTGCGCGTGGCACCAAAAGGAGAAGCTCCGCTCGGGAGTCTTCAATGCCTAACTGCGAGGCACAAGATGCTTCAAACATCAAGGCTCCAGCTGTAGGCCTCGGAGTGAAGCTCGCGCGTGGTGAGGAACCCCGGGAGTGTATGGGACCCCAACTTTATTTCTATCATCAATGTTAAAAGTAGAGGTAGTTTAAAAAACAATTCCAGGGTTGTTCCACTCCGAATGAGCCCTCTGGTTGCATAAGGTTTTCGCAACCATGTGGAGGCGTGTTCATCTCGTTGCCTTAAAGTCTTGGGGGTTGCGTTCCACTGGATTCAATCGCTTGAGTGGTCCTTATGAGAGTCTATTGGGTAACTCAGTCTCAAATCTGAATGGTGTTCATACAAGAAATTTTAAGATATTTGTTGTGGACAGCTGTGGTTTCGACGCCTATTGGTCGGGGCCCCCCTCCCCGCCCCTTTTGGTGGGGTGTTTGGTCACCATCGAGAATTTTTTAAAGTGTTGTATCCCCTGTTCATTCTAATGGCGGCGAGACCCACAATGGGTCTCGCACAAAGTTCTATGGAATAAATCGGTGTTTGCCTTTCCCTAATGGTGGGGAGTCCACCTGGACCTCCCCATGTTGGTTTTCTAGTCTCGCCTTTGGCGTTGGTAGGTTCTTAATGGTGGGGAGACCCACATTGGGTCTCGCACCAATGTATCTAGGACGAATCAGTGCTGGACTTTTCTTTAATAGCGGGGAGTCCACTCGAACCTCCCCCTGTTGGTTTTCCAATATCGTTTTGAGCATCAATGACTTCCTAATGGTGGGGAGCCCCTCGAGCCTCCCCATGTTGATCTGTAGCTTTTTTTTTCAAAGATGGTTTGGTGATAAGTGATAAGAGTGTTCTATGGACGTGGTTTAACCTTGTTTGTTCATTCTATCCAAGCGGTGTGGTTTCGATTTAATAGTGCTTGAGGTGTTTCGGCTTGTGAATTTGGTTTCTGTAGGTGCGAGAGTTCCCTTCCTTGATCAGTCAACTGGAGGCATTCTAGCTCTTCGGGGCGGGCGACACATATCAGAAAGTCTTTATATGAGTTTCTTGAAGTTGTCTTTGAGTCACTTTCTCTGAGCACGATACTTTTGCCTCTCTTCGCTTGGTGTTTGTGAGGATCTCCTTTGAACCTTAAATGAGTATGGTTTTCTGCTTTGGGGTTTGATTCTGGTTGTGGATTTCAGGGGACGGAAAGCTTTATGGTGGGGAGAATTTTCACACCCGCTATTTCAAAATTTATTTATTTTATTAATTTTCTTTGCGTTGGTTAGTTCGGGTCGAAACCCGACTTAAGATTTTGAGTCCCTTGTGTTTTGGTCTTGTTTGCGTCCAGCGCGACGCGGTCGAAGCTGCGCGGCCTCGCTTGGGTCCCCGCGCGGGCTCGCCTGATTCGCCGCACGCCTTGCCGGTGTTTAATTAATGAAATAAAATGAATTAGAAATTGTGTTAATAATAATAATAATCGTAATAATGTCATTTGAGATTATTATTATTATTATTATTATTATTATTATTATTATTATTATTTCTCTTTTAGTTTATTACAATTTTTATTTGTTTTGTTAATTTTCTTATTATTGTTATTATTATCTTAATTGAAATATTTTTTATATTATTCTAGATTTATCAAATGAGTATTATTATTTTTATCCTCATTATTCATATTCCAGTTTATTATTATTATTATTATTATTATTATTATTATTATTATTTTACTTATTTTATTTGTTTTATTTCTTTTTATTTTCCCCCTATTTTCTTTTGCTTAGGGCTTTGCCCTTTTTTTTCCCCTAAATCGCATTTCTTCCCCCCCCCCCCTCCTACGAGCCGTCACCCTCCCTGCTCGCACCTCTCCCCTCCGGCGACCTGCCGTCGCCCCGCCTCCCCTGCTCCGCCTCACATCGCACCCATGAGCCACCGCCATCCCCCCTGCCCTATCCGCTACAGGCCGCTCCCCCCTCATCTCCCAAGTGTGCTGCTCCCCTGGCCGCTGAAGCCCTGCACCTCTATTTTTCTTTGCGACGCCCCCTGCTCCTCCGGCCAGCCTGCTCCCTCTCCCGGTTTGCGCCTCAACCACGAGCTCCCCTCGCCCGTTCCGTCCGACGGAACCTCTCCGGACCTCCACCGGCACAGCACCACCATCCGGCAAACCACACTGGTTTGTGCGTTTGAGTTTTTCTTTTTTTTATTTATTTATTTCATTCATTCATTTTCTATATTTGAAGTTTGGTTCTAAAATGGGTTTTGATTCTGGATTTGAGGTTTAATGGTTTGTTTTGGGGCCTTAATTTGAGGGTTTTGGGTTTGGATTCATGTTTTTTTGGGTTTGTGTTAGGTTCAATGTGGTGAAAATGGCACGCGATTAAAGTTGTGCGCTGCAATATGAAATTTTCACTCCAATTTTGAGGATTTATACATGTCGGTAGGTGGTTCCATGCCTTTCCATCATTTAGATAATTTAATTTGTTTGTTTAGTTTAATTTAATATGTTCTATGAATTAATTTCATGGTGTCGATCTATGTTTATAATGTGTTGGCGTGTTCGTTTGATGAAAATTGGGTTTCCGAAATAGTATGCGTTTGTTTTCTATATGTGTGTTGTTGTATAAGTGATTTGTTGGGTTTAATAGGTTGTGTGAAAGTCGTTTTAATTTTTTTTTGACATGTGTGCGTAATGAAAATCTCACTTTCTTTATAAATGATCATGTTTTTTTTATTTTGACCTTATTGGGGTAAGTCCTAAAATTGTTTAATCAATTGTTTATATGGTGAAAATGTGGTTTTAGAATAATTGAGTGTGAAATTGATTTTAAAGTGGTCTTTGAACCTAAAAATATGTGTTGTTTTTGTGAAATGTTTTCAAGTTGGGTTCTAGGTGATGTTTGGTTGGTGTGAACTTAGTTTTAAGGGTAATTGTGTTTTGTGTGTCTAAATGTGGATTTTTAATGTGTAGCGAATCATTTTAAGCGTGTTTTCTTGGTTTTTTTAAAAAAATGGTGTCTTGTAAACAATGGTGTCCTCTTCAAAGCGTTTTTTTGTGTTTTAGAAGAGGTGCAGATGGTTCAGATAATTGTGTTGTTGGTGTGAAACTAGTTTTAAGGACAAATTATTAAGTAAGTGGTTTGAACGACTCCCTTATTTGTAATTGGGTGTGTTTATTTGTGTCAGCCCTTGTTGTGTTATTAAAAAAAATGATTTCTAAGTTGTGCAAATTGTTTATGTTCTTGTTTGAGTGTTTCCAAATGGGGTTTTTGTGAAATGATTAGGTAACGACAAATATATTTTTAGAAAGGTAATTTTGGCGTGCGTGAGTTTTTTAAATGTTTTTTGGGTGTGGAGATGTTGAATTTTGTGTGCAATATCTTGTTTGGCCTGCGATATGAGAAAGAAATATACTATGTGAATGTGAAACTTGTTTGAGCACACGGGAAAACCCTGGGTATCTAGGTGGGCGGACTAGAACTAGTGCGCTAGTGAACCAGATGGGTGTCGTCCCTGTTTCACTTAGCTGGATTGACGATTGCAACACTAACTAAACATATGATATCTGAGGTTCGTGGCCTTCTAAGCCACGTGTTCTGAGGGTCGTGGCCTTCTAAGCCACGTTTTCTGAGGGTCGTGGCCTTCTAATACACGTTTCACCGAGACACGAGGTTCTAGGGTCCCACTCGAGTTAGATGAACCTTAGGGGATTTACCCACAGTGCTCTACCATCGATGGCGTGGTACTTTCCGTCGGCATATGGAGGACCACCTGTGTGTGTGTGTGTGTGTGATTGTGTGTGTGTGTTTGTGTGTGAGTATGTGTGTGTGTGTGTGTGCCCATAATGAACCTTCCTCTTCCTCTTTAAAAATCGTGTTGGTGAAATGAGTTCCTTTTTTTGTGTTTTCTTTTGCAGTTAGCCTGTAAATGTTTTCTTTAAAAGCAGTTTGAAATTATAATTCTGAATAATCACTTTGAATTGTCTTTTTATGTTGTGGCATGGAACCTTTTTCCTCGGTGGCATCCTACTGGGCTTTTAGCTCACACCCTACATACACCCTTGGGTGTATGTAGTTTCTGTTTCTTCTGTGTTCCAGGTTGTGACTCTGTGCTCAGTGTTGGTGGTTTGAGTTGTTAGTGGCCTTTTCTTGCAGGTCGGTGTTGTGGCGTGTGGATGCTACACCACTCTTGTCACTTGGAGGTTTGTGTTATATTTTTAGTCCCTTTTGTTGTCGTTTATTTTTTTTTGGACATTGGTTCTAGTTGTAAACCTTTAAATTTTGATTTCACTTTATGGTCTCTTTGGTTGTCGATTCCAAGTTTCATTTTTATTATATTGTTAGTGTTTGTTATTACCATTTCGGGTAAACCGTTCCCACATGTTACTCTTGATACCCGGGTACTTGTGCCAGCCCGTGGGGATCGGGAACGCCCTTCGGGCCTTGCCACGGACCCGGTCGGGCACCGGGTCGGATGGCGACCCGGCCTGGTTCGTGACATCTCTGACCCTGATGACGACCACCACCATGGCCGCGCTCTGCTCTCTGAGGATGGGGAGCGTCATGGGGCTGTCTTCTGCCTGCTCCATCTACCCTCTGGTGATCTAAAACTGGTGCAACCTACTGCTGTTGCCTTGGCTGGAACTGCCTCAACGGAGGAACCTAGAGTGGAGCACCCAGTGCACGATGACTGCTCTGAAAAGTCAGGCACTCCCACTACTGATGACCACGACCACCATAAGAAAAACAAGTGCCTGATCCCTTGGCATAGGCCTGAGAGTTGCTGCCTCCGGAGAAACGAGATGGGAAGGGCTAGGACCTACCCCCAGGTGAACGGAAAATCTTCTGTCCTGAAAACCGGGAACCCCGGACCACAGCTCTGCTTCGTGAGGAATCATGACGATTCCCCTCTCGTAACGATCCTGTCCTGGCCAAAGTCCTCTCAACAACCTCTTCCCTCGCCATCACCTCAAGATATGTCTTCAGCATAAATGGGGTGACCTGGCGCTCGATCTCTGGATGCAAAGCCTCCTCGAAATGCCTCGCCCTGGCCTCATCATCTGGTAACAGGTCTGAAGCATATCGTAGAAGGTTCCTGAAATGGATTCCAAACTCTCGAACACTGGAGATCCCCTGTCGAAGGGTGAGAAGCTCCTGGCGACTGGACACCTTCACAGTCGATGAAAGAAACTCGACTCTAAACCTGTCTCGAAACTCCTCCCATGAGATTGTTGACTCCTCATGATCACCGAGGAACAAGAACCACCACTACCTCGCTGCTCCACGCAGCATCGTCACAACCAAGGACACCCAGTGTTCCTTCCGAGCATGAATCGAACTGAATCCTATCTCGATCTCCTCCAACCAGTCTTCTGTGACTGCATCTGAAACGGAGCCCTCGTACTTCTGTAGACTCTGGTGCTGAAACTCTCGAAGTGTCTTCCTCCAAGTGTCATATTCATCAACCTCTACTCGGCGGTGATCTGCTGGAATAGCCTACTGGACATCTTCTGCGCAAACCTGACGAGGACGTCGACCTGGAGTCATACCTGTAAAATAACAACTGTTAGAGCTCTTAAGCCTAGAATATGGAAGACTCAACATTAATTAATTGTTTTGTTTTATTAAGTTTAGGTTACCTATCCCAAGGTCTACCCATTCAAACACAGGCGCAAAGAATAATGATGCATGATCCTTTCCTAGGTCTCTACCCTGCAACCAGTGTCACTTTGTTTAGTAGTCATCGTAAACTTAAAGGTTCGTGCAACAGATCATAGGGGGCCCTAAACGCCTATGTCTTTTCCGATCTCTAGTGTTTACCCCACTTTCTAAACATGAATGACACTGTTGCCCTACCACCCCATGCATCCTCACCTATGCCTAACTCCAACTCCATCCTATCCCTCAACCAGACCTCTGATACCACTCTGTCACGACCCCCTCCCCACAAAGTGTACCCCTCCTGGGCCGGTAATGTGAGAAGGGAGATAATGACCCCCTGAGTCCCGCCTCCAGTAGGCCCCGGGTTGGAGACTAGCACCGAGGGTATAATAAACATACAAATGGGAGGCATTACCCTCTAAGAGAACACATGCAGAAAAGAGAGATAAAATAGACTCCAATCAACTCCAACTCATAACTGAAATATAAAAGAAATCCGAGTACATATATGAAATTTCATGAAAAAGTACTACAACTGAAAGGGGAAATTAAAAGTACCCAAAAGAAAGTAAAACGGCAGCGACCACAAGCCCGAACAACTCCTCCTCCAACCGCAAGCTAGTAGTAACCAGCTTGATCTCCAACCTGCTCCAAGTGACCTGAAAAACAGTTTATATGTACATAGGGTGGGTATAACAGTATACTCATTAGGATCCTCCCCAAGCCTCTCGTGCAAAAGTAAAGAAAGCATTATAAAGCCCAGTGAACCATAAGTGAAACTAACTCGTCACCTAAACATGTATACTAAGTTCCCAACCTCACCATGGCTACTCTCACCAAGTAACAGATACAAGAATATAGCATATAGTAAAGAATATCAAGGGTACCCCGCTACTACTTCCCCACTGGTTTTCCGTTTTTCCCCAACGACATACGTCCTGTGCATCTCTCTCCAAGGCTTGCCCGCAGACACCGGGGCTAAGCTCCACAATCTGCACCTCGTGCACCACATAGGCTTGCTCGCAGACACCTGGGCGATGCACCACACCGTCCTCACAACCAAAAGTAACCAGGTAGTTTCCGGGAGCCACCACAGCGCGTATAACGTGTATCATACGTCGGGTATAATACCTCAAGCCATTACAGCCCATACTCCGAGTAAGGATCCTCAAGCCATCATAGCCTATACACATTACACCTATAGTAGTCCACAAGATACAATATCCAGAATATATGTGTGTGAATAACCACAAGCCATTACAGCCCTCTACACACATATATGGGGTAACTAACCACTGTGCCTCATGGCACAAGTATCTACCAAGAGAAGAGAGTGGGGCCAAAGGGGGTAGTCAGCCATTCAACCTCCCATCAGAATGTTGGGGAAAACACCCCCCCAGGGCTCAGAATCCCCGAGGTATCAGTTGCCCTTACCGACAGGGTGGAGTAGCGTATAGAAACACAAAAAGTACAGAATATATATGTAACTCACATCCACACTATGGAAATTACCTAGTCTTAGATACAACTACAGCTAACGTCTCTCAGACTGCAGGTTGCTACTTCAAAGACTAGGTATCCTATAAGCACACAAACATTTGAAGAGCTTTATTAGATTACTCCATTCTAATTTTATCAGTTCCATTGTACGTTAATTTAATTCTTTAAACATTAATTAAGAATGAAAAATTCCACATTAAATTGAATTGGCATCACATTCAAAAACAAATTCTCCTTTTAAGATTCACATCTCCTTTAAATTCCAGCACCTCCATCCCCGTGGATTATCACCATTTAATCAAACATTCATTATAGAGTTACTTTCCCACATTCCTAGGCATTCTAGAAAAGCATCCTATGCTACTAAACACAAAGGAGGCTCAACACGGTGAGTAGATATACTACCCGTCGAGTCTTTGCCGCCTATAGAAAGAGAACAGACCCATTCTCCCTTGAGAGGCTAAACATGGAAAGCATGTGGCATACCCCGCGCGTCTTTGCATCATTCAGAAGAAGGGCTAGCAAGACCAGCTGCCTTGAGCAGTGGGGAAAAATAAAATAGATATACATTCAAAGAACCCATAAGAATCTAACAACCACATCCATCCCATTCCATCACCCTCGGTGTCCTCCCCGACACCCACATGCATAAACTGACGGATCTCGCCACTCTAGGCATCATCCGCTACCACAACCACAAGGCCTCCAGGCCTCCACATATCACAACACCCATCCAGGCTCACATCACAGTACAAGCAGTAGGAAAACAACAATCACAACCATGGCTCTTGACCCTTTAGCAAACAAGAGGGTAACTCAGAACCCCTTTTGAAATTCTCACATAATCTGTTCTTTAATCCATATTGAATTGGTAGATTTGTTATTCGTAGGTTCCAATCACGGATACCTAATCATCAAGCTATCACAATTAAATAATCATGCTTCCTTCCCTAATTTGATTATCCTCAAATTAGAACAACTACAACAACGGAAATAACCAGATTAATTTACATGCCTCTTTATCTTTAGCCAATTAATTAACAATTAATTCCGGTTTTACGTTCATTATCAATTTCTATCATGAACGAACAAAAAATCAAAGAAAACATAGATATCACTATATCTAGGAAAACATGAGGCAAACCGTTATCACGGTATAAAGCAACAACATGCGATCAACCAATTCTTTTAATCTGGTTCAAGTATTTAATTAGGTCAATTTCATTGTGATCCAAAGGGATAAATCGTGCTAATTCTACGATTGCACATATACAATTAGAGAAGCCATGAATCCCCTACCTAGAAGAGTTCTTGACGTCCTTTATCCACACAACGGGCCACAATCCTTCTCTCGCATCAACTTATATGGAAGAATGATCGACACAGCTTGGTTGTATCAAACAGAGCGGAACTGATCCGAGTAACGTTTGATTGTGAAACTCCTACGGGAATGATTGCAAGGTTCTAACGTCTCGTAGATGAGAACCAGGAGGAAGAACAATGAAGAATGATATCTCATTCCTTTTAAAAAAATTAGAGAGGCGATGGTTTAAGATCCGATTTATTCTCCATTAAAAATGGATCACATTAACCCACGCGGTTTGTCCAAGTAAAAACATCCCGGCCTTAGGAATAAATAATATAGGATTTATGGCCTTTGAATCGGCCTTAAAGTCCTTAAAATAATGTTTTAAAATTTATTTTACGTCAAAGAAAACATCAAAAGGGGCAAAACTGTAGGAATCTGGAAACACTGTTCACATACTCAAAATTTGGCAAAGGAAAGAATCGGTAGCTCTTAGAATTCTGGAAACACTGTTCAAACGTGAAATTTGGCAAAGGAAGGAATCGGTAGCTCTTAGGATTCTGGAAACACTGTTCACAGAACTAGAAATTTGGCAAAGTGTTAGCCGAGCTACTGCTAGACTGCGGCTACCAGTAGACCGAGGTATCGGTAGGTGGTGGCTACCGGTAGACAGAGCTACCGGTAGGCAGCGGGTACCGGTAGACCGAGCTACCGGTAGGCAGCGGCTACCGGTAGACCGAGCTACCGGTAGGCAGCGGCTACCAGTAGACCGAGCTTCCGGTAGGCTACGGCTACCGGTAGACCGAGCTACCGGTAGGCTGTGGCTACCGGTAGACCGAGCTACCGGTAGGGCGCGGCTGGGGGATTAGTCACCTTGATCTCCCGGAACATCTCCAACACCACATTTTCACAAATTAGTGGACCGGAGAGGTCCGGGCCATTACATTAGATACCTCTCAAAACATTCTCGTCCTCGAGAATTAAAAACCAACTCAGAGGAAAAGAGGGGTCCGAACAACCACCCCATAAGATACCTCTCAGGGGAAAACCACCATGAGTTGTTCGAAAGCTGGAACAAAACTACGACATCAGAGAATATGGAAACAAACAATCCATATCCAAACAATTCAATCATAACATCACACAAAAGGTACATAAATAAAACATGAAAGGTCTAACCATCAAGGAAACATCATTTCATGAAAAGAGTTAAACATTAAACAACTCTGGGTACTGAGCACGTATATGTGACTCACGCTCCCATGTACTCTCCTCCATGCCACCGTGTCACCACAAGACACGAACTAAGGGGATAGAACGCCCACGTAACACCTTCTCCTTGCAGTCTTGGATCTCCACAGGTCGCTCCTCGAAGGTTGCATCATCATCAATATCGATCTCTCCCCAATCGATAACATGAGATTCATCATAAAGGTAATGACGGAGCTGTGATACATGGAAAACATCATGTATCCGAATCATCTGAGGGGGAAGTGCTACTCGATACGCCATAGCTCCAACACGAGCTAACACCTCGAAAGTCCCAACAAACCGGGGAGAAAGCTTACTTCCACAACCAAACCTTCGCTGCCCACGATGGGGAGTCACCTTTTGAAACACATGATCCCCAACATTAAACTCTAACGGTCTCCTTCTTTGATCAGCATATGATTTCTGATGATCCTATGCTATCTTCATCCTCTCACGAATCACCTGAACCATCTTTGTTGTATTCTGCACTAGTTTTGGCCCGAGAATTGCTGACTCTCCGACCCCAGTCCAGCACAATGGAGAACGTCATGGCCGACCATACAAGGCTTCAAACGGTGCCATACCGATGGTAGAGTGAAAACTATTATTGTAAGAAAACTCTACCAAGGGTAAGTGCTTCGTCTATGAACCTCCAAAATCAAGAACACAAGAGCGCAACATGTCTTCAAGAGTCTGGATGGTTCGCTCTGTCTGACCATCCGTTTGAGGATGAAAAGAAGTGCTAAGGAATAGTTGAGAGCCAAAATCATTCTGGAGACCTCCCCACACCCTGGAGGTAAAATGAGGATCACGATCAGAAATGATCGTCCTAGGTACTCCATGGAGTCTCACCACCTCCTCTAGATACTGCCTCGACAAAACCTCCACTGAGCTCGACTCCTTGATCACTATGAAGTGGGCCGACTTTGTTAAACGATCCACTACCACCCATATAGCATCATGTCCTCCCGGAGCTCGAGGTAAACCTGTAACAAAGTCCATCAAGATGTCCTCCCACTTCCACTGAGGTATCTCTAAGTGCTGGAGAAGACCACCATGAACACGGTGTTCGGCCTTCACCTTCTGGCAGACTAAACATCGAGACACACACTCAGAAACCATACGTTTCAGCCCAGGACACCAAAACTGACTCCTCAAGGATTGGTACATCTTTGTCACACCAGGATGTACTGCTAAGGGTTAACTATGGAACTCTCTGAGAACCGTCTCGCGCATCGCCAAGGGGACAAAAAGCCTGCCATGATACAACACTCGGTGTTGTTCATCCTCCGACCAACCATCAGGGGCCTCACCACAAACAACTCTGTCTCTCCAGACTTCCACCTCTAGATCACCCAACAGAGACTCTTCCACCTTCTGTATCAGGGATGACTGCACCGTCATCTGGAAAAGACAACCTCTACCCCCAACTTCTCCCATATCAAGATGCAAAGCTGATAGCTCTTCCATCACTCTCCAGGAATCACCAGATTCACGCACAACATCATTACAAGTCTTTCGTCTTAGTGCGTCAGCTACAACATTCCCTTTTCCAGGTGTATATGATATTTCAAAGTCGTATTCCTGCAAGAACTCCATCCACCGATTCTTCCTCAAGTTCAAGTCACGTTGGGAGAAAACATACCTCAAACTCTTATGATCGGTGAAAACCACAAAGTGCTCACCAATGAGGTAATGTCTCCACGACTTTAGAGCAAACACCACGGCTGCCAACTCAAGATCATGGTGGAATAGTTGCATTCATGGGGACGCAACTGCCGATACCCATAAGAAACAACTGACCTATGCTGCATGAGAACACAACCTAGCCCCAGATGTGAAGCATCACAGAAAACATCAAACTAGACTCCCTCCGCTGGAAGACAAAGGACTGGAGCACTTACCAACTTCTCCTTTAGATACTCGAAAGCTATCTGACACTGATCAGTCCATATGAATGCTTGATCCTTCCTGGTCAAAGATGTCAAAGGAGTCACAACTCGGGAGAAATTGGCTACAAACCTCCTATAATAGCCTTCGAGACCAAGGAAACTTCGCACCTCTGACACGGTCTTGGGGGCTGCCCAAGACACTACTGCTTCTATCTTCGATGGATCCACAGCTACTCCCTATTGGGACACAACATTCCCTAAGAAACGAACTTCTCGAGCCCAGAACACACACTTGGACAACTTCCCAAACAACTGAAGTTGGCGAAGAACTCCCAAAACGGCTCATAGATGCTCTGCATGCTCTTCTTCAGATGTGGAGTACACAAGGATGTCATCGATGAAAACCACAACAAACTTGTCCAGGAATTCACAGAACACAACATTCATCAACCCCATGAAAACAGATGGAGCATTCGTCACGCCGAATGGCATTACAAAAAACTCATAATGCCCATGACGACAACGGAAAGCAGTCTTTGGGATATCCTCATCCTTTACACGCATTTGGTGATATCCTGACCGCAAGTCGATCTTTGAGAACCAACATGCACCCTTCAGTTGATCGAATAAGTCATCAATCCGCGGGAGAGGATAGCGGTTCTTTATTGTCACTTTGTTTAATCGAAGATAATCGATGCACAACCGCAAACTTCCATCAGCCTTTTTCACAAACAAAACTAGTGCACCCCAAGGTGACACACTTGGCTGAAAAAAACTACACTGCAACAGACCATCAAGATGAATACGTAGCTCTCGTAACTCAGAAGGGGCCATCCTATATGGAGACATAGAGATAGGGGATTCTCCTGGCTGTAGCTCGATCCCAAACTTGATCTCTCGTCGAGGGGGTAAGGATACAACCTCTCCTGGAAAGACGTCAGGGTACTCCTCTACGACCCTAGGAAACGCCAACTGTTGAACCTCTGAAGAACTCAGCATCATCCCAGCCATCATGGATGATGAGGTTGAAACTTGTCTATGACTCATCTGAGGATCTCTCTCACCAACAAACACCACTTTCTCTCCATCTGTATCAAGGAAAACAACCTTCTTCCTGTAGCAATCCACAACAGCCTGCACCAAATACAACCAATCCATGCCGAGTATGACATCATATGGTTGTATTCGTAAACATAGGAAATCTCCCCAAGAGCAGTGTTTCCCCAACACTTGCTCACAGTCTCTACATACTTCAAACAAGTCAGCTCGACCTCCAACTAGCGTAGTCAACGCCAAGGGCACTGGAAGCCTCTCTACCTCAAGTCCCAAAGCATGGACAAGGGTATGTGATATGAAGGAGTGTGTTGCTCCTGAATCAAACAAGGCATACACCAAGGTAGAAAACAAGCAAAGGGTACCTCGAACGACATCTAGTTCGCCTGGGGCTAGCAACGCTAGAGCATGGAGCTGACCACGACCTCCTCCACTGCCTCTCTTGTCACACCCGCTATTTCAAAATTTATTTATTTTATTAATTTTCTTTGCGTTGGTTAGTTCGGGTCGAAAACCGACTTAAGATTTCGAGTCCCTTGTGTTTTGGTCTTGTTTGCGTCCAGCGCGACGCGGTCGAAGCTGCGCGGCCTCTCTTGAGTCCCCGTTCGGCCACGCCTGATTCACCGCACGCCTTGCCGATGCTTAATTAATGAAATAAAACGAATTAGAAATTGTGTTAATAATAATAATAATCGTAATAATGTCATTTGAGATTATTATTATTATTATTATTATTATTATTATTATTATTATTTCTCTTTTAGTTTATTAAATTTTTTATTTGTTTTGTTAATTTTCTTATTATTGTTATTATTATCTTAATTGATATACTTTTTATTTTATTCTAGATTTATCAAATGAGTATTATTATTTTTATCCTCATTATTCATATTCCAGTTTATTATTATTTTTATTATTATTATTATTATTTTACTTATTTTATTTGTTTTATTTCTTTTTATTTTTCCCCCTGTTTTCTTTTGCTTAGGGCTTTGCCCTTTTTTTCCCGAATCGCATTTCTTCCCCCCCCCCTCCAGCGAGCCGTCACCCTCCCTGCTCGCACCTATCCCCTCCGGCGACCTGTCGCCGCCCCGCCTCCCCTGCTCCGCCTCGCATCGCACCCATGAGCCACCGCCAGCCCCCCTGCCCTATCCGCTACAGGCTGCTCCCCCCTCATCTCCCAGGTGCGCTGCTCCCCTGGCCGTCGAAGCCCTGCACCTCCATTTTTCTTCACGACGCCCCCTGCTCCTCCAGCCAGCCTGCTCCCTCTCCCGGTTTGCGCCGCACCCACGAGCTCCCCTCGCCCGCGCCGTCCGACGGAACCTCGCCAGACCTCCACCGGCGCAGCACCACCATCCGGCAAACCACACTGGTTTGTGCATTTGAGTTTTTTTTTATTTATTTATTTCATTCATTCATTTTCTATATTTGAAGTTTCGTTCTACAATGGGTTTTGATTCTGGATTTGAGGTCTAATGGTTTGTTTTGGGGCCTTAATTTGAGGGTTTTGGGTTTGGATTCATGTTTTTTTGGGTTCTTGTTAGGTTCAATGTGGTGCAAACGGCACGCGATTAAAGTTGTATGCTACAATATGAAATTTTCACTCCAATTTTAAGGATTTATACATGCCGGTAGGTGGTTCCATGCCTTTCCATCATTTAGATAATTTAATTTATTTGTTTAGTTTAATTTAATATGTTCTATGAATTAATTTCATGGTGCCGATCTATGTTTATAATGTGTTGGCGTGTTCGTTTGATGAAAATTGGGTTTCCGAAATAGTATGCGTTTGTTGTCTATATGCGTGTTGTTGTATAAGTGATTTTTTGGGTTTAATAGGTTGTGCGAAACGCATTTTAAAATTTGTTTGACATGTGTGCGTAATGAAAATCTCACTTTCTTTATAAATGATCATGTTTTTTTTTATTTTGACCTTATTGGGGTAAGTCCTAAAATTGTTTAATCAATTGTTTATATGGTGAAAATGTGGTTTTAGAATAATTGAGTGTGAAATTGATTTTAAAGTGGTCTTTGCACCTAAAAATATGTTTTGTTTTGGTGCAATGTTTTCAAGTTGGGTTCTAGGTGATGTTTGGTTGGTGCGAACTTAGTTTTAAGGGTAATTGTGTTTTGTGTGTCTAAATGTGGATTTTTAATGTGTAGCGAATCATTTTAAGCGTGTTGTCTTGGTTTTGTTTTTTTTAAATGGTGTCTTGTAAACAATGGTGGCCTCTTCAAAGTGGTTTTTTGTGTTTTTCAAGAGGTGCAGATGGTTCAAATAATTGTGTAGTTGGTGTGAAACTAGTTTTAAGGACAAATTATTAAGCAAGTGGTTTGAACGACTCCCTTCTTTGTAATTGGGTGTGATTATTTGTTTCAGCCCTTGTTGTTTTATTAAAAAAAACAATGCTTTCTAAGTTGTGCAAATTGTTTATGTTCTTGTTTGAGTGTTTCCAAATGGGGTTTTTGTGAAATGATTAGGTAACGACAAATATATTTTTAGAAAGGTATTTTTGGCGTGCGTGAGTTTTTGAAATGTTGTTTGGGTGTGGAGATAGTGACTTTTGTGTGCGATATCTTGTTTGTCCTGCGATATGAGAAAGAAATATACTATGTGAATGTGAAACTTGTTTGAGAACACGGGAAAACCCTGGGTATCTGGGTGGGCGGACTAGAACTAGTGTGCTAGTGAACCGAATGGGTGTCATCCCTGTTTCATTTAGCTGGATTGACGATTGCAACACTAACTAAACATATGATATTTGAGGGTCGTGGCCTTCTAAGCCACGTGTTTTGAGGGTCTTGGCCTTCTAAGCCACGTTTTCTGAGGGTTGTGGCCTTCTAAGCCACGTTTCACCGAGACACGAGGTTCTAGGGTCCCACACGAGTTAGATGAACCTTAGGGGATTTACCCACAGTGCTCTACCATCGATGGCATGGTGCTTTCCGTCGGCATATGGAGGACCACCTGTGTGTGTGTGCGTGTTTGTGTGTGAGTGTGTGTGTGTGTGTTTGTGTGTGAGTATGTGTGTGTCTGTGTGTGCCCATAATGAACCTTCCTCTTCCTCTTTAAAAATCGCGTTGGTGAAATGAGTTCCTTTTTTAGTGTTTTCTTTAGCAGTTATCCTGTAAATGTTTTCTTTAAAAGCAGTTTGAAAGTATAATTCTGAATAAGCACTTTGAAATGTCTTTTAATGTTGTGGCATGGAACCTTTTTCCTCGGTGGCATCCTGCTGGGCTTTTAGCTCACACCCTACATACACCCTTGGGTGTTTGTAGTTTCTGTTTCTTCTATGTTCCAGGTTGTGACTTCGTGCTCAGTGTTGGTGGTTTGAGTTGTTAGTGGCCTTCTCTTGCAGGTCGGTGTTGTGGCGTGTGGATGCTACACCACTCTTGTCGCTTGGAGGTTTGTGTTATAGTTTTAGTACCTTTTGTTGTCGTTTATTTTTTTTTGGACATTGGTTCTAGTTGTAAACCTTTAAATTTTGATTTCAGTTTATGGTCTCTTTGGTTGTCGATTCCAAGTTTCATTTTTATTATCGTGTTAGTTTTTGTTATTACCATTTCGGGTAAACCATTCCCATAGGTTACTCTTGATACCCGGGCACTTGTGCCAGCCCGTGGGGATCAGGAACGCCCTTCGGGCCTTGCCACGGACCGGGTCGGGCACCGGGTCGGATGGCGACCTGGCCTAGTTCGTGAAAAAATGGTATCAGAGGTCAGCGTTTGCTCTCTTGGGTTGTTCTCTTTTGAGATAGAGTCGAAGTAGACCAAAATTAAGGTTGTCGGAACTCGGCGTTCTAGCTACGAGCAATGTGCCTGGCCAGCACACCTCGTGGTGGGACTCAAGTTACCAAAGTGTGTTGAGGTTTGTCTGTGTTTTTGGTCATTGCGGTTAATCTTGTCCATGGGAAATGAAAAAGGGGTAAGGTTAATGGTCCTAGTGAGCTCGCAGGGTCTGGCAAGCCATGTGGAGCTGGGGACGCTGTCCTAGAATACCCTCTGTGGCAGTGGCATGACTGGCGTATGGCCGCCAACCATACGTTCCAGTCACCCTCTGACACAAGTTTCTCTTGCACCATTTCTCGTCTCTTTGTTTTGGATTCGTGAGAATTTGGTTTTTAAGTAAAAATTTTTTGGACTTGGAAAATGATTTTTTTAAACGAAGCGTTTTAAAAATAAAATGAGGTATGAGGTTTTAAAGGTGTGGGTTGGATGTTTTGGTTTTGAAAAAAAAATGGAAAGATTTGGTTTTTATCCTTGGCTCTCTTGTGGGAAACCACATGCATGAGTGTATACGAAAAAGAAAATGGTTGACGACACGAGTGGATGAGTGCCTAGATGGATACGAGGTGTGTGCCGGTGTGGCACGGGAACATGCATGTGTGAGGCCCATGGGACCCCATTGGTGTTTGTGCAACCCACAAGTTTTTCTTATTTTCAAGAAGTTTTGTTAAATGAAAAATTTGGTGTTTTAAATAAGTGGTGATTGTGTGGTATGTCCCCGTATTTTTGAAAGGTTGGATGTGAGGTGTTTTGAGATGAGAATCCTTTTTCACTGATTTGTGTAATGAGTTTGAATTCTTATTTGTAAGTTGGTATGCAAGCGTGTAGTTAGTTAATTCTTTTGAAAAGTACATCGGGGAGCCCTTGCAGTGGTTTCCCCTACACGTTTGGTGTTCGCCTGCAGTACGTCTTGACCATTGGACCCGTTTGATTTTGGTCCATGATTTTCTTTCTTGACTAGTGTACCCCCCCCCCATAAAGCGTTGTCATGTTATGGACATATGGCTGTGGGTAATTCGCCGTTGGCTGACCCTTCAGTTGATCAGAGGAATATCTTCCTGAATTCTAGAATTTAACTCAACCCTCCTTTTTGCAACTAAGCGGATCCTCTCGCAGTGGGATGATAGATGCGAGGGGAGTTGAAGGGAGTTTTGGTCATTTGAGTTGTCCGATTCTTCAGGTATGAGGTTTGACACCGTTGCGTCTGATGGTTTCCCCTAGAAGCGGTGAAAGAAGTTCCAGTGGGGAAGGGTGAATGCGATTGAGAGCTATCGGTGCTTATCGATGTCTTGAATGATTTTAGTGCTTACATCAGCTGCAAGGGTCATGTTCGGTGATGTCTTGCAGCATGAGGTCCCTTTGATAGTCAACGGTTGTTTGGAAGCGGTAAAGAAGACTCCAGTGGGGAAAAGGTGGAAGCAACTCTAAGTTGTTAGTGCGGTCTATCGTTCTAAATGACCTCTAGTCTTTGGTTTGTTTCTTTTAAGGAAAGGTTCATGTTAGGCTACTAGTTTGGCAGACCCAGTCATATGAGGCTGCTATGGTCATTTACAGGAATCACGTGTTGTTTAAGGCTCAGTTTGAAGTCCCATTCCGTATAATGTTTCTCTTGACAACAATGATCGTTCTCGACGACGATTTGTGGTGTCATGTTCTCATTCAGTGTAACAAGGGATGATGCACGTGTACCATTTAAGCTCTAGTTCGGGTAAATGTTCAGTGTGAGAGTAATTGGATGTCATGGTGTGTGTTTCTGATGGTGTTTCCTCAGGTGCAATATGATTGCGCATGGCACCAAAAGGAGAAGCTCCGCTCGGGAGTCTTCAATGCCTGAATACGAGGCACAAGATGCTTCAAACATCAAGGCTCCAGCTTTAGGCCTCGGAGTGAAGCTCGCGCGTGGTCAGGAACCCCGGGAGTGTATGGGACCCCAACTTTATTTCTGTCATCAATGTTAAAAGCAGAGGTAGTTTAAAAAAAATTCCAGGGTTGTTCCACTCCGAATGAGCCCTCTGGTTGCATAAGGTTTTCGCAACCATGTGTAGGCGTGTTCATCTCGTTGCCTTAAAGTCTTGGGGGTTGCGTTCCACTGGATGCAATCGCTTGAGTGGTCCTTATGAGAGTCTATTGGGTAACTCAGTCTCAAATCTGAATGGTGTTCATACAAGAAATTTTAAGATATTTGTTGTGGACGGCTGTGGTTTCGACGCCTATTGGTCGGGGCCCCCCTCCCCACCCCTTGTGGTGGGGTGTTTGGTCACCATCGAGAATTTTTCAAAGTGTTGTATCCCCTGTTCATTCTAATGGCGGCGAGACCCACAATGGGTCTCGCACAAAGTTCTATGGAATAAATCGGTGTTTGCCTTTCTCTAATGGTGGGAAGTCCACCTGGACCTCCCCATGTTGGTTTTCTAGTCTCGCCTTTGGCGTTGGTAGGTTCTTAATGGTGGGGAGACCCACATTGGGTCTCGCACTAATGTGTCTAGGACGAATCAGTGCTGGACTTTTCTTTAATAGCGGGGAGTCCACTCGAACCTCCCCCTGTTGGTTTTCCAATCTCGTTTTGAGCATCAATGACTTCCTAATGGTGGGGAGCCCCTCGAGCCTCCCCATGTTGATCTGTAGCTTCTGTTTTCAAAGATTGTTTGGTGATAAGTGATAAGAGTGTTCTATGGACGTGGTTTAACCTTGTTTGTTCATTCTATCCAAGCGGTGTGGTTTCGATTTAATAGTTCTTGAGGTGTTTCGTCTTGTGAAGTTGGTTTCTGTAGGTGCGAGAGTTCCCTTCCTTGATCAGTCAACTGGAGGCATTCTAGCTCTTCGGGGTGGGCGACACATATCAGAAAGTCTTTATATGAGTTTCTTGAAGTTGTCTTTGAGTCACTTTCTCTGAGCACGATACTTTTTCCTCTCTTCGCTTGGTGTTTGTGAGGATCTCCTTTGAACCTTAAATGAGTATGGTTTTCTGCTTTGGGGTTTGATTCTGGTTGTGGATTTCTGGGGACGGAAAGTTTTATGGTGGGGAGAATTTTCACACCCGCTATTTCAAAATTTATTTATTTTATTAATTTTCTTTGCGTTGGTTAGTTCGGGTCGAAACCTGACTTAAGATTTTGAGTCCCTTGTGTTTTGGTCTTGTTTGCGTCCAGCGCGACGCGGTCGAAGCTGTGCGGCCTCGCTTGGGTCCCCGCGCGGGCTCGCCTGATTCTCCGCACACCTTGGCGGTGTTTAATTAATGAAATAAAACGAATTAGAAATTGTGTTAATAATAATAATAATCGTAATAATGTCATTTGAGATTATTATTATTATTATTATTATTATTATTATTTCTCTTTTAGTTTATTACAATTTTTATTTGTTTTGTTAATTTTCTTATTATTGTTATTATTATCTTAATTGATATACTTTTTATTTTATTCTAGATTTATCAAATGAGTATTATTATTTTTATCCTCATTATTCATATTCCAGTTTATTATTATTATTATTATTATTATTATTATTATTTTACTTATTTTATTTCTTTTATTTCTTTTTATTTTTCCCCCTATTTTCTTTTGCTTAGGGCTTTGCCCTTTTTTCCCCTGAATCGCATTTCTCCCCCCCCCTCCTACGAGCCGTCACCCTCCCTGCTCGCACCTCTCCCCTCCGGTGACCTGTCGTCGCCCCGCCTCCCCTGCTCCGCCTCACATCGCACCCATGAGCCACCGCCATCCCCCCTGCCCTATCCGCTACAGGCCTCTCCCCCCTCATCTCCCAGGTGCGCTGCTCCCCTGGCCGCTGAAGCCCTGCACCTCTATTTTTCTTTGCGACGCCCCCTGCTCCTCCGGCCAGCCTGCTCCCTCTCCCGGTTTGCGCCTCAACCACGAGCTCCCCTCGCCCGTGCTGTCCGACGGAACCTCGCCGGACCTCCACCAGCACAGCACCACCATCCGGCAAACCACACTGGTTTGTGCATTTGAGTTTTTCTTTTTTTTTATTTATTTATTTCATTCATTCATTTTCTATATTTGAAGTTTGGTTCTAAAATGGGTTTTGATTCTGGATTTGAGGTTTAATGGTTTGTTTTGGGGCCTTAATTTGAGGGTTTTGGGTTTGGATTCATGTTTTTTTGGGTTTGTGTTAGGTTCAATGTGGTGAAAACGGCACGCGATTAAAGTTGTGCGCTGCAATATGAAATTTTCACTCCAATTTTGAGGATTTTTACATGTCGGTAGGTGGTTCCATGCCTTTCCATCATTTAGATAATTTAATTTGTTTGTTTAGTTTAATTTAATATGTTCTATGAATTAATTGCATGGTGTCGATCTATGTTTATAATGTGTTGGCGTGTTCGTTTGATGAAAATTGGGTTTCCGAAATAGTATGTGTTTGTTGTCTATATGCGTGTTGTTGTATAAGTGATTTGTTGGGTTTAATAAGTTGTGTGAAAGGCGTTTTAATTTTTTTTTGACATGTGTGCGTAATGAAAATCTCACTTTCTTTATAAATGATCATGTTTTTTTTATTTTGACCTTATTGGGGTAAGTCCTAAAATTGTTTAATCAATTGTTTATATGGTGAAAATGTGGTTTTAGAATAATTGAGTGTGAAATTGATTTTAAAGTGGTCTTTGCACCTAAAAATATGTGTTGTTTTGGTGCAATGTTTTCAAGTTGGGTTCTAGGTGATGTTTGGTTGGTGCGAACTTACTTTTAAGGGTAATTGTGTTTTGTGCGTCTAAATGTGGATTTTTAATGTGTAGCGAATCATTTTAAGCGTGTTGACTTGGTTTTTTTTTAAAAATGGTGTCTTGTAAACAATGGTGTCCTCTTCAAAGCGGTTTTTTTGTGTTTTAGAAGAGGTGCAGATGGTTCAGATAATTGTGTAGTTGGTGTGAAACTAGTTTTAAGGACAAATTATTAAGTAAGTGGTTTGAACGACTCCCTTATTTGTAATTGGGTGTGTTTATTTGTGTCAGCCCTTATTGTGTTATTAAAAAAATAATGATTTCTAAGTTGTGCAAATTGTTTATGTTCTTGTTTGAGTGTTTCCAAATGGGGTTTTTGTGAAATGATTAGGTAACGACAAATATATTTTTAGAAAGGTAATTTTGGCGTGCGTGAGTTTTTGAAATGTTTTTTGGGTGTGGAGATCGTGAATTTTGTGTGCAACATCTTGTTTGTCCTGCGATATGAGAAAGAAATATACTATGTGAATGTGAAACTTTTTTGAGCACATGGGAAAACCCTGGGTATCTAGGTGGGCGGACTAGAACTAGTGCGCTAGTGAACCGGATGGGTGTCGTCCCTGTTTCACTTAGCTGGATTGACGATTGCAACACTAACTAAACATATGATATCTGAGGGTCGTGGCCTTCTAAGCCACATGTTCTGAGGGTCGTGGCCTTCTAAGCCACGTTTTCTGAGGGTCGTGGCCTTCTAATCCACGTTTCACCGAGACACGAGGTTCTAGGGTCCCACTCAAGTTAGTTGAACCTTAGGGGATTTACCCACAGTGCTCTACCATCGATGGCGTGGTGCTTTCCGTCGGCATATGGAGGACCACCTGTGTCTGTGTGTGTGTGTGTGTGATTGTGTGTGTGTGTTTGTGTGTGAGTATGTGTGTGTGTGTGTGCCCATAATGAACCTTCCTCTTCCTCTTTAAAAATCGTGTTGGTGAAATGAGTTCCTTTTTTAGTGTTTTCTTTTGAAGTTAGCCTGTAAATGTTTTCTTTAAAAGCAGTTTGAAAGTATAATTCTGAATAATCACTTTGAATTGTCTTTTGATGTTGTGGCATGGAACCTTTTTCCTCGGTGGCATCCTACTGGGCTTTTAGCTCACACCCTACATACACCCTTGGGTGTATGTAGTTTCTGTTTCTTCTGTGTTCCAGGTTGTGAATCTGTGCTTAGTGTTGGTGGTTTGAGTTGTTAGTGGCCTTATCTTGCAGGTCGGTGTTGTGGCGTGTGGATGCTACACCACTCTTTTCACTTGGAGGTTTGTGTTATATTTTTAGTCCCTTTTGTTGTCGTTTATTTTTTTTTGGACATTGGTTCTAGTTGTAAACCTTTAAATTTTGATTTCATTTTATGGTCTATTTGGTTGTCGATTCCAAGTTTCATTTTTATTATATTGTTAGTGTTTGTTATTACCATTTCGGGTAAACCGTTCCCACATGTTACTCTTGATACCCGGGTACTTGTGCCAGCCCGTGGGGATCGGTAACGCCCTTCGGGCCTTGCCACGGACCGGGTCAGGCACCGGGTCGGATGGAGACCCGGCCTGGTTCGTGACATCTCTGACCCTGATGACGACCACCACCATGGCCGCGCTCTGCTCTCTGAGGATGGGGAGCGTCATGGGGCTTTCCTCTGCCTGCTCCATCTACCCTCTGGTGATCTAAAACTGGTGCAACCTACTGCTGTTGCCTTGGCTGGAACTGCCTCAACGGAGGAACCTGGAGTGGAGCACCCAGTGCATGATGACTGCTCTGAAAAGTCGGGCACTCCCGCTGCTGATGACCACGACCACCATAAGAAAAACAAGTGCCTGATCCCTTGGCATAGGACTGAGAGTTGCTACCTCCGTAGAAACGAGATGGGAAGGGCTGGGACCTACCCCCAGGTGAACGGAAAATCTTCTGTCCTGAAAACTGGGAACCCCGGACCACAGCTCTGCTTCGTGAGGAATCATGACGATTCCCCTCTTGTGACGATCCAGTCCTGGCCAAAGTCCTCTCAACAACCTCTGCCCTCGCCAGCACCTCAAGATATGTCTTCAGCATAAATGGGGTGACCTGGCGCTGGATCTCTGGACGCAAAGCCTCCTCGAAATGCCTCGCCCTGGCCTAATCATCTGGTAACAGGTCTGAAGCATATCGTAGAAGGTTCCTAAAATGGATTCCAAACTCTCGAACACTAGAGCTCCCCTGTCGAAGGGTGAGAAGCTCCTGGCGACTGGACACCTTCGCAGTCGATGAAAGAAACTCGACTCTAAACCTGTCTCGAAACTCCTCCCATGAGATTGTTGACTCCTCATGATCACCGAGGAACAAGAACCACCACTACCTCACTGCTCCACACAGCATCGTCACAACCAAGGACACCCAGTGTTCCTTCCGAGCATGAATCGAACTGAAGCCTATCTCGATCTCCTCCAACCAGTCTTCTGTGACTGCATCTGAAACGGAGCCCTCATACTTCTTTAGACTCTGGTGCTGAAACTCTCGAAGTGTCTTCCTCCAAGTGTCATCTTCATCAACCTCTACTCGGCGGTGATCTGCTGGAACAGCCTACTGGACATCTTCTGTGCAAACCTGACGAGGACGTCGACCTGGAGCCATACCTGTAAAATAACAACTGTTAGAGCTCTTAAGACTGGAATATGGAAGACTCAACATTAATTAATTGTTTTGTTTTATTAAGTTTAGGTTACCTATCCCAAGTTCTACCCATTCAAACACAGGCGCAAAGAATAATGATGCATGATCCTTTCCTAGGTCTCTACCCTGCAACCAGTGTCACTTTGTTTAGTAGCCATCGTAAACTTAAAGGTTCGTGCAACAGATCATAGGGGGCCCTAAACGCCTATGTCTTTTCCAGTCTCTAGTGTTTACCCCACTTGCTAAACATGAATGACACTGTTTCCCTACCACCCCATGCATCCTCACCTGTGCCTAACTCCAACTCCATCCTATCCCTCAACCAGACCTCTGATACCACTCTGTCACGACCCCCTCCCCACAAAGTGTACCCCTCCTGGTCCGGCAATGTGAGAAGGGAGATAATGACCCCCCGAGTCCCGCCTCCAGTAGGCCCCAGGTTGGCGACTAGCACCAAGGGTATAATAAACATACAAATGAGAGGCATTACCCTCTAAGAGAACACATGCAGAAAAGAGAGATAGAATAGACTCCAATCAACTCCAACTCATAACTGAAATATAAAATAAATCCAAGTACATATATGAAATGTCATGAAAAAGTACTACAACTGAAAGGGGAAACTAAAAGTACCCAAAAGAAAGTAAAACGACAGCGACCACAAGCCCGAACAACTCCTCCTCCAACCGCAAGCTAGTAGTAACCAGCTTGATCTCCAACCTGCTCCAAGTGACCTGAAAAACAGTTTATATGTACATAGGGTGAGTATAACAGTATACTCAGTAGGATCCTCCCCAAGCCTCTCGTGCAAAAGTAAAGAAAGCATGCTAAAGCCCAGTGAACCGTAAGTAAAACTAACTCGTCACCTAAACAGGTATACTAAGTTCCCAACCTCACCATGGATACTCTCACCAAGTAACACATACAAGAATATAGCATATAGTAAAGAATATCAAGGGTACCCCACTACTACTTCCCCACTAGTTTGCCGCTTTCCCCCAACGACATACGTCCTGTGCATCTCTCTCCAAGGCTTGCCCGCAGACACTTGGGCTAAGCTCCACAATCTGCACCTCGTGCACCACATAGGCTTGCCCGCAGACACCTGGGCGAAGCACCACACTGTCCTCACAACCAAAAGTAACCAGGTAGTTTCTGGGAGCCACCACAGCCCGCATAACGTGTATCATATGTCGGGTATAATAACTCAAGCCATTACAGCCCATACTCCGAGTAAGGATCCTCAAGCCATCATAGCCTATACACATTACACCTATAGTAGTCCATAGGATACTATATCCAGAATATATGTGTGTGAATAACCACAAGCCATTACATCCCTGTACACACATATATGGGGTAACTAACCGATGTGTCTCAATGCACAAGTATCTACCAAGAGAAGAGAGCGGGGCCAAAGGGGGTAGTCAGCCATTCAACCTCCCATCAAAATGTTGGGGAAAACACCCCCCCAGGGCTCAGAATCCCCGGGGTGTCAGTTGCCCTTACCGACAGGGTGGAGTAGCGTATAGAAACACAAAAAGTAAAGAATATATATGTAACTCACATCCACACTATGGGCATTAACTATTCTTAGATACAACTACAGCTAACGTCTCTCAGACTACAGGCTGCTACTTCAAAGACTAGGTATCCTATAAGCACACAAACATTTTAAGAGCTTTATTAGATTACTCCATTCTCATTTTATCAGTTCCACTATACGTTAATTTAATTCTTTAAACATTAATTAAGAATGAACAATTCAACATTAAACTAAATTGGCATCACATTCAAAAACAACTGCTCCTTTTAAGATTCACATCTCCTTTAAATTCCAGCACCTCCATCCCCGTGGATTATCACCATTTAATCAAACATTCATTATAGATTTACTTTCCCACATTCCTAGGCATTCTAGAAAAGCATCCTATGCTACTAAACACAAAGGAGGCTCAACACGGTGAGTAGATATACTACCCGTCAAGTCTTTGCCGCCTATAGAAATATCACAGACCCATTCTCCCTCGAGAGGATAAACACAGAAAGCATGTGGAATACCTCGCGCGTCTTTGCCTCCTTCAGAAGAAGGGCAAGCAAGACCAGCTGCCTTGAGCAGTGGGGAAAAACAAAATAGATAAACATTCAAAGAACCCACAAGAATACAACAACCACATCCATCCCATTCCATCACCCTCGGTGCCCTCCCCGACACCCACATGCATAAACTGACACATCTCGCCACTCTAGGCGTCATCCGCTACCACAACCACAAGGCCTCCAGGCCTCCACATATCACAACACCCATCCAGGCTCACATCACAGTACAAGAAGTAGGAAAACAACAATCACAACCATGGCTCTTGACCCTTTAGCAAACAAGAGGGTAACTCAGAACCCCTTTAGAAATTCCCACATAATCTATTCTTTAATCCATATTGAATTGGAAGATTTGTTATTCGTAGGTTCCAATCACGGATACCTAATCAGCAAGCTATCACAATTAAATAATCATGCTTCCTTCCCTAATTTGATTATCCTCAAATTAGAACAACTACAACAACGACAATAACCATATTAATTTACATGCCTCTTTATCTTTAGCCAATTAATTAACAGTTAATTCCAGTTTTAAATTCATTATCAATTTCTATCATGAACGAACAACAAATCAAAGAAAACATAGATATCACTATATCTAGGAAAACATGAGGCAAACCATTATCACGGTATAAAGCAACAACATGCGATCAACCAATTCTTTTAATCCGGTTCAAGTATTTAATTAGGTCAATTTCATTGTGATCCAAAGGGATAAATCATGCTAATTCTACGATTGCACATATACAATTAGAGAAGCCATAAATCCCCTACCTCGAAGAGTTCTTGACGTCCTTTATCCACACAATGGGCCACAATCCTTCTCTCGTGTCAACTTATCTGGAAGAATGATCGACACAGCTTGGTTGCATCAAACAGAGCGTAACTGATCCGAGTAACGTTTGATTGTGAAACTCCTACGGGAATTATTGCAAGGTTCTAACGTCTCGTAGATGAGAACCAGGAGGAAGAACAACGAATAATGATATCTCGTTCCTTTTAAAAAAATTTAGAGAGGTGACGATTTAAGATCCGATTTATTCTCCATTAAAAACGGATCTCATTAACCCATGCGGTTTGTCCAAGTAAAAACATCCCGGCCTTAGGAATAATTAATATAGGATTTATGGCCTTTGAATAGGCCTTAAAGTCCTTAAAATAAGGTTTTAAAATGTATTTTACGTCAAAGAAAATGTCAAAAGGAGAAAAACTGTAGGAATCTGGAAACACTGTTCACATACTCAAAATTTGGCAAAGGAAAGAATCGGTAGCTCTTAGAATTCTGGAAACACTGTTCAAATGTGAAATTTGGCAAAGGAAGGAATCTGTAGCTCTTAGGATTTTGGAAACACTGTTCAAACATGAAATTTGGCAAAGGAATCGGTAGCTCTTAGGATTCTGGAAACACTGTTCACAGAACTAGAAATTTGGCAAAGGAAGGAATCAGTAGCTCTTAGGATTCTAGAAATACTGTTCACAGAACTAGAAATTTGGCAAAGTGTTAGCCGAGCTACTGCTAGACTGCGGCTACCGGTAGACCGAGGTACCGGTAGGTGGCGGCTACCGGTAGACCGAGCTACCGGTAGGCAGCAGCTACCGGTAGACCGAGCTACCGGTAGGCAGCGGCTACCGGTAGACCGAGCTACCGGTAGGCTGCGGCTACAGGTAGACCGAGCTACCGGTAGGCTGCGGATACCAGTAGACCAAGCTACCGGTAGGGCGCGGCTGGGGGATAACTCACCTTGACCTCCTGGAACACCTCCAACACCACATTTTCACAATGTAGTGGACCTGAGAGGTCCGGGCCATTACATACTCCTTGAACAAATTCATGGCCTTCACCCCAGTATATTCAAGTCCTAAAAGTGACATTTATGGTGTAAATTTTCCTTATAGAAAATTATAACAGCCAAACTCCATTTTATTGCACCTCTTACACCTCCAAACCCTTCAAGAGGATAACTCAACAACTCTTAGAATAAATAAAAAGAACAAAAAGATAGAATACCTAAAACCAAGGGTGATACAATTCTAGAAGAAACAAATAGTAGTATACAATACTGAATAGTAGAAAACAATAGTAAAAGATCAATGAAAATTTTAATACAACATATTTTATGAAAAACGCATACATGAAACTTTTTTATATACATCTAAAAACAAATAAAATATACAAAAATAGTCTATAAATAAACCTATAAGGTGCTTTATGTTTTTTTAATATATGATGAAACATTATAAAAAACCTATAAAAATAATAAGTGTTATAAAATTTACAATAAAATATATTGGTTTAAAACATAAAAGTGGTGAAGGAACTAACCTTTTGAAAATATGTTGTCTATCTAGTCATGATTATCTAAAAAATGAATAATAAAATATAATAACCATATTAAACACTTTATTTTTAACAAGTGAAACTTATTAAACCATTTACATAACCTATTTTATTTTCATATATTAATTACCAAAACATATGTAATAATAAAAATTTAAAAAAAAATTTATAGAATAGAATAATACTTATGAATTAAATAAATATTAAAAAAAATATGAACTCCAACCAGTAAAGAGAAAACCAATATATCATACACTCGTGTGGGAAGAATATTCATAACATTAAATTTTCACTAAAATGTATAAATGTTCAAAATTAATGACATTATAATTAATAATAGTTTATAATTCTATAAATATTCTAACCTTCCCAATAATGTAAGAAATCAACACGTAATCTCAATATTTTCCAAAATTTAGATATATATTTAAATCTATAATTCTTATCCATATATTTTAGACCCGTTGAAGTGTATTATAGATCTATAAAACCATAAATATAATTAATCACATTTTGGATGCGAAGAGTAAAGAGATACTGAATTAAATAAGTAATAAATTAATTCACTATAAGTTATATTTATTTAAAGAAATGGAAATTCAAATTGAAATTTACTTATATTGAAAACAACTGAAAACATAGCAATTTAGAGATTATCACCAATAAAAGATCCATTATATATTTTTTAGTTATCCTTAATGAATAGTCTCTCCTAAATATGTCACCAGTCATCAAAAACCAGAAAAAAAATTTCCAATAAAAAATAACTTGAGGATAATTTTTTATCGCATCAAAAACATTAGAAATATTTGAAGATTCTGGTGTTTGAAACATATTTTATTTTTCAATGATTCCTTAGATTTCAAATACTTCTATAGAAAGGTAAATGTAAGAAAAAATAAAATAAATTTAAAATCAAAATTAAATAAAACTGAAGAAAAACACATGCCTTATATATAAATTGAAGAATAAGGATAGATGGATAGAGTAAAAAATAATCCATACTATCTCAAACTTTATCCACCTCCTTAGTAAGTAAACAAACTAGAGTAGTTAGACCAATAATATCATATATGGATACTCTTAACTGACTTAGATTTATAAGTTGATGATGTAGATAATCCCCAAAATTACATATGATTCCATACACTACAATATGTAAATATACATCTATAGTATGAAAATAACAGTACATAGTTGTGTCTAAATGAGTTGGTATAAGATCTGGGTAAGTAGGCTATACATGATATATTTTTCTAAATATTTCTATAAACATAGAATGTACAAATGATTTAATTTGATCATTTATCAATAGATTCATCTCTCATAGTTTATCCTTTAAGTAATCTATTTTACCCATTTATTCTACCTCCCTTGATGTCGTACTAGGATTACAAAATAAATTTATAAAACTGACACCCACCTCATATCCCCTTATGTGGAATGGGTGTTCAAACTTTCATAAAGAAGATGAAAGAATGTCCATATTATCCTTAGGGATAAAGGACTCTTACATCACTTTCTTTTAAAGAGAACCCTGAAATGATATATTAAAATGTTATATTAGTGTGATTAAATTACACCACACTAATACTAAAGAAAAATAATAATTAATTTCTTACAATATTATCAGATACTTGTTTTTATGGATCTGTAAAAAAACTTTTCCTTTTTTTCATCCTCTCCCTTTTCTATTTTTGATTAAGAGTGTGGGAAGATATAGATCCAAACTGAAAGTCTTCAAATTCACTACTAGATATATCTCTTAATTCATAAAAATTCTGGGAAATCATTTTCTATCCAAGTAAAGGAAACCCTCCGTGTGATAAGGTATGAGGGTACACATTATATGACTAGATCATTGATAAGATCTATTAGAGGCCTGTTATATAAGAATAAATTGATAGGTTAATAATTAATTAAAAAATAAATTTAAAAAATGATTTCATACATAATAATTATTATACCACAAAATTTCCCTCACACCAATTAGTAACAAAATTCTACCATGTATCTACATCTAAAAACCCATATTTTATTTATCGGTTTCATTCTGTTCTTTCCTAAAAATATAAAATGAAGTCAATTTTGATTTAAAATCCATCCATCTAATTTCCAAAAAATATATTCACCTCATCTTAATTACTTTGGTATTATGGAAGTTAAATTTCATCTATAATTGAATAGATTAAATATTAGTCATTTGAAATATATAATATTTGAAGAATTTGAAAAAAATAGTTGAAATATTTTACCATTATAGATTATTGCAACATTTTTATCAACATTTGATCAATGTTCCTACAATTATGATATGACATTATAATCTTATAAAGGCTCTGCATGGATATAAAACTTTTGAACTGATTTAAATTCTAGAAACTTGGATTATTATTATCATCAATTTAAATTACCAACATCTACACCCAACAATTAAGTGAACATTTTGGTAAATGTGTAATATTTCATCTAATAAATTTTGGTATCATCGTCCCTAGACAGCGATATGACCCTACCATAGTAGGCTAAAAAATAATTCTAAAAATAATTTTAAAAAAATGTGATTTTAATTTCATTAAAAAATTTAATTATTTCATTTATATTAATATGATAAAATGTACACATACCTCCATAAATGTTCCTCTAACTTCATGAATTTCCTTAAAATATATGAATGTAATGAAATTCGATATACCAGTATTTTATTAGATTCAAATGATTGTTAGAAGTAAAAAAAATCATTATAATAATAAAAAAGAAAATTATATCATTTTTTAACTACTAAAACAAATGAAAAAGTGCATATCTAAAAAAAATTAATAAAAATAAATAGTCAAAGTATAATAATTATTTCATGCTTCTTCAACCATAAAATGTTTAACTCAGACTGGTGAATATTAAAATTAATATAAAAATCAGAGAAACAATCAACATTTATATATTTAAATATTCATGTTTAAAAAAATATTTTATTTACATGCATAGGTTTTATAAGAAAATAATTATTTTAGACTTATTCAAATAAAAATGGTGCAATTAGAGATAAATAATATAAAAATTAATTTAAAAACAAAATAAATGATCAAAATATATAGATTTAAATATCCAAGTTAAAAAAAATATTATTTTTACTTGTGTAAGTTCTATAAGAAAATAATGATGTTGGGATTCCTCAATCAAAAAATATTTAACTGAGAATCATGAATAAAAAATTAATGAAAAAATGATATAATTAATCAATATTTATAGATTTAAATATCCAAGTTAAAAAATAGTATTTTTACAAGTGTATGTTTCACAAAAAAATGTGTAAAGCTTCTTCAACCAAAAATTTTTTAACTAAAATTGATGAATATAAAAGTTAATGTATAAATGAAAGCAATAATCATCATCTATATATTTAAATATCCAAGTTAATAAAATAATTTTTTTACATATGTATGTTTCATAAAAAAATAAAAAAGATATTTAACTGAATAATTGAGAGGGTAACTGAGTGTTTTATCATATCATTTCTATGTGATCACTTCACAGAGAATAGACTATGTCTATATTGCCGTAATTATTATCTTCAAGTAATCATATAATATATGAAGAAACTCCACATAAGACCACAATATCCTCATCACCTAAATCATTTTTTTACTATAAAAAATGATGAACCTTTAATAATTTTATGGGACAACAACATAAAATATTTTCATTGTAGCATCACCATGATAAATGGTTCCTCATTATAATGAAATATTTTTAAATCAAAAATTGTAAATCCATAATCATCATGTTTCACACCATTGTTATTATCAAAACAATTACACTTAAACAATGGTACATGAAATTTAGTATAATTAATTATTATATATCCTAAACAACTCCAAAATATTTTATTGATGTAGAAATTGGTTTTTTAACCTTTTTACTCAAAAAATAAATTTCTTCATCAATGACCATTACTCTACAAATTTATATGGTATTATTTTTATCCAGATTTTTTATATAAAATGTGTATCTATTAATGTGAAAACCAGGCTATGTGATTACTTTAATACATAGTCCATCAGGAAACCGTATCAAGGTTTTTTATACATATGAATCAGTGTTTAGATTCTCCTTAAACCATGAAGAAAATTTATTTTTATGCTCATTCATAAAAAAAAATCATTTCTTTTCAGATATCATACCTTATATTCAGTAATATATGATGATATATATGGTTGAACCTCATGTGTATAATTTTAAATGTATAAATGTGTTTGCATCACTATATCATGTGCAATTAACTTTACTTTTAATCCATGAATCTCATCACCTACTTTATTTACTTCTATATATTGAGATATATAGAGACCAATGCGCTCCACTTTATACAAGTAATCAATACATAACTCAATCATCTCCTCCAATATATATTTTTAAACAATTAAGGCCATTAGTCAATGAGTATTTTTAATATAACCCTTCATAATTTTCATATATAATTAAAAGCGATACATCTAGTGTAAATATACAGTTCCATATATCCTCATCTCTATCACTAAAAAAATCATTAGACAAACCATTATATCAAAAAAAACAATGGTGGAAAATACATTTATAGTATGAGGATGGAATTATTATCTAACGAATTTAATAAATTTAGAACCATGAATTTGTTTCGAATGAAATTGAAAAAGTAGCATAGCTTGATGATAGACTTTCTGATAGGCATTGACAATATTCCATGCAATACAGCTGGTTGTAGTTGTTACATCAATACATGAAAATCATATGATTTCATGCCTGTTGACTTCAAATCCTTCAATGACACTAAATTTTTTACATTTTAATAATACACACTAGGTTCCTTAACACCATGCATACAATGATATAAATTCATCAATTTACTATTTCTTAATGTGTGACAAGTTAGGGGTAAATATATTCTTTCTCATTTTTCATTAGAAGCTAAATCAAAATGTATCCCCATAGATATTAAGTATAATATTACATGGAATCCATATTTTGTATTTACTTTTATGTTTAAAGAGGTTTTAATCAAATTGTTACATATGTTTTTCTCAACATGCATAACCTGAATGCTATATTTTTCCTCTAAAAACATCTAATAAGGTAGATTTAATAAAGTAAAACATTTATTATATGTTTTTTTATTACCTGAACTTTTTATCTTTCAAAATGTGAAATTGGTATTTTTATCTTTTTTGTAATATTATTCAATTAACAAAGGTCATAGGGAAAAATCATATTCCTACAAACCATTAAATTCCTTTTTTTAATCTTTGATTTTGGTGATACATGATAAAAAATATTATATGAACTATGTAAATTTTATTTCTCCCATTTAGAAATTGGTGATATGAAAGTAACTAATTTATAAATTGGGAAATATTTATGTCCCTTAAAACTATATCCAGATAAGTTTCTATATACATAAAATTCATTTATAGTGAAAACTAACATAGCATGAAAAATAAAATACTCTTTATTTTATGAAGAAAGCACTTTAACACTTACCTCCCATAAATTTTTTAAATCATCAATTAATGGTGACATAAAAACATCAATATCATTTCTAGACTATTTTGATCCAGAAATCATCAAGCTCGTGAAAACAATTTTTTTCTTCATACATATCTATGGGGACAATTTTATATCCCTTAACATTGTATCTAGATAAGTTTATTTTTTTAGAAAAGTAAGTTATAGTGAACATTACCATGGAATGAAATAAATACTCTTTCTTGTATAAATCAAACACTTTAACACTTTACACCCAAAAAAATAAAATAATTAATCAATGGTGACATATAAACATAAATATCATTTTTATATTATATGGGTCCATAAATCATCAATATAATCATAATATATTTTTCATTCATACATTTTTATGGTGAAATATGGTAAACTATAAATATAACAAGTAATAAACTATTCTGGCTACTCAGGATCTTATATGAATTCATTTCATCAGTACATAGTCCCATTTTGAGATTTTGAACTCCATTTCCAAAATCAAGAAATTATTGATCATATGTCTTAAATTATAGTGAATTTATAAGTTAATGTAGGTTTCCATCAGAAATTATCTCATCTACATGCCATCTCAATCACTTTGTATCATTTGAATTTGAAAATAAATGCTTTAAATGAAGAATTATTGGGATATACTATACTGTTTTAGTAGGAGTCCTAGTGCTTGTCCTTGAGAATGAATCATAGTTGGATCTACCATCCATTTTATATTATGATGTCCCATATTTAATAAATTTGGATAAACCTTCATATTCTTTTATATATAGCACATATTCATTTGTAAAGCTTGTATTTTCTTATATCATAGTCTCATTAGACATATTTTTTTAATCATATTTAGAATCCAGAAGATATTTTTCTTCTAGAAGTAACTCTTTCTAAAGTTCAAGAAATTCAATGAAACTTTTGTCCCTTCAACCATTTCTCACTTTTAAGTTAAGAAATCTCAATATAGTTGATAACACTATAAATTTAGTATAACCTGATAAAAGTTTTTTTCATCATCCCAATATAATAATTCAATAGTATCTATTTTTCAATTGTTTGAATGCTTATATCATGAATTAATTCATTAAGAAAATCCCCCATATCATACTGAATATATTCTTTAATATTATATCATAGATTTTATATTATTTCACAATTCTAGATCTAACATGTTTAACTATGATTAAAACCATTGAAAATCATATGTTTTATTATATATTTGGACCTAAAATTTCTCATATTCAAAAATTCCATGCATGGATGGAAAAAATTATCCCTTTTTTCAAGATTTTATTTACAAATTTCCAAATAATAATAAACCCCTTTCTTAAATTCATCACTGTTTTTTCATGAATTTATTCAATTATGATTCATTAATTACCAAAAATAACAATTCAAATTATAAATATATTAAAACATATAAATAATTAAACATATAGATAAATAGATAAATTTAAAACAAATATATATTTATATATATAAACATATATAAATTTAAAACAAATAGATTAAAATTATACATAAAAATAAAAAATAAAATATATAAACACATAAATTTATTAATATACATATTCTAAAAAATACAAAAGTCACTCCTAGAAAATTTATAACTGAAAAATATTAACTCAAAAAAATTGTAACTACAAAAAATCGATACAATTTATAACCATAAACAAATTTTAACACACAATTTATAACTAAAAAACAATTTATAACCACAAAAAAAATTAACCATAAAAAAATTATAACCAAAAATAATTTATAAACACTAAAAATTATAAATAAAAACAATTATAACCACAAAAAAAATCATAACCGTGATTTATAACCAAAAATAATTTATAATCATAAAAAAATTATAACCACAAACAAATTATAATCATCAAAATTTATAACTGACAAAAAAATACATATAAACAAATAAATGAATGTATAAAATTTAAAACTAATTAATAATTAATAAATCTTATAAATAGAAAAAATTAAAATTTAACTCACAAAATATAGAGATTTTGGATAAAGATCCATGACCAGGAGAGCCAAAAAAAAGTGATGGATAGATTTTAGATTTCAAGCAATGAAAGACGAGTGTGGTTGAAAATAGATATTAAAGGTTGAAAATGGTGTAACTGAAACAAGACAAGTAAAATATAACTCTAGTGGGAAGAAGGAAACCAAGGGAAGTGGAATGAGAATGAAGTGGAGTGAATTATATGAGACATATGAGAAATTATGAAAAAAGGTGGTGAAATTTCAACAAAGAAAAAAATTGGAGCATAGTCATGAGTCATGGGGTTCAGTGTTTCAAAAAATCATGTGTCGGAAGAATGAGGAAAAAATAAAGACTCTTGTGTTTTAATTTTTTTTAATTTTTTTAACATAAATTATATAATAACTAATGTTAAAACTTGGTTTTTAATGTCAGTTATCCAAAAAATGATGTCAAAACTATAGTTTTAACATTAGTTATAGGATAACCAATGTTAAACTTTCATAAATAGAGTTTTAATGTTGGTTATCCATTAAATAATTTTAAAACTTAGGTTTTAATTCCAGTTAATGGATAATCAACATTAAAACCATATTTTTATGATATTTAACATCATTTATCAAATAATCGATTAAAACCTTGATGAAAAAGATACTTTTTGGAATAGTGTTAGTCAAATATTATATTCAATTAGAATCTAATGATGTCATTTATTTTAGTATTATTAAAAGCCACTTTTTGAATTCACTAAGAGTCACTACCTATACCTAGATTTCAGATTCTCTACCATCTGTTAGAATTAATAATTTCATGTAATCTCCAAACCTCTATATCAGTTTCATGACTCTAGTAGATCTCTAAAATTCAATTTATGACTCTTCACCTTCTAGAACTACATGTTATAGTTCTATATTGTAACATCCGGTTCCGGAATCCTCCCAGAGACGCCCCATACCAGGTTGGTTACATGGCCTCAAGCGCATTTTCCCAAACACCAGAGGCTGTCGACTAACAGTGAGTGCCTTGGGTGTGATAGTAGGGAAACTATTCCCTCATTGGTAGAGTAACACAGTGGAAGTAAACAAATGGAAATAACAGAATCAGTAATAATCATGCAAAAGTGAACAGTGGAAGACTGACAGTAATAAACTAAAGCACACAGATATATATATATATATATATATATATATATATATATATATATATATATAAGGTTGATGCATGATACATAAGTCTATGAAAACATCCAAACACATCACAATGTTGTAATACAAACAGTATTAAACCAAAGTACAAAAGAAAGACAGATAACAGCTCCTCAACATCGCAAGCCTTAGCTTAGTCTCATGCTCTCCAACTCCAAAGCAATCAACTACCTAAAGTAGAAGGGAATTTTCCCTTATCATTACCTGTAGTAATATAATCTGTTTGGGTCCAAAATCCTGGCCCAAACAGGGTGTGATACTAAATACTAGTAGGCAAGCACCACAAGATTTGTGACTAATAGTCAGTGAATATATAGCAGGCAATAAGTAAAAGGAAGCAGTGAACAAGAAAGTACTCACCATTAAACAATCCACAGTTTCAATGCATTCAATTTCATATACCAGGCAATAGCTAATCAAATCGGGTAAACACAAACAGGTAACCCTCTGGGAATTACTCACAGCCTATCCCCTCTGGTTCAAATTACAAGGATATAACAAAGACTCTCGGAGGAAGCACTCACAGTCAATTCCCCTTATAGTCTAATATAAATAAAGAATATCTGAGGAAGCACTCACAGTCAATTCACCTCATAGCCAGAAGTGATTAACGACTCTCTGAGGAATCTCTCACAGTCAATTCCCCTTATAGTCAAAAGTGACTAAGGATTCTATGAGGAAACACTCACAATCAATTCCCCTTATAGTCAACTACACCAGGTTCTCACGACCCTATGTAAATCAATTGATCATATTAATGCAATACAGCTAAGGTAACCCTCAATAACTACTTGGCCAAACCGTCTATAGCATAACAACATGTCAGAATACAATTTACACCATCCTACAAGACTAAGCATGGGAAAAACAACAGGGCAGCCTAATAGGCTAAACAGGACCAAACAGTCATAAACATAACATGCATTTAAAAGCACTTCCAAAGAATAAAAATCAACTTTATTCACATTCAATTAACCTCTACACAAGAACACAAGCATGGAGGGAAATTAATAGGTCTAAAACAGTAAACATGAAATACCATGTTCAAGGATATTGAACAAATTTGCCCATATAACTCAAATAATTTCAACAGAAAGGCACAAACAACTTACCTCGGCATTGTTAGATCGTTATATGGGAACCTCAAGCCTTGAATATCTAAATAACACGGTATATCTACAAAAATTATCAAAACATTAAACCAAGGATAACTTGAGAAAGAGGAGGAATCATGAAATGAAGATCTAGAAGAAGGAAGAGATTACCAAGGCGATCCCAATGCAATCAACAGTGGTCGAATCAGAGATCGGATGCTTGGTCGGGGGCTCGGAGGAAGATCGCGGTCGTAAAGGTTCTCTCAGACGAACTAGGTTGAGAAGAAGTCTTTTTTAGCGATTAGATGCAACCCCATTATGTTTAATGAAAAAAATACACGGCGTGTACTTTGGAAGTACACAACGTGTACTTGCCATTTCCATACTCCGCTTTAAGCGGTCTTCAGGTCACCCCCACACGGTCGTGTGTACAACCATTAAACGGCCAACACACGGCTTCATTCAGCAACCGAGTACACAACATGTACTCATAAAGTACACGATGTGTACCTCAAAAATTTCAAAAATTCCTCTTTTTCTCAAAAATGACCACAAAAGGAAAACATACCTGAAAAGAAGATATGGGTTCTTAAAAACTTACCCCCTTAAAGAAATATGTCCCCAAATTTCCCATGAAAGGTGGCGTAGAAGAAGAAACCCCGAACAGCTCTGGCCACTGTGATCGTACATCCACCTCCCTCTCTCAAGTCTCGTCTTGTACTCGCCTGTGCTACCATAGCAATCGTACTAGAGGAACAAACCAGCCATGGAGAACCTTTGTACTTCGATCGAAAATCCAGATAGGATGCTCCTCAAAAGATGTGTCCACTTCCAACTCAACCTCCTCAGTTTGGAAGACATGATATGGGTATAAAAAGTAACGTCGAAGCTAAGAAACGTGGAAGACGTCGTGCATAGCTTGGTACCTCTGAGGTAACTGCAACCGATAGGAAACCAGACCAACTCTCTCCAACACCTCAAATGTCTTGACATACCTCAGAGAAATCTTACCATGTCTCATAATCCTTCTGTACCCCAACCTCGGTGTGACACGCAGGAAAATCTGATCCCCGACCTCAAACTCTAGAGGTCGTCTCCGCTGATCAGCATAAGATTTCTGTCAAGACCGTGCGGTAACCATCCTCTTATGAATCAACTCTATCTGTTATGTGGTCTCCTGAACAAGATGAGGTCCTAGCATAACTGCCTCTCCTGCCTCCAGCCAACATAAGGGTGATCAGCATGGCCTACCGTACAAAGCCTCATAGGGTTCCATCTGAATAGTTTCTTGAAAGCTATTATTGTAGGAAACCTCCACAAGAGGTATGTGAAACTACCAAGAACCTCCAAAATCCATAATGCATGCTCGTAGCATGTCCTCAAGAACCTGAATCGCATTCTTGGACTGGACATCTGTCTGGGGATGGTAAATTGTACTCAAATGCACCTGTGTACCCAAAGACTTCTGAAGCCCCTACCAGACCCGAGAAGTAAAACGTGCATCCCTGTCTGAAAAAATGGAGTATATAACTTCATGTAAATTTACAGTATCACAGATGTACAAACTTCCCATCTCATCAACACTAAAAGGTCTCCTTGATCGACAAGAAGTGAGAAACCTTCATGAGTTTGTCAATGAAAACCCATATTGCATCATTCCCTCAAGGTGACCTCGGCAACCCTATCATGAAATCCATCGCAACATCATTCCACTTCCACTCGAGAATGGGCAACTGCTGCAAAAGTCATGTTGTTTGTTGATGCTCCACCTTCACCTGCTGACAGGTGGAACACTTCATGACGAAACCAACAACATCTCTCTTCATACCTGGCCACCAATACTGATGGTAAAGATCATGATACATCTTGGTGACTCTAGGATGAACTTCCCAAACTGAGGAATGAAAGTCTCGAATCAGCTCCTCGTGTATGCCTTCTGGCACTCATACGCGCCCCTGGAAATGCAAGATTTCATCCTCACCTATGGTCCATCCAGAAATACGGTCCTCTCCTGACATGCTTTCCTATAGGGATAGGCCTTCTAAATCCGATAGCTGCCTCATTCGCACTCGATCAAGTAGAGTAGAGGTAACAGATACATAAGAAAGAAACGTATGCCCCCATCTGTTGTGCACCTCTAAATGAATCTCAAAGAACATAGCCATAAGATTCCACTCACTACTGGCCTTTTGAACTTCTTGTATCTGAGTCCTCCTACTCAGCACATCAGCCACTCCATTACCTTTCCCAGGAATATAGGCAAGCTCGAAGTCAAAAGACTGAAGGTACTCGACCCACCTATGATGTCTCAGATTCAGGTCACGATGAGTGAAGATGTAATTGAGGATTTTGTGGTTGGTGAAAACCACAAAATGTTATCCCAGAATATAATGTCTCCAACAGTTTAAGGCATGAAAAACTACTGCCAAATCGAGATCATGTGTCGGGTAATTTCTCTCATGTGGCCTCAACTGCTGAGACCCGTACGTGACGACTCCTTCCCCCTGTATAAGAATAGCTCCCATCTTGATACTTGAAGCATCACATTAAATAGTATAGCTCTTTATTGGCTCTGGAAATACTAGTATCGATGCTAAAGTCAATCTTGCTTTCAACTCCTGAAAGGCTAACTCATAAGAATCTAACCATGAGAACCTTGAACCCTTCTTAGTAAAAACCGTCAGTGGTGCTGATAAGCGTGAAAAGTCTTGTATGAAACATCTGTAATAACCAGCCATCCCTAAAAAACTCTGTACCACAAAGACATTCTTTAGATGCTCCCAGGAATCTACTGCTCTCACTTTCTCTGGGTCGACTGATACTCATGACTCTGAGATAACATGACCCAAAAAGTGATTCTCGTCTATCCAAAACTGGAAACTTGAGATCTTAGCATATAATTGATTCTCTATCAGAGTACTCAGAATGATCATAAGATGGGTATCATGGTCGTGTCGAGTATGAGATTACACCAAGATATCATCCATGATGGCCACCATGAAAGAAACCAAGTATGGATAGAACACTCAGTTCATCAGTTCCATGAATACTGCAGGTGTGTTCGTAAGATCGAATAACATAACCATATATTAATATAGACCATACCTACTCTGGAAAGCTGTAAAAGGTATATCAGATGGTCTAATGCACAACTGATGATAACCGAATCTCAAGTCAATCTTCGAGAACACTCGGGATCCTTGAAGCTGATCAAAGAGATCATCAATCCTTGGTAAGGGAAATCAGTTCCTGACCGTCAACTGGTTCAGCTTCTGATAATCCACACAAATCTTGAGGGTACCATCTACCTTCTTTGAAAATAGGATAGGCGAACCCCATAGAGATGTACTGGGTCAGATGAAACTCTTTGCCTGCAAATCCTCCAACTACTTCTTGAGCCCTTGTAACTCTAGTGTAGCCATCCTATATGGAGGAATGGACATCGGTGTCCCTCCTGTCACAAGCTCAATAGAAAAGTCTACCTCACGATCTATAGGCAAACCTAAAAAGTCCTCTGTAAAGACATCTCTGAAATAATACACCACTGGAGGAAAGTCCAACTATGATGTCCCCTGGTTATCCAGGTATAGACTAGCATTCTGGGCATTAGCTCCTCCTAACCCATGATGATAGTGTCCTTCTCTTCTCGCTTGGACATTTCATTCTCCATTATGAAGAAACGATCCACCTTCTGGTGATGTTAAACTCACCCTACGGCAATAATAGTCGACGAATGCCTAGAAGGGAACCAACCAGTCCATTCCGAGAATGACATCACAACCTTTCATTTCTAGTACATAAAGGTACAATAAGAAGTGACACCCACCATCTTCTAGAGTTCACTCCTGGCATTGTCGCATACTAGTTGTTCTAGTCCCCAACGAAGTGTCTAGCATCAAGATATAAATAGAATAAAAGATGCAGAGCCCAAGACTCTCCACAATAACAATAGATATAAAGCTATGGGAAGCCCCTTTATCAAAAAGAGAAAAAGCTAAAGCTGAGGAAACTAAGATCGTACCATGAACTGTAGAGGGTCTGGGATCTTTCTTCTGTTGGGTCTTCTCCACTACAAAAGTATGACCTACACCACAGCCTTGTGACCCTTCCTGACCACTCTGAGCTGATCCACCCTGCTATCGCTGAAATCTTGGTGACTGGCTACCACGGCCATGACCTCCAACTCGGCCTGAATAGCCGAAAAAAACTTCATTTCCCAGAATGGTGAGGAACTAGTGGTGCTGCTCTTGAATGAGGAGTCATAGAAGAACCCTTGTCACCAGCTTCTGGTGAAAATAACTGACAGAAATGCTAAAGATGACCCATCTTGCCGCAATATTGTCACTCCACTAGGTCCCTCGGGCAATGTGGCCTCATATTCCCGCTCTTCCCTCACTATTAGCACACCACCTGGCTACCAGAAGATGCATCCTGCCTACTCATATCTCCATGTGAAGTCTCCCTATGGTGCTTCCTACTATCATCCGGTGGAGCACTAACTCTGGATGTCGAACCGCCCTTGATAACAGCTCCAGAATCCCTCAGATTACACTCAGTGATCTGCGCCTAGTTTACTATAGAATATATCAAAATCGACCAGAAGATGTTCATCTAAGATCAAACATCCTGCCTAAGACCATCCTCAAACTTTCGTGCAAGGAACAACTCATTTCCCGCTAGAAAGGGTGTAAAGCACTGCAGCTCGGTGAAGTGAGAGGAATACTCCAAAATAGAAAGAGTGCCCTGCTCCAAACTCATAAACTCTCAAGCTCGATCGGCCCTCAATGTCTCTGGGTATAAGTATTCATAGAAGATGAGCAGAAACTCATCCCAATCCAAGACTTACTGGAGTCCCTCCTGTGAGATCACATCCCACCACCTCTTGGCGGAGTCTCGAAGCATGTATGTAGCAAGTTTCACCCTCCTCTCTAGAGGTATCTATAGATGCTCAAAGATCTTCAATATAGCTTCTAGCCATGACTCTACAACCTGAGTTCCTCCTTCCCCTATGAAGTTGAAAGGATGCTGCTACTGGAAAACCCACATCAGCTCTGCCATTGATGGGGCAGGAGGTGGTACTCCCTAAAAGGTCTGCATCATCCTCATAAATCCCTCTTTGAACTGTGCATCAGTACCTGCATCAGGTATAATGGCTGGTGCCAAGACTGGCACAATCAGAGGACATCTTGGTGGCATGACTCTGCAAGGTTAAACGCACACCTTAGAACAAAATTATCAAGGACTAAAAACTGAAAGCGTAAGAAGGGAACAAGAGAAAGAAAGAATTCAAGTTTTTCAAAACAAGACTACATGGCGTGTATAGTTACTACACGACGTGTTCCCTTAAGCCTTTCACATGGGCGTGTACTTCATCCATAATTGGTCATGTAACACCCCAAAAACACAGCATGTTGTTCTAACACACGGCATGTATTTGAATTCTCTTCCCCTGCCTGAGTCCTTCTACACAGCTAGGCCACACGGTTATCCTAACCCAAGACTGCACAGAATTTTAGTTCCAGACATAGCATGTACTAGACTAACTTCACTGACCCTTGTTGTTAGATACACAATCGGTTTCTAGGATTACACTACACGGCGTGTTCCATATGGACACGATGTGTACTAGAGAAGACCCAACCAACCCATGTTGTTCGTGACACAGCTGGATACCAGGATTACACTACACGGTGTGTTCAATACTAACATGGAATGTATTGCTTAAGTTTTTATCCATCCATGTTGTTAGTCACACGGGTGGACACGAGGTCAACACAACACGGTGTGTATAGATGGTACACAGTGTGTTCACCCAAATATATCCCTATCTCATGTCTCTACCCACACGGCCTATGACATGGTTAGAGACTACACAGCATGTACATACGGTACATAACGTATACTTCAGAAAAACAGTTTCTTCCCAAACAAAAGAACACATGGTGTGTAGTCAAAACTACACAGCATGTATTCTGGGTTTTTCTGAACAGTAAGCCCCAAAAACTACTCTGGACACAAGAAAAACACCAAAACAAACACTAAAGTGCCAAATTCTGATCCGTGAGGGCCCATACTCCCCGTGAATCAAAGTTTGTCATCTTATACATGTTATAACAAGCAAAAACAAGGCAATTATCTACCAAATTCTGATCCCTGAGGTCCCATAACACCTCAAGAACCAAAATTTGGCATTCATTCAAGAAAAAACTCCACAAATCAATACCCTATCAAATATTAGGAATTATATCAAGTCATATATCACAACAACATGCATATCTAGCACAATATCTATCACAACAACATGAAATCACTAATGCACCCTAAATGGAATGGAAAGTATGCATGAAATGTGATTTATAGGAAGTGCCTATATGATGCATGAGATGGCATACCCTCATCTCATCGGGTTTAAACAGAAATAGAACCTCAATAACATCAACAAAAACAGCACAATACATTTGAGTCACCCAACGGTGAAAATCAAATCAACTCTAAAATTGAAAAACCAGAAAAATTACAATAAACGTGGTAGATTGGATTTTCCCTGTACATGGGGTAGATAATCCTAGGCACAGCTTATTACCAAGTACCTATTCCATCATATCCCTGGCTAATGGCGCCAAACAGTAAGTCAAGAAGAAAAGAGTTCCTCTGATACCACTTTGTAACATCCCGGTTCTGGAAGCTTCCTAGAGATGCCCCGTACCCGGTTGGTCACATGGTCTCAAGTGAATTTCCCCAAATTCCAGAGATTGATGACTAGCAGCGAGGGCCTTGGGTGTGACAGTGGGGAAACTATGACCTCATTGGCAGATTAACATAGTGGAAGTAAACAAATGGCAGTAACAGAAGCAGTAATAATCATGAAAAAGTGAACAACGGAAGACTGACAGTAATAAACTAGAGAACACACACATATATAAGGTTGATTCAAGATACATATGTCTAAGAAAACAGAAAAACACATCATAATGCTGTAATACAAATAGTACTAAACCAAAGTACAAAAGAAATACAGATAACAACTCCTCAACATCGCAAGCCTCAGCTTGGTCCCGTGCTCTCCAGCTCCAAAGCAGTCAAGTACCTGAAGTAGAAGGGATTTTTACCTTATCTGTACCTACAAAAATATAATTTATTTGGTCCTAAAAGCACGTCCCAAATAGGGTGTGAGAATAAATCCTAGTAGGAAACCACCACAAGATTTGTGCCTAATAGTCAGTGAATATATGGCAGGAAATAAGTAAAAGGAAGTAGTGAACAAGAAAGTACTCAGCAGTAAACAATCCACAGTTTCAATGCATTCAATTTCATATACCAAGAAATAGACAATCAAAGTAGGTAAACACAAATAGGTAACCCTCTGGGAAGTACTCACAGTCTATCCCCTCTGGTTCAAATTACAAGGATATAACAAAGACTCTCTGAGGAAGCACTCGCAGTCAATTCCCCTTATAGTCTAATGTAAATGAAGAATCTCTGAGGAAGCACTCACAGTCAATTCCCCTCATAGCCAAAAGTGATTAATGACTCTCTGAGGAAGCTCTCATAGTCAATTCCCCTTATAGTCAAAAAGTGAATAATGGCTCTCTGAGGAAGCACTCACAGTCAATTCCCCTTATAATCAACTACACTAGGTTCTCATGGCCCTGTGTAAATCAATCGAGCATAGTGATGCAAAACAGCCATGTTAACCCTCAAGAACTACTTGGATAAACATTCTATATCATAACAGCATGTCAGAATACAATTTACACCATCCTACAAGACTAGTCATGGGAAAATCAACAAGGAAGCCTAACAGGATAAACACGACCAAATGGTTATAAACAGAACATGCATGGGCAACCAATTCCAAAGCATAACAATCAACCCTATTCACATTCAATTAACCTCTACACAAGAACACAAGCATGGTAGGAAATTAACAGGGCTAAAACAGTAAACATGCAATACCTCGTTCAAGGGTATTGAACAAATTTGCACATAAAACTCAAATACTTTCAATAGAAAGGCACAAACCACTTACCTCGATGTTGGGATATCACTATACGTGAACCTCAAGCCTTGAATTTCCCAAGAACACGGTAGATCTACAAAAACACTTAAAATGTTCAACCGATGATAACTTGATAAAGAGGAGGAATCATGAAACGAATCCCCAGAAGAAGGAAGAGCGTACAGAGGTGATCCCTACACAATAAACGACGGTCGAATAGAAGATTGGATGCTAGGTTGGGGGCTCAGAGGAAGATCAAGGTTGTACAGGTTCTCTCAAATGAACTAAGTTGAGAAGAATTCCTTTCTAGCGATCAGACGTGACCCTGATACGTTTAATGAAAAAAATACCCGACATGTACTTTGGGAGTACATGGCATGTACTTGTCATTTCTGTACTCCACTTTAGGCGGTCTCCAGGTCACCCCCACATGGTCGTGTGTGTGGCTATTACACGGCCAACACGCAGCTTCATGCGGCAATCGAGTACACAGCATGTACTCATAAAGTACATGGCGTTTACTTCAAATTTTTTAGAAATTCCTCTTTTTCTCAAAAATGACCAGAAAAGAAAAACATACCTGAAAATAAGATTCGGGTTCTTACATCTATCTTTTGAATTCCCAACTTCTATAGCTCTACTCTAATCCTCTTTACTCCTATAGAATTTAGTAAAACCTTCCACTACTCTATCTATTGGATTTTTAGTGATGTTATTTAAACTCTCTAGAACATTTGTTCCTCCGTTACTCTCACTGGGATCAACTTGGACTTCTTCAGTTGATTCTTTGATTTTAAATTTGTTCTCATCTAAGTCTTGATAATTTCATAAGACCTTCTCATTGAAGATAACATCTTGATTCCTGATTATCTTTCAATTATCATCATCCCAAATCCAGAATCCAAAATTTTTTTGGCCATATCCCATAAAGAAACATGTCTTAGACTCTACCTTGAGTTTTTACCTATCATTGGAATGGACAAGGGTGTAGGTAATAATTCTGAAACTTTTATAATGGTGAAATTCTATAGGTTTACCTAACCATAACTAGATTGAAATTACTTATCTGAATAGAGATATGGGATTTTGTTAACCAAGTATGTTTCCAGGTTCATTGCTTCTACCCAAATTGCCTTGGGTATTCTTAAGTGTACCCTAATTCTCTATGCCTTATATATTAACATCTAATTTATTTTATCTGCTACACCTTTCTATTGAGGTGTACCAGGAATAATATTTTCTATCTTAATCCCTTTCTTCCAATAAAAGTTCCAAAATTATCTTATGTTGTACTCACCACCATTATCAGATCTTAAGTACATTTACTTCTAACCAATTTCCCTTTCCACCGTGGAATTTCATTAAAAAACACCCCATGTGTCCTTTCATTAAACAACCATTCCATGTCCAGGTTTCATTTCCCCCATGGCCTTTCATTGCTTTTGGTCGGTTTCCCTTTCCACCATGCCCTTGGGATCTCTCCTTAAGGATCCTAGGGATAGTATTTTGAGGATACCAGAACCTATTAAACGTGGATAAATGTGTTTTTAAAATGTTTTTTTAGTTTTTTTATCTATGTATCTCAAGGTTCTGTGATTAATAGAGGATAGGTGGTTTCTTTTTATAGTAAAGGAAAGGACATGCTTGGAATTACTTAAAATATTTAAATGTAATAAATTATTTTTCATATGAAAGTGGAAAAAGTGGACAAAATTTTTATAATAATATAGGTAAAGGTTTAAATCCTTTCAAACAATAAAATTTTGATAGGTTTATATGGTATTATAAAACTTATCTTTTGGTTTGACCCCTTCGTTAACCAATTTTAACCTTAATAGTTGTAACAACTTTTTTAATGTTAAAGGGTTATAAATTTACTTATAAGGTAATAAATGGTTAGAAATTTATCAAGGGATGAAATTTTTTACTATATACCATCCCCCTTGTCCTCTTTCAAAAAATTTATGATTTTTAAATAGTTTAAAATTTTATGATTTTTAAATAGTTTAAAAATTTATGATTTTTAAATAATTTAATAATATATTATTTAACAAAAAATACCATTAAAGTCATTTTAAGAACTATTCACATATTTTGACTTCAAAAAAACATCAAGACAGGTTTAAAATTTGAATATAAACTATTTAACAATAAATTATACAGTATTATTAACCATAAAATTTATGGGAAACCATAATTCATCCAAAAAATATTACTTTTGATATTTTTGAAATCATTTACTTTGATTTTTCTACTACTTACACAAGCATTGTGTCAATGTTATGTAAGCATTTAAGGTAATTATTCCATTACTAAAAATTAAAAATGAAATAAAATATTAAAAATAAACTAATTATGTTAAAAATAAATTTTACATTCATTAATGAAATCTTCTAATACGAATGTGAACATATAAGATAAGTTAAAATCAAGAGAGTGAAATTTTGGAATTGTCCGTTACATAAAATATTATAAAGGTATTTATCAAAGAAAAATGGAACCAAAATGTCATATTTTAGAATATATAAAGGGATTTTATGAACTAAACTCAGAAAATATAAATAATTTAGGTGTTATTTATATTTTTAAATTCTTTTCAAATTATTTTTAACATTAATTGCCCAATTTACCCTTACTGAGGTGACAAATATTAACCACGGTTACTATTCATTATGATAAAAAAATGAACTATTCCTCAAATTTGATTATAATGATTCTAAATATGGAATCCATTTTTCATGATTCAATTTCTATAAGTGTTATAAATCAATTTTAATATAAATGAGTAAAACACAATGAAAATTAGCTTTTAGAAAAATGCGGTTTCAAGACCAAAAATGAACTTATACAAAAATAAATTATAATTATGATTCCTATGTAATAAATTATATTATATATAATTATAGGATAATTATGTTACTATAAGGTTAAATTCAAAGCATAATTGGACTTGCCAATGAAAATAAATGACAATTTTACAAAAAATATTATTTTCACTATTCACTGAAAATCAATTTTTCAGAAAAATCCAAACTTTTCACCCTAAGATAATTTTGATATTATGATTTTAAAAAAATATTTTTCTAAAATAAAATTTACAAAACTAGTGGAAATTTATTATAATATTCAGTCACAAAACGTAATAAAAACCAATTTTGAAGGAAATGTATTTTTGAAACATAAAACGACATTACTAAAAAGGAGTTATTATTTATTAAGAATTAATAAATAAATTTATATTAAATAGTAACTCTATATATATATATATCATAATAAAGTTACTTATATTCATACCCATCAACTGAATTATTAGGTTATAACATCAATATTAAAATAATATTATTTCATGGCTCATTTAAACTCAGTGTTGCATGTCTTGTATGTTATCAAACATATTGTTTTTTTAATATTAGGGTATTCAACTCATATCATGTTTAGTTTCTCATTAAAATAACCACCACATTTGTTTTAAACCCATTTTTAACTTAGTTCCTCATGTTTCCATCCATTTACTAAAATAATAATAATTAACATAAGAAATAAAAAAATAATCCCTTAAGAATATTAGAGTAAAAAAATATAAAAATTTTAATAGTCTATCTTATCAATTTATTTCTCTAATACACATTAAGTTTTTACTGGGATACTTTTGTTTCAACTTATATAAATTTTGGTTCAATATAGGTTTCTTTATGTTGGGTTTTCTTAACCTAATCCCTACAAAACTAAATTTTTCTCTGATACCAATTGAGATAAACTAAGAAAAACATGACTATTTTTTTATCATTTTCATAATTTAAAAATTACGTATCAAAAAAATATCACAATCCCAGAACCAAAATATTTAGTATATTTGGAGATATGATATACAGACATTTTATTACACATAATTTCTTTAATATCTACCAAAAACATCTCTACATAAAACTTCCTTTTAAATATAGTCTTGTAAATAATTTCCTGGGAAAGTGGAAAACAAAATGAGTGAGATCAAATGCTCAGTTATAGAAAACAAATCATTGAGTCAAAAAATATTAGATTATAAGCATGTGAGAAAACGTGATAATGGGAAAAATATCTAATTAAAACAAACCATGGAATCATAATAGATGATCATAAATGGTGATAGAACATAATAGATCATGGAATAATATAATAGGATCATAAAAGGACCATCTTGGAAGTATAAAACATTTAATATTACTTAGAAACATGTGAAAATAATCATAAACCATGGAAACAAAACAATGGAATATATCATAACATAGAAATGTGGAATAGAAAATTTAGCACTAGAATAAGCATAAGAAATCATAACATTTTAGACAAGGCTAACCACAAATAGGTCTACACATAAGGTTGTAAACATAACAATAATATTCATGATTCCTTAAAATTTAATATTTTTATTTTAAATATAGAAACTTTTAAAGGTTTAGTTTAAACCCGCATAAAATACCTAAATAGAACAAGAGGATTAAGATTCTTAATACATCATAAGATCATTTTAGAAAAAAAATTATAATATTAGATCCATGCACCCTATGTAGACTCCATTTTGTGGAAATTTCCATCTTCTATGGAACATCTTTTATTAGAGATTCAAAGTATTCAACCATTTTTTCATAGGTTTTGGTGAAATCTTCCAAATTTATCTTCTTTATATTAAAACCATATAGCAAAATGAAATCTTGAAAATAGATCCAATCTTCTTATTCCTTATTCATGTAGACTTGTAACTTTGTTTTTTATATTCATTTGATATCTTTCTTTAAGGCCCATATGGGAAAAAACACATCATTTATCTCAACTTGAGAGTGTATTAATAGATCTAATTTTATTGATGGATCACTTCTAACATCCCAATTAAGTTGGTCCTTGATGGACTAAATCCCTTATCCTTTAATAATCCCTCTTCATCACTAGGAGTCCTATAATTTCTTTTCTGATGTATTTAATAGTTAAAGCCTTACATTTTTCCAATATCTTTTAGTCTTGAGGACTTCATCTTCAACTTCCAGGTTAATGGTTTAACATTTAGTCTCCTTTCCCTTTTCACCACCTTCATTTTACAACTGAAGATATTACCTAGTATTTCTAATAGAATTTACCTTGGGGCCTTTACCTGGTGATCCTATTATCATGGTTTTGGTGATTTTGGAGTAGTCCTTATCTTTTTTGGTTTTATTATTTTTATTGGAAGAGTATTCCCCAAAGTACAAGCCTTTTTACCATTTTTTGGGATTGATCTAAAAGAAAAGTATGTTTATCCTCCTCGAAATTGTATTTTTCTAGTAGTGAGGCATCAGAGCCATTAAATCTATCTAAGGGTTCTTCTATTACTATTTCAAGATAATACCACCTCTACTTTTCCTCTTTCCACCCATTTGTGTCATTGTTTTCAGTGAAATTTTTATTTAAAATATTATAATGGTTATGTAGTTTTATTCTTGGAGATAGATCCTGTATGGGGGACCCTACTGAAATCAATCACCCAGTTAATTCCTATCTAGATCTTTCCAAAACTTTCCTATTAGACTCTGAATTTTTCTGATCCAAATGCTTCCCATCAAAATTTGAGCAAATTCCAATTCTGGTAGAAACTTTAGGAACACCCAACAAATTCTTTTAAATAACCTTCTCCCTTTTTGAATCATCTGATATTAATTTATATGTACCTTCAATAATGTCCACACATCATGTTTTAAACGTAACAAAAATTCCCATCCATAAATTTGTCAACATAAAAAAATGTTCACACAAAACATCATTATCTCATGAGATATAGATCTTTAACCAATGAATCGTAAGACTATATATGACTCCAACCATCACATAATGATATATCATACATATTTTTTCCACATGAAATCAATAATTCATTTTATCATTAAAAAACTATGGAAATATAACAAGTCTCATATCATTTTCAAATTGTATTGTATAAAATTAAATCAAAGGTACATGAGTTGATAAAAAAAGTAAATCTCAAAAAATAATTATATCATAAAATAACTTAGAGGATGATCATTAAACTTACTCTAAAATGGGTATATCCTTTTTAGGTAGAGAGAAAAATTTAATTAAAATAATTCCCATAAAGCTTTTGTAACACTTTTGTAAAACGAACTTATAAGTAACTTCAAAAAATCTATTTTAAGTTAATATAAATAAATATTTAAAAAATTAATTTTAAAATAATTCTAAATATTCAAATCTTAAAGATAAATAGATTTAATGATAATAAATGTGGAGTGGAAGATAAAAATATACATAAGTGGAATGAAATCCCATTATTTATTATTTTAAAAGTTTAACCTTTATTTAAAAAATGAGAAATTCACAAAACAATGGGATTATAAATTTCATTGAAACCCGTGAAAAATGAAGAGATAAATTTATTTAAAATGGTTATAAAATATAAAAATTCCCTCATGTGGTAAATTATAAAAATATTATTCTTTTCACAACTTTGTAAATAATGTTAAAATGACCTATGGGGAAAACTTTAAGAAAATTCCTTTTAAGAAATTTAAAATAGAGTTAAATATAGTGTAAATGAAATTAAATAATCATTTAAATATAAATAATAACACTCTTTAAATATTATAAATAATATAGAAATGGAATAATAAGTTTTAATAAAATGTTTGAGAATTATTTTTAACAACAACATACTTTTATAGAGTGAAATTCATAAAATAATAAGATTTATATGGAAATATGTAATTTAAAATGTGATAAATATAAAATACCATATATAATATAGAAATCAATGAATAAAATAAAATTATAAGTTCATAGTTAGGGAAGAAATTTTATGACCCAATAAAAAGAAAATTGAGTTGAAAAAACCCTTATGACTTTTATAACATTTTAGTCAAAACCTATTGAAAGTGAGATATTGAAATGGAAATTTAAATACCATGAATAAAGAGAGAATCATAATATAATATTTTCAATACTTTTTATATACACCATATAAATTAAATAGGTTCATAATATTAATCATGACTCAGAGAAGGAAATTTGAGATGAAAAACCCTTACCTCAAGTCCTAAATAGCTTGGTGCATGCATATAACCTCATGAATAACCAAATTAAGTTTATTAATTAATTTATATACAAAATTTTTCATATATATTTTATTTTTTAAGATACATTTATAATCCTATTTCATTCACTTATTTTATATTTTTTCACTCCCCAACTACTTGGGTTTGTTCTGTCAATTTCTCCAAAACTATATTAGTATGTTCACCATATTAAAATGGGTTATATAATAGTTTAATCATATATAAAATTATATATTTATATAAACTTTATAATTATAGTGGCAAAAAATTTATACAATTTAATAGGCTATCAAAAATAGATTCAAATTAAGAAAAGTCTTTCAATGTCATCATTTTAGGAAGTTATATAAGGACCTAACCTTAAACATTACACAATCTAGTTGATTCAACTAGAATTCACTTTATTATGTTTCAAAAGATATTTTAAGTTTATATCTTTAGATAATTGGGAAAATAAATAATACATATCAAACCATAATCATAAAAAGTGGTTACTACTAAAATAGTATCCATTTCTTTCATAATACAAAATTTTTTAATGAAACATGAAATATTTTTATGAAAAATATTCACAACATTCAGATTGGCTTCTTCTTTTCCCTTAACCATCCTTAAAACCTCTAAAAACTTTTAAAACATTGGATTATCACAAAATTCTCAGTAAGAGACATAAAAATAAGTATATAAACTATTAGTCTATGAATACCTAAGACTTATGAAATCATTTCCACACAAACATACTTCTCACCCATTAAGTATCATATATTAACTTTGTGAAAACATGATATTTCCATAAGACATAGAAAACATAAATAAAACCATAAATTTAATTTGGGTATTTAATTAATTTATATTTTAACCCTCATGGATACCATACAATGTAACTCTCATGGCTACCTTATGATGTAACCCTCACGACTACCTTATGGTATAACCATCAAAGTTACACTTAGAGTAATCATACGGTCGACCTCCAACATAAACAAACCCAATGAATTTTAGAAATATATAGGTCCAACCCTTCATTATAAAAATTTCCCAATAACCATAAAATAATCATAAAATAAGAATACTTTCATCATAAAAACATTCCTTTTGAATTTTGTAAAAATATAAATTTTAAAAGATGATTTTTTAAGAAAAGTCCCTTACCTTGGGTATGTCTTACTTAAAACGTGTTAAAACTCATGTATAATGGTTTAAAGAGTGTTATTAATATATTAAAGAACCATATTAATATTTATAATTACTTATATGATCTTATTATAAAATATTTCTACCCATTTACTAATAATATTTTGTTATTTTCATTATTTTGGGTGTTAATTGCCTAGTTTTCTCAAGTATGTTTTGACTTGTTATTTGTTGTTCCTATTTTATATATCATGATTGAATCATATAGAAAATTTAAAACATGAATTTATTATCATATATGTTCATTTTATATTTATTTATAATAATCCATAGTATTTTGATATAAGAAATGAAGTGCACCATTGATGGAGACAGTAGGTCGTAAGTACGCATGAACGCTACTTCCATTTAATTGTTGTATTAAAATAATGAAAATTAATTGATAAATATGTATGTTATAATTGCAGTATCATATATATGTAATATATTTTACATGGTTTTATTAAAATCATCCTTAATATGTTCCAGGTATAGCGTGAACAAATCAAGTCGCTTTAAGGAGACGATAGTCCACACTTCTACAAACGATGTTATCATATTTACACAAAATGGAAAGTATAAAGGTATATGTTATAAAATAATTAAAGAATAATATTTACATAATATATATAATATATATAATATAAAAACATTTTCTCCATCATAATTCCCACCATGATAGGCGGTAAAGAAATAATGATCAATCATCGTTTCATAAGGCGATAGTTCATCGTACACATAAACGGTAAGTCCATTACCCATTAGATGGAAGTGTGTTTAATTTTTGGTTGAAACATTAGAGTAACAACATATAAGTATATTTATGATACTGTTTTTATTATATAAGAAATATATTTTAATAATTTATGGATTGTAGAATGAAAATAAAATAAAAGAACTTAAGGAAGAATATTACCTCTTATTTGGGTAACCCCTTTTGGTTTGGACCAAATGGATTCCTTGGATTAATTTATTCCAAAGGGAAGTCTTATAGAATAAGGGGAGGGATTTTTAGGATTATTTGGACAGATATTGGTCGAGCCAAAGTGTATTGAGATGTGTGAGGAAGAGGTGGTGAGGGGTGGTATTTATAGTGAAGGAGAGGAGTGTTTTTTGAATATTTTATTCATTAATTTATTATTTTGGCTCAAGACTATGAATAGTTTGAGAATTATCACTAAATATATTAAAATAATGAAGGGGGGTTCTATATTATGGTTATTACATCTTCAATGACTCAAGTAATAGTTTATTTAACTTATATATATACCATAAATTACAATATTTCACTATTCATAAAAAATTCAAGTATTTTAGAAATATCCCAAAAATTCACCCCAACAATTTTTTGACATGTAGAATTAAAAAATGAAATCAATTATTTTGAAATTATTTTATAAATATGAGAAATTTAATTTTTAATTAAAATCATCATTTATTTGAAAAAAATTAATTTTAAAACTATAAATGACTTTATATCACTTTAAAAAATTAATAAAGGCCTCGTAAAATTGTCTTATAATAATAATACAATAAAATATTAATTTATGAATCTATTTTATGCATATAAAGTTTCTTTTAAATCATTATATTAATTATAAAATTGAAAATAAACATTTATGTCTCACAAAAGTACCAACACTTAATTTATCATTTTTAGAACATTTATATACTTATTGTATGATATAAATATATAATATTTTCACTTTTAAGATGCATAAAGTTTTTTTATACTCTCATCGGTGAGGTTACTATTCCATTTTCTAGTTTAATATTCATAAGGGTCACATTACTATTCCAATTTTCAAGTTACTTTTCCATCAGTATAGTCTCCTTAATTTCTAAAAAGCCTCTTATTTTATTAATTCATTATTTATAAAGTTATTATTGTGTTCTCTATATGATTTTATGTGATATATACTATATGAAATAATTGTAATTAGGGGGAAATCATTTATAGAATTCTAGGTTGTTACATTCTCCCCACCTTCTAGAAATTACATCCTCACAATTCTTATTTACCTTTTAAACAAGTGAGGATACCTTTCCACCCATAGCATTTTTAAATTCCCATGTTGCTTCTTCAACCATGTGGTTTCTCTAAAAAACCTTAACCTGGTCAATTACCTTATTCTATAGTACTTTTTCTCTGCGATTAAGAATCTGAACAAGTTTCTCTTCATAAGAAAGGTTCTCTTCCAGGTGGACTACTTTTGGGCTCAAAACGTGAGATGAATCTGGTACATACTTTCTCAACGTCAAAGCATGAAAAAATTATGTACCTGAGATAAAATCAGAGGTAAAACTATTCAGTAGGAAACTATTCCAACTTTGTCTAGGATTTAAAAAGGTCCAATTAACCATGGACTTAGCTTTCCTTTCTTACCAAAATACAAAACACTTTTCCAATGAGAGGTTTTAAGAAAAACATGATCACCTACCTCGAAAGAAAGGTCATTCCTACTATTATCTGAATCAGATTTCTACCATCTATGAGTTTTCCTCATGTTTTAATGGTTCATATTCACTTTCTTAGCCACCTCTTCTACTAATTATGGCCCCATAAAATTATTTTCCATGAATTCAACCCAAAATGATGGAGTTCAGAACTATTTTCTATATAATTCCTCAAAAGGTTCCATTTGTATACTAGAATGAAGAATTTTATTATAATAAAACTTAACTAAAGAAAGACATTGATCCCAAATTCCCTATTAATCCATTGTACAAGAACTTAACATTTCTTAATATTTCTGTATTTTTCGCTCATTATATCCATCAGATTGAGGATGAAAGTTTGTGAAAAAAATTAATTCCGTTCCCAATTATATCTGAAAGCCTTTTCAAAAGTTATAAGTGAACCTAAGATCTTTGTTGGATACAATGGATAGAGGAACTCTATTCAACCTAAAAATATCTCTGAGGTATAGTCAATAAATCTAATCTAGAGAATTTGTATCTATAATAGAGAGGAAATGTGAATATTTAGTCATTCGATCAACAATGACCCAAATCTCATTATTACCTCAAGAATTCTTTGGTAGCCCCACCATGAAGTCCATTAATACATTGTCTCATTTTCACTTTGGCATTGGAAAAGGTTGAATCATCCCATTTGGTAGTTGTCACTCTTATTTAACTTGTTGAAATTTCAAACATTTCACGGTAAAATACACAACATCTCCTTTCATTCCATCCCACTAGTAATACCCCCAAAGGTCTCTATACATCTTATTTTTGCTAGGATAAACTGAAAATGGAGAATTATGAGTTTTACTTAATAATTATTTCTTCATCTAGGAATCACAAGGCACACATAATCTCTTTCTAAATATCAAGACACAATCTTTATCAGCATTAAATTCTGAAAATTTTCCTTTCTTAATCAACTATACCTTTCTCTGTAACTCATGGTCTTCCTTCAGCTCTTGCTTAATAATATCTAAGAGAGACGACTCTACTGACACTTGAAACAAAAATAGAGTAATTTACTACACCAAAAACTTCTAAGAAAAAATTCATCAAATCATTAATCAAGGGATCATGTTCCAAACATAACATGGTTAATGTAAAATGATGTTTTTGACTCATGGTATCCACCACTTTGATTTTATAAGATGGTAATTGATTAGGAAATCATAATCCTTTATTAGTTCCAACCATCTTCTCTACCTCATGTTCAATTCCTTATGAGTAAATATATACTTAAAACTTTTATGGTCAGTATATATTTCACATTTGTCCCCATATAAATTATGTCTCTAGACTTTTAAAGCAAAAAACCACAAATGATGATTCTAAATCATGTGTGGGATAATTTAACTCATGAGGTTTTTCTTGCCTTGAAGCATAAGAAATTACCCGATCATTTTACATCAAAACAAAACCAAGTCTATTCAATGAAGAATCATTATAGATGAAAAAATTACCATTTCTGGAAGGCATGGAAAAAACTGGATCATTCACCAATCCTCTTTTCAGTTCTTAAAAATCGACATCACATTATTCTATCCAAATAAATTTAACCCATTTTCTGGTTAACTTCGTTAGTGGGCAAGATAATTGTTCAAAGTTTTTAAAAAACCATTGGTAATAACCTTCTAATCTAAGAAAACTATAAATCTCTATAACATTTGTAGGTCATGGAAATTCATCAACCACTTTTGTTTTGGAGGGATCAACTGTTATGCTATCTTTTTTTACAATGTTCCCAAGAAAAAAATATATTGAAACTAAAAATCACATTTTTTAAATTTCCTGTATAACTTTATTTATTTGAGAGTTTTCAAGAAAATCCTTAAATGTTTTTCTTGATCCTTATAAGTTTTATAAAAGACTAAAATATCATCAATAAAAACAAAAACAAACTTATCCAAATATTCACATAATATTCTATTCATAAGATCTGTGAATATAGATGGATAATTTTTCAAACCAAAGGGCATTACAACAAACTCATAACGCCCATATTTATTATGAAATGATGCTTTTAGGATTTCATCCTCCTTCACCTTCAACTGATGGTATCTGTATCTTAATTCAATCTTGTAAAAATACTAAGATCCCTGGATCTGATCAAAAATGTCATCAATATGAGGTAATGGACACTTATTCTTAATAGTAATTTTATTCAAAGCTCTATAATCAATGAAAAGTCTCAAGAAACCATCTTTATTTTTAACAAACAAAACAAGAGCACCCCATGTTGAAGTTCTAGGAAAAATGAAACATTTATCAAGAAACTCTTGAAACTACTTTTTCAATTCAAGAATTTCTACATGATATATTAAATAAGGGGGTTTTGAAATTGTCCTAGCATCAAGAACTAAGTCAGTAGTAAATTAAACTTCTAAATTAGGTATTACACTAGGAAACTCATCAGGAAAAACATCCAATTATTCATTTACCACTAGCACATCATTAATATAAATAGTTACCTTATTTTAAAAAATATGTGGAAGATAAATTTCATTTCCATATTTTAATAGTTTCTCAACTTCTTGATATATTTTCAATGGTATGGTTTGATTCTTGTATACAGACTAAAAAATCCTTCTAAAAAACAAATTCTTTAGCTCTATAATCAATCATAGCAGGGTAAACATATAGCCAATCCTTACCCAAAATAACATCAAACTCTACTAGGGTTAAAGCAACAAGGTTTTCAGGTAATGTATTTCCACATACAATAACAAGAAGATTCTTATAATGATATCTTTCCTTAATATTCTCCATGGTGTTTTAACCATGAGATATTATTTCATTTCTTGAGGTAAATTTTCCAATTTACCATATAATTATTAATAAATAAAGGAATGTTTAGACCCTGTATCAAATAAGACATTAGAAAATTCTGAGTAAAAAAACAAAGTACAAGATAGCACTTCATCAGATGGCCCGACATCTACTAGCGTAGTTCCAAAGGATTTCATTTCACTTTTCTACTTATAATCTGGCTACTTCCCATCATTCAAATCTTTATTTGGGTAGTTATTTTCATAATTTCCTATCTCATGACATTTAAAACACTTTATAGTTTTCTTATCAAAATTAAATTTTAGATCATTTTCATTGAAATATAAAGTCATATGTCTAAAATTACCACATCAGAAAGACTTCCTAGATTTGTTAAGGAATTACCTGGGGTATTTTTTACCACACTTTCCAAAAACTATAAACTGTACTTTCTTACCTTCATATTTATTTGATTGATTCTTACCCATTACTTTCCATCTATAACTCTTATTCTACTTGTTTTCAAAGTACACCTGATCATTATAAAAATTCATTTTTACCCTCTCAGAAAATCGAACAGGTTTCTCATATTTTTTTAATTTGTGGGAGGACAAAGCTCTTCGGTGTCCTAGTTTCAATCCTACATAAAAACAATTGATTTTACTATCAAGATCCTGAATAATATTTAGAGCATACCTTTCCAAACGAGTGAATTTTTTTTCATACACAACCACTGAATCATAATCCTTTTTATTTGAATTCAATTAATTGGTTTTATATCCTAATTCAAACCACCTTAGGAAAATATTTTTCCATGAAAAGATTCTTAAATTCACCTCATTCCAAGGCATCGATATCCCTGATATTCTTAACCATTGACTGCCACTAGTTGGATTCACCTTCAAAATAGTAAATAGAAAGACAAACCTTTTGATTATATAAAATCCAATGACATCAAATATATTTTCAAGGGATTTAATCCACCCTTAATCCACCACTAGGTTAGAATATCCACTAAAAGAAGAAGGGTGTTGCCTCATAAAATGTTCCACTACCATCATGTTTCTTTGTGGTAGCTCTAGATGTTCTTCTATATGGATTATGATGATATTTATATCCTACTTAAAATAATTAATTACTATCACAAACTACTCATTTCCAATTCCAACCATTTTAGATTATAGATTCAAAAATATATCATCTTGTTTATGCCTTCCTACTTCATCTTCTCTATTTATTCTAGAGAAATCCATTCTGAACAGACATATCTTAGTTGAATCAATATGGTAATCATCAAATGATATATCATTTAAGATTAACCATAGATTAAAAATCATTTATGGTGTTCTATTAACATCATCCCAACCCCTAAATTTATCTAAACCATGCTCAGTTACCAATTATAAGGACATAACCTTAAACATTACATAATCTAGTTAATTCAACTAGAATTTTATTTCTTATATTTCAAAAGATATTTTAAATTTATATTTTTAGATAATTAGGAAAATAAACCATAAATTTCAACACACAAGAATAAAAAGTGGGTAATACTAAAATAATATCCATTTATTTCATAATAATTTTTTTTTAATAAAACATGAAATCATTTCATGAAAAATCTTCACAACATTTAGATTGGTTTCTTATTTTATTTTACCCATCCTTAAACCCTATGAAAAAAAATTTAAAACATAGGATGAGAACAAAAAACTCAGTAAGGGAAATAAAAAAAAGATAAAAACTATTAATCCATGAATACTTATAAATATATGAAATAATTTCCACACAAACATACTTCTCGCTCATTAAGTATCATATAGTAACTTTGTGAAAACATGGGATTTCCATAAAACATAGAAAAAATAAATAAAACCATAAAGGTAACTTAGAGAATTAATTACTTAATATTGTAACACTAGAAGCTACCATATGATCTGTAAGACTCATGTATACCTTACAATGTAACTTTCATGGCTACCTTATCATGTAACCCTCACAGGTACCTTATAGTTTAATCATCATAGTTACACTAGGAGTAACCATATGGTCGGCCTCCAACAGAAAAATACCCAATGAATTGGAGGGAGATATAGGTACCACCCTTAATAATAACCAATTTCAAAGAACCATAACATAACCATAAGACATGAATACTTACATCATAAAAAAATTCCATTTTAATTTTGTAAAAATAGAAATTTAAAAGAGTATTTTTAAAGAAAAATATCTTACCTTGGGTTTATCTTACTTCAAACGTATTCAAGCCTCCATTATACTGGTTAAAAGAGTGTTATTAATATATTAAAGAACCACATTAATATTTATAATTACTTATATGATCTTCTTATAATAAATTTCCTCTCATTTATTAATAATATTTTGTTATTTTCATTGTGTCAAGTGTTAATTTCCTAGTTTTCTCAAGTATGTTTTAACTTGTTATTTGTTGTTCCTATTACATAGATCATGATTTGATCATATGAAAAATTAAAAACATTATTTAATTATCATATAAATTTAGTATATATTTATTTAAAATAATCCTTAGTATTTTGAGATAATAAATGAAGTGCATTGTTCATAGAGACGGTAGGTTGTACGTACGGATGAATGATACTTCTATTTCATTTTCATATTAAAAGAATGAAAACTAAATGATAAAAATGTATATTATAATTCTATTATCATATATATTTCATATATGTTACATACATTTATTAAAATCATCCTTAATATGTTCCATGTATCGCGTTAATGAATCTCATCGCTTTAAGGAGGCGGTAGTCCACACTTCTACTAATGATGTTATCATATTTAAAAAATATGGAATGTATAAAGTTATGTGTTATAAAATAATTACAGAAAAATAATGACATAATAAATATCATATATATCAAATATTGACATTTTTTCCATCATAATTCCCACTATGATAGGTGGTAAAGGAATAAAGAACAATTATCATTTCGTGAGTCGATAGTTCGTTGTACACATAAATGGTAAGTTCGATACCCATTAGATATAAGTGTGTGTAAGTGTAGGTAAAAACATTATTAGAATAATATCTCAGTATATTTAGTATACTGGTGTTATTATATAAGACAGATATAGGAATAATTGAAGGATTGGAGAATAAAAATAAAATAAATGAACTTAAGGAAGAATATTACCTCTTATTTGGGTAACCCCTTTTGGTTTGTAAAAAATGGATTCCTTGGATTGATTTATACCCAAGGAGAGGCATATAGAATGAGAGGAAGGATTTTGAGGAGCTATTTGGAAAGATATTTTTCAATAAAAAGTGTCTTTAGAGTTGTGAGGAAGATGTGGTGAGGGGTGTTATTTATAGTGTAGGAGGGGAGTGTTTCTTGAATATTTTATTCATTAGTTTATTATTTTGGATCAAGACTATAAATAGTTTAAGAATTATAACTAAATATATTAAAATAATTAATATTAGTTCTACATTATAGTATTTATATAAACAATTAATCAACGAGTAGTGTATTTAACTTATAATATATATATACCATAAATTAACGTATTTCACTATTCATAAAAATAAAGTATTTTAGAAAAAACCCAAAAATTCACCCCAACCATTTTTAGATGTTTAGAATTCAAAAAATAATTCCATTTTATAAGAATAATATTCTAAATATGAAAATTTTAATTTTTAATTAAAATCATCATTTATTTAAAAAATATCAATTTTAAAACTATAACTGATTTTATAACACTTTGAAAAATAATTAAGGTCTCATGAAATTATATTATAATCATAAAAAATAAAATATTAATTTATGAATTTATTTTATGAAGATAATTTTTTTTAAATCGTTATATTAATTATAAAATTGAAAATAAACATTTATGTTTGACAAAAATACCAACACTTGATTTATAATTTTTAGACCATTTATATACTTATTACATGATATAAATATATTATGTTTTCACTTATAAGATAAATACATTTTATTTATACTCTCATAGGTGAGGTTACTATTTCATTGGCTGATTTACTATTCATATGGGTCACATTACCATTCCAGATGTCAATTTACTATTCCATCGATATAGGTTTCTTAATTTCTGAAAAAAAAGCCTCTTATATAATTAATTCATTATTTATAAAGTTATTATTTTTTCTATATGTTATTTTATGTGATTTATAATATATTAAATAATTATAAGTAGGGGAAATTCGTTGAAAGAATTATGGGTCATTATAGGTTAAATTTACATTGACTATTTATTATTAATATAATTTATAAAATGAATAATTTATCTTTAAATAATATTATTTTTTTATAAATATCATATTAATTTATTAAATAAACTTTATAACCATCCATGTAAGGTGGTGATGAAAAATGAATTGTTTCATTCAGGGGGTGGTAATCTGACCATAACATGGGTGATGTTTTCATTTTCTAATAACTGAGAGGAATATAGAAATTTATTAGTACATCAACAAAATAACATTTCAGTATACTGGTTATATTTTTTTCATTATATTATGATGTTTATAATATATTTTTAGGAGGTTGAAGAAGAAATAAACTTGAAAGAACTTGATTGAAACAATTACCTCTTCATTTTATATCCCCCTTTAGACCATTCTTTAAGCATTCTTATATTGGTATTTTGGGGATAAAATAAACTCTAGGAAATGGAAAATAGGGTTGGGGAGGGGTTTTGGTAGAGTTTGGTTGATCTTGTAATATTTATATATGAAGATAAGTGGGGTGGTGAATGAGTCCTTTTATAGGTGAGAGGGGTGGCATTTTTTGCAAATATTAATTTCTTAATACAACAAATATTCATTATTCAAGTGTAGATAAAAAATTTATAATTAGAGATGATATGATAAGTTAAGGTTGATAAATACCTCATCCACCCATTTAATTATAAGGTTTTTTGATATTTTGTGACTTTACCTATTGGTTTAACATTTATCATGGTGATTAATGTTTACCTTGGTAACTTATTTTTATAACCAAAATTCAAATTGACCTTATTAACTAATTTGTAAATTCTAACTCCAAATATTAAATCCATTTTTCTTGGTTCAATTTATAAATTTGAAAAATAATTTTAATATAATAACAAATAAAGAAGAAAAACAATTTTCTAGAACAAGATATTTTGTTTGAGCATAATGTTGATTTATTAATATTCCCAACCAAGTAAAAATCATTAAATTAGTATTAATTTGTTTGTTTATACATATTTTAAATGTATTTTAGATATCTATTTTTAACATTAAATGGTTTTATATTTATCTTTAACCAATTGATAATCAATATATGAATCATTATTCATTTTTTTATATTTATAAACATTAAATTTCGTTAAATTTAATAATCAAATATGATAAATTTATTTTTTAAATAAAAAATATAATGTATAATAAAATGTTTTTTTTAATTTAAAACATATTTCATTGAATCTGAATCACTAAAGTCCTATTCATTATAATTCCTTTGTTATTTATTAGATGTTATTTACTTATTTTACTAATCATTATTATAATTTAATTAATCCATTTTTCTTAATTGATTCTTTGAATTATAAATATAATTATAATATTTAGAAAAAATATTTAGAATAAAGAAAATATTTATATGTCAACATTCTATAACTATCAAATGAATAATTATTTATACATGTCAAACATACTTTTATAAAATATAACATATTTATTACTTGTAAAAATATAAGTAATAAAATGGTTTTATAATGACTATAAAATCCAAAAAAAATCATGCTTTTATACAACCCTTATATTTTTTTTATACAAGTCTTCACATTCTATAGGTTTTATTTTCATTCAATGATTCATCTTCTATTATCACTTATATAGATAATATTTATCTTCATTGTTGATTATATGTGTATGGTTAGTAGTATTACTCAATCCTATAAAAATAATCATTTTCATTATAAAAGATGATGATGTTAAACAAATTTCTCATTTTATCCTGAATTAAATATGTTGAGTGTATATTTAATTTCCTCTAACAAAATAAAAAAACATTTTTATTTAAAAATATTCATTTATTTATCTATATCAATATTATATAATCAATTTATTTACTTTTAAGTAAAAAATTAAAATAATATTAGTCTTGTATGATTTATTTCCAGTGAAGTTTATATAAATTATAAAGAATGAAATAATTAAATTAGGGAAATAAAATTCATACTAACTAGGATGTTACATTTTTCCCCCATTAAATAAATTTCATAATTATAATTTTAATTGTTTCTCACTGAGGAAAATAGTTGACGATATCCATAAGATATAAAATACTTAAGATATAATTTCTAATTATATGTCAACCTAACTAACTAGGGAAAGTCTATTAAAAACGTTGTTTCCTTCATAATTGGTATACATTGAAACCATTTATGAAAATATGATTCTATAGTCGTTTATAGGACTTGGAAATTTCTAGGGACATATCATTCATATCTTCATTTTCATGATCCCATATCCAACTAAATACTATAACCAAAATGGTTAAAATAATACCCAATAAAATAAAATATAACTAATCCCATGGTTCTATATCGGATGACACATTTGGAATGTATTCAATGTTTATTTTTTCACTAACTACTTGAGTATAGTATCCCTCATTATTTAATATCAAGACCCATACTAAGGAATTTTCTTCCAAAGGGAGTCCATAATCATACTTACATTGATATTTTATAATATAATAATTTAGTATATGAAATGATATTTCATTTTACTAACAATTGATATGAGCTCTATTTATGTAGATCCAATTGATTCCAAATATCATATCAAATTTTATCAAGGGAATAAGTACTAAATATTCAATAAGTGTCTTCCCATGAACCTTGATTGAAGAAGAGTTATATACCTTGGATATAATCATCACACCACCAGGTGTTTTCACTGATAATTCAATATCCAATGTTTAAGGTGGTAAATCAACATTATTATAAAACTTTCATGATATGAAATAATTCAAATAACAATAATCAAATAATACATTTTTGGGTTGAGAGTAGAGAATAAGTATACCTTTAACCAGTTCAATATCATGTTCCACTTCAACAATAGTGATTGTACAAGCTGTTCCTTGTTTCCTTGGTCTTGTAGTTTGATTATGCATATTATCCTCATTATACCTTGGATTGGGTTATTGATTTTCATAATGTGAAAACTTCCTATATTTAAAAATATTGAATTATAAGTGGTACCTTAGGATGAACCTTATTTACCTCTATCATGTTAACCAAACTCTTTGTTTTACCTTATATTTTTATGGATATATACCCTTTTTTCCACACTTAAAAACCTTCATGTTCCTTTGAGAAATTTCCCTGATTGCTCTTCCCACATTCTTGACTTGTAGGAAGTTGAATTTTCTTTCCACCATGGTCTTTATCACATAAAATTCTATAAAACTCCATTTTTCTATTAATTTATGTGTTTATAAATTTAGCTAGGTTCATGTTATTAATCATAACTTGAGATAGTTTTTTAGTCATAATCACAATATTTTTCACTCAAGTAAATATCTTGTTTGGTTGATCATTCTGACAACAACCACATTGTCCTTCATACCCATTATTAACTCAGTTCATCCTGGTTTCATCCATTTACTAAAATGATTAGATTTTACATGATAAATAAATAATAATACCTTAATAAAATTAGAGTGAATAACTATATAAATTTAAATATTCTATCTTATGGATTTATTACTCTAAGACACATTAATTTTAGACTAGGATACTTTTAGTTCAACTTATATCACTTTTGGTTCAACTTAGGCTGCTTTAAGTTGGGTTCTCTTAACCTAATCCCCAAAAAATAAATAAAACCTACTCTAATACCTATTAAAATGACCCAATATAAACATGCATATAATTTACATCATTTTCATAATTTAAACATTACATCTCACAAATACTCTTACAATCCTATAACCCAAAGGTTTCATGTCTTTGGAGATATTATCCATAGACATCTTATTACACATCATTAGTTCAACATATTCCAAAAAAATCTCTATATAAAACTTCCTTCTACACATATTTATATATATAATTTCATGGGAAAGTGTAAAATAAAATAATGAGTGAGCTCTAATGATCAGTAAGGGAAAACCTATCGATGAGTTAAAAAAGGTTACATCGTAAGCATGTGATAAAACATGAAAATGAGATAAATATATTATTAAAAAGGATTGTGGAATAATAATATATTATAATAAGTAATTATAGAACATAATATATCATTGAATGTGTTTTTAAGATTATAAAAGGGTCATATTGGAAGCAAGAAACATATACCATGTCCTGTAAACATGTCAAAATAATCATAAACCATAGAAATATAACATTAGAATATGTCATGACATGAAAATGTGGCATAGAAAATGTGGCATTGGAAAAATAATGTGAAATAATAACATTATGGACAATGATAACCATAAACATGTCCACACATAAGGTTGTGTACAAAATAATGATGTTCTCACATCACATTGGGAACATAATAAAAATTTGCATGCATAACATCATTATATCATGAGACATAAAACTTTAACAAATGAATTATATGTCTATATAGGAACCCACCCATCACATAATAATATTCCATAAATATTTATTCCACATGAAATATATCATTCATCATATCATGGAAAACCAATTGAAAGAAAATGGGTCTCATATAATTTTCAAATGGTATTTCATAACAAAAAATCAAAGGTGGATTTTTGATACCCAAAATTAAATCTCCCAAAATAATTATGTCATAAAATAACTTATAGTATGATCATAAACATTAATCAATAATAGATATATAATTTAGAGGTAGAGATAAAAATTGAAGTGAACAAATTTTTATAAATATTTTGTAACATAGTTGTAAAAAAAATTATAAATAACATAAAGATTTCATTTTAAGGGAATAAAAATAAAACATTAAAACCCTTAATTTAAAAATAATTAAAAATAATTAATCCTTTAAAATAAATGGAGTGAAAAATAATATATATGGAGTGGAAGATAAAAATTTACATAAGTGGTAAAAAATCCCTTTATTTCTTCTTTTAAAAGTTTAACATTTATTTTAAACAGATAAATTAAAAGAATAATATGATTATAAATTTATTTAGAAACTATGAAATCATTTAAAGTAATCTTAACTAATTAAAACAATTATAAAAGTGGGAAAATTTACTCATGTATTATATTTTAAAAATGAGATTCTTTTCACATTTTTGTAAAGAAATCCATAAAAGACTTGCAGAAAATGTTAATAAGATTCATTCTAAACCTTTTTAAATAAATTAAAATATATTATAACTAACCTTAAATAATAATTTAATTATATAAAATAAAATTCTTTAAACAATATAAATAATATGGTTAAGGAATAAAAAAATCTGTTAGAAAGGACTGGAATTATTCTTAATAACATCATATTTTTATAGAAAGTAAAATTCCTTAAAAAATAATGTTTGGATGTAAAGATTTAATTTTCATGTAGATAAATATAAAATACCATATATAATATATAAATATTATAATAAAATAAACTTATAATATTATAGTCAAGGAAGAAAGTTTATGACCCCACAAAAATAAAATTGAGTTGACAAAACCCTTACTTCTTTTATAACATTTGAATAAAAACTCTTGAAAAAATAAATTTAAATAGAACATTAAATATTATGAATAAATATATAATAATTAAATAATATTTAAAATATGATATATATACAACATATAAATGAAAATATTTGTATAATACAAAACATGTCTCAAATAAATAAATTTGATACACAAAACTCTTACCTCAAGTCTTGACTCACTTGGTGTGTGTATCTAAAATACTAAATAACCAAATTAAGATTATTAATTAAATAATTTAGAAAAAAATTTAGGTATATTTAATTTTTAAAGGTCTATTTATTATCATATTAAATTCATTTATTATGTAGTTTTTTCTCTCCTCAGCCACTTGGGGTTGTTCAGAAAATTCCTATAAAACTTCTTTGTTTTGTAAAATATGGTTAAATGGGTTATAAAATCGTTTCATCATATCTATAATTTTGTAAATATATTTTATTTATCATTCTAGTTGAAAAAAATTATACAGTTCAATAGGTTGTTAAAAATATTTTCAAATTATGAAAAGTGTATCAGTATGCTCATTTTAGGGGATTAAATTTACAACAACCATTTATTATTAATATTATTTTGAAAATGTATAATTTATATTTATATAATTTTAAAAATATTATAAATATAATATCTATTTATTAAACCATCCATATAAATTGGTGATGAAAAATGAAATGCATCATTCATGGAAGCATTAATAAGACCATAACACGAGCGGCATTTTCATTTTCTAATGAATGGGAGAAAGGTAGATAATAGTTATTAAATCATAATAATACCATTTAATAATACTAATTATAATTATTTCATTATATTATAATGTTTATAATATATTTTACGGATGTTTAGGAAGAAATAAACTTGAAAGAACTCAGTTAAAACAATTACCTCTTCCTTTGATATCCTCATTTAGACCACTCCGTAAATCTTCTTAGATTAGTCTTTTTGGGATAATAGAACCTATAATATGTAGGAATTAGGGTTGGGTAGTGTTTTTTGGAAGATTTTGTTTTAAGATATTTCGGTTTATATGTGAGGATAAGTGGGGTGGTGAAGGGGTCCTTTTATAGGTGAGAGGGTGGCATTTTTTAAATATTAATTTATTAACATAAAAGAGAATCATTATTCAAGGAAAGTGGATCAAAAATGATAATTATAGAGTAAAATATAATTTAATCTTGATAAATCCCTCATACAACTATTTATAGATAATATTTTTTAATATTTTGAGACTTTGCCTCTTGATTTACATTTTTACCTCATTTTAACCTTAACCATGGTGATTAATTTTTACCTTGGTAACTTATTTTTATGAAAACAAATGAAATTATATTTATTAAATAATTTTTAAATTATTATTAAAAATATTAAATCCATTTTACATTATTCAATTTCTAAAATTTATGGAAATTAACTTTAATATAATAACACATAACTTGGGAAAATAACATTTGAAAAATGTATTTTTTTTAATCATAAAGTGAATTTATTATTATTCCTATCCACATAAAAAATATTGAATGAGTGTTAATTATTATATATATGTATTATCAATATATTTCATTAAAATTATTATTTATTAGTCATTACCTTAATTTATTAATACATTTCTCATATGAAGAAAATTCTTTGAAAATATATCTTTTTGAGATTAAATGGGTTTATCTTAATTTATAACCAATTGATAATCATTTTATAAATTATTATCCATTTTTTATATTTATAAAAAATCAATTAATTTTATTCTATAAATATAAGGAATTTAGTTTTTAATTAAAAACATATAATATATAATAAAATAATTTTTCTAATTTAAAACATATTTCATTAAATGTGAATCATTAAATTATTATTCCTTATAATTAATTTGTTATTTTTTGGATGTTATTAACTTGTTTTATTAATCATAAATATAATTTAATTAGTCCATTTTACTTAAATTATTCTTTTAATTTTACAAATATATATATATATATAATATTTGGAAAATAAAATATTTAGAGTAAAGAAACTATTTATATGTCATCATTACTTAAATATTGAATGAATAATTATTTATACATATCAAATATAATTTTATATAACATATCATACTTATTACTTGTAAATATATAAGTAATAACATAGTTTTATAATGACTATAAAATCACAAAAACAATATTAAATCATGATTCTTATACAACCTTTGTATTTTATGATTCATACTAGATTTCAAATTCTATGGGTTTGATCTTCATTAAGTGATTCATTTTCCATTATCAATTTAATTTATAATATTTATCTTCTTTATTAATTATATATGTATAGTTAATAGTTTCGCTCAATCCTATAATAATAATAATTTTCATTGTGGAAGATTATAATGTTAAACAAATTTATTATTTTATTATGGATTAAATATGTTGAGTGTATATTTAATTTCCTTCAACAAAATAATAAATTCATGTTTATATTATCATATTCATTTATTTATCTATATCAATATTTTATAATCAATTTATTTACTTTATAATGAAAGGTAAAATAATATTAGTCTTTCATGATTTATTTTTCAGGAAGTTTATTCATATTATGAAGAATAAAATAAGTAAATTAGAGAAAAAAATGAATAATGGAACGCGAGATTCTACACTTGTGGCCTGTTAAGAACCGCTACATGTGATACACAAACACATTCATGTGAAACCTCCTCTATTAATTCATATATGAGAAAACAGTCCAGTCCCTATAAAAGAAAGGATGTTATCTACACCTATAAAATAGATCAAAGAGGATAACAAGATTTCCATACACTCAAAGGGTGTATGTAGGGTTTGAGCATAACAATCCTTGTAGGATACCACCATGTACTCTATAAAAAATTAATAATAAATAAACCATGACTTTATAGTTTGAACTATAATATATGAAAGTGATCTTTGCATTGAAAGTAAAATAAAAAACAAATATTATTTTAATTTAGATTGATTTTCAAGTTAGCAAGAACACATGTGAGTAATGTATATTAAAATATCTAGAGTATCACCACCATATCATGGGAATATTCCATATGTAACTAAGGGGGAGAGGTCTTGAGACACCATAAGAATTTACTCAAAAACAAGTGAAATCTACTAAGTGGATTCCCATAATTCCCTAGCATGTGCTCATGTCTAGAAAGGATTACAATGATAGAAGATCCACTATCCATGGATAACTGAGTGATTACATACTATCATATTGGGTATAACTTACTATGTCCACTATAAAGGCATATTCCCTGACCTAGTGTGCTATGAGTCCTAATCCCTCCTAAATACCAATATATTCCTATGAGTTTCAATTTATTTCAATTTTCATCGAGGACTTATGTTTAAAACATAAAACTCATTCATTATAAGGGGGTTTTTCAAGCGAATAACTTAATTAACATATTATAAACACCACTCAAGATAAATTTATTTTCCATAAAAACAATTTAATAAATCATCATAATTCATGGATAATCATTTCATAAATAATATTTCATTATTTAATAAAAAAACTATATTATAAGTTACTAATGGAGAAATTAAAGTTCAAAATGATATAATGGGTGATTAAATTTGAAAAAAAAATTAATAAAACTAAATAAGAATCATTATAATTCATAAGGGTTCCATCTATGAAAGGCTCCCTAATTTCTTAGTAAAATTTATTGTTGGAATTTTTTCAAATTCATGGTTTTCAGTAAATTAAACCAAGGAATTCTTATACTTTTTAAGAAATTTTCCCCTAAAAAACATTGAGTAATCAAACAAGAGAAAGAATTTATTTATCATTAGTCCCCATAGGTACCAAGAAATACTTAAATATACTTAAAACATTTAAGGAAAACATCAACAAAACCATGCCTCACAACTATGGGAAGAACACATAAATTCACATGCCTTTATGGCTGCTTTAATGAATTCAAATGGGTATTATACATGTAATTCCACTCATAGTGACCTAATAAGACATCTATAATAAATTATAAATTATAAAAATAATAAATAGATAATATTTCAAATCCCTAGAAGTTCAAACATCTATTGTCAGGTCGTAGGTTGAAATTGAACCCTCTAATTGGGTGTGAAAGACACATATGGGATCACTCTTTCTCTAAATATTATAATTCCCCTTAGTTCTAGGGTGTTTTTAATTAACATGGAGAAACACCCAAAACCTAGGAAACCTAAACAAAGATAAAATATGGTGGAATATTAGAGTATGAGTAAGAGGATTAAGAAGAATAAGAAAGTAAATCTAGAAGATGGGCATACCTTGGAGGTGGCCAGGGAAATCCTTATAGTGGGGGAAGATGGTGGAGACTTCCCTCCCCCTTGGTATGTCATGTGAGAATGAAGGGGATAGGTAGGTTTTCTTCCCTCTTTAAATTAAAAAATCATTAATTATTATTATTATTATCATCATCATCATAATTTTCATCATCATAATTATTATTATTATTGGTGGTGGTGGTGGTGGTGGTGTTAGGTGAATTAAAATTTCTATACCCCCCTAAAACGTCAAATATAAATATAAAAATTATCATTTTAATTACCTAATAAAAATATTTAAATTTTATTCTCTATAATAATGGTAATTTAATGTATATATATATATAATTATATAGTAATATGAGTAACTAGAAATATAAATCACTTTAAACCTATATATTTTATAATTAAGAATGAACATGATATTCAAAAAATTATTTATTAATCTCATAATCACACTAAAAACCCAAATATAATATAATGAAAATCTAATATATAATATTATCATGTATCAGGAAGTCCAAAAACAAAATTTGAAGTTTTAATTCAAAGTATAGACATGAACGGTCACCCTACATGGTCACTGGTATCATGCACATTGAATTTTCAACACCAAAAATGTAATAAAATTTTAAAAACATGGTATTTTATTCCCAATGTATTATAAAAATTTCAATATACCCAAAATAGAAAGTTTGGGGTGTGATATATACTCACTCCCTAACTCCCTTGAAAAGGTTGAGAATGAAAATCCACTCTCACAATGGTGTATAGCCGCCACCATTTTTCATTGAATCCAATTCTTCGGAAAGTGTATACCTCTATATTAACCAACCATTAAACTCAACTCATATCATAATGAGTGGTGTCCAATCATTTCTAGGACCACACACCTAACCAACTAATCATGCCTCACAACCATATCATTTACATCCCTCATGATACACTAGTTATGATTTTATCCCATACATAACCAAGGAAACATGTATGCCTTGTATCAATCTACCAATTACACATCACTGATGTGTCATTCCAATTACACAAAATATCTACCCAAGATTATCATATATAAAGGAACTCATGTGTCTGAGCTAACCCCTCACCCTCGGGATACCAGTGTATCAATGCCAATTATAAGAAAAAATGGGCAAAGTTCCATGCTAATCTACTAACCAACTCAACTCACGACACTTGAAGTTAAATTTTGTAACCACTAGGCTCCCCCGACTAGTCTATGGACTACATCCCCTTGATATTAATATCACAAGAACAATTGTCTCATGTTTTAGTCTCATGCAACTCAAGAAAACTCACATGTCATCACTCTCATCCTAAGGATCCCATCCCCATTGAGTATCCCCATACCCCTGCTACCCACTATAGGATCGTCATTACATCCATGTGTGTCTCAATGACATATCTCTTTAGCTATGGGTATATAAAAATTTATAATGGTTAGTTATGATTAAGTATATATCCACCAATAATTTATTTTTGAAAATAACAAATAAGTTATTATTGAAGTTTAAGATAACCAAAGAATATTCTTCTTTTGTCAAAACTAGATTACTAATCACATGAATATATGAAAATGTAATGTGATCAAATGTTAGGTATAATATATGAAAACACACCAATTGACACCAATATATAAAATAAAATAATAACAATAACTCATAAACATCACACTTAATCAAAATCCACTTAACTATAATAGAAAAATGTAACTAGCTCCCAAGAAACTTGCATTTTCATCTATACTTATGCTGCCCAGATAGAAATGTAGCATCCATCCCAAGCTCCAACAAGTCCTATATATATCTACCATATCTCAAATATCAATACAAATAAAAATAATGCACTGATTCCTTTTTATAAAATCCTAGTTGGGAACCCATCCATACAACCTGATTTAAAGAAGCACATGACCACAAGAATACTTCTCCATATAGCATTGGTTATTGACTAGCAGTTTTAATTGATAAACAACTAATGGGGAGAATATACCCTTAGCATAATCATAGATGATAATAGACAAATCATAGAAACATACATAACAAAAATATAAAATTAAAGTATATTACATGGAATTGAAATAATCTGCATACCATAATAATAGCAATACCATGTTGTAATAAATTGCACCCATTCCATATCAAACAATAATACATTACAAAACATATTACATGATAGGATAATTACATACTATACATATATAAGAGAATAATAATATAATGATACACTACTACCAAAGACCTTTTCATCACCTTGTTGTTATCTCTCAATCTCATCGAGATGCTCTACCTCATACACCTATACTTGAACCCTTTTCCCTAACCTATATACCAAACATAAGGTTTGTATATCCATATAGGTGTAAATTAAAGGTGTGGACGTGAAACTTGAAGTTACAAAGGATAGAAGAACAACTGAGAAGGGGGTGACTCATTTATTTTATTTTTACAAATTTAAACTTTAGGAAACCTAACCCCTACAACTTGTTAGAGATTATTCCTTATCAAATTTTAATAAACTCAAGTGCATGCATAAATAGAAAAGTAAACAAGGAACACATGATTTAAAAGTTTCATCTTCAGTGTGATAACATATATCATTTCCATAGCCACTCTTGTGGATCTATAGAAATTAACTATTATGAAGAAGTGAATACAACTTTTTTAAAATCCCATTAGACATATTATATCTCCTGATAATAATGATTATACTAACTCCCATCAGTTTACAAATTTTTCTTACAAAAATTTGAGTCAAAAAAATATGTAACTTTTTAAAATTTATCCACTAGAGATCTATCCAGAATATCAACTTAATCTACCTCTGTCTTCTTTTCCAACATCTGATGGATTTAGTCCAATAGCCTCAGTTTGATGACCAAATTATTAGACTGTGTTGTTCCAAACAACTTCTAAAAACTCATACCAATACACTATCCAATAACCTCTATCTGGTAATCTGAACTTTGCTCAATATGATATTCAGATCTGAAAACTCTATTTCAGAACTCTTCTTCAACCCAAAACTACTTTAGTTAGAAGACTCACCTATAACATAACAGATTTAGTGCTTCAAATTTTTGTCTCAATCTAAATATTAATAAAGTATAATTTACTATTAACTTATATTTATAGGTTATCTAATTAATAAATTAGAGGGAAGCCAATTTATTTTCCCACTCACTCAGATTCCAAATACTATGAATTTCACATTCATTTGAGCTTCATCTTTGACCAATTAAACTCTTATAAAATATTATAGAGAGTTCTTAAAACTTATTGAATCTTCAAAACTCTTCTAAAAGTTCCTATATTTAAAAATTATATAAAAAAATATTTTAAAGAACAAAACATCAGTCTAGAAATGGTAATCCATAAAAATTATCATATATCTGAACCTCTTAACCCAATTGAGAATAAATTCAATCAACAACTCACTTTTTAAATACTCTATATAAAAATTTCAAGTTCAAAACATCTCAGTTTTATACTCTGTTCATTATTCTAATTCTTATCAACTAATTGAAAATATTTAATAGTTTTTTAGTCTAATTAAAGTTTCTCATCCCAAACTTTGAAAATAGAAAAAATTATCTCTCGACCTATTGAAATAAAAAACATATACAATTTTTCACTCTGATTATTTGGTCAACTGAAAAAGGTTTAATTTATTGTTGCAACTTCTACTGAATTCAGTTACCTTAAATCACTTTATTAGTTACTAAAACATTTTTGAAAACTTATTTTTTCTGGAGGCTCTATTTTCTCATCTTCATCTGATCACTCATCTTTTGATCTTTTCTATCCAGAGAATAGAGTCTGAGGGAACTTGATCTCCCCTTTATATTTTCTCAAGTACAATGGATCAATGTCAATAACTCTTCGATGTAAAAAAAAATATAGTTTGATCAGTGTCAATAACTCTAGTTATATTAGTATCAACAACTCTGGTTGGATCAGATTCAATAATTATTCAGAGTCAATAACTTTAATTGGATTGGTATTAAAAACTCTTCATTTGATGGATCAAAACTTCCCATTGAAACAACTTAGAAACTACCTATAATCCAATAGAAAACTCAAACTCGGTCAATAACTTCTTCATCCGAAAAACTTATGTGGAGAATAAACTTCAAACTTTAGTAAATACAAACTCTTAAAAACTTCTACATCTGATAACCTACATTTGGAAGAATCTAATTTTGGATACTTCCAAAATTTTCATTTCTATCCTCTTTTGAAAAATTCAACTTGTATCATGACTTATTCGTGATGTTTAGGAACTTGAAAGAATAGAAAATAATTCTCCGAATATTTTGGAACGTTCTAAAACTTCCCAATAATAACATTCAAACAACAACATTTCAACAAATTTTAAATTTCTTTATTTTAAAAAACTTATGAATTTTATAAAAAAAACTCAATCTGGTGAGACGATTCCAATGGACCGATTGATTGTGTGTCTGATTGTGCATCTGATTTCCCATATTTTAAAAAAACTTACTTCATTTGAACTCATAGAAACTTCTCAGTAAACAAGTTATAAACTTTCTGAAATACATCCTTCACCTGATTTACAAAAACATTATTTTACGAAAAGTCAGTTTTCAACACAAACAAAACTTTTTTAATGAAAAACATCACAAAGAATATTCAATGTTACTATTTGGGTGTTTTTCAACTCTAATTAACAACTTTTTCAACTCATCATTTTTAAACACTCATATTTTTTTCACAACTCATTTTTGATCAATTACCAAAACACAACCTTTCTAAAAAGAGTGTACTGACATTACAATACTGGATAAAGTAATGTTTTTGAAGGAATTTTATCCCTTGGTGATAAAACATTTGTGTATATTTTAAGACAAACTCTTACTTACTTTTATCTTTTCCTATCACTTTTCCTTCTCTCCCCCATTTTATGATAACCACAACATCAAATTCATTTAAGTAAGAAAAGTACTTATTTTCCCATTATTGGATAAAGTTTTACATATTCTTCTCCCTTTTCAACATAATCCAAGGCATGGTGGAGGACCTTCTTAATATGTTTAGAAAGTCTTTGGTGGAGTATGAACATGAATTTTTAGCCTCAATTCCACAAATCTCTCTTTCAACATTTCTTTTGTGAATATATTATCAATTTGATATTTTGTTGAAATATATTCCAACACAAAATCTCCACTAGAAAGTTTCTATTTTATGAAGTAAAACTTGATATAAATATGTTTTGAACATGAATTTTGGAAAATATTTTTAGAAAAATAAATTGTACTCTAATTATCACAAATTTTCGTCAATGGTTTACAAAATTCATTTTCAAATCTTCCAACTGAACTTTCATCCACAACATTTGAGTGCATGTCTGGGTAGTTGCAACATTTTATGATTCTTCTATTCTCAAAGTTAATGAACTTTTTTTATTACTATGCAAACTTACACAACATTATCCCAATAAAAATGTTCCTACAAAAGTTGATTTTCTGTCATTGTAATCTCTAGCCCAATCAATATCAGTATAACTATGAAAGTTTATTTAAAAACTTCTTTTTTATAATATACCATGTGAATTTTTTCCTTTAACATGTCTCATAATTCTCTTTTTTGTCAACATATGTGATTATTTCTAATCACTATGATATTTTTCACACAATGTTACAATATAAAAAAAATCTAGTCTTAAGGTTCTGAGATAAACTAAACTACCTATTAGCTTTCAAAAATCATTTTGGTCTATATTTTTTACAATTTCATTTTTACTCAACTTTTTTATCACTAAAATAGTATTATAAACTTATTTGGATTCTTACATACCAATATTTTGTAACAATTCCCTAGAATATTTCTCTTCATATATTAAAATGTATTTTTACTTTTGTTGAACTTGAAATCAAGTAATAATGTTAATTATATCAATATTGACATCTCAAATTTCTTCATTTACTTAGAAAATTTTTTACAAAAAATTTCTTCATCTCCAAAAACATTATATCATCATCATACACAATTAAAATTAGGGTGCTAGAGTAAACTTCTTTCACATACAAGTTTCTATCAACCTTTCCTTTATAAAAAAATTGAATTTTTCTAACAAATATAAAGTTTGTAATAGAAATCACATTGAGATTATTTTAACCCATACAAGTATTTCTTAAATTTACAAATCTTTATTCCATAATTATCAAGTAGAAACCCATAAGTTTTCTCAATGTAACTTCTTCTTAAATATCATCATTTAGAAAAGGTGACTTTATAACCATCTGATAAACTTTGTAATTTTTATGTGCATCCACTACTAGAAACATTATTATAGTTTCTAATATTGAGACTAGGTTAAATGTTTCTTCAAAATACACACCTTCCACCAGTTCATAACCTTTTCAAATAAGTACTTCATTGTTTCTTGAAACTTGTACATGTTCATTCAACTTTTTTATATACACCCATTTTGTTCTAATAAATTTTTTATTTGATGGGAGTGTAACCAGTTCCCAAGTTTTGTTTTTCTCATTCTGTTCCAACTCTTCATTAATTTCAACAATCCATTATTTGTGTTCAACTTCTTTTGAAACTGATTATCGTTTAATTTTTGAAATGTGTGATGTCTGATTTTATAATCTCAATATTATTCTTGTTTTAATCGAATCTTTCTGATTCCCTAGAATATTTTTGATTTGACCATGTTTCTATAAAGTAAGAAATTTCAAAGTTTCTCTTCAAACTTCACTTTAATTATAACACAATTATTAAAAATCTTGATAAGTTTTTTTTGAATCACTTTCACTTATGTAGAAAATATTCAATTTTTCTTCCTCGACATTATCAATAAATTTTATAAGGAGTTTGGATTTTTAATAAATCCCACATCATATGAATCCACCAAATTTTGTAAGTTCTTGTTCCAAAAATTTTCACTTCTTATGTTGGGTTAATATCCCATAAAAATCCTTCTTCTTCTTTCTAATCAAATTTTCCAAGATCCAGTTTTATTTTATTTTTAGTAAACATGGGATTCTAAAAGAATTTAAGTTCTTCAATGAAGTTTTTTTATTGTACCACATTTAATAAGAATTCATGTTGAATTCTGATCTCAAGAAACATATATTTCGAACATGTACAGTAGTAATAACATCTTCTCTCTAGTGGAACTTTTAAAGTTTGTATTATGATAACATGTTTCTTACCATTTCCATTAAACTTATATTTTTCCATTCAATCACTCCATTTTATTGTGGAGTGTAAGGAGAAATATACTAATGTTTTATTCCATGATTTATAATATATGATTCAAAATTATTTCATATTATATACCATTATATATTCTCAACATATTTATATAAACCCTCATTTCTATCTCAATATATTTTTTGAAGAATGTAGACATCTCTATATCCTCTGAATTGTGTTTTATAAACATGATGTTGGTCATTTGAGTGAAATCGTCAATAAAAGTGATAAATAAAAGATATACTTTTGGATATTTATGTCTCATCAACCCATATAAATCAGAATGAATAATTTAAAGAGGTCTGGTAAACTAAATTTGAACTTTCTTATGACTTTTATTAGTCATTTTCCATTTATGAAAAGTTATACAAACATATTCTTCCCTTATTTTCCATTATGAATTTTTTTTAACAACATAAAATTTAGAATTTTTTTTTATACTTTTCTGCCCAATGTAGTGAAGAATACGATGCCATAACTTATTCTCATTTTCAACACTTAGATAATATGAGTTGTCAAATTCTCCATTTTGAAAAATATTTCCACTGGTTCTTTCTCATCTCTTAATAACTTTTTCACCTTCCATACTTCTAATGATACAATAATATTTTATAAAAAAAATTATTTTTCATTATCATAATATTTAGTTACACCAAGTAATCTATGTTTTAGTCTATTAAAAAATATAACTCCTTTAGATTTTAAATTTTCTACTTCAATATCAATTGTTCTAATTCATCTGATTTTTAAGGATCTATCATCCCCAAGAGTAAAATCTCTTCCATCAGGATTCTAAACATCTTTTAATATTTTTAAAACACATTTCATTTTTTATGAACAACCACTATCAAGTATCGATGGTTTTTTCTTTTTACATTCTTTAAAATATATCTCAACAACAAAATCTATTTCTTCAACTTTATTTCTTCCAAATTCATTTTCTTTTATACTATAAGAAATTTTCCATGGAAGTAGTGTCATAAATTTTTCGGTATGATGACTAGCCTAGTCACATCTTCCACATACTTCATCCTGACATTCAAATTTATTTTCTGTTGGAACGATTCTAACATCTTGATTTTTTACTTTTCCAACTTGATGATTTTTAGGAAAATTACTCATTCTTCTTCCACCATTTCTCCCACTTTGTGCAAACCACTTTCCTAGTAGAGACATGTTATTCCAATATTTGTAAGCTTTATGCCCATAAATTCTACAACAATAATAGAACCCATAAAATCTTGGTTTTCTATTGAAGTGGGATCTTTATCTATAGAAAATTCATCAAGGTTGATAACTTCTTTCTACTCTAACATGTTATAGACGTGCGTCAGCCTACTTATGGGGGTATTTATCAACTTTTGGGAATGTGATCGATTTTTCACAACCGTTATCATGCCAATATTTCTCAAAACCTTTTATTAAAACTTTAATGGTCAGTAAAATCCGATGATCCTTTTAGTTTAGTGGGTTTAGATTTCATCCGATTCTTGGAGTGATGTTTTTCTGCAACTTTAAATGATTCATCATTTACTTCCAAATCCTTTATAAAATTTTTATTCAACTTTGATAAAGTACTTTAGGCATCAATAAGTTTTTATTGAGACTTTTTAACTTCATATTTGTAGAGACCCGAAGCCTGACGTACATGGACATTACATTACATTTGCGGAATACTTAGTACATAACAAAAACACACACACAAGGATCGTAATAGTTTAGTGTCTTTGGAAACTCGGAACGTAATCTTCTAATCGTGGTGAAAGATCTTCAATATCTCCCATAAAGATCTTCCCCTTTTTTTACCTAAAACCTTTCTTTATATCCTGGGAAAAAGAAAACATAAAAGGGTGAGCTCAAATGCTCAGTAAGGGTAAACAAAAGAAATATCAATCACATCATATACATAAGAACATAGCTTTTGGAAATCTTAACCTGCAAAAGAGCTCATAATATCATAACATGGGATAAATCATAGAAGTGAAAATGAGATCCCCATAATCATAACATGAAACTTGAAACTTTGTGGCATGCACACATAATCATAGAAAATCATTTCTTGTTAGTCATGACTCATTTCCAAGACTATCTTAGTGGACAAAGTCCCTTTCTGAATCGAGTAACCCTCGTTTCAGTCCTGTTTCACTGAACCGGTATAACCTACCATTTCAGCCATGTCTATCTCATGAGATATAAAATATTTACCCAATGCATTGGAGGGAGATATAGGTCCCACCCATCTCATAATGAATCCTTTCTTATGTGTTCCACAAAATCATAAATCATACATCATTGCATAACCCATGTAATAAAAATGGGATTCTTAAACAACATGACATCATAAAACCATTCATATAAGATAAAGGAATTCATAAACATAATTCCATCACAACATAGTCAAATCAATGTAAAAATATGGATAGAAACAGAACCCTTTATTATCTTAGATGAAAAATAATTTTGATAAAACACTTGAATTGAATTCTTGAGGAAAATATCCTTTTTTCTTCAAAATCAATTTCTTTTCACAAAACATCATGCAATTTTAAAAGAAAAAGATTTTATTGAAAATAGTCATGAAATATTTTGGAGGAAGGTTCATGAAAATAAGGCTTTATAAAATCGTAAAAATCCGTTCGTGCCGTATAAGTTAAAAAAACATTCTTCGTACTTTTGTCGGAAAAGTCAAAAAGTACCTCGTACGAAAAACGAAAAAAGATTCCCTTCATAGATATTACTAAAAACTCACCAAAGGGTAAAAATGGATTTAAACAATTGTAGGTGGATAATATTACATATTGATGAAACATGGATGTGGATGATAAAATACACCCCAGTAAATACTTACGAATAAACAATCTCGGATAAAAATGAGATTGTGATATTTCCCTTACCTTAGGTCCGATTTGCTTTGTACGTGTCCGAAGATCCTGTATAATGGTTTAAATAATGTCATTGACTTATTACAGAATCATATTCATTGTTATGATATCATATATGGTTAACTTATGACATTATATTACCCGTTCTTTTGAAAATTCCATGTTAAAGAAGCGTTTTGGGTAAAATCGTTTCATTTATCGTAGGTGTTTTGACTTGTTGTTCTTGACATCATTATTACTTATATCATGATCTACTTACTTCCAGAATATAAAATATGATTTATATATCATATATATTCAGTATATATATATATATAATAGATAGATAAATAAAATGAAAAACACCGTTCATGGAGACGGTAGTCCGTACGTACGCATGAACGCTGTTTTACTTTCCTTATTGTCTTGAAATGGAAGTAAGTAGATGACATACATATATATATATACATAAATCCAGTAACTTTATAATGTCATATATTTCATTATTATTTCTTATATATACTTTATAATCATTCTTAAATGGTTAACATGGAGAATGAATCTCATCGCGTCGTGGAGACGGTAGTCCGTACGTACGCACGAGCGATGATATCATTTCCATAAATATTGAACTGAATTGGAGTGGATTATACAATATATCAGAATCAATATGATGTTTTAATAACTATTTATAGTTATTCTTTACACCATTATACCCATCCATGTAAGGTGGTGGTGGAAAATAGATTACACCACGGCGTGGAGACGGTATTCCGTACGTACGCACGCGCGGTGATTTCTTTTTCCGTAGGATAGATAGATGGTGAAATAGGGTTGTTTCATAATTATAATAACATATCAGTATATGAGTGATACTGATGTTATTACTTCATAATGAAACAACCTAAGAATAAGAAGTGGAAGAAGAAATAAAGATGAAAGAATTGGTAACGGTAATTACCTCTTCTTTGAAGCGCCTTTTGGAGACCTCCTCTTAGGGAACTAAAATTGGTCTTTGAGGAAGACCAGAACCTCTAGGATGTTTCTAGGGAAGTGTAGAAGAGATTTTGGCATGGGTTGGCCGAGCTTGAGTGCTCAAATTGGTGTGAGGAGGAGGGGGAGGAGGTTCCCTTTTATAAGGGAGGAGAGGGGCACCTTAGGAATATCTCAAAATATTATTTTATATTAAAGTAAAAATCGGTTTATAATGGTTCCAAAGGGTCTTATTTCGAAGATAAAGTGGGGATGGGTCGAAATCCTATCAACCAATAGGATTTATACAAGTTTAGGTTCTTATTTTAACCTTATCAATTAGATTTAACTCTAAGTTAAATAATTTTACTTTTACCGTGTCTTTTTGTTTTCTTTCACTATATGGTTAATACACTTACTATAACATGCCAAACGAACCCCAAATTGTTTATTATTAATATATATATCCTTATATAAGTCATTTGGCCGAACCTTAGATTTTTAGGAATAAAATAACAATTAATAATATAATATTTGATTTAAAAACTATTTTGTGTCAATTTTGACAGTATTTGATATATGATTTTTTTGAAAGTCATAAGAGAATTATATGTTCGAACCAAGTTGATTAAATCAACACTAATATATCATAGTAACCTAGAAAATTAGTGGAATTCATAAAAAGTCTCAAATTACATTCATTTGAGTATTTATAACATCAATTATGTTAATATTTCCTTAAAAGGGTAATTACTGCATCATCGTTGTGTCATAAATAAATTAATTTATTTAAAGTCTAAAAATTATAAATAAACTATAATTATATAGGAAATCTTTTTAGATTTCTAATGAATATTTATAGTCGAATTTATCTTATGTATAACCCCATATTAAAAATGTTTTAGTGAATAAACTTTGATTTTAACTCTTTTAACTCTTCTTTGAATTAAATAATAATAAATGTCCTAATCTAATCCAAGTGGGCCTAAATGATAATATGTTACACTTAAGGTTGTTTTTGGTCGAGATACACTTGTCCAATAGAATTAGGACTTGTGTTAGGGTAATATTAATATCATTCTTACCCTTAATTACCCTATTTACTTTTAACCGTGGTAAATAAAAGTAAAAAGTTACTATTCACCAAAAATTATTTTCATCTCATTGAACCACATTTTACTTACTGACATCAACCGTGTCTCTCGGATTTTTGAAATTCCATTCACAGAAGCGGTAAAATTAAGTTTTATGAAAAATTTAGTTTTTTAACTACCACTTAGTAGTTTCACTATTCATCAAAAAATGAAGGTTTTCAGAAAAATGCCAAAATTTCATCCTAAGCTATATTTCATATTCCGAATTCAAAAATGAAGTCTATTTTACCAAATTCATAACATAGAAGTTGCATTAATTAATTTTATAATTAAATCCCGCTGTTAAAACAAATAGCGTGTTTTTAAGAAACAATATCTATCAAAAGATTGACATTTGTTTATGTCTGGTTTAAATGTGCAATTACATCCAATGACCAACATTGTATTAAATTGTAAAAATATATTCTAAATATACTTTAAAACTACTCCAATTAATAATTTATCACTATTAATTATTTCGATTAAAAAAGTTGTTTTTTAATTATAATTTAGTAATTTTCACTATTCATCAGAATATGAAAGTTATCCGAAATGTACCAAAATTTCACCTTAGGCTAAATTCGATACTCCGAATCCAAAAATGAAGTTCATTTTGAAAAATAAGATTTAAAGAATTTCAAAAAGTGGTTATTACTATTCATAACGACTATTTTTAATAATATTTTAATAGAATATCGTTGTTTAGTGAAACTCGGTATTGCGTATTACACACGCTATCGAGGAAGGTCGCGATTGCGTGTAATGCAAGGCAAGTCAAGGATGCGTGTTGTGCAAGCTCCTTTTGGTGTAGCGTACAACACAAGACATTAATTAAAAATAATATTTTTTATAAAATCTTGGGCTGTTACATTCTACCCCCCTTAAAATCAATTTCGCCCTCGAAATTCGTCGGGGTTATAAATGGTTTACTATTTGAAAGTTTCTTTAATAGAAACCCACATCGTAAAAAGGAATATCAAAACCAATCTTTAAAAACAAAAGTATGAAACGTAACGGTTACCCAAATAAACTAATCATTGGGTTTCCACATAGGTGAAAATATGGATATGGAAGAGAAATCTAACCATCATGTTCTGATGAAGAGTGGTAGAGAACATGGCTATGGAAAAGCCAATAATCACAAATCCATAAATTTGTGACGATCTAAGGTACCATCCGATTCATCAGGTATAAGATCACTAGGACAACATTTTTGGTTTTCAAGATCATTTCCCTAAAGTTGAAAATTTGAATTGGAATAAATAATTTCTTTATTTTGGTACAATCTCACTATTGTTCGTGCCTAGAACAATTTCCACTTCATCTCTTAAATAAATGAAGTTTAATTTGTTATTCGTGAAGTGTTAGCAGATCATGTGATAGAATGACGGGTCATTCCATCTGTCTCAAACAAAAGGTTAGCAAAAATTATATACATAAGTCGATCTATAGTGAGATTAATCATATATAGTTCCTAAAATGGACTTATACTTCATATATCATACTGCTTAATATAATAAAACTAGTTTCTACTAAACAGGGACTTCCTGTAGGCCAGTGGTAGGCGATAAGGGCCAGTCGCACTTCGGTTGTGGGTTCGATTCCCACAGCCTTGTCCGAAGCGATGGGCTGTCGTCCGTCCTGCAGGTTTTCCTTTTTCTAAAACTATATTACTATAACATCCCATAAATAATATCGAAAAAACTTCTATCCTTAAACAATACTAACTTATGTCCAACATAATCCATTCCAATCTTTAGTCATATCCATAATACTGCAGTCCATTCTCATAACATAGTGAAAACGATTACCAGAGATTTAATACCATCGTTGATCCCCATATATCATAAGATATATCTTGTTGGAAACATTCCAAACATTCAAAGGCCTTAATCTTGTACTCTCTTGAATACCCATTGAACCTTAGTGAAAACTTGAATGCAGTTAAAAGTTAACACTTTCCACATACCAAAATCCTCAAAATTCTATATACTCAAACCATGATATCACTTAGTCCTTATATCAATCATGAGCTCATGAATACTGTTAAACATTTCATTTTCTCGGTTTCCCTTCATTATGCGCATAATATCTCAATCAATTTGAATACCACATTAGACCAATACATAAATATTCCAATATTCCATGATACAACATTATTTTGGAATCCCATTACATAAAAACTTAATCATTCCACCACATCGTTGTCATATTCAACATTGCCAATAGTGATCGCATGTGACTTCCCTTTGTCCTTTGCCTTAAGCGGTTTCTCATGTCGATCATCACTAACCCTTGGATTAGGGCATTTATTGGCATAATGTCCCATCTCCTTGCACTTGAAGCATTGAAGTGTTGGTTGTGCGTTCTCTGCAGTGTTTGCTTTATTCACTTCATTAGAATCCCTTTTTCCATTACTTCGACACTCAGCTGCTCGATGACCTTCTTTTCCACACTTAAAACATTTTCTAGTCCCTTTAAGACAATCTCCACCATGCTTCTTTCCACACTTTGTGCATAAGGAAACATTCATCTTCTTTTCACCATTATTCTGAGATTTCTCCTTGAACTCCATCTTTCGTTTCTTGTCAAAACCATGAGATGGATATGTAACACCAACTTCTATTTCTACCTTGATAGCACAACGCACAATTTCTTCATAGCTACTGAAGTCTCTTATAGCTAATGCCCTTCGAAGACTTGGTTTTAAGCCACTGAAAAATCGATCAACTTTACTTTCAGGTTGGATGATAATGCCAGATGCATACCTTGCAAGTCTTGTAAAATTCGCTTCGTATATACCAACAGATTCATCATCCTTTTGCTTTAGTTCAAGAAACTCCTTCTCCATCTTCGTTCGAAGAATACGAGGGAAGTACTTACTGAAAAACAAGTTCTTGAACTCATCCCATTCCATGGAATCAATTTCATCTCTTTGCCTCGTATTCTTAATAAGATTCCACCATTGATCAGCTTCACCTTCCAAACGATATACTGCTAAGATGACTTTATCATGTTCAGAACATTGAAGAACTGAAAATATCTTTTCAGTAGTACTAATCCATTGTTCAGCAACTAATGGATCAGTAGACCCACTGAAAGAAGGCGGACGCTGCCTCATGAAGGATTCAACAGAATGTTGCTCCTTCCTTTGCTCGTTTGGAAGTCTTGCATGATTCATAGCTTGAGAAAGTTGTGTGAGCATGGCTACAAGATTTTGCATTCCAGCTCCCATATCGTTTGGTTGCTCAGGGGGACAATCATTGCATTGTCCATTGCATTGATCAACACGGTTCCTTCGGGTTCCAGCCATCGTCTAAAACCCCAAAAGAATAGTGTGAGAGGCAAAAATCATGCTAGGGAAAACAACATAATAAAGGGGGAGTACCTTCAATATCCAACATCTTAGGTTTAATTCTATGATCGTTAGCGTAATTCTATTACTATAACCTATACGTATACTTATCCCTAGGGACATCCCTAGACATACCTTAGAAATATCTCTAGGGATCACACTAACGTTTTCGCATCCTAGTTTCCAAAGGTTGACTAAACCTTTCCTTTGATACCAACTGTAGAGACCCGAAGCCTGACGTACATGGACATTACATTACATTTGCGGAATACTTAGTACATAACAAAAACACACACACAAGGATCGTAATAGTTTAGTGTCTTTGGAAACTCGGAACGTAATCTTCTAATCGTGGTGAAAGATCTTCAATATCTCCCATAAAGATCTTCCCCTTTTTTTACCTAAAACCTTTCTTTATATCCTGGGGAAAAGAAAACATAAAAGGGTGAGCTCAAATTCTCAGTAAGGGTAAACAAAAGAAATATCAATCACATCATATACATAAGAACATAGATTTTGGAAATCTTAACCTGCAAAAGAGCTCATAATATCATAACATGGGATAAATCATAGAAGTGAAAATGAGATCCCCATAATCATAACATGAAACTTGAAACTTTGTGGCATGCACACATAATCATAGAAAATCATTTCTTGTTAGTCATGACTCATTGCCAAGACTATCTTAGTGGACAAAGTCCCTTTCTGAATCGAGTAACCCTCGTTTCAGTCCTGTTTCACTGAACCGGTATAACCTACCATTTCAGCCATGTCTATCTCATGAGATATAAAATCTTTACCCAATGCATTGGAGGGAGATATAGGTCCCACCCATCTCATAATGAATCCTTTCTTATGTGTGCCACAAAATCATAAATCATACAGCATTGCATAACCCATGTAATAAAAATGGGATTCTTAAACAACATGACATCATAAAACCATTCATATAAGATAAAGGAATTCATAAAAATAATTCCATCACAACATAGTCAAATCAATGTAAAAATATGGATAGAAACAGAACCCTTTATTATCTTAGATGAAAAATAATTTTGATAAAACACTTGAATTGAATTCTTGAGGAAAATATCCTTTTTTCTTCAAAATCAATTTCTTTTCACAAAACATCATGCAATTTTAAAAGAAAAATATTTTATTGAAAATAGTCATGAAATATTTTGGAGGAAGGTTCATGAAAATAAGGCTTTATAAAATCGTAAAAATCCGTTCGTGCCGTATAAGTTAAAAAAACATTCTTCGTACTTTTGTCGGAAAAGTCAAAAAGTACCTCGTACGAAAAACGACAAAAGATTCCCTTCATAGATATTACTAAAAACTCACCGAAGGGTAAAAATGGATTTAAACAATTGTAGGTGGATAATATTACATATTGATGAAACATGGATGTGGATGATAAAATACACCCCAGTAAATACTTACGAATAAACAATCTCGGATAAAAATGAGATTGTGATATTTCCCTTACCTTAGGTTCGATTTGCTTTGTACGTGTCCGAAGATCCTGTATAATGGTTTAAATAATGTCATTGACTTATTGCAGAATCATATTCATTGTTATGATATCATATATGGTTCACTTATGACATTATATTACCCGTTCTTTTGAAAATTCCATGTTAAAGAAGCGTTTTGGGTAAAATCGTTTCATTTATCGTAGGTGTTTTGACTTGTTGTTCTTGACATCATTATTACTTATATCATGATCTACTTACTTCCAGAATATAAAATATGATTTATATATCATATATATTCAGTATATATATATATATAATAGATAGATAAATAAAATGAAAAACACCGTTCATGGAGACGGTAGTCCGTACGTACGCATGAACGCTGTTTTACTTTCCTTATTGTCTTGAAATGGAAGTAAGTAGATGACATACATATATATATATAAATAAATCCAGTAACTTTATAATTTCATATATTTCATTATTATTTCTTATATATACTTTATAATCATTCTTAAATGGTTAACATGGAGAATGAATCTCATCGCGTCGTGGAGACGGTAGTCCGTACGTACGCACGAGCGATGATATCATTTCCATAAATATTGAACTGAATTGGAGTGGATTATACAATATATCAGAATCAATATGATGTTTTAATAACTATTTATAGTTATTCTTTACACCATTATACCCATCCATGTAAGGTGGTGGTGGAAAATAGATTACACCACGGCGTGGAGACGGTATTCCGTACGTACGCACGCGCGGTGATTTCTTTTTCCGTAGGATAGATAGATGGTGAAATAGGGCTGTTTCATACTTATAATAACATATCAGTATATGAGTGATACTGATGTTATTACTTCATAATGAAACAACCTAAGAAGAAGAAGTGGAAGAAGAAATAAAGATGAAAGAATTGGTAACGGTAATTACCTCTTCTTTGAAGCGCCTTTTGGAGACCTCCTCTTAGGGAACTAAAATTGGTCTTTGAGGAATACCAGAACCTCTAGGATGTTGCTAGGGAAGTGTAGAAGAGATTTTGGCAGGGGTTGGCCGAGCTTGAGTGCTCAAATTGGTGTGAGGAGGAGGGGGAGGAGGTTCCCTTTTATAAGGGAGGAGAGGGGCACCTTAGGAATATCTCAAAATATTATTTTATATTAAAGTAAAAATCGGTTTATAATGGTTCCAAAGGGTCTTATTTCGAAGATAAAGTGGGGATGGGTCGAAATCCTATCAACCAATAGGATTTATACAAGTTTAGGTTCTTATTTTAACCTTATCAATTAGATTTAACTCTAAGTTAAATAATTTTACTTTTACCGTGTCTTTTTGTTTTCTTTCACTATATGGTTAATACACTTACTATAACATGCCAAACGAACCCCAAATTGTTTATTATTAATATATATATCCTTATATAAGTCATTTGGACGAACCTTAGATTTTTAGGAATAAAATAACAATTAATAATATAATATTTGATTTAAAAACTATTTTGTGTCAATTTTGACACTATTTGATATATGATTTTTTTGAAAGTCATAAAAGAATTATATGTTCGAACCAAGTTGATTAAATCAACACTAATATATCATAGTAACCTAGAAAATTAGTGGAATTCATAAAAAGTCTCAAATTACATTCATTTGAGTATTTATAACATCAATTATGTTAATATTTCCTTAAAAGGGTAATTACTGCATCATCGTTGTGTCATAAATAAATTAATTTATTTAAAGTCTAAAAATTATAAATAAAATATCATTATATAGGAAATCTTTTTAGATTTCTAATGAATATTTATAGTCGAATTTATCTTATGTATAACCCCATATTAAAAATGTTTTAGTGAATAAACTTTGATTTTAACTCTTTTAACTCTTCTTTGAATTAAATAATAATAAATGTCCTAATCTAATCCAAGTGGGCCTAAATGATAATATGTTACACTTAAGGTTGTTTTTGGTCGAGATACACTTGTACAATAGAATTAGGACTTGTGTTAGGGTAATATTAATATCATTCTTACCCTTAATTACCCTATTTACTTTTAACCGTGGTAAATAAAAGTAAAAAGTTACTATTCACCAAAAATTATTTTCATCTCATTGAACCACATTTTACTTACTGACATCAACCGTGTCTCTCGGATTTTTGAAATTCCATTCACAGAAGCGGTAAAATTAAGTTTTATGAAAAATTCAGTTTTTTAACTACCACTTAGTAGTTTCACTATTCATCAAAAAATGAAGGTTTTCAGAAAAATGCCAAAATTTCATCCTAAGCTATATTTCATATTCCGAATTCAAAAATGAAGTCTATTTTACCAAATTCATAACATAGAAGTTGCATTAATTAATTTTATAATTAAATCCCGTTGTTAAAACAAATAGCGTGTTTTTAAGAAACAATATCTATCAAAAGATTGACATTTGTTTATGTCTGGTTTAAATGTGCAATTACATCCAATGACCAACATTGTATTAAATTGTAAAAATATATTCTAAATATACTTTAAAACTACTCCAATTAATAATTTATCACTATTAATTATTTCGATTAAAAAAATTGTTTTTTAATTATAATTTAGTAATTTTCACTATTCATCAGAATATGAAAGTTATCTGAAATGTACCAAAATTTCACCTTAGGCTAAATTCGATACTCCGAATCCAAAAATGAAGTTCATTTTGAAAAATAATATTTAAAGAATTTCAAAAAGTGGTTATTACTATTCATAACGACTATTTTTAATAATATTTTAATAGAATATCGTTGTTTAGTGAAACTCGGTATTGCGTATTACACACGCTATCGAGGAAGGTCGCGATTGCGTGTAATTCAAGGCAAGTCAAGGATGCGTGTTGTGCAAGCTCCTTTTGGTGTAGCGTACAACACAAGACATTAATTAAAAATAATATTTTTTATAAAATCTTGGACTGTTACATTCTACCCCCCTTAAAATCAATTTCGCCCTCGAAATTCGTCGGGGTTATAAATGGTTTACTATTTGAAAGTTTCTTTAATAGAAACCCACATCGTAAAAAGGAATATCAAAACCAATCTTTAAAAACAAAAGTATGAAACGTAACGGTTACCCAAATAAACTAATCATTGGGTTTCCACATAGGTGAAAATATGGATATGGAAGAGAAATCTAACCATCATGTTCTGATGAAGAGTGGTAGAGAACATGGCTATGGAAAAGCCAATAATCACAAATCCATAAATTTGTGACGATCTAAGGTACCATCCGATTCATCAGGTATAAGATCACTAGGACAACATTTTTGGTTTTCAAGATCATTTCCCTAAAGTTGAAAATTTGAATTGGAATAAATACTTTCTTTATTTTGGTACAATCTCACTATTGTTCGTGCCTAGAACAATTTCCACTTCATCTCTTAAATAAATGAAGTTGAATTTGTTATTCGTGAAGTGTTAGCAGATCATGTGATAGAATGACGGGTCATTCCATCTGTCTCAAACAAAAGGTTAGCAAAAATTATATACATAAGTCGATCTATAGTGAGATTAATCATATATAGTTCCTAAAATGGACTTATACTTCATATATCATACTGCTTAATATAATAAAACTAGTTTCTACTAAACAGGGACTTCCTGTAGGCCAGTGGTAGGCGATAAAGGCCAGTCGCACTTCGGTTGTGGGTTCGATTCCCACAGCCTTGTCCGAAGTGATGGGCTGTCGTCCGTCCTGCAGGTTTTCCTTTTTCTAAAACTATATTACTATAACATCCCATAAATAATATCGAAAAAACTTCTATCCTTAAACAATACTAACTTATGTCCAACATAATCCATTCCAATCTTTAGTCCTATCCATAATACTGCAGTCCATTCTCATAACATAGTGAAAATGATTACCAGAGATTTAATACCATCGTTGATCCCCATATATCATAAGATATATCTTGTTGGAAACATTCCAAACATTCAAAGGCCTTAATCTTGTACTCTCTTGAATACCCATTGAACCTTAGTGAAAACTTGAATGCAGTTAAAAGTTAACACTTTCCACATACCAAAATCCTCAAAATTCTATATACTCAAACCATGATATCACTTAGTCCTTATATCAATCATGAGCTCATGAATACTGTTAAACGTTTCATTTTCTCGTTTTCCCTTCATTATGCGCATAATATCTCAATCAATTTGAATACCACATTAGACTAATACATAAATATTCCAATATTCCATGATACAACATTATTTTGGAATCCCATTACATAAAAACTTAATCATTCCACCACATCGTTGTCATATTCAACATTGCCAATAGTGATCGCATGTGACTTCCCTTTGTCCTTTGCCTTAAGCGGTTTCTCATGTCGATCATCACTAACCCTTGGATTAGGGCATTTATTGGCATAATGTCCCATCTCCTTGCACTTGAAGCATTGAAGTGTTGGTTGTGCGTTCTCTGCAGTGTTTGCTTTATTCACTTCATTAGAATCCCTTTTTCCATTACTTCGACACTCAGCTGCTCGATGACCTTCTTTTCCACACTTAAAACATTTTCTAGTCCCTTTAAGACAATCTCCACCATGCTTCTTTCCACACTTTGTGCATAAGGAAACATTCAACTTCTTTTCACCATTATTCTGAGATTTCTCCTTGAACTCCATCTTTCGTTTCTTGTCAAAACCATGAGATGGATATGTAACACCAACTTCCATTTCTACCTTGATAGCACAACGCACAATTTCTTCATAGCTACTGAAGTCTCTTATAGCTAATGCCCTTCGAAGACTTGGTTTTAAGCCACTGAAAAATCGATCAACTTTACTTTCAGGTTGGATGATAATGCCAGATGCATACCTTGTAAGTCTTGTAAAATTCGCTTCGTATATACCAACAGATTCATCATCCTTTTGCTTTAGTTCAAGAAACTCCTTCTCCATCTTCGTTCGAAGAATACGAGGGAAGTACTTACTGAAAAACAAGTTCTTGAACTCATCCCATTCCATGGAATCAATTTCATCTCTTTGCCTCGTATTCTTAATAAGATTCCACCATTGATCAGCTTCACCTTCCAAACGATATACTGCTAAGATGACTTTATCATGTTCAGAACATTGAAGAACTGAAAATATCTTTTCAGTAGTACTAATCCATTGTTCAGCAACTAATGGATCAGTAGACCCACTGAAAGAAGGCGGACGCTGCCTCATGAAGGATTCAACAGAATGTTGCTCCTTCCTTTGCTCGTTTGGAAGTCTTGCATGATTCATAGCTTGAGAAAGTTGTGTGAGCATGGCTACAAGATTTTTCATTCCAGCTCCCATATCGTTTGGTTGCTCAGGGGGACAATCATTGCATTGTCCATTGCATTGATCAACACGGTTCCTTCGGGTTCCAGCCATCGTCTAAAACCCCAAAAGAATAGTATGAGAGGCAACAATCATGCTAGGGAAAACAACATAATAAAGGGGGAGTACCTTCAATATCCAACATCTTAGGTTTAATTCTATGATCGTTAGCGTAATTCTATTACTATAACCTATACGTATACTTATCCCTAGGGACATCCCTAGACATACCTTAGAAATATCTCTAGGGATCACACTAACGTTTTCGCATCCTAGTTTCCAAAGGTTGACTAAACCTTTCCTTTGATACCAACTGTAGAGACCCGAAGCCTGACGTACATGGAAATTACATTACATTTGCGGAATACTTAGTACATAACAAAAACACACACACAAGGATCGTAATAGTTTAGTGTCTTTGGAAACTCGGAACGTAATCTTCTAATCGTGGTGAAAGATCTTCAATATCTCCCATAAAGATCTTCCCCTTTTTTTACCTAAAACCTTTCTTTATATCCTGGGGAAAAGAAAACATAAAAGGGTGAGCTCAAATGCTCAGTAAGGGTAAACAAAAGAAATATCAATCACATCATATACATAAGAACATAGCTTTTGGAAATCTTAACCTGCAAAAGAGCTCATAATATCATAACATGGGATAAATCATAGAAGTGAAAATGAGATCCCCATAATCATAACATGAAACTTCAAACTTTGTGGCATGCACACATAATCATAGAAAATCATTTCTTATTAGTCATGACTCATTTCCAAGACTATCTTAGTGGACAAAGTCCCTTTCTGAATCGAGTAACCCTCGTTTCAGTCCTGTTTCACTGAACCGGTATAACCTACCATTTCAGCCATCTCTATCTCATGAGATATAAAATATTTACCCAATGCATTGGAGGGAGATATAGGTCCCACCCATCTCATAATGAATCCTTTCTTATGTGTGCCACAAAATCATAAATCATACATCATTGCATAACCCATGTAATAAAAATGGGATTCTTAAACAACATGACATCATAAAACCATTCATATAAGATAAAGGAATTCATAAACATAATTCCATCACAACATAGTCAAATCAATGTAAAAATATGGATAGAAACAGAACCCTTTATTATCTTAGATGAAAAATAATTTTGATAAAACACTTGAATTGAATTCTTGAGGAAAATATCCTTTTTTCTTCAAAATCAATTTCTTTTCACAAAACATCATGCAATTTTAAAAGAAAAAGATTTTATTGAAAATAGTCATGAAATATTTTGGAGGAAGGTTCATGAAAATAAGGCTTTATAAAATCGTAAAAATCCGTTCGTGCCGTATAAGTTAAAAAAACATTCTTCGTACTTTTGTCGGAAAAGTCAAAAAGTACCTCGTACGAAAAACGACAAAAGATTCCCTTCATAGATATTACTAAAAACTCACCGAAGGGTAAAAATGGATTTAAACAATTGTAGGTGGATAATATTACATATTGATGAAACATGGATGTGGATGATAAAATACACCCCAGTAAATACTTACGAATAAACAATCTCGGATAAAAATGAGATTGTGATATTTCCCTTACCTTAGGTCCGATTTGCTTTGTACGTGTCCGAAGATCCTGTATAATGGTTTAAATAATGTCATTGACTTATTACAGAATCATATTCATTGTTATGATATCATATATGGTTAACTTATGACATTATATTACCCGTTCTTTTGAAAATTCCATGTTAAAGAAGCGTTTTGGGTAAAATCGTTTCATTTATCGTAGGTGTTTTGACTTGTTGTTCTTGACATCATTATTACTTATATCATGATCTACTTACTTCCAGAATATAAAATATGATTTATATATCATATATATTCAGTATATATATATATATAATAGATAGATAAATAAAATGAAAAACACCGTTCATGGAGACGGTAGTCCGTACGTACGCATGAACGCTGTTTTACTTTCCTTATTGTCTTGAAATGGAAGTAAGTAGATGACATAAATATATATATATATACATAAATCCAGTAACTTTATAATGTCATATATTTCATTATTATTTCTTATATATACTTTATAATCATTCTTAAATGGTTAACATGGAGAATGAATCTCATCGCGTCGTGGAGACGGTAGTCCGTACGTACGCACGAGCGATGATATCATTTCCATAAATATTGAACTGAATTGGAGTGGATTATACAATATATCAGAATCAATATGATGTTTTAATAACTATTTATAGTTATTCTTTACACCATTATACCCATCCATGTAAGGTGGTGGTGGAAAATAGATTACACCACGGCGTGGAGACGGTATTCCGTACGTACGCACGCGCGGTGATTTCTTTTTCCGTAGGATAGATAGATGGTGAAATAGGGTTGTTTCATAATTATAATAACATATCAGTATATGAGTGATACTGATGTTATTACTTCATAATGAAACAACCTAAGAATAAGAAGTGGAAGAAGAAATAAAGATGAAAGAATTGGTAACGGTAATTACCTCTTCTTTGAAGCACCTTTTGGAGACCTCCTCTTAGGGAACTAAAATTGGTCTTTGAGGAAGACCAGAACCTCTAGGATGTTGCTAGGGAAGTGTAGAAGAGATTTTGGCAGGGGTTGGCCGAGCTTGAGTTCTCAAATTGGTGTGAGGAGGAGGGGGAGGAGGTTCCCTTTTATAAGGGAGGAGAGGGGCACCTTAGGAATATCTCAAAATATTATTTTATATTAAAGTAAAAATCAGTTTATAATGGTTCCAAAGGGTCTTATTTCGAAGCTAAAGTGGGTATGGGTCGAAATCCTATCAACCAATAGGATTTATACAAGTTTAGGTTCTTATTTTAACCTTATCAATTAGATTTAACTCTAAGTTAAATAATTTTACTTTTACCGTGTCTTTTTGTTTTCTTTCACTATATGGTTAATACACTTACTATAACATGTCAAACGAACCCCAAATTGTTTATTATTAATATATATATCCTTATATAAGTCATTTGGCCGAACCTTAGATTTTTAGGAATAAAATAACAATTAATAATATAATATTTGATTTAAAAACTATTTTGTGTCAATTTTGACACTATTTGATATATGATTTTTTTGAAAGTCATAAAAGAATTATATGTTCGAACCAAGTTGATTAAATCAACACTAATATATCATAGTAACCTAGAAAATTAGTGGAATTCATAAAAAGTCTCAAATTACATTCATTTGAGTATTTATAACATCAATTATGTTAATATTTCCTTAAAAGGGTAATTACTGCATCATCGTTGTGTCATAAATAAATTAATTTATTTAAAGTCTAAAAATTATAAATAAAATATCATTATATAGGAAATCTTTTTAGATTTCTAATGAATATTTATAGTCGAATTTATCTTATGTATAACCCCATATTAAAAATGTTTTAGTGAATAAACTTTGATTTTAACTCTTTTAACTCTTCTTTGAATTAAATAATAATAAATGTCCTAATCTAATCCAAGTGGGCCTAAATGATAATATGTTACACTTAAGGTTGTTTTTGGTCGAGATACACTTGTCCAATAGAATTAGGACTTGTGTTAGGGTAATATTAATATCATTCTTACCCTTAATTACCCTATTTACTTTTAACCGTGGTAAATAAAAGTAAAAAGTTACTATTCACCAAAAATTATTTTCATCTCATTGAACCACATTTTACTTACTGACATCAACTGTGTCTCTCGGATTTTTGAAATTCCATTCACAGAAGCGGTAAAATTAAGTTTTATGAAAAATTCAGTTTTTTAACTACCACTTAGTAGTTTCACTATTCATCAAAAAATGAAGGTTTTCAGAAAAATGCCAAAATTTCATCCTAAGCTATATTTCATATTCCGAATTCAAAAATGAAGTCTATTTTACCAAATTCATAACATAGAAGTTGCATTAATTAATTTTATAATTAAATCCCGCTGTTAAAACAAATAGCGTGTTTTTAAGAAACAATATCTATCAAAAGATTGACATTTGTTTATGTCTGGTTTAAATGTGCAATTACATCCAATGACCAACATTGTATTAAATTGTAAAAATATATTCTAAATATACTTTAAAACTACTCCAATTAATAATTTATCACTATTAATTATTTCGATTAAAAAAGTTGTTTTTTAATTATAATTTAGTAATTTTCACTATTCATCAGAATATGAAAGTTATCCGAAATGTACCAAAATTTCACCTTAGGCTAAATTCGATACTCCGAATCCAAAAATGAAGTTCATTTTGAAAAATAAGATTTAAAGAATTTCAAAAAGTGGTTATTACTATTCATAACGACTATTTTTAATAATATTTTAATAGAATATCGTTGTTTAGTGAAACTCGGTATTGCGTATTACACACGCTATCGAGGAAGGTCGCGATTGCGTGTAATGCAAGGCAAGTCAAGGATGCGTGTTGTGCAAGCTCCTTTTGGTGTAGCGTACAACACAAGACATTAATTAAAAATAATATTTTTTATAAAATCTTGGGCTGTTACATTCTACCCCCCTTAAAATCAATTTCGCCCTCGAAATTCGTCGGGGTTATAAATGGTTTACTATTTGAAAGTTTCTTTAATAGAAACCCACATCGTAAAAAGGAATATCAAAACCAATCTTTAAAAACAAAAGTATGAAACGTAACGGTTACCCAAATAAACTAATCATTGGGTTTCCACATAGGTGAAAATATGGATATGGAAGAGAAATCTAACCATCATGTTCTGATGAAGAGTGGTAGAGAACATGGCTATGGAAAAGCCAATAATCACAAATCCATAAATTTGTGACGATCTAAGGTACCATCCGATTCATCAGGTATAAGATCACTAGGACAACATTTTTGGTTTTCAAGATCATTTCCCTAAAGTTGAAAATTTGAATTGGAATAAATACTTTCTTTATTTTGGTACAATCTCACTATTGTTCGTGCCTAGAACAATTTCCACTTCACCTCTTAAATAAATGAAGTTGAATTTGTTATTCGTGAAGTGTTAGCAGATCATGTGATAGAATGACGGGTCATTCCATCTGTCTCAAACAAAAGGTTAGCAAAAATTATATACATAAGTCGATCTATAGTGAGATTAATCATATATAGTTCCTAAAATGGACTTATACTTCATATATCATACTGCTTAATATAATAAAACTAGTTTCTACTAAACAGGGACTTCATGTAGGCCAGTGGTAGGCGATAAAGGCCAGTCGCACTTCGGTTGTGGGTTCGATTCCCACAGCCTTGTCCGAAGCGATGGGCTGTCGTCCGTCCTGCAGGTTTTCCTTTTTCTAAAACTATATTACTATAACATCCCATAAATAATATCGAAAAAACTTCTATCCTTAAACAATACTAACTTATGTCCAACATAATCCATTCCAATCTTTAGTCCTATCCATAATACTGCAGTCCATTCTCATAACATAGTGAAAACGATTACCAGAGATTTAATACCATCGTTGATCCCCATATATCATAAGATATATCTTGTTGGAAACATTCCAAACATTCAAAGGCCTTAATCTTGTACTCTCTTGAATACCCATTGAACCTTAGTGAAAACTTGAATGCAGTTAAAAGTTAACACTTTCCACATACCAAAATCCTCAAAATTCTATATACTCAAACCATGATATCACTTAGTCCTTATATCAATCATGAGCTCATGAATACTGTTAAACATTTCATTTTCTCGGTTTCCCTTCATTATGCGCATAATATCTCAATCAATTTGAATACCACATTAGACCAATACATAAATATTCCAATATTCCATGATACAACATTATTTTGGAATCCCATTACATAAAAACTTAATCATTCCACCACATCGTTGTCATATTCAACATTGCCAATAGTGATCGCATGTGACTTCCCTTTGTCCTTTGCCTTAAGTGGTTTCTCATGTCGATCATCACTAACCCTTGGATTAGGGCATTTATTGGCATAATGTCCCATCTCCTTGCACTTGAAGCATTGAAGTGTTGGTTGTGCGTTCTCTGCAGTGTTTGCTTTATTCACTTCATTAGAATCCCTTTTTCCATTACTTCGACACTCAGCTGCTCGATGACCTTCTTTTCCACACTTAAAACATTTTCTAGTCCCTTTAAGACAATCTCCACCATGCTTCTTTCCACACTTTGTGCATAAGGAAACATTCATCTTCTTTTCACCATTATTCTGAGATTTCTCCTTGAACTCCATCTTTCGTTTCTTGTCAAAACCATGAGATGGATATGTAACACCAACTTCCATTTCTACCTTGATAGCACAACGCACAATTTCTTCATAGCTACTGAAGTCTCTTATAGCTAATGCCCTTCGAAGACTTGGTTTTAAGCCACTGAAAAATCGATCAACTTTACTTTCAGGTTGGATGATAATGCCAGATGCATACCTTGCAAGTCTTGTAAAATTCTCTTCGTATATACCAACAGATTCATCATCCTTTTGCTTTAGTTCAAGAAACTCCTTCTCCATCTTCGTTCGAAGAATACGAGGGAAGTACTTACTGAAAAACAAGTTCTTGAACTCATCCCATTCCATGGAATCAATTTCATCTCTTTGCCTCGTATTCTTAATAAGATTCCACCATTGATCAGCTTCACCTTCCAAACGATATACTGCTAAGATGACTTTATCATGTTCAGAACATTGAAGAACTGAAAATATCTTTTCAGTAGTACTAATCCATTGTTCAGCAACTAATGGATCAGTAGACCCACTGAAAGAAGGCGGACGCTGCCTCATGAAGGATTCAACAGAATGTTGCTCCTTCCTTTGCTCGTTTGGAAGTCTTGCATGATTCATAGCTTGAGAAAGTTGTGTGAGCATGGCTACAAGATTTTGCATTCCAGCTCCCATATCGTTTGGTTGCTCAGGGGGACAATCATTGCATTGTCCATTGCATTGATCAACACGGTTCCTTCGGGTTCCATCCATCGTCTAAAACCCCAAAAGAATAGTGTGAGAGGCAAAAATCATGCTAGGGAAAACAACATAATAAAGGGGGAGTACCTTCAATATCCAACATCTTAGGTTTAATTCTATGATCGTTAGCGTAATTCTATTACTATAACCTATACGTATACTTATCCCTAGGGACATCCCTAGACATACCTTAGAAATATCTCTAGGGATCACACTAACGTTTTCGCATCCTAGTTTCCAAAGGTTGACTAAACCTTTCCTTTGATACCAACTGTAGAGACCCGAAGCCTGACGTACATGGACATTACATTACATTTGCGGAATACTTAGTACATAACAAAAACACACACACAAGGATCGTAATAGTTTAGTGTCTTTGGAAACTCGGAACGTAATCTTCTAATCGTGGTGAAAGATCTTCAATATCTCCCATAAATATCTTCCCCTTTTTTTTACCTAAAACCTTTCTTTATATCCTGGGGAAAAGAAAACATAAAAGGGTGAGCTCAAATGCTCAGTAAGGGTAAACAAAAGAAATATCAATCACATCATATACATAAGAACATAGATTTTGGAAATCTTAACCTGCAAAAGAGCTCATAATATCATAACATGGGATAAATCATAGAAGTGAAAATGAGATCCCCATAATCATAACATGAAACTTGAAACTTTGTGGCATGCACACATAATCATAGAAAATAATTTCTTGTTAGTCATGACTCATTGCCAAGACTATCTTAGTGGACAAAGTCCCTTTCTGAATCGAGTAACCCTCGTTTCAGTCCTGTTTCACTAAACCGGTATAACCTACCATTTCAGCCATGTCTATCTCATGAGATATAAAATCTTTACCCAATGCATTGGAGGGATATATAGGTCCCACCCATCTCATAATTAATCCTTTCTTATGTGTGCCACAAAATCATAAATCATACAGCATTGCATAACCCATGTAATAAAAATGGGATTCTTAAACAACATGACATCATAAAACCATTCATATAAGATAAAGGAATTCATAAAAATAATTCCATCACAACATAGTCAAATCAATGTAAAAATATGGATAGAAACAGAACCCTTTATTATCTTAGATGAAAAATAATTTTGATAAAACACTTGAATTGAATTCTTGAGGAAAATATCCTTTTTTCTTCAAAATCAATTTCTTTTCACAAAACATCATGCAATTTTAAAAGAAAAATATTTTATTGAAAATAGTCATGAAATATTTTGGAGGAAGGTTCATGAAAATAAGGCTTTATAAAATCGTAAAAATCCGTTCGTGCCGTATAAGTTAAAAAACATTCTTCGTACTTTTGTCGGAAAAGTCAAAAAGTACCTCGTACGAAAAACGACAAAAGATTCCCTTCATAGATATTACTAAAAACTCACCGAAGGGTAAAAATGGATTTAAACAATTGTAGGTGGATAATATTACATATTGATGAAACATGGATGTGGATGATAAAATACACCCCAGTAAATACTTACGAATAAACAATCTCGGATAAAAATGAGATTGTGATATTTCCCTTACCTTAGGTTCGATTTGCTTTGTACGTGTCCGAAGATCCTGTATAATGGTTTAAATAATGTCATTGACTTATTACAGAATCATATTCATTGTTATGATATCATATATGGTTCACTTATGACATTATATTACCCGTTCTTTTGAAAATTCCATGTTAAAGAAGCGTTTTGGGTAAAATCGTTTCATTTATCGTAGGTGTTTTGACTTGTTGTTCTTGACATCATTATTACTTATATCATGATCTACTTACTTCCAGAATATAAAATATGATTTATATATCATATATATTCAGTATATATATATATATAGTAGATAGATAAATAAAATGAAAAACACCGTTCATGGAGACGGTAGTCCGTACGTACGCATGAACGCTGTTTTACTTTCCTTATTGTCTTGAAATGGAAGTAAGTAGATGACATACATATATATATATAAATAAATCCAGTAACTTTATAATGTCATATATTTCATTATTATTTCTTATATATACTTTATAATCATTCTTAAATGGTTAACATGGAGAATGAATCTCATCGCGTCGTGGAGACGGTAGTCCGTACGTACGCACGAGCGATGATATCATTTCCATAAATATTGAACTGAATTGGAGTGGATTATACAATATATCAGAATCAATATGATGTTTTAATAACTATTTATAGTTATTCTTTACACCATTATACCCATCCATGTAAGGTGGTGGTGGAAAATAGATTACACCACGGCGTGGAGACGGTATTCCGTACGTACGCACGCGCGGTGATTTCTTTTTCCGTAGGATAGATAGATGGTGAAATAGGGTTGTTTCATACTTATAATAACATATCCGTATATGAGTGATACTTATGTTATTACTTCATAATGAAACAACCTAAGAAGAAGAAGTGGAAGAAGAAATAAAGATGAAAGAATTGGTAACGGTAATTACCTCTTCTTTGAAGCGCCTTTTGGAGACCTCCTCTTAGGGAACTAAAATTGGTCTTTGAGGAAGACCAGAACCTCTAGGATGTTTCTAGGGAAGTGGAGAAGAGATTTTGGCAGGGGTTGGCCGAGCTTGAGTGCTCAAATTGGTGTGAGGAGGAGGAGGAGGAGGTGCCCTTTTATAAGGGAGGAGAGGGGCACCTTAGGAATATCTCAAAATATTATTTTATATTAAAGTAAAAATCGGTTTATAATGGTTCCAAAGGGTCTTATTTAGAATCTAAAGTGGGGATGGGTCGAAATCCTATCAACCAATAGGATTTAGACAAGTTTAGGTTCTTATTTTAACCTTATCAATTAGATTTAACTCTAAGTTAAATAATTTAACTTTTACCGTGTCTTTTTGTTTTCTTTCACTATATGGTTAATACACTTACTATAACATGCCAAACGAACCCCAAATTGTTTATTATTAATATATATATCCTTATCTAAGTCATTTGGCCGAAACTTAGATTTTTAGGAATAAAATAACAATTAATAATATAATATTTGATTTAAAAACTATTTTGTGTCAATTTTGACACTATTTGATATATGATTTTTTTGAAACTCATAACAGAATTATATGTTCGAACCAAGTTTATTAAATCAACACTAATATATCATAGTAACCTATAAAATTAGTGTAATTCATAAAAAGTCTCAAATTACATTCATTTGAGTATTTATAACATCAATTATGTTAATATTTCCTTAAAAGGGTAATTATTGCATCATCGTTGTGTCATAAATAAATTAATTTATTTAAAGTCTAAAAATTATAAATAAAATATAATTATATATGAAATCTTTTTAGCTTTCTAATGAATATTTATAGTCGAATTTATCTTATGTATAAACCCATATTAAAAAACTTTTAGTGAATAAACTTTGATTTTAACTCTTTTAACTCTTCTTTGAATTAAATAATAATAAATGTCCTAATCTAATCCAAGTGGGCCTAAATGATAATATGTTACACTTAAGGTTGTTTTTGGTCGAGATACACTTGTCTAATAGAATTAGGACATGTGTTAGGGTAATATTAATATCATTCTTACCCTTAATTACCCTATTTACTTTTAACCGTGGTAAATAAAAGTAAAAAGTTACTATTCACCAAAAATTATTTTCATCTCATTGAACCACATTTTACTTACTGACATCAACCGTGTCTCTTGGATTTTTGAAATTCCATTCACAGAAGCGGTAAAATTAAGTTTTATGAAAAATTCAGTTTTTTAACTACCACTTAGTAGTTTCACTATTCATCAAAAATGAAGGTTTTCAGAAAAATGCCAAAATTTCATCCTAAGCTATATTTCATATTCCGAATTCAAAAATGAAGTCTATTTTACCAAATTCATAACATATAAGTTGCATTAATTAATTTTATAATTAAATCCCGCTGTTAAAACAAATAGCGTGTTTTTAAGAAACAATATCTATCAAAAGATTGACATTTGTTTATGTCTGGTTTAAATGTGCAATTACATACAATGACCAACATTGTATTAAATTGTAAAAATATATTCTTAATATACTTTAAATCTACTCCAATTAATAATTTATCACTATTAATTATTTCGATTAAAAAAGTTGTTTTTTAATTATAATTTAGTAATTTTCACTATTCATCAGAATATGAAAGTTATCCGAAATGTACCAAAATTTCACCTTAGGCTAAATTCGATACTCCGAATCCAAAAATGAAGTTCATTTTGAAAAATAAGATTTACAGAATTTCAAAAAGTGGTTATTACTATTCATAACGACTATTTTTAATAATATTTTAATAGAATATCGTTGTTTAGTGAAACTCAGTATTGCGTATTACACACGCTATCGAGGAAGGTCGTGATTGCGTGTAATGCAAGGCAAGTCAAGGATGCGTGTTGTGCAAGCTCCTTTTGGTGTAGCGTACAACACAAGACATTAATTAAAAAGAATATTTTTTATAAAATCTTGGGCTGTTACAATATTACTTAGCTATCAACTTCTTACTAAGGTCTTCAACTATCTTTCCCTATTCAACAATTATTATTTTTTAACTTAAGATCTTCCGAATGTATTCTTATTCATTATTTACAACATATTTTCCACCTTCAATAACTTTTCTGCTATAATTATTTATCATTTTTATTTTTTTATTGAGTGTTCTATTTTTTTCAATACATGAAACAATTTCGGATATGAGCTAATAATCTTTGTAATATTCTTCACCTCCTTTTTCTTCTTCACTATCTGAGGAATATTTTGTTTTCTAAACTTTTGAAATCGATGTTTTCAACTTTTATAAACTTTCATCTTCTAAATAATTATTGTCAGTTGAGTTGGATTCAACCTTCTTACTCATCATGCTTCTTTTTTTTCAGTAAACTTCTTTTTATGTTTTTTGGGTGACTTTTCTTCTCTAGAACTTTTGTTCTACTTCTTCCATTAAGTTTTTTATCATAATCATCTTGATATTATCCAACTTTCTTCTTAAGTCAATTAATAGAAAAGTGTCTTATTCCACCACACTCAAAACATTTTAAAGGATGTTTTCCTCTATATTTTTCTCTTCCTCTTCAATAATTCTTAGATATAAGAGACATGATTTTTCATTAAACTCATCATCCTCTTTATCTTCAGAATCACTAGGATCAACATCTTCAATATCTTGAATTTCCATCTTTCTCATAGAATCAAAATCTATTTCATCTTTCATATTCTTTTTTAACATTGGAGATTTTCTCATTTCATAAGCAACAAGATATTTATGAAATTTATCAACTGATAAATCATCTTTATCTTCTAAAGTATAAATTTTATAATCAAACATATCTAGAAAGTTTTATATGAGTTTATTTACAATTATAGACTCTTCTATGATGTCTCCAAAACCTATGATGTTGTAAACAACTTCATTTACTCTATTTAAGTATTCATCAATAGTTTCTTCATCTCTCATTCTGATATCTTCAACCTTACTATGATAGATTTATAGCTTTTCTTCCTTCACTTTAGTATTACCTTCAAAAAAATGTGAGATTGTCCCATATACTCTTTGATGTTTTTGAGACCAATCACCTTTATATAAACATTTTATAATAGAGAGATAAGAATAAAATTTATATATTTTCCATCAACATCGATATTAATCTATTTGGAAAAATTCATCGGGGCATCCTTATCAATAGTTGGAAACATAATTTTTTGCAGCATCAACAACTTCTAGGACAAGATATGGGAGATATCGAATCATCCTCTTTTTCAAAATATAATAAATTTTTCTATATAATGTAGGAATCACTCTACTGTTTAAATAATTGATATTATCCATTATAAGGATTCAACAAAGGAACCTTTCTCTGATACTAATTGAAGTTCCAAATGATCTAAGAACAACTAAGAAGGGGGGGGATTGAATTCGTTGTTTCCATTTTACAAATTTCAACTTTAGAAAACATGACCCTAGCTTCTTATTAGAGTTTCTTCCTTATCAATTTTTAATAAACTCAATTACATGTAGAAATATAAAAGTAAACAAGTAACACACAATTTATAAGGTTTGGTCTCAGTGTGAGAACCTACATCCTTTCCATAGCCACTCCCATGGGTCTATGGAAATTCACTATTATGAAGAAGTAAATAAAACTTGTGTCAACTCTTGTTAGAAAACTTTTATCTCATAATAGGAATGATTATACTTACTCTAATCAATTTAAAAAAAATTCTTACAAAAATTTGATCCACAAAAAAATATGTAAATTTTTCAAACTACTTAACCCAAGATCAGTCTAGAATCTCAACATGATCTTCCTCTATCTGATTCACTATTTTTAGATGGATTCAGTATGATAACCTTAGTCTCATGACCCAATTTTCAGTCTATAATATTCCAAACAACTTCCCAAAACTCATACCAATACACTTAGTTTTATGACATCTATCTAGTAATCTAAACTTGGCTCAGGTCAATCTTCTGATAAGAAAACTATGTTCTGGAAACTCTTATTCAACCCAAAACTAATTCTGTTGGAAAACTCACCTCTGACACAAAATACTCATCACTACACTCTAAACTATAAAAAATTATGATGTACTATTAACTTCTAGTTATAGGTGATCCAGTTTAGAATTTGGTAGGAAAACAATTTCTTTTCCTGCTCACTCAGATTCTAAATACTCTAAATTTTACATTCAATTGAGATTCATCTTTAACCGATTCAAATCTTCTCAAAACTTTTGGTGACTTCTCAAAACTTCTTAAATATTCATAACTCTTATCAAATTTATAATCTTTAAACTATATAGAAAAAACATTTTTAAAGAATAAAAAATCAGTTTGGAAATACTGATTTAGATAAATTCGAATCTTTCCAATCCTCTTGACCTAATTGAAAACAAATTCAATCAATACCTAACTTTGTAAATACTCTTTCTAGAAATAAAAAGTCCAAAATATCTCATTTAGGTACTCTTTTAATCATTCATGTTCTCATGAACCAATTGAAAATACTGAACACTTATTTAGTCCAATTAAAGTTTCTCATTCTGATCTCTACAAAAATAACAAATTATCTCTTTGACCATTGAAATAAAACACATATAAAATTTCTCACTCTCATGTTTCATGTCAACTGAAAAAGTTCTAATTCTTTTTTTTAATTCTAAATACTTTAGTAACATAAAATCACTTTAGTAGCAACTCAAACATTTCTAAAAAATTCTTTGTATAGAGGATCTATTTTCTCATCTACATCCAATCACTCGTCTTTCGATCTTATCATTCCTGAGAATATATTATAGTATTACTTTATCTCCACCTTTGTCTTTTCTCATGTAAAATGAATCGATTTCAACAACTATTTGATGTCAACAACACTGGTTGGATTAGTGTCAATTACTCTTCGGTGTCAACAACTTTGGTTGGATCAATGTCAAAAACTATTTAGTGTCAATAACTCTGGTTGGATTAGTGTTAAAAATTCTTCAGTTTCAACATCTCTAGTTGGATTCATGCAAAAAATTATTCAGTTTCAAAAATTATTCAATGTTAAAAATTCTTTGTTTGATGGATCAAAACTTCCCTTTGAAACAACTCGTCAACTGCCTCCGATCCAATAGAAAACTCAAACTCTTTCAACAACTTCATCATCTGAATAACTTTTATAGAGAAAAAACTTCAAACTTCAGTAAATGAAAACTCCCAAAAAAATTAGATCCAATATCCTATTTCTGGAAGACTTCAATTTTTGAGACTTCAGAAATTTTTATTTCTCTCTTATTCTATAAAATCCAGCTTATATCATGACTTCTTCATAATGTTTGGGAACTTGAAAGAATATAAAATAATCATCTAGCTGTTTTGGAAAGTTCTATTTGTTCTTAGTAACAACTTTCAAAGAAATTAATTTCAATAATTTTTTACTTTATATATTTTAAACAACTTCTAAATTTTATACAAAAACTCAATCTGATGAGCTGAGTCTGATGGACTATCCGATCATGCATTTGATCATGTGTCTAATATTCATCATTGGGAAAACACTTAATTTATTTGGATTCATGGAAAATTCTCTGTAAGAAAGTTATAAACTTTTAGAAACACATCATTTACCTGATTTACAAAAACATTCTTTTACAAAATGTTAGTTTTCAATAAAAACAAAAGTTTTTTTAAGAAAAACATCACAAAGGATCTTCAAAACTCAATAAACCACCACTAATTGTATCCCTAATATAAACCATATATATATGCATGCATGTACTGAATAAAATGGATGTCATAAATATCACATATAAACACCATTTGTATCATTGAGTTCCCATGAGTCCATCCTGACAATTAACACATACATTTTTTTCCAATACTGATATATGGGATCGAGTGTCCCATGGTCTGGTTATATAAACATATATGGTAAAAACTAAAATGGTACATCCCTATGTGGGATGATTTTTTTGAAATGGTAAAACAAATAATTAACCTAGGTCTCATAGTTTTCAATCAACTATCACCAATTAGTAACTCGGGGAATTTTGTAGTGAACCCAACCATATCCATGGTGAATGAGATATTACTAGACAATATTTGGGATAGGTTGGAAGTACGCCCAGCCCTATATGAAGTAAACACTCTTACCTATATCATTTTTGAAGAAAGTATCACCTTTTAATATCTATAATAGATTGTAAATGTACACATCATAAGTCTCATATCAAAAGTTAGGATTTGGTATAGTCTTGGCATCATGTGATAGAATAAAAATTAATATTCTTAGATATATCCTCATATAATCTACCAACATACTCCTAATAGTGATGAAATATATTTCTCCCACTCTAATTAGTGAATTAATTATCACATCATCAACATAATATACTATGATAAAATCACAATCATGGGAATGAATTTATTAACACCTAACCCTTAATAAAATCCCATCGCACCTCATGTATAACATATCCTGAAATCTCTATTTTATATCCCTAAACTATCATCAATGACCACACCACATAAATAATGAACACTGATATACTTAGGGATTCTGGACCATCTTAGGCATAGCTCATCACTCTTAGTACGCACCTATCTGGTGATTATATTCTCTAGGAAATAACTTAAAATTCCCATGAAAAAGTTCATGGATTTTGATGGAATTATTCCCTAAAAAACAAGACCATGGAATAATGGATTGGACTATTTTTTAGTTTAAACTAGTATAAACTATGAAATAGTTAAATTCACTATGTCATAGTGTAGTGCATGGAGTTGTATGTGCTAGTTTATAACACTCAATTTTAAAGGATTCTTCTACTCTAGCTATCATACATCAATCATAATTATCATAAGAGAAGTATAAATGTATAAAATTATCATTTAAATGTTAAATGATAATTATGGGGATTGAATCAAATGTTTTAAATGATTTTAAATGTTTTATAATTTGGTGAAACACTCAATTAATATAATATCTAATGTTTGAGCTTATGGAGGCCTATATAAGTGGCTTGATCCTCAAGCATATGTGCGACTCTCATTATAACTCATCAAGTTGAATCTAATTTTAGATCTCATTATCTCCTATATTTGAATTTTTTTTAAGTAAACTATGGTAAGGAGAGATATCATTCCTAATAATTAGAAGATTTATGAAACTCATGGATACCCTAAGAGGAAAGAACCCATTGTTTTCTTCCAATAGATCTACATCAAACACTTTTTTGAAGCTCAAATCAACTGGTGAAAAGTAAATTATTATTTATCTAATTTTATTTTATCCAATATGAATGGTAGATCCTATGGATTTATAAGTTTTATTTATTAATTTTCACTGCATTTAGATAAATTTTTTCCAATTTGAAACCCATAGTGCGGTGTTAGATCCAATTCCATCAAGATTGGATTGATATTTAAAGGGATAAAAAATATAGAAAAATGATAGTTCCATAATCCATGGCATAAACCAATTCAAAATTCCCATTTTGGTTCTTGTTTTTTCTTTACCATGACATGAAATTCTTGAAAATAGGCATAGTATCATAAAAGTTTTGAGACCATATCATAGTTCAATCAAAATTACTAACAAGTTTTTCTTGAAAAATAGAGTATCCTTTTTTATAACATTATGTCATGACGATAGGCCATAACATAGTAGTTTTTTATAATAAATTTCAAAAAACTAACCAGTTATAGGGGGAACTTATAGTTTATATAGAATGTGATTCTATAATACCACCACATCATAGATAAGGCCATTGTGATGAAAATTTAATCAAAATGGCTTGGACAAAAAGGCATACCTAAAATGGTTTGTCTAACCGAAATGGATTAAAAAAAGTTCATAGATTATGGTGTGACCATTAAAACAAAATTTCATGATTTATATCATGGTTATAATCCATATTGGGTATAATTTTAAATAAAAAATATTTTTTGTTAAAATTATAAAAAAAAACTTCACTGATGTTGGCCCTCTAGGCCTGCGCCAAATCCAAGGGAGGGTCTTTAAACCAAACCAAAATTCTTTGGTAGATGTTATATATATTTAAAGTAGGTTTACATGGTGAAAATTTTATAAAAAAATTATAATAAGTCCCAATATAAAATTGATTATATTATTTTATTAATTATTTATAAATATAAATAAAAAATGTATGTATTGAAAGGTACTATTTAGAAAAATTATTTTAAGTCTTTTCAAATATATTTTTTGGTTTATTTGATCAAAATTTTAAATAAAATTAGATATAACATATTTTAATTATTTAAAATGTGTTCATAATATATGAATTTTTTATTTTGTTATAAAAATTTTCATAAAAATATCACATAATTTGAATATGAAGAAGTTCATATTATATGAAATTTAAATTTTTGATATGAAAGAGTTCATATTGATATAAATATAAAGTTTTTATATTTATATTTTATGTAATTATCATAGGAAAAAGTTAAATTATAAAGTGTTTATAATTTTTTTATTTATTAATTTTTCATAAATGTTTATTTTATATCTAAATTTATGAAATATTCATTTTGTTAGTATTATTTCTACTTTATTATTCATGGATATAAAGTTTTATATTATGAATTGATGTATTATTTAGTTTAAATTGTTTAAAGTTCTCCTATAAATTATCATGAAATTGTATAAGGAGTTACATGATAGGTATGATAATTGATTTAGTTTTATCTACCATTGATTTGGTTTATATTAGGTAATTATCTTGAATTAAGAAGCTGATTATAGTTTATGAAATTAGGTGTTATAATTATTATGTAATTTTAGTCTCTATTAAGTAAAGAATAGTAGGTGGAGGTATTTTCACTCAAACCGCTCACTGGACTAGGATCTTAGGCTTTGTCTAGAAAAGTGGGGGTTGTATGTCTATCACTCCATGCTTACTCTTGTAGATATTATTGGTTTCATATGACTCTAAGAATTTTCATTAAATGGATTCGTATACCTTATTCATAGGATGAATTTTAATATGTATAAATATATTTGGATTTTAATTTGGGTTAGTAACATAAGTTTTGAGTTGTATAAAGGGTTAAACATCAATATGGTTTGAACAAATAGATTTAGTGTAAATAATAGTGATTTAAAAACTAAAAAAAAATTATATTCATGCATAAATTTAAAGGTAATACATGACATAATATGGTGATATTAAATACCCTTTAAAAAATACTAAGTGTTATATTCCTACCAAATAAAACTTTTTCAAGACCTAGATAAACCAACTAGGTAAGTTCGTGTTAATGTTGTGTTCCCATGGATTATCAAGTGTAAGAAAAGAAAGTTATACATGACTCTAAGAGTTGGTTTACCTTATTTATAATATTATTTGGGTTATAATAATCTAGTAAATCCTATTACATAGGATACTATAGAAATATAGTAAAGATAATCTATATAATAGATTTGGGAAAAGGTTATTTAATCTGCTATCCAAGAGTTATATATGATATGATTCGAAGGATGAACTCCTTAAATAGCTAAGCAGTGATATGAAAAATTAAGTGGAATCATTATATAGTGAAATATATATATCTTTGACCACTAATGATTAAGATGGAATTAAAAGGGGTCATCATTTTAGTGAGAGAACATTTAAAAAATTCCTATTAAATGAATGTAAAACTTGATACTCATCTAATGAAAACTTTTTTGTGGATAAAATGAAATTATAATAATTATAAAACATGAATTAAAGATTAGTATTATAAATAGAGAATATTAATGGAAGAAATTTACAAAATATTATAGAAACTTAAGAATTTTTCTTAAGAAATTCGGAAAGTTCTATGTGTTAGAGAAAAAACTTCCTGAGAAACTTCATACCGATAAATCTAATCAAGAAGAGAAAGATACTTATAGTAATAATAGTAAATATTTTATTGAATTATCTAAATTTATTCTTGTTTTAATGGGTTTTAATCCATAAAATCAATATGTGAATATAGATGCTTTTGGGATTATAAAGAACCTAAAAAGTCTCTATAAATAACAATCTAAACATGAGAGATATGAAGTTTTAAAATCTATCATTAAATATAAGATAGTTGTGGTACTTTTGTATCTACTCATTTTATTAATATGATTGTGTATATAAATTACTTATAGATACTTTGATCGCTACTCGGGATTGATATGGTTATAAACTTTATTCTACAATCACTATTTTAATGGTTCTGAATGTTTATTATAAATTAAAATATTAATGATTTTGATAAAAATTTACTTATTATATTAAATATATTTAGGATTTTGGAAAAAATACATGGGAGGCCCCAAATAAAGTGATGTGATGATGATATATAAAGTGAAGGTTAAAAAAATTACTTGTGAGGATAAGAAGCGAGGTTTCAGAGAGTCAACATCAACTTCTAAACTAAAAAAAGAGGTTCTAAATATGGGAAATGTTTTAACTATGTCAAAAATGGACACTGAAGGAGGAACACTCCAAAATACCTAAAGGAGTGAAAGAAAATCCATGTAGAGTACACATCAGGTATTAATGTTATGTAAATAAATTCATTGATTATAAATGGTATATGATACCAACTATACATTAAATAATTATTGTAAATATGTATAGGAGTTAAAAATTTATGGAGTATTGATGATTATAAATTAAAGTATGTATTCAAGTGACGGAGAAATGGATTTCTATAATAAAAAATTATATTTTATAGATTACTTTAAAGCTTCGATGGATCTGGAATAAAATATGTATATTTGTACCAACACTTTTTTATTGATTTTTGATAATCCACCTTTCAAGGGGTGAGGTAGAACCCTTACAAGGCCCATAGGCGTAAGTATTACATGGCTCGTAGGCCTTAGAGGAATTCATTTCCCATAGGCTTCAAACATTACATACAACCCAGACTAACTACTTGGAACTGCTCTTCCCCAGCATCTTCATCGTGAAATCATCTCTCCACCTTCGTATGGATGTTCAGCTAGGAATTCTCATGCATGCACAGGCTTGTCCCGATGGCAGATGTCATACCCTATCATTCTTGCAATCCATTTAGCTTATGCTGTGGTGAAATATCCTTTGCTTATTCTCCTCGTAGATCTTGTTACTTATAGGTTGTTTTGTTTTCATCTACACTTAAGGTGGCCCGAAGGCCTTGAGGTGGCCTGAAGGCCTTATTGACCTGAAGGCCTTAAAGGACTCGGGGACCAAATCGGTGGCCCAAAGGCCCAAATGGGGGCATATTCCCTGCTGCTACAGTTCCAAACAGTACCTGCTACAATACTGCAAAGTTCCTACTACAGTACCTGCTACAGTACTCCTACAGTACCGCGTAAATTATGCCTCCACCTGGATTTGATCCTGGGTCGCTTGGATGCACTTACGGAGTCCTTACCAACCAGGTTAAGGCTCATGTGTTGTATTTGGAATATCATTTGTTTTATCTTATATGATAAGATATGTTTGTAAAAAATTATGGTTTGATGAATAAATGAGATTATTTTTTATACACATGGATTATGACTTATCAGATTTTATAACATTTTTTTAAAATAATATAGGTATAAAAGGAGTTTTATCTAAGATAAAAGAGTTTATCTAATATATTTATTAAAATGTGAGGAAAAGAGTTCCCACTACACTATAGTGGAATATTTTAAATAATATAATCTTCTTTTAATTATTTTTATATAAACATATAGAATACCATATGATATATGGTTTTTAATAGTTTATTTGTTAAAAATTTCCAATAAAGTAAATAAGTGTCATTTTATGAGAAAAAGGCTTTTGTGATTATTAGTAATATTTTTTAGAAAAAATATAGTTTCTAAGAGGATAGTAGGAGTATGTTTGGACTTAGAGAAGTTAAAAGTTTAATAAATGAAGGATTATACTGGAAAAAATCAAATTAAAAGTCACTTTACATCCTAAAAGAAGTTTAAGATATATTGGTAAACAATAATGTAAAGAGTTACATTAGTTACCAAATGATCTCAAATAAAAATTTGAATGGAAATGGTCCAAGATGATTATGACTGATCCAGCCACAAATTTTCAATTTTTTTAATAATTTTATATAAATTTCACCTTTATTTTCATTTAATTAAAAATAAATATTTTAAACATTTAATGGTCTATGAATCTGTAATTAAACCGGAACAATATTATATTCATGTTTTTTCATTGATTAAATAATTTCAAAATTTATGCTAAAAATCATACACTAATTTTTTGTGTTTTTAAATTTCAAAATCATCTGGTTTGAAAAATTATTGAAGTGGTAGAAGATTTCACTTTTGAAAGTTATAGGAAGAGTAAAAATATAAAAATACTTTCCTCGCAATGTGGATATATGATATGTGTTTAAATACATTGAGAAATGTAAAAGTTATGAGGTCCTATTATATATAATATATTCTTGATTTTAGAGGAAAAATTTGATACATAATATTTTCACTACTGGAGGAATGATATATAACATTATGAGCTTGGGAAAAGTGGAAATCGGTTAAGGGAGGGAATGTGTAAGATGTTTTCCTAAGGGAAAGTGATACATAATATGTTTTTATAGGAATGTGAGTGATCTGTAACATATTTCACTTCATAAAATTTGAAGAAAAAACTAATATATGAGATGTTTCCTTCTAGTATAATCTCATACGTATGATTTCAGAGTTCTTGGAATTTAATGAAAATGTGGCATATAAGATATTTTCTTCCTAGGTGGGTTATGAATAATATCATTTTTTGGATAAGACGGAAGGATAGGTAAAATCCTATAATTTTACAAAATTCAAATACAATTCATAAATAATATTTTTTTCCCTATGTAACTGATACATAGGTTGTTCTTGCCCAAGGAAGTATATATTTAATAAGATAGAGTTTATGAAACTTAAAGAAGATAATATGGAATATAAACTTTTCTAGTTCTATGGATGCATCAGAACACTATACTTTGTCAAATTTATGGGAATAAAAGGTTGTGTCATGGGATTTTTAATCTCATTATAAGGTAATTAAAATATAAAATTCAAAAAATTAATAGTGCATGACTTAAAATAAAATTTCACTCCTTTGTTCCATCCAAATCAGTAAATTCCTCTCCAACTAATCCACATAACACTTATCCATTTGAGGAGGAAGATGAATATTTTAGGTAAGCAATAGAAGATTTGAGAAATTATCCTTTAGAGGAATTTGGATCCTTCAATCTATACACATAAATTCAATTAGAGAAGATGGGGAGCTTATAATTGAATCATAGGAGGATTATAATAGCACCAAGGGAACATAATGTTCATTATAGTATGAAGAAAATAATGTTCCATCCATATAGGGAGATTTAAACTACTCAAGATCATAAGGATGATCGTTATTTAAAGAGATATTACGGAACATTTTTCAACCCCTATAAAATGGGATGTGACTAACTATAAATGGATCACTTGGGTTGACTAGGATATGTTGTGAACTGTAGATTTTTTTCTTTCTTTTCCTATTGTAATTACTCCACTGATGGAACACTATACCAATATAATCAAGCCAAGAAGATTTTCCCACCCCTATTAATGAATTCTTGTGTTTAATTATTAAATTATATTCTACTTCATCTTACTAGATGTACCACCTAAATTTTTTTATGAAATATTTTCTTTAAAAAATTGTAACTCTTCAATAGCGTTCATTGCACACAATCGTGAGTTTAAACAAACCACGAGATACACTTAGTATAAAATGACCATTATAACCTAGTCGTTAGGTTATCAAGAATAAATATAAACTACCTTTTAAATTAGTGTTTATGAATAGTATTAACTAATTTATGAAAATATATGTTTTATATAGTTTTATATGAATTTATAGGTTACCAATTAATTATAAATGAATATGAAAACAGATTTAATGTAAAAAAGAATTATTATTGTTTTTATGGTCACAAAGTTATTTCACCCTAATAAATTAAACTAAATATAATTAGTGAGTTATAAAAATGTAATATATATGTTATATAGTCAATCAAATATTTTTTATATTCATTCAATATATTTGATAGACATAAGATAAAGAACAAACCCAATTTTATGCTTACAAACATATATTTTTATAAATGTAGTTTTACCTTCTTTTAATGGAGAATCCATTTTGAATACCAATTTTGGAAGTTTTATAAACTTAATATGTCAAAATAAACTTCATATTTTAAGGTGTAACATAAAAATTACGTTAGGATAATTTTTTGGTATTTTTCTGTAAGGTTTCATTTTTTAATGAATAGTGAAAACTATTGAATTTTAGTTCCAACCTGATTTTTCATCTAATTTATTTATAAGTTTAAATTATATTTTAAATTGGTTTAAAAGTTTAATTAGATAATATTTTTATAAATTAATATAATTTAGTTCATTGATCTCAATTTCACTTTTAAATTCGGTATAAAAACTTAGCAAACTTTTAAATGTTTTTACTTTAAAAACTTGTAATTTCAACCCCACAATGGGATTAATTTTAAATTAATTTCTTCCAATTATGTGATTATAAATTGGAAAAATGGATTAAATATTTTTAATAAAAATAATTTATAATGTATACTAGGTCAACTTAGTTTTTTTCCAAAAATATTATTGAAATTAATTAAAATTAATTAAATCGATTAATGTAAAATTAAGCATAACTAAAGACTAAACCTTAAATTTAAGACCCAAAACGAATTATAAACTTTTCAAAAATCCATTTTCTGAAAATTATTTGACCATTAACCTTCCATTATTTAGTTTTTTTTATTACTTTATTTAGTTAAAAAATGTGGGTACACCTAACTTGTTTTAAAAATGCCAAGTGTGTCATTTCCCTTCCCTATAAAAGGACACCACCTCTCCCTCTTCTTCACACATATCAAACCTATTATATTAGACCAAGATCAACCCAATAAACTTAAAAATATCAATAAAATCCTCCTAGATTACTTCCCTTGTGAATATGGATATCCAAGGAAGCCTTTTGCCACAATCCAAAAGAAGTTACCCAATTAAGAGGTAATGTCTTCTCTAAAACTCCTTTCTTTTATTTTCTTTCTCCACCCCTCCACTCTCTTTATTACATTATAGTATAAAAAAAATTATCCTCAATATACTATGATTTTTTTATGATAAGTATTATACCTACACTTACACACACCTCCATCTAATGGGTAACAAACATATTGTTCATGTGTATAGAAAATTACCATCACACTAAATGATGATTGTTCATTTTTCCCTTATCGCCTCTCATGGTGGACATTATGATGTACACTCTATTTATATATTTCATATAGAATATTTATTATGTATTTAATATTATGTATTTATTTTAAAATACATATCTTTTTACTTTACATTTGGTGTAAATACAATAATTTCGTTTGAGGAAGTGTGGACTACCACCCCCTCGAAGCGATGTGATTCATTCACACACTACATGAAATGTATTAAGGATGGGTTTAGTGAAATTATAAGATATATATAAAATTATAATTATAATTTAATTATATTATTTAAATATATACATATTTTTTATTTTCTTTCTTTCTTTCAATACGATAATAAAAAAGGAAACATTGTTCATGCGTACATACGACTTACCATATCCATTAACGGTGTATTCCATTTTTTACTTATATATTATATAGATTATTATAATAAAAATATAATAGATATAGATTATATTTATATCATGGTTTATATTCTGGAATCATGATATATGTATAAGTATCAACAATATAACAAATTAAGACACATATGAATAACTAAGAAAATATTATCTGAAGTGAAACATTAACATATGATGGTTAACAAGTATGCAATATAAGGTTATAATAAAACCATATATGGTATTATATATGATAATATGGTTCTTTAAAATATATATAGTAAATTTATATTTATTATATTGGTTTTTTTAATGAGTACGATGAGAGTCAAGACACAAGGTAAGGGGATTTCATCTCACTTTTTATTTCCATAAGATACATGCTATGTTCTCCACTCTTTACATTTGTGTGGGGTATGTACTGATCATGATTGTATTATATGTATATTATAATTAAATTTATGGATATTCACATATACATTTTATGATATTTATTTCATGGGGTATATGTTTCAAAAGTTTCCAAATCGGTGAAATAATTTTGTCTCAATTTGCCTTCTTTGAGACTCATGTTTTGTTATGCACCTAAATTCATTTTGAGGTGTTTATACTTACATTTTACATTATATATCATGAATCTCCATATTTTAATGATATTATAAGATTAATTTAATTTCCTTTTCTTACATGCATGGAATGATCCCAAGTTACCAAGTGATAAGGGTTTATTAAAACAATATCATCGCTTTTCAAGATTGTTTATGTTTATGCTTTATTTTATGAAATATTATAACTCATCTCTCAAGAAATTCATGAATTTTTTTCACCTATATTTATTCATGAAATATTTATGTATTTATACCATATTTCTACTCTTTGGTACATAATATAGTAAAGAAATTATTTTTAAAAAACCTGACTTTACTCTCTCTTCAGTCAAAAATATGTATTTTCTAAAAAGGGTTCCAAAAATATTATGCCATTATCATGTAATATTTAAAATAAATTTTTACCCTTTTTGTCTTTTAAAAATCTCTTCAAAATAATCTTCTTGTCTCTTTCCGAACAATTCATTTTTCTGACCTTTCTTTCATGAAAAAGGAATGTTCTTTTACCTCGTACGGCATGTACGGATTTACCCACTGCCATTTCTTTTATGCTTGTTTTTATCTTTTAAAGGTTAATTTTTAAGAAATTTTTTTTTACGTATTTTCAAAGAAATGGTTTTCAAAATATTTTCAAGATTATTTCATATATTTCCAAGAAAAAAGGTTTTCAAAACATTTTCAAGATTTCTTTATAATTTTTCAAAGTGTTTTCAAAGAAAAGGGTTTTTAAAATGTTTTGAATCTTATTTTATAAGTTTCCAAGGAAAGAGTTTTTCAAAAAAAATTAAGCCTTATTTCTATTTTTAAAATTATTTTCAAATAAAATGGATTTCAAAAAGGTTTTATTCTTTAAAAATACTTCTTTAAATAAGAAAGGATATTTTCCTTAAGAAATGTTTTTAAAATATCTTTCCAAGTTATTTTCCATCCAAGATGACATCTATTGATGTTAATCAATACCTTCTAGGAAATTATTCAAAGGTTTAATTCGTATTATTTCTTGAATGGTTTATGTTTTGAAGTAATAATGCTTATGACACTAGTTTCTCTTCTATAAGTTATATGCTTTTGAAACCCGCTTCTTTTCACTAGTTATGCTTCAATGACATGGTTAGGAAAACTATCTGTTTTCCATATGTTATGATGTGATGAAATGTTAATGGTACCCATTTAATTTCATGGGTTATGATTTGATTTTTATAAAACCTATGTATTTTTATGGTTCATGGTATGATAAATGTTTTATTATCTTGTGGAACATGTATGAATGATTTTATTATGAGATTGGTGGGAACTATATCTCCCTCCAATGCATTGGGTAACGATAGACGACTCGTGAGTATACATGTTATGTTTGAACCTGATTACATGTTCAAAATGTTATGCATGGACCTAGTTTCATGTCCATAAGTTTATACATGAACCAGATTACATGTTCATAATGTTATGAGTGAACCAAATTATGTGTTCACAATGTTATGAATGGACCTAGTTGTATGTCCATAGTTTTATTCATGAACATGATTGCATGTTCACAATGTTATGCGTGAACCTGATTACATGTTCAAAATGTTATGCATGGACCTATTTTCATGTTCATAAGGTTATGTATGAACATGATTACAAGTTCACAATGTTATGCATGGTCCTAGTTTCTTATCCATAAGTTGATGTGGTGTCCTGATTTCATGTACTTAACTTAATGAGTGAACCTGTTTCTACTTATACATGTTTACAACGTTATAAACCAATGTTCATGACACAAATTTCATGTCTTATTCCTATGTTATGATTTCATGACTTATGATCTTAATTATCTTATGATCCATGTCTTATAAACTTCCAATATTTATTATGATCTCTAATATGTAGGGTATGATCTTAAAATATTATGCTCAAGTTCTAGACCCTTTTGTTCTTGTTATGCTAACAAATTTCCTTTATTTACCCTTACTGAGCATCTGAGCTCACCCCTTTCTTATGTTTCCTTTCCCCAGTTTATGAAAAAAGTTTTTAGGGAGAACTACTAAAGGTAGAGATCTTCATGAGAGATGTTAATGATCTTTCACCAGGATATAAGATTTTGTTTCCAAGTTTCCAAAGACACTAAACTATTATGGCCCTCAGGCATGTATTTTTGTACTGTACCAAATATTCATCTAAAATTATGTAATATCCATGTATGTTAAGCCTGGGTCGCTATAATATTAATTTCATATAAAAATCTAAAATACATTTTAAAAACAATCAAGAAATCATGGAATTTAAATAAAGGCCTAGGCATAGGGGACCTACCTCAAACATGCCTCTTTTTTTATGAAAACCATTCAAACCAACCCTTTGCACTTACACACATATGAATTTATAAATATATATATATACCCCTAGATTAATTGAACATATTCCCCTCACTATGAAATAATATGTATAAATAAGTAATATATATATATATATGTCTTACCTATGCATGTATATGTAATCTTTACCAATTCTCGCATCTTGAAACCACAACAAAGAGACCCAACAAACTCTAGAAAATTTAACGACAACTCAAAAACCAAAAAACGCTTAAATTAAAATTGAACCAAAGTAAAATAATTGAAAACCCTTATTGAAAATAATGGTGGGTAGACTAAAATGGTCTAAAATGACTTGCCTTTAGCGGTGAATGTCGAGACACACCTGAAGTCAACCCAATAGACCCATCGCATGCCCTATAAATAAGAGGAACATCAAAAATCAGCACACTATACACCCTAGGGTTCTGCAATGGCTTGAAAAACCCATAAAGGAGGAAAAATAAGAAATAAAATGAGTAGGAGAGGAGTAGAAACTTAACGGATATGATCTCACACCAAAATGGGCGGATATAGTTTGTTGGAAGGAGGGAGGTGGAGGGGTCTGAGTGCATGGGGGAGCTCCAGCTGAGGGGGTTGTGCGAGCAGGGAGAGGGTCGGGGGATAGCATCGCATGGGGGAGAAATGGGAACCCCTTTGGGGTAAAAAAAATAACCCTAGTAATAATTATAAAGCTAATAATAATAATAATATCCTTATTATTATTAAAACATTTTCTTTTAAATTTTATTTTATTTTCCAAAAGAATGGAAAGTGAACATGGTTTTCCGCATGATTGGACAAGCTATTCTTCAATTTTTCACCTCTATTGGAGGCCCTGGAAGACCTGCACGGGAAACTACATGGTTTTCTAAACTATGCAATTCGGCACTATCAAAATTGAAGAGGCCCTTGTATGGTATGTGCACGGTTTTTACTAACCGTGCAACAATCATGTGCCTAAGTTTTAGACCCCCAAATTTGAAAATTTAAATATAGTTTGACACAAAACTCTAAATAAAATCTATTTATCATTAAATAATTAATAAATCATGGTCATGGTGTGACAATTCTCCCAACCACAAACAATTTCTTCCCCCAGAAATTCAATCATCCAAATGAGGAATCAAACTCGAGCTTGAAACTAAACAAGACCAATGAAAACACAAACTTAGTGTGACCTATCACTCTACCAGTCATTCCCAACTAGCTTTGAGAGAAACTACAACAATAAGAACCATTAAAAAAAGAGGAGGGATCTCCCCACCATAAGAACCTGGCTAAAACCATAGCACCCACAAGGGAAACCAAACACAAATTAACCTAGTAACCCTTCACACATAATAAACAGCATATCTACTGGGAACTCCCAACCCAAACGAGGAACCCCTGGCACATGGGGAAACCCATGGAAATATCTCAAACCAAACATCAAACTGAACTATGGTTCTTCATTTCCACAAGAAACGAGTATCTCCAAAATGAGCATGGCCTAAAACAAAAATGGTCCACAAAAAGGGATAACCATGCAAGATAAGAAAACATCTCAAGACTCATATCCAAAAATAGAAAACCTTTCAAGAGTTCACTTCCATACAATTCCACCAATACATTTATGATCAATGGGTAACCTTTAAGAATCAGGAAAAATAAAATAGATGAACCTTTAAAGAAAAAGAATCTATAATGGAGAAATTTAAACTATCCCCATTACAACACTAGAGAAAAGGATAGAATAAAGTCCCCCACACCCAAAAATTTATAGATTCATTAAAAGATTCACTATGGGACTTATGGTTGGATCCCTGATGTCTTGAATCATCTTCTTCCCCACATTCAGGAGCTAACATCCTCCAGTCGAGACTCCTTCTAATGACACCTCTTTTATAACTTCTTTAAAGTGACTCAAATGTACACACCAATGAAAATCCTTTAGAGGATGATTATAAGACAACTTAAAGTACAAAAAAAGACTATAATGGAAGCATACAAGAGATTTTCCCAACTAATGAAAATATAGAATAGGTAAGAAGACTTTTTCAAAATAGGTTCATCCAGTTCATCTCCTCACCATATGGGGAACCTTCTCAAAAACCAAAAGAAACAAGTCCTTAAACCCTAGATAGATACCTTACAAAATAGAAGATTTCAACTAATTATATGATGCTACCTCTAAAAAAAGGAACTTACTCCTTGAAATGATCAACGTAGGCCTTCACTGTTCATTGGCCTTTTTGAACACTCACGAGCTCTACCACTTTCCTTTCCTTCACCTACTTAGGTATAAAAAATTGGTCTAAAGTGGTCTTAAACACATCCCAAGACTTACCATCCTACAATGATTCAGGGATGGCCACCTTCAACCAATCCAAAGTTGAACCTTCAAACAAACCCAAACAGCATATACCCTCATAGCTTTGGGAATTTCCAACAACCTGAAAACACCAATAACTTCATCAATCTATTCCTCTGCCTCCAATGAACCATGATCACCAAGGAAAATGGGAAAAATAGGGAATAACTAAATCCCACCACTCTTCTAGAATTTTGGGTGTAACTTACAACTAAAAGAGACTCACTAGAAACCTCTGGGACATTTTTTGGCATCATACTCAAAACAAGAAGCATGAAGCCGAATCAAAACACAACATAAACCAAAATTCCAGACTTTGATCATAGACCAAAAACCAAACACAAATCACCATTCCAACCAAAATATAGCATGTTAAAACCAAGATCCCATGAAAAAGGATACCAAACATGAAAAGAAAACACTAAACAACTACTCAATCGCTTTTCAAAAATTGAAATCACCCTTTTTAAAAACCATTTTTTAGTAATAAAAAAAACTAAAATACCACCATTGGTATTCCATGAAGTATCACAAATATACTTCCTTGTGCTAGCTCAAAAAACCTTCCACACATACCATAAATTATCCACTTTCCACACGTGTACATCCATATATGTGATCATTCATATAAATACCAAGGGTCAATTCAAAATATTTATTATTTCCAAAACAGGTTATTCAGCTTAAAGCACAAATTTAAAACCAATTTAGAGTTTCCACTTACCATTAAAGAATAACATTTTCAAATTCTAAATCAACTTTCATTTCACATTCTGAAAATCATTCCTAAAATCGCAAAATGATTTCCAAAATACCTTCCATTTTTTCCTTTGAAACCACACTTTTTGTTAAAAGAAAACCATTTCCATAAATCATTTTCATTTAAAAAAACATTTTGACACTCTAAAAACCACTTTACCTTTTGAAAACCCCATTCCTAAAAAAATTATTTTCATTTTTAAAATACACTAATGTCAACCAAAACTAAACCATAACATAACTCACACCAAAACTTAAAGAATAAGGAAATTGTGGTTATACCTAACCCAACAACAAGAAGTATCTTGAACCATATACTCAAGCTACACATGGGTCACTACTCTATGTAAGCCCATCATGTAACACCGACTAACTCCCATTGTCATCCCTTATCCACATAGACTAAATAAAAGAAAAACTCAAATCATGAACTACCCCTGATTACTTAAGGTTCATGATGGGAAAGGGTTTTTGAAATCCTTCCCACACCTATCTCTCATGCCCTGATAGTCCTAATATCCAAACTACTTGGCACCCCAAATAATAAGGGTTTAATATGATACCATTTTTTCATGAACTAACCTGGGTTGACCCTAAACCAATCACTTGAGCCATCCTTCGATAATGCCCGAAGCGAATTCTCGATCCCCATGAACTGGAAACTAGTATTGGGAATCAAAATAAAGTAGTTGGGAATGATTTGGACCATAAAAAGTTGCAAATTAATAAACATAAATTAAAAAATAGAAATGAACATGAGTATTAGAAATAAATAAAACTTCACATACCTCCACGTAACTCTGTGGGTCACCTCCGACCACTAAACCAAAATCGCCCCATGGAGACCAAGACTGAGCAGGAAGTAGCATAAAAACTAAAAATAGAAATAAAACTATAATAATGAGTATTAAAACTTAGTTTTCATTCCCTAATAAACTATTCCCAATGAATTGCCTTTAAAAAGAAAAAAAATTCATGCTAGTTTGAAAATACAACCACATAAAAATAATATTTTACATTCTTTTAAAATTCAAGTAAAAAGCATCAATTTTCAAGAAAACCCATTTTCTTTCCATCACATTTCCAAAATAGTTTCCAAGAATTCATACACATTTTAAAATAAATAAAAATATATTTATATTAAAACGTGATGTTCATAAAATATAAAACAAGCATGAAATATCTAGAAATAAAATCACATCATGAGTATCATGTCACAAGTGAGCACCATGGGAAATTATTATAGGTAAATAGCATAAGTGAGACCCTATAAACCTCATAACTTGGTGAAATATGGTATAAAAACCACAACCAGAAGTGTTCTCATGCACAATCCACTAGGAGGGAACATCCCACAGGCCTAGTGGTCTCTGATCATATCACATGTTTAGTTAGTGTTGTAATTATAAATCCTTCTAGATGAATCTGGGACATTACACTTCCGAGTCAACTAGTTAACTAGTTTTAGTTATCCCATATAGGTACCCAAGTTTCCCATGTGCCCTATTTCAAATGTTAGTGAGTTTTTATTAAGAAAACATATATGTATGTATCATTTTATTTACCCAAAAACTCATCCAACCTCTCAATACTGATCTCCCTCCTTGAGCACATCCCCCTTTTTACATCGCACAAAAATACACAAGCCTCTTCACTAGGAACATATCACAAATCACACATTTAATATACACATCATATTCTAAAACAAGGGGGTATACCATAATAGGGGTTTTCCACTCCCATAAAACATTCTCAAAGTTCCAAATGGGGCTCATTATTTTAAAAGGACTACTTTCACTTTAGAAAACACTTTTTCCCAACACTTTTAAATTCCAAAACCATTTCAAAAGGCCAATTGAACAACCAAGTCATACCACATTTAAAATCAAGCTTGAAACCATGCTTAATTCAAATAACCCTTTTTAAAAGTTTAAGAAAATATCTGACAACCAAGTGTGAAGCAATATTTCAAGGACCACGACAAATTATATATATATATATATATAGAATATTCATTTTATATAAAAATGGAAAAAAAATTTAAAAACAATAAATAAATTATGGAATTTAAATTAAAGGCCTAGGTAGAGGGGACCTACCTCAAACATGCCACTTTTTTATGAAAACCACTCAAACCGACCCTTCGTGCTTACACAGACATATATTTACACATATATATATAAATACACCTAGATGCATTACACATATTTCCCTTTCCATGAGGGGATATGTACAAAGAGGTTATATATATATGCCTTACTTATGCATTTACATGTAAGATTTCTTGGTTCCCAAAGCTTGAAACCACAACAAAGAGAGCCAACGCACTCTATAAAAATTATCGGCAACTTAAAAACCACAAATCCCTTACATTAAAATTTAATCAAAGCGAAATAATTGAAAAACCTTACCAAAATTAATGGCAGGAAGACCAAAATTATCTAAAACACCTCACCTTTGACAGCAAATGTCGAGACACACATGAAGTTGACCTAAGAGACCCATCACATTCCCTAGAAACAAGAGTAACATCAAAAATTGGCTTGTCGGAAACCCTAGGGTTCGGCCATGGCATGTGTGATCCACATAAAAGTAAAACCAATAAATATAAGGAGTAGGAGAGGAGGATGACCTTAATAGAGATGATATCACACCAAAATGGGAGAAGAAGAGTCATTAGAAGGAGGGAGGTGGAGGAGGTCAAGCACATGGGAGAGCTCCGGCCGAGTTGGGGTCACGCGAGCCGGGAGAGGGAAGGGAAGAGGGCGTCACATGGGGGAGAAAGGAAAAAACCTTTGAGGTAAAAAATAACCCTAATAATAATTATAAACCTAATAATAATAATATCATTATTATTATTATTAAAACATTTTCTTTTAAGTTTTATTTTATTTTTCAAAATCCTGGAAACTATGATCGGTTTGGCTGCACAGTTAGACAAACCATGAACCAATTGTGTTCCTCTACTAGAGATCGTGGAAAAATCGTATAGGCAATCGTGTGGTTTTCCAAACTGTGCGTCGGTCGTGCAATTCATCTCTATCAAAATTGAATACACCCTCGTATAGTATGTGTATGGTTTCTACTAACTGTGTTTCAATCATGCACCTAAGCTGGAGACCCCCAAATTTTAAAATTAAAACCAGTTCAACCTAAAACTCAAAATCAAATATAGTTATAATTAAATAATTAATAAATCGTGGTTGGGTTGTGACAATGTTTCATATATAATCCCCATACCTATGGTTACTAAGACACTTGGAATGAGAACCTTCATACTTTGATACCTTTTTTATGTAATTATTATGGTTTAAATAATTAGGGTTTTATTGGTTATGTTACTGATAATATTTTCAAGTAAGTCTTAACAAAGATGGGATTTTTCCTCTTATATGACTGGTATAACATAAAATCCATCAATTGAGATAAACTAAGAAAACATATGTCCATACTTGAGGTACATGTGATGTACTTATCTACCAGATTGAGGGGAATGTAATGTGCTCATCCACTTAAATGAATGGCATGTGATGTATTCATTGACCTGGTCTTCCTATATTTGAAGAATCGAGAACATATGATTGATACATATAGGATTAGAATAATTTGTGTCTTATGGTCACTCGATGTCTTGAAAAAATGAATTATATGATTATGAATACTTATATAATACATTAAGTGGACATAGTTATAGAGATAGATGTATTTTATATAGATCATGTCAGATCCTTTTATATCTTGAGTATCATTAGCACTTTTCTAGAGGATACTCTTTACATACAATTATGTATTTAGAAATTCACAATTGTTATCAATGTTATAAAGGCCCATGGGGAGATACTTTGTGGTTGTATGAATAACAATCAACTTTATAAAACTTTAATAGTTGTAAAAGAAGTGTTTTTTAGGATATCCATAAGAATTTCTCAATATATTTTCAAAAATTGTTACATGTGATGTAACATGTGGTGAAAATTTTATAATAGATTTTATAAAATTATTTTTTGAAATATATGAAAGGATTTTTGGATATAGGTTAACAATTTGTTAAATATGTTGTTATATAAGTTGAAATCGTGTTAAGTCTATGAGTCATTTTGTGAAAATGGAAGATTAATGGAATTGTGCACAAAATATTCAAGACTAAAGAATAGTGGATTGGATTATGTTGTGGTCTATGATAGTATAAATCATGACATAGTGAAAGTCACTATGTCATGGTGCAATGCATTGTGTTGCATGTGTTATGAGATAACAGTTGTATTTATGGTATTATTTCACTCCAACTATCATATTTCAATTATAATCATCATAAGATGATTATTATGAGAAGTTTAAATGTCTAAAATGATCATTTAAATGTTAAAAAATCATTATAGGTATCGAAACAAATGTTTAAAAGGAGATAAAATAATATAACCTTTAGTAAAATTCTAAATTAATATAAGATTGAACATTTGAGTTCATGAATTCCTATATATGTGGTTTAATCCATGATAATATGTGTTAATCCCATTAAAAATACTCAAGAAAAATATTATTTTAACTCTTTTCCTTTCCAACTTTTGAACAATGTTTTAGAAAACCATGGTAAGGAGAGGGATCCTTACCGGGAATTGGGAGATTCATAAAACTCATGGATACCCTATGAGGAAGTAACATGTTAGTTACTTCTCAGTGATATTCATAAAACAATTGTTTGAATCTTGGATCAACTATTAAACACTACAAAATTCTTCATCTCATTTTATTCAATACAATGTGAATGGTATATCCCATGGTTTTATAGGTTTTGGTTGTTTTTTATTATGTTTCGATAAATGGTATCCACCCTAAAGAAATCCATCAAAGTTAGTCCATCATTAACTAACTGCATAGTACTCTACACTTGGTAGGCCATCACTCAATATTAGATAAAACCACCTTGGTTTGTATCCTCAAGTTTATGTCAAACTCATTAGTTATTTCTCACTGGTTGATTTAGCTTATAAGTCTTACCTATAACCCATATCTTATACTGGCCCCAAAGTGGAATGGATTTTCATGCAATTATCTCACTAGTATACTCATGGTAAAATCTCTTTACAAGGAATATTAATCCTTTCTAGGTCTTTCTCAAATATTTACAACTCAATCACAAGTGTTACCTTTCATAGATTATTAAATTCCCATCAGGATGCTCAGAAAACCCCTTACATGTCTCACCCATAACCCCTCACTCTAAGTGAATCTCATATACTAAATACATTAAACCTACTTGGGTCACTAGATTCATCACTCAAGTTTGGAAACCATTTGTGGGTTCCCTTCTCAATTTAATTCCAAGCCCCTCATCTAACCAAAGTCATAGACTGACTCAATTCCCAATGGAAGATCAGGGAGATTTCCACTATGCCCCTATTAGGACATGCCTAAATCCCTTTAATCAACAAATTTCATTTACTATTGATCAATTTAGTCATACATTCTTTCCCTTTCTTACATATCACATGAATACATGCAATTACATGTAATCTGTAAAATTAAGGACCACCTACCTAAAACATGGAGTTATCCCCTTAACAACACTTTATCTATCACTGAACAAGCTCACTTGATCATACTCCATCATTATGGGTGATCCATGAGTCTTTATCTCATACACATACTCATCTAAATTATTTATACATAATTTATAATTAATTAATATAATTAATTCGCAATGGCATTGAAATGGCCTGACCCACCAGATCCCTACTTGAGCCTATAGTGAGAAAAATGTGCCACCCCAAGCCCACCACCAATAGGTCAGGTGTTGGAAGAAAACACTAAGTAGACATGTCAAAGAATATGTGATTCCATATCCAATATCAACCTATAATATACACATATATCCAATGCACAAAATAGCTAGTAAAACCAGTAATTTTTGTGTGTGTGTGTTTCAAAAAAAACTATTTTTTGAAACTGTGGGTAAAAGATACACCATGATTATCTTAATTTATTAATTCCTTAAAAAAGAATGGAAATTCAATCAAATTAAAGTAAAAAAGAAAAATAATAGTCCTAAATCACCTTATTGTTCATCTTTTATGTCACCTGATTAGCCTCAATATAACAATAATGGAGATCAACTTCATGAAAATTCAATAAAGAATAAAGTTAATAAATGAATAGAGAAGGAAATTTTTTATCCTTGAATAAATCAATTAACACTTTATAGTATGTTTCAAAATTAAACCTTTAATATCCTTTATTAATCATATATTCCATATTTCCTTTTATGGATTATGGATCATCTATAAATCTAGAGAAAATAAGAGATGGTAAAGTGGTATACGATGATGTTAACCCCCTTGGAGTTCCTGATAGTTGCTCGATATACAGTAGATTTAGAGTTGAATTTGGAATCCATATTGAGTTTTAAAAAAAAAATTGATACCTCTAAGAGATATGTAGATCTTTGGGATTATAGATAAGGGAAGATTACACCAAAAGATCCATTTCAAAGAAATAAGAGTTAGAAGCCATATGTAGAGAGAATAGGTTGATGCCTGATCTCCATTAATGAGTGTAATGAGTAAGTTGTATCTCAGTAGAGTTTAAAGTCATAAAAAATCATTAATAAAGTATTTATTGTAATATTTCCACATTTTTCCAAGAAATAACACCAATTAAGATAGAGAATAGAATGTTGATTCATTGAAAAAATTTATTCTATTTATTTTGAAAACCACAAAACACTTCATTTAATATTTGATCTAACTTAAGTTTATTGTTTTATCTTTAATGATTTTATTATATAAAACTCATAAATGAATTAATTATAACTTGAGGATTAATGAAATATTTATGTTTTATTGATTTTTGAAAATCATATAACCTATGTAATTCTGTAATACCAAAAGTTTAAGGTTTTTATAAAAAATATTAATATGAATAATGAAATCCAGATTAATTTCACTGGCTAAACAAAGAACTATAGTGTTACTGATTCGACTCATTGGTAGATAAAACTTCATGTTATGTTCATTTATAGATAAATAAGTTGATATCGATATAGTTACAAATGAATCTGAGTTTTTCAAAATTTTATCATTGAAGTTTTTTAAAATGATGTCTATAAATAGAACTGAACCTCATGGATTAGATGAAAATATGATATAAGAATAATCTAAAATCTTCAATCCCTTGAATTCTTCAAAATATTGTTTCCTAGCATACTTTTTATTTTTTTTCTTTTTGATTTTTTTACTAGATATTATTCTTTAGTGGTTTTATTATAAAATCTTCTATCATTTCTTGTTGTAATAATTTTAATCAAGATATTAGTCAAAGTAATGAGGCATACCCATCTAATGGTTCTTGTAGTAGAATTACTGATCTACCAATCAATGTAGTGGATTATACTAAGAAATTGGTTATTGTATCATAATTATTGAGATACTAGTCAAAGTATTGGGTAAACCAAGATTCAGGTTATTAAAGTGGGAAATTACAATTATTTAGATTGAGGGATTTTAGGGTTAGGAATAAAGAGATAATATTTAAGATTTAAGAAGAAGAAGCCTTTAAATTGGTTAATAATTGATAATACCTTGAAAATGGATTATGTTTCCCTATTCTCTTTGGGTTAAAAGTGAGAATTTCATAATAAATTTTAGTGTTATTTCATTGGTAAATCAATACTCAAAATTTTGTTTCTATTTCCATATAATTAATTATTTTATCGACATTTGATTATAATACTGATACTTTTTATATTTTCATTGTGCACATTAAATTCATTAGTAATTGTACAATATTGATACTTAAATATTTTTACTCTGATTTTGCTTTTATTTTGTTGTAGGTTATTGGTTCTTTATAGTAATTATGTATATTTATTTTTATGAGGACAAAAAATTGTTGGTTATATTTAAAATAAAATTAACCCCCCTCCCCTTCTTGTGGTATATTTTCTATACTGTTGTGATCCTAAATTTTGTATCAAAGGTGTTCTATATATATATGAGATTTATATTTGTGAATTTTTGTTACCCTATCAGGTTTTCAATTTTCAATTTTATTACACCTAATAGTGTGTGAAAAAAAATTAGTATGGTGGAAATACAAGTTAGATCAATCGATAATAAAAATAAAAACATATTGAATATATAAGATGGAAATGATTTTGATTATTGGTATGATCGAATGGTGACATTTGAAATTAATACATATGTTAAGGATTTTCTAATACTCACCGGTAATTACAATATCTTGGAGAAAGAAGTTTATACTTTTTCTAGAGAAGAAAATAATGAATTCTAGTTAAATTTCAAAGTTATAAATAATATCTTATGTTCTATACATAGAAACATTTATATTCAAGTATCTTTATGTGTAATAGCTGGTGTAATTTTAAAAAAACTTGACGTTTTCCATTTTGGAACTTCAAAATTTCTTGAAACTAAAAGAGCAATGCTAAGACCTTATTATCAATAATTAAATTTTCTAACTGGTGAATTTTTATCTCAAATGAATAAAATATTTATTACTATTTTTAATAGCCTAAAATAACTTTGATAAAAGGAATTATTAGATTATAAACTTGTTGAATATTTATAGATATCCTAACTAAATAATGGGAATCTAAAATAATGGTTATATATGATAAAAACCACATTACTAAATTAAGTATTTATGATTTAATTGTAACACTCATATAGTATGAAAGAATTTAAAAAGGAATACTAAAAATGAAATAAATAAATGTGGATTAACTTTTACTTCTATGTATTAAGAAGATATTTCCAAAATAAATTCTAATAAATCCTCAAAATATAGAAAATGATAACCTATTGAAGGTAAAGTTTCTAACTTTGGAAAAAAGGATTTTCAAGAACTGTAATTTCAAAAGTTATTATTTGAAAGAAAGGAATAATAAAAATGGTAATTTTTAAAATAGATATTCTACTGAACCTACATGTTATGAATTTATAAAACCTAGTCAGGTTCAACTAGATTGTCTTGAACTTAAAAGAAAAGATAAGAAATATTCTAGAAAGTATTCTAAAATAAAGGGAAGAAATGTTTGAAATATATGGATACTTTGAGTACTAGTGGTGTTGACATGAAACACCCCAATATTTTATAGTATTTTATCTTTTCAAAGAAATTCAATAGCTCATATTGCACGCGACACTGACTTGGCTTGTGTTATACATAATATTGAGTTTCTATGAAACCACACTTTAGTATTATAATTATTTAAATGCTATATTTATAACTTATCCATTAATAAATAATTTTTAAATGTTATTTATAATGTTTTCATATAAATAAAACATATTTATAATGAAATTTATAAGTTTCGTTAAAATAGTTATATGTCTAAAAATACTATTTTCTTAAAAGAACTACTTTTTGTGTCTTTTTGTAAACAATAATAAAATTAATTTTAAACACTCTTAGAAATTAATTTTTTTTAAATAGACTTCATTTTTGAATTTAGGATATCAAAATTATCTTAGGGTGAATTTTTTTTATTTTTCTAAAAACTTTCAATTTTTTATAAATAGTGAAAAACGCTCCATTATTGTTAAAAAGATGATTGTTTAATTTAAATTGATTTTAAAGAAATAATAGATAAATAATACATATATTAACCCAATTTAGGTTATTGGAATCATTTTTATAATATAATTAGATATAAAAAAATTATTGAACTTTTGAACGTCACTTTTACCCACCTTCTAGCCACATCTATGGGATTAGCATTAAATGTAATTTAAATGATTCTGTGAATTGAATTTTGAAAAACAGAAATACATGGTTGTAATCAGTATGAAAATTTTGGTTCAATGGGATCAAAATAATTTTTAGTGAATAGTAACTTTTGAATTTTATTTACCACGATTAAAGGTAAATAGGGTAACTAAATGTAAAAAAATATTATAATAATATAAAATTACCCTAACACTTGTACTAATTTCATTGGATAAGTATATTTTGACCAAAATCAACTTTAGGTAAAAAAAATATGATCCTTTTTATGCCACTTGTGTTAGATTAGGACATTTATTATATTTTATTTAAAGAAGAGTTAAAAATGTCATATTCAAATTTTAATAACTATATCATTTTTTCAAATGAGGTTACATAAGTGATATGTTTGACCATAAATAGTATCTAGAAATATAAAATAATTATATACATCATAGTAATTTATTTATAATTTTTATATATTAAATAATTACTATTAAAGTTGCTACAATAGTGAAGTAGAAATTATTTTATTAACAGAAATATTAAATAAATGATAATAATTTATTAAAATAAATATAATTTGACTTAATTAAAAACATAAAAAAATTATAGAAAACTTAGATATGTTAGTGACATAATGGAAGTATTTTTTTTTGAATTTATAATGTTGGTGTGATATTTTTAAAATGAAAATATTGAATAGTGTCAAAATTCATAAAAATGATACTTTAAAATAAATAATATTTTATTAAATGTTATAAAATTCATAAAAATATAATGTTCGGCCAAATAACCTGGATAGTTTTAAATAAGTCATAAATGATCCAACTAGAGTTTTTTTAATATTTTATAGTAAAAATATTAACCTTGTAGTGTAAAAAGACAGCTAGACACAGTAAGAGTTAAAATGTTTAACTAAAGGTTAAACCCAAAAGATATGGTTAATTTTGTGACCTAAACTATTATAAAAACAATTGTTTTAGATGATTTAGACACATACTCGTTTTATCCTATAAATAAATCAATTTTTAGATATTTGAAATTGAAAACCATTTTATAATAAATTAATAGTTTTAGAGTTTCTAAAAGTGCCTCTCACCTCTCTTATAAAAGGGAACCTCTCGTTCTCTTTTATTTACACCTATAAATCCATTTGTCTCAGCCAAAATCTACCCATTTTTAATCCCAACTTCCCTAAATTCATCATATAGGCCATACTTTGGGCATAAATCCATCCTAATGAGTCCTCTTATGCAAATCAAAAGAAGGCGCTCAAAGAAGAGGTAATTGTTTTACCAATTCCATTTAATTTCTTTTCTTCTTCTACTTCCTCCTCATATGTTTTTTACATACTAAATTAATAATTACAGTATAATATAAATTCTTAGAGGTTATTATGATTATTTTATAACCATATTACTCTTTTTATCTATCTTATGAATAACAATATCACCATGTGTGCATACATATGGCTTACCATCCCCACGTCGTGGTGTAATTTGTTATTCAACACTAATTTATTTGGATGGGTAAAATAATGAGTATAATGGATATAAATAATTAATATAAAAATATAATTATTCTATAAAATTAATATACCATCTAATTCCATACCATTTAACCATCAAGGTAATGATATCGTCACTCGTGCATACGTACGACCTACCGTCTCCACAATGCGATGAGATTCATCCTCCATTACAACCATTTAAGAATTATTATAAAAATATATATAAGGAATAAGTATTAAATATATGAAATAATAATTCTACTAGAATAATATACATATATATATATATATGTTATTTACTTTCATCCATTTAATACGATAAGAAAATGAAAACAGCATTCATGTGTACGTACGACCTACCGTATCCATGAACGGTGTGTTCCATTTCATATATCTATATTATATATATATATAATAAATATATATATGATATATAAATCGTGTTATAAATTCTATAATTAATTAAATCGTGATCTAAGTAATATTATCAAGAATAACAAGTCAAAACATGTACGATAAACAAAGCAATTATTACCCGAAACGTTGCTTTAACATGAAATTGTTAATAAACTAGTAATATAAAGCCATAAATGAATCATATATGTTATCATAAATATTATTATGATTCTGGTGCATGTTAATAATATATTTGTAACCAATATATAGGTGTTTTGGATATGTACAGAGAATATCGAACCTAAGGTAAAGGAATTTTGTCTCACTTTTAATTCTCATGAGATATAAGTCATGTTCACCACAGATTTCTTGTGTGTGGTGTATAGACTACCCCTATTATATTTGATATGATTAATTAATTTATCTTCATGTTATTTAAATATTAATTTAAATATATTGGTCTTATTATTTAAATGTTAAAAGTGGTTTGTGACTCTTTGAATGTTTAAATAATTAATCTTGTCTCAATTTCAATATTCTTGATATTATCATACGTATTTATTTATATTTATATAAAGGATTATAAATAACGTTTTATGTCTATTTTTAATTTCAGTCAAATGTTTTCAAAAATAAATATTTAATGGTTTTTATGCAAGGGTAAATTTCACAATCTCATTATTATCTGAGTTTGTTTATACGTAAGTATCTACTCGAACAAATTTATCATTTGTGTCCTTATTTCATAAAAATGTATTTCAAAATATTATTCACAACTGTTTAAAGTAATTTTTACCCATGTTTTAATTTTTTAAAAAAATTAAAGGAATATTTCCATCATTTTACAAATGAGTTACTTTATGACTTTTTCGACAAATTAAGGAAAGAATATTTTTTAACTTATACAACGCGGGCATGTATTTCCATCGTCATGACACCTTAATGTTTTGAAGATTCCTTTACAATATTACAAGATTATTTTCAATTAAAATCTTTTCTATTTAAATTTTAAATAATTTTAAATAATTGTTTTCAATAAAATGGGGCTTTTCTCTAAATAGGTTTTTAATGATTTTATTAGATTATTTTCATCTATGTAAACATCCTTTATTGGATTTTATGCTCAATATAGGTTGATTTATTATGATATAATATACCTTATGTGAATTAAGGGTTTATGATATGTTTGACTATGGATGTGCTATTTTTATACCATTCATGGTTTGTGGTTAATGTATTAACATTTCATATGCTAGTTTTAATATGAATGTTTATGTTATGTTTTACCCCTTTCATAAGAGGAATTAATTAGACTTATTAAGTGATGGGTGAGGCCTGTTATAGCCCCCTAATGCATCGGTAGGTCTCATGAGACAAACTAATGTCTTGGAACGAGTCATTTATGGAATGTTTATTTATGGTATGGGCGTAAGGCCTTAACAGCATGGTTATAATGTCTAGAATTATACATCCCCTCATTATGATATTTTTTATTGATATTAAATGTTATTATTCTACAAGTAGAATATCAATATGAATGTTTAAATTAGATTATTTGATTTATTCTTTCCATATTATGTTCAAGTTTATGTTTAAAATACTTTCTTTTCAATTTTATACTTGCTTTAACGTTTATGGTTATTTATGAAAGATTTTTCTGTATTGTTTAACCTTACTGAGCATCTGAGCTCACCCCTTTCTTATGTTTTATATTCCCAAGATTAAAATAATTGTATTATGATTTATATATAGGGTTAATATAGGATAATAATGGAATTATCAAAGGATTATCTATGTTTTATTTTATTTTTTGAATTTTAATGTAAAGTTCATGTATGTAATATATTTTACAATACTACTAAACTAATTAGTCCTTCATGATTTCATTCCTTATAATCATGTTAATATATTAAGATAATGAACCAGCTTTGGAATTTTGGGTTCAGGGCATTACATTTGGTATCAATGGAAGTTTAGTAACAACCTTTGAAATTATATTTAGAAAACATAAATTAGAAAACATAACCCCATGAATGACTTTGATGATAAGTCTAAGTATTAGATATCATCCATTAGATTTGGTAATGTATAACCTAGGTTAATCCTATGGAAAAATGAATTAAGAATAATATGGAATCATTTAGAGATCCTATAAATGATTCTTAAAAAATATACCACTTATTAGTGTTTCTAGGATTATGATTTAGGTTTTTGTCGATGGTTATAATAAACAAGGTTATACAAGTAATGTTTATACTACTGATAATGAAGATATTTCAAAAAAAAAGAGATGAAGGAGGTATTAAGGAATAATATGTTGAAGCATAGTTAATGGTTTAAGAGTGAAGTGGAATGATTAAGGTTATTTTGTACTTGGATTCAAGAATTATTACATCAAGTGTTTTATGGTTATAAGATTTATGAGATATATAAGGATTATACTATAGTACTTTTTCTTTAAGTATTTTAAAGCATAAGAGTTTTCATTATGGATTTAATGGGGATCAAATATTTGGTATGTGACAATAAGAGCTACATTACATTGTTTGTGGAATCTGATGTTAAGATTGATTTTGTAAATTTAGAGACATTTTTTTATAGTGAATTTGGATGGAAGAATTTTGGTTGAGTCTTATGGTTGGATTGGGTTAAGTTGAATATTGGATATTATTGTTTGAGAATTAAGTATAATTTATTGGATATTATGTTCTAATATTTTTTTAGTAAACATTTATAGGATGAATGAAATACTTGTGGACCTTATGATTTATCAAAATATCTTCATACATGAAAAATTCATTTTGAATTTTCATTTCTAGGTGTAAGGGATGAAGTGAAAATAGATCGAAGCACAACCAAAGGATGAGATTATGCTTATGAAATGGAATTAAATCAATTAAGTTATTATCTAAATAATAAAATAATTATTAAAATCTAGGGATAGGATCATGAAACCAAAAAATTATATCCTATTACTTTTTCTAATGAATCAAATGGTTCCTTAGATCATCTAAGATTTATAGCTTTGTGATTATTAAATTTCTCATAATCATGTTCTCTATCACTCTCCATCATAACTTGACGGTTATATTTTTATTTGATGTCCATTTTTTCCTACGTGGAACCCTTGTATGTGTTATCACCGGTAACCTTTGCACTTCCCTTTTTTTATATTAAATTAGAACTTTTATTAACCCTATTTCCATTGTGGGTTTTTCACAAAGGTATTTTCTAGTATCAACATTTTATTTTCAAATTTCAAATTCAAATTGAGAGGACACAATTTATTAAAGGAGGGGAGAATGTAACACCTTAATATTTTATAGTACGTTATCTTTTTAAATAAATTCAATAGCTTATATTTCACACAACACCGACTTGGTTTGCATTATACGCAAGATTGAGTTTCTACGAAACCACACTTTAGTATTATAATTATTTAAATGGTATATTTATGACTTATCCATTAAATATAATAATATGAATAGTAATAAATAATTTTTAAATGTTATTTATAATTTTTTCATATAAATAAAAATATTTTTATTGAAACTTATAAGTTTTCTTAAAATATTTATATGTATAGAAATAATATTTTCTTAAAGGAACTACTTTTTATGTCCTTTTGTGAAAAATAATAAAATTAATTTTATACACTTTTAGAAACTGAATTTTTAAAAATATACTTCATTTTTTAATTTGGTATATCAAAATTATCTTAGGGTGATTTTTTATATTTTTTTGAAAACTTCCAATTTTTGATAAATAGTGAAAAGCATTGCATTGTTGTTAACAAACAGACTTTTTCATTAAAATAATTATTTTACTTTAAATTGATTCTAAATTAACAATAGATAAATAATAAATATATTAACTCAATTTAGGTAATTAGAATCATTTTTATAATATAATTATATATAAAAAATTATTGAACTTTTGAACATCCCTTTTACCCACCTTCTAGCCACATCTACGGGATTAGCATTAAACGTAATTTTACCACTTCTGTAAATTAAATTTTAAAAAATGGAAATGAATTATTTTAATTAGTATGAAAATTTTTATTCAATATGATCAAAATAATTTTTTTGAATAGTAACTTTTGAATTTTATTTACCACAGTTAAAGGTAAATAGGGTAATTAAAGGTAAAAATAATATTATAATAATATAAAATTTCCCAAATACTGATCCTAGTTTCATTAGATGAGTATTTTTATACAAAAATAAACATTTGGTCAAAAATATGATCCTTTTTAAGCCACTTGTGTTAGATTATGAAATTTATTATATTTTATTTAAAGAATAGTTAAAAATGTCATATTCAAATTTTAATAACTATATCATTTTTTAAAACGAGGTTATATAAGTGATATGGTATACTATAAATAGTATATGAAAATATAAAATAATTATCTACATATTAGTAATTTATTTATAAGTTTTACAGATTAAATAATTACCATTAATGATGACACAATAGTGAAGCAGAAATTATTTTATTAATAGAAATATCAAATAAATGATATTAAAAATACTAAAATAAATATAATTTGACTTAATTAATGACATCCACAAATTTTATAGATAACTTAGACATGTTATAGACATATTGGAAGTATTTTTTATAAGTTATCATGTTGGTTTGATATTTTTTAAAATGAAAATATTGAATAGTATCAAAATTTACATAAATGATACTTTAAAATAAATAATATTTTATTAAATGATATAAAATTCATAAAAATATAAAGTTTAGAAAAATAACTTTATAGTTTTAAATATTTCATAAATGATCCAATTTAGGTTTTTTTTGGAATTTTATAGTTACTATATTAACCCTATAGTGTAAAAAGACAAATAGACACGGTAAGAGTTAAACTGTTTAACTAAGGGTTAAACCCAAAAGATAAGGTTAATTTTGTAACCTAAACTTGTCTAAAAAACATTTATTGAGATTATTTATACCCATACTCGTCATATCCTATAAATAACTCACTTTTTAGCTATTTGAAATCGAAAATCATTTTATAATAATTAATAGTTTTGGAGTTTCCAAAAGTTCTCATCACCTCTCTTATAAAAGGCACCTCTCCTATTTTATTCACACCTTTAAAAACCTTTGGATCATCCAAAACCTATATATTTCCACTCCAAACTTCGCTAAATTCATTCTATAGTCAATAATTTGGTCATAAAGTCATCGAAAGGAGTCCTTTTGTGCAAATCAAAAGGATATGCTCAGAGAAGAGGTAATTGTTTTACCAATTCCATTCAATTTCTTTACTTCTTCTACTTACTACTCCTATGTTGTCTTCGTACTAAAGTAATAAATCCAGTATAATATACATTATGATATGTTATTATGATTATGGTAGAAACATATTCCTCCTTTTATCCATCTTACGAATAACAATATCACCATGTGTGCATACGTACGGCTTACCATCTCCACACCGTGGTGTAATTTGTTATTCAACACTACTTTATTTGGATGGGTATAATGATGAGTATAATGGATATAAATAATGAATATAACATCAAAATTATTTTTTATAATTGAAATATCATACAATTCTATACCATTTAACCATCAAGGGAATGATATTGTCGCTCGTGCGTACGTACGGCCTACCGTCACCACGACGCGATGAGATTCATCCTCTATTACAAACATTTAAAAATGATTATAAAAATATATATAATAAATAAGTATGAAATATATGACATAATAATTCTACTAGAATAATATATATATATATATACATATACATAAATGTTATTTACATGCATTTATTCAATATGATAAGAAAACGAAAACAGTGTTCATGCATACGTACAGCTTACCGTCTCCATGAACGATATATTTCATTTCATATATCTATATTTTATATATATAATAAATATATATAAGATATATAAATCATTTTATACATTCTATAATTAATTAAATCATGATATAAGTAATATTATTAATAATAACAAGTCAAAACACATACAATAAACAAAGAAATTATTAACTGAAATGTTGCATTAACATGTAATTATTAATAAAACAGTAATATAAATCCATAAATTAATCATATATGATATAATAAATATTATTATGATTCTGTTACAAGTTAATAATATATTTAAAACCACTATACAGGTGTTTCGGACACATATGAATAGTATTGTACCTAAGGTAAGGGAATTCAGTCTCACTTTTAATTCTCATGAGATATAAGTCATGTTCACCGCCTATTTCTTGTGTGTGGTGTATGTACTACCCCTATTATATTTTATGTGATGATTAAATATATCTTCATGGTATTTAAATATTCATTTGAAGATATTGGTCTTATTATTTAAATGTTTAAGGTGGTATGGGACACTTTGAATGTTTAAATAATTAATCCTTTTTCAATTTCAATATTATTGATATTATCATACATATTTATTTATATGTATATAAAGGATTATAAAGAAAATTTTATTTCTATTCTTAATTTCATTCAAATGTTTTCAAAAATAAATGTTTTAAGGTTTTTATGTAAGGGTAAATTTCACAATCTCATTATTATTTGAGGTTGTTTATACGTAAGTATATACTGGGATACATTTATCATTTGTATCCTTATTTCATAAAAATGTATTTCAAAATATTATAAAAATTTGTTTAATGTAATTTTTACCCATGTTTGACTTTTTTTAAAATATTTTTAAAAGAATCTTTCCATCGTTTTCCAAATTTGGTGCTTTATGGATTTTTCAACAAATGAATGAATGAATGTTTTTTTAACTTATACAGTGCGAGAATCTATTTCCATCATCATGACACCTTAATGTTTTGAATATTCCTTTACAATATTACAAGATTATTTTCAATTATAATATTTTTTCTTTAAATTATAAATAATTTTAAAGAACTATTTTTAATAAAATAGGGATTTTCTCTAAATAAGTTTTTAATGATTTTATTAGATTTTTTTCATCTATGTCAACATCCTTTATTATATTTTATGCTGATTTGAGGTTGATTTATTATGATAAAATCTACCATATTATATCAAAGGGTCTATGATATTTTTGACTATGGATGTGATATTTTTATACCATTCATAGTTTATGGTTAATGTATTAACATTTCATATGCTAGTTTTAATACAAATTTTTATGTTATGTTTTACCCCTTTCATAAGAGGAATGCATTGGACTTAGTAAGTGATGGGTGGGGCCCGCTATAGACCATCTATGCATCGGTAGGTCTCATGAGACAAACTAGTGTCTTGGAACGAGTCATTTATGGTGTGATTATTTATGGTATGGGCAGGAAGCCTTAACGGTGTGGTTATAATGTCTGAAATTATGCATGACCTCATTATGATATTAGTTATTGATATTAAATGTGATTATTCTACTAGTAGAATATCCATGTGAATGTTTAAATGGGATTATTTTATTTATTCTTTCCATATTATGTTTAATTTTATGTTTAAAATACTTTCATTTCAATTTTATACTTTCTTTAAAGATTATTGTTATTTATGAATGCTTCTGCTGTATTGTTTAACCTTATTGAGCATCTAAGTCACCCCTTTATTATGTTTTATATTCCCATGATTCCAAGAAGTGTATTATTATTTATATATAGGGTTAATCTAGTAGAATAATGGTGTTATCAAAGGATTATATATGTTGTATTTTATGTTTCGAATTGTAATGTAAAGTTCATGAATGTAATCTACTTTCCAAGACTGCTAAATTGATCGGTACTTCATGGTTTGATTCCTTATAATCATGTTGATGTATTAAAATAATAAACCAACTCTAGTCTTATGATGTTGGGTCATTACATGAAACTTCATCCAATAATTTATTTAAATATAGTGAGGATAGCATAAAAATCATAGGATTCTATTCTAATAATGAAAATTGTTTCATGGGAAGAATTATTACCAAATTCCTTAAAAAATTGACTCTAGATTCAAAATTCTTCTATGATTTATAAAGTGAAAGTGAGAATGGTTATAAAATTTCATCATATTCTGATGGTGATGAAAATTCTTTGTAAATATACAATGAGATGAAGTTTATGCAGCTAAATGTGAGTATATATTTTAGAAACTTTATAATAAGTACACTAATCTAAAAAATGAAACTATAGAAAGAAAATAAAGTTTTGTAAAGATTGAATTAAAATTTATTGAAGTAAGAAAAGAAAATTCCAAACTTATTTATGAGTTTGATAATTTAAAAAATAAAATCATGAAGCTAACAACTAAGATAAAGGTAAAAAACAAAATCAATTCTTTGGAAGATCATCCAAATTTAGATAATTGGAAGAAATAAAACTCTAAGAAGAAAATATAGAAGGTGTCTTCTGATTATAATAATAACAAAGTTATCAAGAATAAAATCAGAAATTGAAAGTTTGAAAAACTTACTGACTAATTTTACAACCAGAAGATATAAATTAAATAATATGTATAGTCAGTTGAGACCTAATATAACTTCATCGAGTTTGGGTTATAAAACAAATAAAAGTTCAGTTTATTAAAAAAATATTTTGTTTCAAATTAATCACTCTTCTGCACTATGTGTCAGAGCGGAAGGCATTGGAGGAAAAACTGTTCACTGAATAGAGTTCAGACATTCAAAAGACATCGTGTATTTATCTCAAAATATCTAGTTGCCTTTTAAAATCAAAAGGTAAAGAAATTATGGTATATAAAGATCTTTTTTGATAATTCTTCCAGATAAAAAGAGGAATATCTACCCAAAGTATAATTTATAAGGCATATATTACTATGTACCAAAAACTGTAAACCTATCATCAGTTCCTCTAGTATTTCTTATTTACATTCTTTTGTAAATTTGTTACTTTATGATTGATTATTATATTGTATTTATTACTTTTATTTAAGGGGAGTATATGTTAATTATTTCTAACTAAATTTTAATTTTTTTACTTAAATATAAACTCAAAACATTTATGAAACCATATTCTAAATAAGAATATTTTTTCATTATTAAATGTAATATAACTTCTAACTTGTTGAGGAAATATTTTTAGTTCATCAAATTTTTAAGGAAATGTTGTTCATTCACCTATATTTTGTTATTACCTAAATTTCAAAAAAAATGAAGTTCATTTGTTTCAATTTTTAAATATTTTTCATATAACTGAATTTAGAATTCTTATATAAATTTTGAATTTTCGTAGACCATCAAAATTCTAAAAATTAAATAAATCCATAAAAAATAAATATGGCATCATGTGTTTTGGTGGGATCAAATATAATCCATTGGATCAAGGAAATCTATGATGACTCTTTATATTATTATATATTTTTTATAAATATGTGGTCTCTATATTTTTTGGATGCATTCATTACTATTAAAAGAGAAATGCTAATAGTTTTTTAGAGAGAAAAAATTCCCATCTTCTAATAATATCATGGTATCATCCAAATAACTTTCCACCAAATAAATAGTTAGATAAAGGGTGATTGATTTAGGAATATTCAAAAATTATGATTTTATGTCTAAGGATGTTATCAATTTTCAAGGATAAAGAAATTTTTTTTCTATAATGAAAGAACGTGAACTGTATTACCCTATACTAATTCATGAGTTCTATGGATCTGATAAATTTTATAAATAATATGGAGTTAATAATGTAGCTTTTATGCACTTTTGATGAAATTTTACCTTAACCTTAGATAATTTCGCTGATATTATGTAAGTTCTTTTTAAAGGGGTCTTTATTTGGGTCTAATAAATTACTACAAGTTTATAGAGAATCTAATAAGTCTAAATTAAGAAAGAATCTTTTAATAATTAATGAGAAAGTTCATAAGACTAGGAATCTTATCCCTAAAGTGAGAATCATTTTTTAATGTATTTTATCATTTTTACTACCAAGGAAAGTAGATAAAGATATGACTAATATACATGATTTCTATCTGCTAGACTATCTTTTATAATTAAATTAGTTTAATTTTGATAAGTTTGTTTGGACTTATATAGATTCCATTTATAATTGTGTGGTTAAGGTAAAAATGTTATTATATGGTCAGCTTATAAATAGAGTTCTTAAAAATTTATTGAAGGAAAAAATGTTGAAATTAATCCCATACAAAAATAAAAAAATAAAATTTAATCAATATAGAAACAATTTTAAGAATGATATTTACCAATGATTTCAAGGAAAAAATATTTTTTGAAAAATAACCAATAATTTCATATAATTATATTTATAAATTAGTTGAAGGATACGATTAAAATATAGAATCTTAGTTACCATAGAAAATTAAATCTTTTTAGCTCCTTTTTCAAATAAGGCACCCAATAAAAAGAAACAAAAATCAATTGAAGATATTAAATCCATTAAATTAGTTGTATCTTTATAATATAAGGAAAAGGAAAAAATAGTTGAAGTATAATTAAAACCAAAATAGAATTGTTTTTTAAGAGAAAAATTATTTCCCCAAATGATCAAATCAATAAGTTAATTGATACACACATTGGTTTTCTGAAAGAAAAATATGAAGAAGAGAAAAAAAAATAGAAGAAAGTGTAGTTGGGAAAACATATTTTGGGCTAAATAAAATTGAGGTTAAGGCCTTAAGAAATGAAGTTGATCAGAATTTAATAGGAGAGAAGAATAAAAAATATACACTTAAGGCGAAGCAATACAAAATTTATAAATCTATTTTACTTGGAGTAACTATCAAGGAAGATTATATTCTTAAACAAATGTTGAAAAGAAAGTAAGAATTTGATGGTAAAGGAAAATAAATCACAATTTAAGTTTTTGAAATTTCATCATATTTATCTTCACCTAATTTGGTTGTTGGAAGTAAAATTGAAAACCCATCAGATGTTTAGATAGATGGAGTTTAGTCAGCTAAAGTTCATCCACCTGAAATTTATCCTCTTCTATCTATTTAAGTAGAAGTTTCAATAGTAGAAAATTTATCAAAATAAGTTGTTCCGAAATAATTTGAAAAGAAATATAAAGAATTTTACAAAAAAAATATATAGTTTAAGATTTATCCTCATTTGAATATTTAGTTCATACTTCTTCCATAGTTACATCCTCTCTATCTAAGAAAGATATTCAAAAATCAATTTCATACAAATTAATTTCTAGTTAAAGTTATTATTAATCATATTAAATTAAGATAACTAATAGTGATCAAATTTAGTCAATGATGATCCAACTAACATTGAAGATTCTTATTTTAAAAATTTCAAAAAATTGGAAGATCAACTAATCATTTCCAAAGATAAAAAGATGAAAAGGGAAGATTCTAACAAATCATCTGAATCTACTACTTTATTTATAGCTTGATATTTTTATTGAAATCCTTACTAATTTATGATCATGAAAAGTTGAATGAATCATACCATTAACATGATACTAGAACTAAGTGAAAAAGTGGTACTAATTCAAAATCTAATGATGAAATCTCAGAATCAAGAATGGGGAAAATTTTAATTAATTATATAGAAAATGTTAAGTATGATATAAATGAATTCAAAGGGGAAATTTATCTTCATGATATAAAGTTTAAAAAATGCACCAAGTGATTAAAATATCAAGTCAAGAATATCAATTCTATTGGTGAACACACCATTTCCCTTCATATGAACTTTGATGTTCTCTATGAGAAATCAATTTCTCTTGAATAATCTATTAAAGATATTGAAATTAAGGTTTATGAAATGTATTAATCTATTAGAGATTTAAAGAATCTTTTTATAATGAAAAATCAATATATAGTGGACCAGAATTTAAAATTTGATGAGTAATAAGAGAAATCATAAAAATGGATCAAGAAGATCATTTTATTAGAAGAGAAATTTGTTGAGCAGAATCAATTGTTAAAAGATTAGGAAAATAGAATTCCATAGATGGCAGCTGAGTTTGAATAGAAGTTTAAATATCAATATGACCATCTAAATAAGAAAAAAAATACATTAAAAGTTGAAGCACGTGATAAAAAGATAAATTAATAAGGATTGGTTTTTAAATTTCTAATTTCTTATATATTTTTAAATTTATTCTAGAAATGACTACTTGATATTATCTCAATGATATTTCTTGATAATTTTGTTTGATAATATTTTTGTTCTTTTCCTGAATTATTTATAATGAATTTATTATATTTACCATTTATATAAAACTTTCTAAAAATGGGGGATAAATAATTTTCAAGGATTTTTTTCCAATTCCTTATTTTCAAAAACCATAAAGGGTGATAAATACTTTAAAAAATTAAAAGGGGAAAAATAGAGAAATACTTTAAAATAATCATTACTATTATCTAGTTTTTTCAAGAGAGAACTATTTAAATGAATAATTGAAAATATTTTCATCTAAAGATATATAGGGAGTATTTTTTTCATTTTAATTTTTATTTGTATGTTTGTGTCCTTCAAAAGGGGGAAGATTAATGAGTCATTAACTCACTTTATTCTACCTATTTTGAAAACCAAAAAATACTTCATTTAGTATTTGATCTAACTTAAGTTTATTATTTTATCTTTTATCATTTTAGTATATAAAACTGATAAATATATTACTGATAATTTAAGGATTAAAAAAATACTAATGATCAAATAATTTTTGAAAATCAAATAATCTGAGGAATTATGTAATAATTATTTTTTAAAATTTTCATAAAAAATAGTAATATGAATAATAAAATCTTGATTACTTTCACCAATTTTAAAAAAAATAGCGTTGATGATTCAACTCATAGATATATGGAACTATATGTTGTGTTTATTTATAGATGAATAAGTTTCTATAGATATAGTAACAACTAACTCTGAGTTTTGTAGAATTTGACCATTGAAGTTTGTTACAATGATGCCTATAAATAGAACCACGCCTCATGGATCAGAAGATAAGGTGATACAAAAATACTTTAAAAGATACACCTTTTTGAATTCTTTGGACACTTATTGACTAGTGTCCTTTTAATTTTTTTTTCCTTTTGAGTGTTTTTGTAGATCTTACGCTTGAGAGATTTCACTATAAAATCTTCTAACATTTCTTGTTGTGATAATTTTAACCAAGCTACTAGTCAAAGTAGTGGGGCATACCAAGCCATCAGTTGTTTGAATGGAAGTACCGAGCTATCAATCAAAGTGGTGAGTTATACCAAGCTACTGGATGTTATAACATAAGTATCAAGCTACCATTCAAAGTATTGGGTAAACCGATATTTGTGTTGCTAAATAGGGAAATATCGATTAGGATAATAAGAGGATTCTAGGTTAAGGATGATATATCCAAGCTTTGGTATTTAAGAAGAGTAAACCTTTCGATGGGTTTATAGTCGAGGAAACCTTAAAACTATTTTATGTTTCCCAATTCTATTTAGGTTAAAAGTGATAATTTCATAATAATTTTATAGGTATTTTATTTGTAAATATATACTCCAAATTTTCTTTAAATTTCCACTAAATTAAATATTTTATAGACATGTAATTGTAATATTTATTATTTTTATATTTATACTATGAACATTAAGTTCACCAGTAACTATGAAATATTGATACTTAAATTTTACTTTGATATTGTTATGGATTTATCAGTTCTTCATAGTACCGATGCATATCTCTTTTTAGGAGGACGAAAAATTGTTAATTATCTTTAAACTATAATTCACCCCCACCCCTCTTATTGTATATTTTCTATACTATTATGATATTATAAAGAATCTCCTTTACTGATGACTTGTTACTTCTCAACCACTAAGAAAGTATAATTTTTCTGATAGAAGAGGTGATCGGAAGCTGAAAATAAAAATGATTCATTAACCATGTCAAGATTCCTTTGATATGTTAACAACCAAAAATAAATTTATCGATATTATTTTCATGGTTATTATTGAAATGGAATTTGTAATCCAATTGAGTTTTAAACCTCCTCATACTTTTAGGAAAGGTAAAGTAGTTCTTAAAAAGTTTCTAGGTAATGACTTTAATTTTCATATTTTTTTTGCAGTTTAAATTGTGATTGAAGCAAAATAAAGTAAGATCTATAAAGTATCACAACTTAAAATAAGTCTTAATAGTGAAATTACATTTAGAATCATATTTAAAAATTAAAGTATCATCATATTTGAGAGAGACATAGCTGGAAGAAATATCATTAACTGAGATTATTTTTTTCCAAGTGGAGGAATCTATAGGTTTAGAGGGGAGGTACTCTTCTATTAGATATCTAGATTAGATAAAGGAAACATAGATAGAGTATATAACTTTATAATCCCACAAAACTTTCATGGAATAGTCTTGTTATAAATATTGATGGTTCCTGATACCTAGTTCACATAGATAATTAAGCTCGCATATATTCTTCCCATAGGACCAATGGTATTTTTTTGAAGTGGAATAAGACCCCCAAAAGAAATCATCCATGTGTTTCTCTAGAGTTTTGATTATATCTTTAGGAATTGTAGAGATAACCCTAAGGTTAATAAGAATAGAAAACAAAACATTCTTAATAAGAATTATTCTTTCACTATTTCTTAATAGTTTTCCCTTCTAGACTAATATCTTGGAAGTAAAGGATTCCAAGATGTGAGAGAAGTGGGAGATCCTGCACATAACTTTATGAATGGGAAATCCTAGGTAAAAGAGAGGAAGGTTTGAGACCTTAATTTTCAAATTCATTTATAACCATATATTCCTTGAAATAAAATCTTTGTTACCAACCACCATTGTTCTTTTATTAAAATTATTAAGTTGAACTGAGGATCTTTGATTTTTTTAAAGAAAAAGATTATAGGCACTAATAGAGTGAGGATCTTCATTGAGAAAGAGGATGAGATAATTTGAAAAGAAAATATAAAATATCCTTTTCACTTTTCATCTAATGATGTGTGTGTGTGTGTAAAAAAATTAATTGTATATAATAGATGCATGAGACATAAAATAAAAGTATGAAACCATATAGTAAAATACTAAAGGAATTATAAATATGAAAATCCATTGAATTTTTCAAACATAATATTATAAAAATATTATCCTCATTATGTGTAATTTTGGATCTATCTCCAGCCATAATGTTTAACACCAATATAATGGACCACCATACTTTATCATGAGTCACAAATAACCACTAGGTGTCAATTTTAAACAAACCACACCAGATCCACGTCCACCAATACCTATGTTGATATTTGTGTTTTTTACAAATACCCAACACATGTAGTAAAAATCCCATATAGGGATGAGTATAAACATACTTAGCAAAGTTCCCTAAAACCATAAAGTAGAGGCAAGAAACAAGTTATCTCAAACTATAACATAGGGATCTAACTTGAAGGATGACAATATATATATATATATACTTTACCACTATAATTTATCGGGACACATATAAGTTATGGTAAATTTATCTCTAAAACTTGATGGCTGTATATCATGAGCAATCAAGGATGCTCAGAATATCAAAAATAACACAAAGTTTGAAGTCTATAGCTACAATATATGTCACATCTTGAAGATAGTGAAAGGGTTCCTGGGGATCCATAAGACTTGAAGTATCTAATCTTACAAAAATTATTCCATTCCATCATTAAGAACCATTAAAGGGAACCTACTCCTTGATAAGGTTCATGCATCATTTGAGGGAGTATTGTACCTTACTACCCACCATTATCGGGTATTCATTCTAGGATCCCATAGGGGAACCTATGCCTTTCCCAAGATTAGATCTCGGTCAAGGGATTATTTCCCCCTATAATCAAAAACACCGAGGAATGAAAACCCAAATGAAACATAGAATCTGTAATGGAGAACATATTTTTTATCAAGTAGCACATAATAGAAAAGGGGGTACCTAACTCTATAGATATAGGACTTATATCCTGAGTATATTGGGGAGTATCAAACTCTATCAGTTGTATAGGGGACCCACACCTCATTAGTACCAAGGGAGTACCGACCATATTCCAAATCTAGAGGACCCATGCCCCAAGTATAATGGGGAGTATCTAACCCTATGAGGAATATATGGGGAATGTACCTCGCCATGTAACACATGATATAATAGGGAATTCCTAACCTCGTGAAAGATCTAATCACCACAGCCAATACCCATTATCATCCCTATTGAGCTAAATCCTAAAACCATCTATATTACCTTGAAAATTTTATTATATGTCCAAACAGACCACACCATTGCAATCAATTTGTAAAAACACTTAGGATAGGCTATTAGTTTTCTCAAAATCATCACATAGTGAAAAGGTTATGAAAATTCCCCCACATGGGTTGAAGCGGGCCACATGGCTACCCCCAGGTGCACCAAACAACATGTTGGGGAGGGATAGGGCATGTCCCACAAAACATCTATTTATCCATGCATGGTAGAAACATAGGATTGTGGGACCCATATACTCCCCTCTCCTCGGGTTGGTTTGGGTGAACTTGACCCATGCTCTAGCGCCCGCCCAACCAAATTACCAGGCCATCTAGCCAGATGGCATGGAATCTAGGCCCCCATGGCTAGGATAGCTCACAAACCCTTGATTTATCCCAACTTGTCTAGCTAGGAATGTATTCCATATATCCCAAGGGGGATATCCTTGCTCATTTCCACCTCCTCCCGCCACATGGTGGGTGGATCATAGTCTGATACAATCTAGATAAGATAGTTATGGGAGGAACCCTAACCCCCCCCCCCCATTCCATCATCATATGCTATAATTACTCAAGAGGCCACTACAAATTGTACCAATACCTTAAATTGTGGTGACTCATTTCCACACCATGAATTCCTCCTATCGACGCCATCATATATTGTTGCAGCTAACCTTATTACCATCACTAGGAGCCATGTTCCCTTTCACCACCATACACATTTATTTCTATCCACCATGTCGTCACTAATTTTCACACTTCCATCACCTGAAACCATCCCCAATCATGCCAAACATTGTTTCCATTTCATTATATTCACCTAAAAGGTGAAACACCAACTAGGGTGAAGTTCAATGGAAATAATTCACAAGGGAATAAAGAAAATGGTTTCTAGTGTGGATATTTTCCACCCAAAATTTCATTCACAATACACCCCACAAATACACGAAACAAGAAACAATACCAAAAGGGAATATATATTTATGATCAAGGAGGAACACTATGTAGAATCTTTGCATGGATAAATTATAAGATTTAATGAATTGAATTCTTGATGAACAACCACAAGAATAATGATACTGATACTATGTATTGATTAAAATGGAAATAACAGTCATTAATTCTGGTATTTAATAAATAGTTATCATAAAGAATAAGTCAAGAATCTAAAGGAAGAATCTATACTTTATGGAACAATGATAATTTATTTAATTCTATATTAATTCCATGGTGCCAATCATTATCTCCATGGGATTTGATCATCAATATCATCATGGATCAAGTTCTATTCTATCAATCTGGTGTTTATTCCCCAAGATACATTCTCTCCCACCTCTCTTTATCTAGGGTTTATGTTAGTTGCAACATCACTTAAAACTAGGGTGAAATTATAATAGAAATTTTATAGGGTAAATTAGTTCATTGGATATCAAAATTAAATAATTAGAAATTAATTAATTTTATTTAACCACACACACATGACTGGTAATCCAGAAACTCCATGTGAAAATCAAAATAACTCTACTCCTAGGGTAAACCACCTATTCTAGATGCAACCACAATATCAGTTTCCCCATACGAATATCCATTCATAAATAAATTCTAACAATTCACCAACACATGTGAAAGGACTAAAAATAATATATTTTTTTAATATATTATTACCTAGGCTCAGTGATGATAAAAACTTCACAACGAATCATCCTGAAAAAAAATATTATTTTGAAATATTTTAAAGGTTTGGATCCTAAAAATTAAGTTCCCTATAGGAATAATCAATGTAAAACTAACTGAATTTCATAATTTAAATCTCATAAAACAGCCTACTAACAACCCATAGATGACTCTCAATCACTCTATGACTGAAATTCTCAATTATCATAACCCATTTACTCATCAATTTCATTTAATTACACAAAAAAACCATAAATAGAATCACCAAGTGACTTACCTCAGCTGAAAAAGTGTGAGACCATGGGAATCCATCACTCCCAAGCTTCCCTTATGCATATATAATGGAATACTAATCATCATGATGAAATTACACCATGATTTTGTGTAATTACACTACAAAAACCTAAGGTAAATCATCAAAAAATAAAGTAAGAAAAATAATAAGAAAAGGAGGAGAAGATAGGGAAGTAACTCACAAAATAAAATGTATCGACTCTTCCCAAAACAATAAATATAACCAAAGAATAAAGGTGGATAAGGGATATAAAAAGGTAGAGGATTCCTCTCTCATTTGATCACTAGAAGTAGGGAACACTGGAAGGGGTATAGAATAAAAAACCACAAATTTCCCAAAATACTCTTCCTTAAGTAGGCATTTTGGCAAGCCGATATAAGTCTAGTGGTCTCCACTAGATTTTTGGTGGGACATAAAATCCCAAGTTCCCTCTACCATATCCCTAGTGGAGGAGTTTTCAACCCCTTCCTAGCCATTGGAACTATGGTGGCCTCCAATAGATTTCTGGTGCCCTGCTATTATATCCACCTAATCCATCTCATTTATATGCCACCCAAATTTTCACTTTGAGTATTATATTTCTGAATTTATACCTCTAAAACATAATTTTATTAATCTCAAACATGTTGATAACCTCTTTTTCCCAATCAAAAATCGAAATTTAAAATCCACCACAATTCCAGCATCATGAAAACCTGATGTTACTATGATTCCACCATCACCCAATTACATTGATCATTAAAATTAGGTACCATAGATACAAAAATTATATAATATTCATCAAAAGGATTATTTTTATTCTTCAAATAAGTATCTATATTCACTTGTTAAATAATTTCACCAACCAGCTATTAAATAAGGGGGTGATCTGATACATAAAATTTTTCTTCTTTCTTAAGAACCATTATTTAGTTTCTATATTAATCAAATAAATTTTTACCATGGATTTTATTTCTCCAAGATTGATCTCAAAATAAAGTTTGATTATGATTCCATTTAATCTATAAAAATATGTTTTATTATATGTGTATCATGATTTTTAAAATATTTAATAATGATTTTTTTAAATATGATTCCTCTTAAATGATGACCACTTTTCATATGTACCATATCTATTAGTTGTAAAAGATCTATATTTCACTAATATTTGAGTTGATTTTTCATTTTTATCATTATTTAGCTATTTAGGTAGACAATCATGTTAATTATATAATATATGACTATTGGATAATGTAATTGAGGCCTCATTTCCCTAATAAATCATATAGATTATACCAACTCTATTTTTCTAGGCACATAATTCAATTAGGGTCACCAAGTTAAGTGACACACGAGTCTCATGTTAGATACACACACCTAATCTTATTGATTCCATCCAAATTTTGTTTTCTTTGCATAAGATAATTCATGGGAACTCCATTTTTTCATGACCTTCCCATTTGGATTATCAAATTCTTGAAAAGTACTAATGATAGAATAAATTTCACACTTAGTATTTTGGAGGGTTTAATTAACGTCTCACAATATTATATATTATATAACCAATATGTATGCATATTTTTAATGATTTAGTTTTCTATATTATACCTTCAACTAAATTAATATGTTCCAAACATATTAATGTATAACACTTTATACAACTACTTATTTTTGTTACCTACCCAAAAAATAAGAGGAAATCATATTTAAAAATATCTACATGCATCTCATGTATAAGCTATAGGATATCCTTTTATATAAATTACTAAAAATTTATAAAACTAAAATCTACTCAATATGAAGTATAGTGTGTAAGTAGCCAACCTCTACCTTTCTATAATAGATCCTAATCTCTCATGCCATTGGAAAACCCAACTCAAAGTCCCATTATCCATAGATTAATATTCAATAGAGACATTAATTCTAATATAATCATAACACTTAATATGTATAAATCATAATTATACTTTATTATTTAATTTATAACCCAAAAACAAATCATGATATTGGTTAAACAAAACTATATCTTATGTCTTAAATAGCATGTAACTCATTATACATATGGTGAAACATTTATAAGAATAAGTTTAAACAATTTAAACTAAATCATACATTCATTCATAATATAACTATTTTATATCTATTATTAAAAGAAAGTAAGGAATAAATAAATAAAGATGATTTAAAATATTTATACATTAGATATGAATTTATTAATATTTCATAAATTAAATAGTTATAATAACTTTATAATTTGTATATAATTTTATGAAAATTTCATGACATATAAATATAAACAATTCACATTTATATTTCAATATGAAATATTCAAATTTTATATTTACATGAAAAATATATGAACTGATTCGCATTAAAATATATGATTTTCTAATAAATAAAAACTCTCCATATTTCTTAATGCATGAACACTTTATATTAATAATGTAAAAATTTTACATTACTTTAATAGCACATGTTTTATATTTATTCAAATATCTGATAAAATCCACCGAAAACAATGTTTTTTGTTTGAATAAATTTTTTTAAACAGGAATTTAGTATGATATATGATTAATGAAAATTTCATAAAATGATATAGAATCTTATATTTATCCTTATTTTTATAATTTATAAATAATTTATAAATTAATTTATAGTGTTAATGTTGACACTTTATATTAAAATTATAAATATAAACTATGTAAATTCACTTTAAACCTTGATCTTATCCACCAAAATAAAATTTTGGTACAATCTATATCTCCCTTTATATTTATCATGGAATGAAGGTTTTTGAAAATTATTTTTATTATTTAAATAAATTATAAAACCACATCATGTTTTCATATATACCATGGCATGGTTATTTACTTGTGACAATGAATTTATAAATAAAGATCATAAAAAAAATTCTTTGGGGAAGACATTTTAGGAAGGGTCATCAAAATTCGTACTTTTTCACTAGTGACTGTGTTTGTTTAGTCATACCATAATTTTTCACACTGATATCTATTTCTCATGTGAACATGGTTATTTAAATTTAAAACCACAATGTGGAAATTTTCATTTTATAATTCTTTGTTTTACTAAATGAAAAAACATGACCTATTTATATAACCACATCATGATTCTTAAAGTAAAACATAAACCATAACTGTTTTATTTTGAAACATGTTATAGATATGAAAATCACCATAAAATATGAAATTTTTATATACAACTCATTGTGGTTCAGAAAAAAAAACTCATTTTTTAGATCTTCGCCTATTTAATCTAAACAAAATGGAAGTAACTGTGATATAATTATTGGGTTTTTTTGGGGAAAAACTTATCCATATACATTAAAAATAATAACTAAAACCTTTTTTCAAAAGACACAACATAATCATTTGAATTAAATAAAATAAATTTTAAACAAAATACCTCACTAAATTTAAATAAAAAAACTTGTAATATTTATAAGTGATTTGATGGAAATCCCTTAAAATCATACAATAAACTCCTTACTCCTGGGATAGTCCATAGGTATCTTGAATCACTGAGAACACTTCTTAATTGGATTTATCTCTTGATTCATGAGCTCACTACAAAAAAATGACTTTTAACAACAAAAATTTATTGACAAACAATATATCTATTGGTAAAAATGAGTAATTCCAACAGATAATAATTTTTATTGGTATTAATTTTTAATACCAACACTTTTTTTTACCAATAGATATATCTATTGATATTAATCATTAAATACCAACATATCATTTACCAACAGTTGAATCTATTGTTTTATCATACTAATACCAACATTTTTTTTACTAGCATGTGAATCTGTTATTAATAACCCTATTACCAACAAATCTTTTGACGTCAATAAAAAATGTTGAAATAAACCATTAAATAGAAAAAAAAAATATTTTATCAATAACCAATTAAGATAAACATATTATATATATATATATATATTATTTTGATGACTAGAGTAAATTTTTATTTCTCATATTTTTATTAAAAACATCTCATAATTGATTTTAATTTCCAATTTTCTCAAAATAATAAATGTTTTTATTTTTTTAAATATCGTTTATTCAATTTTCACAAAATATTAACCGTTTTAATATTTTTTTATATTTTTTAATATTATTTAATATTAATTATTTAATACGCATTTAAATGATTTTTATGAAAAAAAACTCAATTAAACCGGGACTCCATCACCACCCACTATCTGTGTTTGGCATCGCCGCTACCCCACCTCAAATCCTGCCCCCACCACCCCGCCCTGGCCCCCGCCCCACCACCCTACCCTACTACAGCCTTTCATCCCACCACCCTTCCCTACCATGTCCTCATCCCGCTACCCCATCCTATCCTAATTTGGTATCACATCCTGTGGCCCCACCCTACCCTACTTCGACATCACATCCCATCGCCCTACCCTACTTCGACCTCACATCCCGCCGCCCCACCCCTCCGTACTCCGACCTCACATCCCGCCACCCCACCTCACATATTCTATCCATTCACCCCTTTACCTCCCTCCAAATATGATAACTATTCAACCCCCTTCAGTTTGTCACCACACTGTTTGTCTCTAGCTGCGTCTCCTTTCATCAATTGCAAGTTCATCGCAAGTGGGAGGTAATTATTTATTTCTGTGATCAATTTGTTAAATTTTTGTCATTATTTCCCAATTTTGGGCTATAAATGATGTGTGAATGCATCTATTTTACTTTTCATCGCTCATAGATAAAATAAACATAATTTTTATCATAAAATTAATGAACCCCTTCTAAATAATAGCTATTAAAGAGTGATTTTGATCTTACTAATGCTAATACAATGGTTTCATTGAAGAGAAATTTACATTTAACTCATGCAAATTACTTGTTGCACAATATCTTTCATTTTTAATAGGTTCCAAGGCCCCATTATGATGAATGTGTACTTCATTAAAATCTAGATTTCACCATACTCCTTTGTAAGACTCATTCTAGGTACGAATTCCATTTTAATTGAACTAAAATGTCTCCATTCTATACATCATAGTAAAACATACAATCCACATAGAAATTTTACACCGTTAATAGGTGAAGATTAAATGTTTTACATATGAATGTTCCCTCAATCATCTTATTAGACAAGGATTCATTATTAATTTTTTTAATAATGTTTGTCCATTTTGAATTTGGTTACAATTCCTTTTTTTGGTTTGGTGTGTTAAATGCATCACTGTCGTGTTTTTTCTTGATTAATGTATGATTCCCATTTAGTGTGATGAGTAAATACATTATATTCATTTTATTACATTAATAATTTGGTTATTGAATTTGATATTGAGATTTTATACTTCTTTGAGTCTTTAAAACGTTTTCCATATGTTCATATATTTAATTTGTTGAAATATGCATAATATTTGATATATATATTGAATTTAATTTATATTTTGAACATCATAATGATATTTTTATGTGATTATAAACAACCGGTGATTCATGTTAATGAATCTTACTTTATTTTAGTATTTAAAATGAATTATCAAATGTGTTATTTGAATGTTATCTTCTTTTTTAATATTCAATTATGAATTTTTATTAATTGTTGATAAATGTTACACTCATTCTCACTCATAAAAAAACATCTGTTTCTACTCAACTTTCATTAGTTTCTTTGTTAATTTACACTAATGACTTTTTATTAATTTTTGAGCAATGTTACACTCTTTCAAACTAATCATTTTTAAATCAACTTGCAAATTTTTTGGTGTTATTGATGTGATCATTTTTTAAGATAAATAGTAGGGTCAATTTATTTCACTAGAGATGTGCTCAAGCTAACTTACTTAGAGGGTAACACTCATTATCACTCATAAACAACATCAGTTTTTATCAATTTTCATATTTTATAGCGTACTTTTAATCCTCATGTCATGGTAGTGACTTTATCTTTTTTGTTGTTCTTTAGATATTTTTGAAAGTAAAACAACTAATAGTTTGTATACTTCTAATTTTTTTATATATTCGGACATCTATTTTTTTAAGAAAACCAGTTATGGTAATTATTTATAGCTTTTTTAAAATGGTAATTTGTAATATTTTTTGAAAAATCCCTTGGAAAAATTCTGTTCTATATGGTATTTTGTAGATGGTTTTAGGTTTTTTGGGTTCTCCTTTTTCCCTAACATCATATGTGGCAGATTTTGGTTCATCAAGACACTTTACAAAGATCAAGTTACTAAATTTCTCTCAACCAAAGGTAACCCTACATCACTTTGTTCTACATTTGTGGTTATATAAATGTGAAAAAGATGTATCTGTAACTCTCTTTATACTTCTATCTCATCTCTTAGATGTTTACACTTTGATTATTTCCCCTTACAAAGACAGTAATGACATTATTAGTTTAATTATAAATAAATAACACATAAACATTTCAGGTTATATGTAGTTAATTAGTATAAGTTGGGTGTATTTTTTGATATATCAAATTGATTTCAAGTTCCCTGTTAGGGGGTGTAATCAAATTGAGTCGAGTCAAGAAAATAGATGATACTGATTTAGCCAAATCTTGACTCACATCTAAAACCATATTGAATAATGACTTTTAAGATTGAACTCTACTAATATTTTAAACCGAGTTAGTCGAGATCACTTGATGAATCTTGATTCTGTAAATAATATTTAAACACATATAAAAAATTGGAAATACATATAAACAATTATATAGTGACTTTAAAAAAAATTCAACTAATAAATACGTATTAACATTAATTTATATCTTAAAATATCAATTCATCCTTTATTTTCATGACTTTATCAATTATTTAAGTTCAACATGATGAATTTCTCAAGTAGCTCAAGCTCAAGATCAATAAAAATTAAGCCTCAAATCTTTCATGTGTGCAAAACTTAAGTATCTTGAGAGTATCACTATATCCATTTACTTCCCTTTTTTTGAATAAATACTAGTGAATTTCTCTATCAATCTTGTGATACCGAGTTAAAATGGGATAGTGGTCACTCAATACCCAAGATACCTTACTAAGGCAGACCTTTGTGTTAATTTATAATGAATAATAAAAATGACATAATACCTCAAGTCCGACGTGGGACTCAACTCAAATTTACCTCTAACATATATATATATATATATATATATATATATATATATATATTTCATTCAGTTTAAAATGTTTGATCCTGATTGGTTTATTTCCAATAAACTTGTATTTAGGATTCTTAAGACTGGCTACCCCCTTCATTAGTGGTGCACATACCAACCATGGATCTTATATTGGGGGCTTTAACTACCAAAAATTGGTTCCTTTCAGTTATTAGCAAGGATTTATGTATCATCCAAATTAGTAAGTTAAATTTTCATTATAAGAACAATACAAAGAAACTCTATAATCCATGTAAATGTTTTTTTATTTAGAAATTTCTACTAGCTATGAATTCCTTTCAATTATCAATAAGAATTTATGTATCCTCCATACAAGTGAGTTTAATTTTCATTATAAGAATAATTCAAAGAAACATTGCACTCCATCTAAATGTATTTTAATTATAAGTTCAATAGGAAAGATAATTTTTTTAAATATCCTCTTGAATATTCTTTTTAAGTTCATTTAAGACCAATGAAAAAATGTATGTTCTTAAAGAAAAACATTGATGTAATTCTATCGAGACAGAGAAGTCTTTAGTATCACATTATTGGAGTTCTAATTATGTAAAAATCTCTTTATATGTGACTTGGATGAGTTTGATATAAGCCATTTTAACCCCATTCCTTTCAAGTGTTTTCCATAAAACCACTCTATGTCTTTATCATATTATTCTTCCAAATCAATGGAAACTATTTGTAAATCTTGATATTTTTTCAATAATACTCCATCAAAATTATAAAAAAATAAACTTCTTCTATAGTTGAACATCTATGAATAAAGATAAATTGATTATTTGAAAATGTGGGATAAAATTTCATAATGGGTTTTATCCAACTTTATGTTGATGAATAATATAAAAACAATTATATAAAATCTGTTTCTAGTTATATTGCAACTGATCTTCTTTGTGGAGAAAAATCTTAGACATGAGGAACTACCACTCTTTCTCATCACATTGATTACGTTATGTTTTTCATGTATATAAAAGTTGAGAAAATATTCTAGAGGTACAAATAATATTATCTTCTATGTATTGAAGCTTATTTTTATATAATTCAATTAATTATTATTGATTGGATTATCTCATTTATGTATTGGCATTTGGGTGCTTACAACCCTTACACACTAAACATATATGAGGTAATTGGGTCTGCTATTATAGTGGTCTATCCTTATGGAAAATTTTGACAAGTTGTGCCTGGGTATCATTGATACTAATTTGTGTAGTGATAAGAAATGTTAGGTCATAAAATTTTTATGTTTGGTGGGTTTAATGTAGTTACGTCTTCACCAATTAATTTACCATACTCTGCAGGAAATGATGTATCAACTTTATATTACATCATGGGTGATCTGCATAATATTTTTCTTCTATGTTACTGGATATTACATTTTTTTATGTTTCATGTGTTAGGCGGGGCATCACCCCTTCAAGAATAGCCACTGGTTATTCATCCTGCTCATTCTGCATTCATGCTGAGTGGCAATTCTGACAAGGTCATTTGTTGAGTGATTGGTCATGGTGAGTCACATTGTCACTACTTGGGGCACAACTGGTTCTTAAGTTTAAAGGGTTTATGGATTTGGGGTTTATATTCCAGAACATAACATAATTAAATAGAAGAAATTCACTTTTTCAATAAGCAATATGGAAAAAAATTAGAAAGACTTAATCATCTAAACAAACATCACATATTTATTTAAATTTCTTAACAGAAGTGTTATAATCATATTTCAGTTCCTTAAAACACTAGAAACCTATAAGTGTTTCTAGATTTCTTATAGAAAAATGTTTTTATGACACTTATTTTAGTGGTTTTTCAGTTTTTCTTCAAAAATAGAAGACTCACTGCTTATTTCTTATAACTATTTATCATTATTCATAAGTGTGATAAGCAGTTTTCAACATGTGTTTTCGAATGGAGAAAGTCACTCACTTCTTATCATTATTGGTACTTATTTTCAAATTATTTTCATTTTCAAGTTTTTTTGTTCTGGATAACAGTACAGAGTTACAAAATTACATCACAACCCATTAAATGATCTAGTTTTTGATGGATTTTCATGCTATTTGTAGGTGTCTTAGATGTTCCAATACTTTACTTCTTTAGTGGTGGGATTTAGACTTACAACCTTGAAAATTGTCAAATTTTCATTCTAAAGGTAATCTCTTTCATCTAAAATCTGGAAGCACTTATGGGCCCTAATAAACAAGTTCTATAAGAAGTTTCTAATAAGCATAGTCATAGACCTGGATGTAAAAAAAACTAAATGTTCAAATTCCTAATTTTTTAGGTGTACTGGTGAATATATGTGCATATGTGATCAAGCCAAACTAGATTGAGCTCACCAAAAGTGGTCAGATACCCAAGTGGCTCCTAATAAAGGGATCCATGGGATGGCGTGGTTTTGACAATGATGGACATGTTAGATTTGTGTTTGTTTTTTATGGTTTCTAATAGGTTGTGTTTGCATTAATTTTCTTAATCTATTTCGGCATTGATGGTTCATTTCAAGGTTTTTCAGGTGTACTTTGGATTTCATGGATGGTTTTTAGTGGTGTTTTGCAGTGTCTGTGGCTGGTCCCCAGCACCAAATTCACAGTCATTATTCAAGGTCAGGTGGTTCTAGATGTATGACTATTATTTGGAGTGTTAATTAATGTCGGGTTCATTGCTATGGTGCAGTGTGGAAACAAGTGGCTTGGATTCTGAATCCATGTGATGAAAGGGGAAAAGAAAGGGAGAGTAATATGTTTTGCCTCAGGGCTGTGGGTGTTTGATCATCGATGTAGTAGGGAATCCTGAGGTGGATATGAAATTTGTCTATGATTTGGGTCTCCAGGTGAAGGGAATGTTTTCCAGGTCAATATTTTATTTGGACGCATCATTGAACCCATTATTGTCATGGCCTTGTGGTCTTTTGAATTATTTTACTTTCCTAGGTAAAGTCAGCATGGTTTGTAGGATTTTCCATTATTTTATCTTGTTTCTTTGATTGAATAATCTTGAAGATTCCCAACTTTGATTACCATCTTATCATCTTGGATGTTTGTGGTCTCAGTTTTGATCTTTTAGGAGAGGTGCGAGGTGAGTTTTCTAGAATGTTGATTGTATTTTTGTAACTATTTATCTCGATGTTTTTGTAATTTATTACTGATATAAATCTATTTAGATATATGGTGGATTTTCTAATATCCTTGCAGGTATTTCAACACTTACAAAAATATATGTCTTCTTTCACACAAGCACCTAAAATTTAAATTAAATTAAATTGGACTTTGATTGACTGTTGATATCCCATTGGTATATTAATGTATGTAGTTAGAAAGTGTGAACGTAACGTTGTTGGGAGCATGAGAGAAATAGATTTCATGTGTGAATCACTACAGTGACAGCTGATGTTGGAAGATCATGGATGGATGCTAGAGCAGTATGAGATGCGGCTTGCGTTTTTGTTTTCTTATAGGTTGAGTTTATGTTTTTAATTTACATCTTGAAGTATTGCTTGAGTTTTTATTATTTTTGTCTATTTTTTTTATTATAAGTTGGTGAAGTATTGATTTTATGCATAATTATTACTGAATTAGGTTGATTTTGGAATACCATGGATGGATTCCATAGGAGTATGACAAGTATCTTGGGCCTTCTAGCATGGTGGTAGATCAGGATGTGCATGAGACTACAAAAACTTCCTCTATTTCCAATCAAAGTTAAACTTTCTTTTATCTGGAACTGGTCTCTAGAGCTGGACATGACTATATGGCATGGATGTAGTGTTGGAACGGTTGGGGTGCTAGAGCTGGTGCTGACTAGATGGCATGGATGGGTCGCTTGGAGGTGGGGTGGACCTTATTGGGGATCCGATGTGGGGGGGGGGATTGTGAGATCCAACATTTTGTATAAAATATTTCATTATTAATAAAATTAATTTTTCTCTAAGTTGGAAAATGTGTTAAAACTATATTTTATGTATTATATATGATAAAATAATAAATATAATATGAACTTTTAATAGCAATAAAAATTTATAATTTTTATTTGAATTTAATTTATAAAAAGATATATATTATATGTTGGCAATATTATTACCAATAGATAAATTTTTCATCGTAACCTATTGCTAAAAACTTTAACCAACATATATATTATCTGTTAGTATAAATATAATTTCAACATAACTATTTTATCTGTCACAAAAACATTTAGCGACATAGTTTTTACCAACAATTTATTGACAGGGATATATATGTTGGTAAAACATTTTACCAACAGAAAATGCACTTTTACCAATAGATTTGTCCCTGTTAGAAAAAGTGAAATATTTTGTAGTGATTGTTAAAACCTTAGTTAAAGGATAGATAGAATGAAATGTTTTTATATTCAAGGAGTTTCCCAGGGTCATATCATACCCATACCATATCATGGTAATAGGTCATATTTATAATCCTAAAATATACTCTTCAAAGGCTCCATTATTAACATCAAGTGTTTCATAAACATTCATATTAAATATCAAGCATTAGAAATGCTTTGTAGAAAATGAAAATTTTTGTAACACCTTGTTTTGTGGTATTTACTTGTATTATTATGTCTTTCTAATTTATATAGAGGTTTGGGTTGGTTTTAGTGAGTTTTAGAGGGCTTAGGAGGTTTTAGAGGGTTATTGAATAGTGTGAGACTAAGGGAAACCAAGAATAATCCCTAGATAATCATGTATATATAAATGTTGACCTATGGATTGGAACATGGTTAGAACATAGTTTTGGGTAATTTTTGTGATAATGATGCGACCCTGGTGAATTTTCAAGCAGTGTAATTTTCACAATTAGTGCACATTTTGACAAACAATGTGTCCAAATCATGCAGTTTGGGTTATATATGGTAACTCTCACATAGTTGGCATACTGCTTCCCAAATTTTCTACCCAAACAAATCATGACATTAAAATTTTCAAAAAATATATTTTAACTCAATTCTCCCCCTAAACTACCCAATTTATTCTCTCATAGATAGGGCTCTCGAACTTGATGGATTCTCTGCTAAATTTTGGTGATCCTTTTCATTATATGTCTCCCTTTATTTGAATCTTAGAGTGTTTAGCCTAGAGATCAAGGGGGTTTATTAGAATTTAGTTCTATGAGTTTCTAGCATGATTTCATCTAGGCACGCTTGTTTGAGTTGGGTGGCTCTTCCTCACTCTACTTATGTCAATAACTTGATGGATTATGGTTTTTATAGTTAAATACTTGCATTTATTGGTGAAATATCTTTGATAAATTCCTTTTAGAGTATTCTCATGTTATCAATTGGTTTTTTAAATCAAGTTTTTGGGTGAATCCCATTATTTGTTTGGAAAAATGCATAAATGGTGATTTTCTTTTTAAAGGAATAAATTTTGATGTGTGAAAACTTTTCCTTAACATGGATTTATATATGTTCATGATGTATATGGATTGACCCTTGTTGGTTCAGACTTGTTTATTGGTTATATTTAAGGAGGCATGGGAATTTTACTACTAATTGATGACTTGGTCTAGGGAGACAGGTTTCTACCCATAAGTTTGGGCCATTCAAATGACTCTTGAGACATGTGATACATTTGTTTGGTGACATAGATCTTTAAATTGATAATTTGTTACATTGTATGGGTGTATGAGTTCATGGTATTGGTGTGTGAGTTGTTAATATGGGTTATATTTATCTTGTACATGGGTTATTATGCTTCTATCATATTTTATATAAATTGTTATTTAACTCATTTTTGTCTAAGTAGCATGTATGAGAAGTCTTTGGGGGATTTTCTAATAGGTTTATATACTCACCACCTAAATATGAATCTTGGTGCATATGTATATATTGTTCAAAATGATGTAGGTAAGGGGAATACCTCATTTTTCTATAATGGGCACCTTGATGTTGTGTTATTTGATGATAGAGGTGGGACCTTAGAGATTTATGTGGTGTAGAGCTCAGCCTATTTTATTTTTTGAGACTTTTAGTATTTTATACTTATTTGGAGATAGTATTGGTTATTGTGTCTCTAATTATTTATTGTGTTATATTAAATTTTGTTCTGGTTTTTCTCATGTGTCATGTTTATATATTTCCAAGGGTAAATCATCCCCCAAAGATATAGTAAAACCCTGGTGTCTAGGGGATACACCTAAGTCTAGTGACATTTTGATCCTATCTATTGTTTTGGGACAGGTTAGGATGTTACAGTTTGAATGGTTTGGAATTTTAAATAATTCATATTTTTAAAACCCCTTAATATAAATATTAATCAAAGATAATAATCATCTACGTAGAATATGATTGAAAGTGTGTGTTATATTATAACATGTGTACTTCCATGAATTTATTGTGGGGTTAGAACATGAAATTGTAGCATTCTCTATGTCATGGATTTATTTTGAGCAAACCATGTTGTTGTAATGACATTTAGCACATCATAGTTTTTTATTTAATGCATAATTATTTCGGGTTTTTCACTAAATCAAGGTGGGTTTTAGGAAAAATCGAGTTATTGCACATTGTAATACTATTATTACCATTTAAGACTTAGAATATCTACATTGGTTTTTTGTTATGATTAAATACTTCAGGGAATAAAATATAACTAGGTGAATATTAAGATGTTGTTGGTAGGAAAAATAAGTTCCTTTGGGATTTTGGATTTTAAGATAACATGAAATATGTTTTTTCAACTATTATTTAGACTTAAGTACCTGATAATATATCAGTGTGTGTATCACTTCTAATAGGCCACTAGTGGATGAGAGTTGGCATCATTATTTTGGTGCTTAATTTGAGATATTAGATTTGGGTAATAAAATTACTTGATCACGGGATGGAAAATGAGAGGAAATCATGTATGTATAGTAATGTAACCACCAATAAAGTGATGTTGGGTGTAGATAATAATATAAAATGTTATGTGTTATTATTCTAGCCTAGTTGATCTAGGTTTTGGAAATATTATTATGTGTATTTCAGTTGATTTCACTAAATTTTTTATTCCCATGAGTGAATTGTTTAGAGTGACCTATAAGACTAACTTGGGTAGATGTGGGTAAAATACCAAATTGACCTCTCATGAACATTGGTTTTTATTTCTCTCATGTGATTCACTACATGCACGTCTCATTTTAATTATTTATTGTTTAATACATTGGATGGATATATAGGATAGTTGTACTCACCCCTTCGTAAACTATATGAAGACATACTTTTAACCATTAAAATATCTTTGTAGGGATTATAGGTGATGTTGGTTGCAGTAGTGGTGTTCGTACCATGGCTATGGTGGTTGAACATGTAGTGTGTGGAGTTATATTTTACTTTTCACAGTGTGTCAATTTAATTTATGTTGGTTATTTGGGATTTCTCAGTGATGATACACATGTTTCTTGGATTTAATTTTATATATTAAATATTTCATAGATCCCAACATGTTATTATTTATAGAAGGTTGATTATCATACTTTTGGTTTTATATTTTGTGTCTTAGTGTTTGATATATAGGTTGGGGAAAATGTTTTCCATGATGTGAGGTTTCCCACATTAGTTCTAGTCATTAAAACTTGATCTATTGGAGGAGGAGTCGGTGTGAGACACTTGATGGAGATGGGATAGGTACGAAGATCCAAATATAACCATACCTAAGTAAGGAGGTGTTATTATTCACTAGAAAAAGAGAAAAGGGGATCAACCACCATGTACTCCAAGGGAGAGGGGAACTCTCATTGTCCATAGAGAAGAGATGAGGAGAGTTATTACATTGTGGGAGTGGGGGAGGGGTTTGATTATGTAAGGGAAAATGGGGAAGAAAATGAGAAAATCATGGGAGTAAATAAAGAAAAAAATAAAAAATAATTAAAATTAAAATAATTACTCAATTAGTTTCTCTTATATTTTCTTATCTCCCTTATTTTTCATTTCATTCTTTAATCCTCTTTTCTTTTACACTTTTTTATATATCCCATTAATTCAATTTTTCAATAAATTTATAGACCTAGAATTTAATTTACTAGGCATGAAAATCATTAATTATAACTAAATCAAAAAAGTTAATAAGATAAAAAAATTATTTAATAAGTTAAATAATTAATTGATTTAAAAAAAGGTTTTACTATATGGTACACATTACATATACTCATAGACTTGATAAACATCCATTGAAAATAACATATAGATTACCACATGTGTCATTGTTTTTTATTAAATTAAAATAATTCATTTTTATATGACCTTTTTTGTCCCATATATATGGTTGGTATGGCACTGTAAGAGGGGGTAAATTATAGTAAAAAACAAAACTACAATTTTTTATCCCACTTAGGTATTTTAATGATAGAACAATTCAAGTCATGATTAATATAAAATATATTAGAGTAAAAAAGTTTTAATAAAATTGTAAAAGCGTAGAGAAAATTAAATAATAGGAATTTAGACAATATCCAATAAGTTTAATAATGTAGCAAAAAGTATACTATCTAAAGTTAAACTATTGTATGAGAAAAACACTAAGGACAAAAAAATAAAAAATAAAACAATGTAATGTAAAAAAAATACTTTGAGTATCAAATAAAAATTTTAATACCCCTAAAAGATATTATTACCAATCTACTTATAATTCATAGGAAGAATTTTCTTTTATCTGAAGTGGTGGGATGATTTGTAAACCTGGTTCTTGGTATCTCAATTCCATACTCAGAACTTCCTCGACTATAGATCTGCTGAAAGATATCAAATTTCCACATAAACTTATTTGACTGTATCACACCAGTAGCAACATATTCTTTACAAGGAATCTATCTGATATAATTTTAGACACCGAATAACCATCATTGAGCACCACTTAGATCAAATGATCAGCACTAAGTCCACACTAGGACTTCAGCAGCAACAACATCTGAAGATGTAGATTCACACACTAGAGCTCTCTGATATAGAGGTATTGTATAATACATCTTCCTACCCTATAATCTCACCAATATTGAAGGATCGGAAAAAATATTATTAAAATAGAAAATGATAAGATCTTTATAATGAAAAACCCACAAGATTATAGCTCTTAGAACACTCAAAAAATATTAAAATGTGTACACTCAATGAAAACAAGATATTTTCACAGCTTCACTCAAAATCAACTTTCTAAAAAATGTAATCTCCCAAACTCTTATATTTTTCCTCAAATTATCAAGTACAATTTACATATTACACCATAACAAACTCCACCAGTTGGATTTCAAGATCTTTGGGCTCATTTGAAACAACATCAGATGCAATGCTCCATCATCCGATGGATGTACACTCTATCTATATCATCGGATGAGGTCAACACCATCACAATGTTCTAATATCCATAAGATGTAGTTCAGTGTTGTTATTTAATGTACCAAAACATAGGTAGATTGGATAGGTTCATCATATATTAAGATCTTTCAACAAAAAACTCAACTGGAAAATTAAAAGTTAATTTATTTCAATATAAAATGTATTGTGATTTTTAAAATAAAGGATATTAAAGTGGTAGATTTACTCAACAATATCTCTAATAACCTCAAACTAGAACTCAATATCCTAAACCAAATCCCTTCTTAAATTTAGATTTTATTATGGTTTTAATAATATAAAGGGAAAGTACCTATCATGAATAATCCAAAATAACAAGATTAAATTTCTAGGGTTTCTAAAAACATAACATGATGCATGTGGGAAATGAATAACACAAAAATATGTGAATCAATAAGTATGAGAAAAATTCAAGACATTCATGTATCATTTTTCTCATAGGGTCATCTGAGGAAGTGTATAATAAATCAAGCACAAGAACAAGATGAATTGAGTCACAATCATCACAATCATACACCCCATCAAGAAAACCAAAATATGAAAAACTATAGAACCAAATGAGTGTACCATAAAGAATACGAGTCATGTATAGAATATAAAACATGGATAACCTACCAACTCTCTACACATATAATGGAAAAAAACAAGAGCATTTCAACATAATAATAAGAACTCAGACCATGGAAACATTCATTGAATAATGACACCCTATCTCACCTTCTAATGACCTCCCCCTTCATCATTAAAATTAAAATAGTGAAATGAACAAATTTAACAAGCACACACAAGAAACGGGTCCAAGACCACATGTCACGACCCGTCCCCCAGGGACCGTACCATGACTACCCCAAGCCCATCTTCTATAGGTCAGAGGTTGGTGACTAGCATCAAAAAGGCATATCCCTAAAATGGGAAGGCATTTCCTTTAAACCTATACAAACACATAGCCTAAGAACACAACAAGGTGCAACTATGAAGTAAAACTGTAGTAGTAAAAGTGTGTACTAAAAGTAAAGGGGTCAGAATACAAGCCCAACTGAAAAGATCAAACTACAAATGAAAATATAAAACATCTCTTGAGATCATCCACCGAGGATCCTACCTGAAGGGTAGGTACAACTCGTCTCCTCAGCTCTCCATGTCACCCATCACCATCACCTCTGTCCACCGTCAGGTCCGAGCTCCTCGAGTCTCAGTCAAGGTTGTACGTTGTCTACACAAGACACAACAAGGTGTGGGCGAAGCCTGTGCAGCGATGAGTATAACAATACCCACACTACGGGAAAAAGGACTTTTTGCGATGGGCTTTTTGCGACGGGAATAAATCTCGTCCCAAAAAGTCCGTTCAATAGGTTATTTGCGACGGGGGTAACAACCCGTCGCAAATAACCGATTATTTGCAACGGGATTTCGTGTCCCGTCACAAAAGGTTTGGCGCGGGTAGTGCGCCAAACCGCGCGAAAGTTATTTCCGACGGGGGAATCCCCCCGTCGTAAGTAGTGAAGTATTTGCGACGGGGCCCGTCACAAATACCCGGCGGCGGTTAATAGCTTTTTGCGACGAGATGTCCTCCCATCGCAAAAGGTGTGTCGGCATGGACTTTTTGCAACAGGACCCGTCACAAATAACTTTTTAACCGCCGACAGTAATTAATGTGGGCATAGGTATTTGCGACGGGTCCCGTCACAAAAGATACTATTTGCGACGGATAACCCGTCGCAAATAATCTAACATATATATACCCTCATCCATTTTGCTTCTTATTCCTCTCAATTTCTAGATCTTGTTTCTCTCTGAACTCTGATTTCAGAGGGAAAATTTTTCTAACTTAATTTTTTTGGTCACGAAGAAGTTATGAAGCCATCTGCATCAATAGCAAATCAAGTTTAAAGGTATTTATGTTTTATTTAATTTATTATTTATTTCAATTTTTTATGTTAATTTTTATTATTGTTGATTAGTTGTAATTAAATTGAATTTAAATTGTTTTGTAATGACTATTTATTTGTACTAATAAATTGAAATTTTTAGTATTAATTTTTAATAATTAGTAGTAATTAGTAATTATTAACAATAATTAGTAATGTGTATAATTAATTTGTAATAATTAATAATAATTGGTAATAAATGATAATAAATACTAATAATAAGTAATAATTATTAATAATTATTAATAAATAGTAATAATGAGTAATAAATAGTAATAAATTATAATAATTAGTAATAAATTGTAATAATTAGTAATAAATTGTAATAATTAGTAATAAATTGTAATAATTGGTAATAAATTGTAATAATTAGTAATAAATTGTAATAATTAGTAATAAATTGTAATAATTAATAATAAATTGTAATAATTAGTAATAAATTGTAATAATTAGTAATAAATTGTAATAATTAGTAATAAATTGTAATAATTAGTAATAAATTGTAAAAATCAGTAATAAATTGTAATAATTAGTAATAAATTGTAATAAATTGTAATAATTAGTAATAAATTGTAAAAAATTGTATTAATTAGTAATAAATTGTAATAATTAGTAATAAATTGTAATAATTAGTAATAAATACAAATAATTAGTAATAAATTGTAATAATTAGTAATAAATTGTAATAAATTGTAATAATTAGTAATAAATTGTAAAAAATTGTATTAATTAGTAATAAATTGTAATAATTAGTAATAAATTGTAATAAATTGTATTAATTAGTAATAAATTGTATTATTTAGTAATAAATTGTATTAATTAGTAATAAATTGTAATAATTTGTAATAAATTGTAATAATTAGTAATAAATTATAATAATTAGTAATAAATTGTAATAATTAGTAATAAATTGTAATAAATTGTATTAATTAGTAATAAATTGTATTAATTAGTAATAAATTGTAATAATTAGTAATAAATTTTAATAATTGGTAATAAATTGTAATAATTAGTAATAAACATTAATAATTAGTAATAAACATTAATAATTAGTAATAAATTGTAATAATTACTAATAAATTGTAATAATTAGTAATAATTTGTAATATTTAGTAATAAATACTAATAATTAGTAATAATTTGTAATAATTAGTAATAAATAGTAATAATTAGTAAAAAATACTAATAATTAGTAATAATTTGTAATAATTAGTAATAAATAGTAATAATTAGTAATAATTAGTAATAATTAGTAATAATTAGTAATAATTAGTAATAATTAGTAATAAATTGTAATAATTATTAATAAATTGTAATAATTAGGAATAATTAGCAATAATTGACAATAAATAGGAATAATTAGCAATAAATAGGAATAATTAGCAATAAATATGAATAATTAGGAATAACTAGGAATAATTAAGATTAAATAGGAATAATTAGCAATAAATAGGAATAATTAGCAATAAATAGGAATAAATAGGAATAAATAGGAATAATTAGCAATAATTAGGAATAATTAGCAATGATTAGGAATAATTAGCAATGATTAGGAATAAATAGCAATAAATAGGAATAATTAGTAATGATTAGGAATAAATACTAATAATTTGGAATAAATACTAATAATTATCAATAATTACTAATAATTAGCAATAATTAGTAATAATTAGGAATAAATAGCAATAAATAACAATAAATAGCAATAAATAACAATAAATAGAAATAAATAGCAATAATTAGCAATAATTAGTAATAATTAGTAATAAAGAGAAATAATTAGTAATAAACATGAATAATTAGTAATAATTGGTAATAATTAGGAATATTTAGGAATAATTAGTAATAAATGGGAATAATTGATAATAATTAAGAATAATTGATAATAATTAGTAATAAATTGTAATAATTAGTAATAAATTGTAATAATTAATAATAAATACAAATAATTAATAATAATTACGAATAAATACTAATAATTAGGACTATGTAGCAATAATTAGAAATAATTAGGAATAATTAGAAATAAATAGGACTAGTTAGTAATAAATAGGAATAATTAGTAATAATTAGGAATAATTAGTAATAAATAGGAATAATTAGTAATAATTAGGAATAATTAGTAATAATTAGTAATAATTAGTAATAATTAGTAATAATTAGGAACAATTGGGAATAAATAGGAGTAATTAGGAATAATTAGTAATAAATAGGAATAATTAGGAATAATTAGGAATAATTAGTAATAATTAGTAATAATTAGTAATAATTAGTAATAAATAGGAATAAATAAGAATAAATAGTAATAAATAGTAATAGTGAGTAATAAATAGTAATAGTTAGTAATAAATAGTAATAGTTAGTAATAAATAGTAATATTTTGTAATAAATAGGAATAGTTAGTAATAAATAGGAATAGTTAGTAATAAATAGGAATAGTTAGTAATAAATAGGAATAGTTAGTAATAAATAGGAATAGTTAGTAATAAATAGGAATAATTAGTAATAAATAGGAATAATTAGTAATAATTAGTAATAATTAGTTATGAATAGTTATGAACAGTTAGAAAGAAATGTTAATAAATTTTAAGAACTTGGCATAATTTCTAGTGGATTGACGACACTCCTTTTGCTCGATGACTTTTCTCCTTTCAACTCTCACCGAATCAAAACATTATGAAAAATGTGTTGATACATAGGCATATTTAATCTCTTATGAATAAGATTGGATATGCATTCGTAGGATCACATTTTTTATAATGTTTTCAGGTGGTGACAGTTGGAAGAAGACGATTCATCGATGAAAAGGGGGCTCTTTTGTCTGACAGCTCATTTACTTGCATCTTTCTCACACTGAAATCACAATGAAGAATCTGGTTGAAGATACGCATATTCATTCTCATGCATACGAGAATGAATATGCATGCCACTGACCAGATTCTTCATTGTGATTTCAGTGTGAGAAAGATGCAAGTAAATGAGGCGTCGTACAAAAGAGGAGCCGTCAATCCATTGGAAATTGTGTCACCCTTAATTAATAATAAATATTAAGAAGTACTAGTAATTAGTTATATTTTTTTTCAGATAGTGTTTTAATAATTTCAAATTATTCAAAAACATTGATGATTTTATATTTTGTAGAAAAATATGGAACAAGGAAGTTGAAATCAGTCATTATTTGATGATCGCACTTGGATAAATCAGTACAAATATCCAAATGGTTCTAGTTTAAATCATGTATATATTGAGGGTGTTGAAGCTTTCTCAGAATTTGGATCATCAAAACTAGAATATGTTTTCGAAGGCACAATTAAGTGTCCTTGTAAAAAATGTGCTCTGAGAACGTTTGACACATTTGACAAGGTTGGAGGACATCTCTTGCGGTTTGGTTTTCAACCAGATTATGTTTTTTGGTATCAACACGATGAACATACTTCCAGAGAAGATACTAATAAATTGATTCTGGATCCATAACAGTTCCAAAATTTAGTACATGATGTTGCAGTTCCATATCTTCAACAAAATGAAACTCACGATGATATCGATTTAAATCCTGAGTTGGAACCATCTAAATTTTATGAGTTGTTGAGGTCTGTTGAGGATACATTATATCTTGGTTGCAAGATAAGAAAATTATAAGCAGTTGCAAAATTTATGGCTATTAAATCAGATAATGCAATGTCAAACAACTATTTTGATCAGATATTTTCTTTGGTTAAAACACTGTTACCTGAAGGAAATGTGTTTCCTGCAAATTACTATGAGAGCAAGAGGTTGGCTCATAATTTGGGCCTTAGTTATCAGAAGACTCATGCATGTGAAAATGATTGCATATTATATTCTGGTGAAATGAATCGTTGGATAGTTGTCCCACATGTGGAAAATCAAGGTATAAAGAAACTCAACCAGGGAAGTCTGGATCGATTCCTGTAAAACAGTTGAGATATTTCCCTCTTACACTCAGGTTGCAACATTTATTTATGTCTCATAACACAGCGTCAATGATGTCATGGCACAAAACCAATATTTCAACCAGTAAAACCTTGAATCATCCATCTAATGGTGATTCATGGAAACATTTTTATCTTTTGCATCCGTATTTTTCTTTAGAAGCCCGAAACGTGCGATTGGGTCTTTCTACTAATAGTTTCTGTCCATTTGGTTCTTATGGTAGTCAGTATTCATATTGGCCTGTATTTATAACTCCATACAATCTACCTCCATGGATGTTTATGAAGGATCCCTATATCTTTTTGACCTTATTAATCCCAGGACATCCGAAAAAGAATATTGATGTTTATTTGAAACCATTGATTGATGAGTTAAATGCATTGTGGAGTAATGGTGTTAGTATATATGATGTTGCTATGAAACAAAATTTCACATTAAAATTTGAATTGATGTGGACGATTAGTGAATTTATAGCATATGGCATGTTATCTGGATGGAGTACACATGGTTTGAAATCATGTCCTTACTGTATGAAATACAACAAAGATTTTATGCTCGTCAATGGAAAAAAACCTTGTTATTTTGACTATCATCGCATATTTCTTCCAACTGATCATCCTTTTTGAAGGAACAAATATCATTTCAGAAAAGGCAAAATTGAAAGGGATGAACCTCCAAAAATGATCTCAGGTACATAGTTAAAATCAGTTGTATTTTCATTACCTCTCATCACATTTGGGCTAACAGTAAACCAACAGAAAATTCATGGCTTTGGGAAAGAACATATTTGAATAAAACGAAGCATTTTTTTTGGATCTCCTATATTGGTCTGATTTATTAGTCCACCACATGTTGGATGTCATGCATATTTAAAAGAACTGTTTTGATAATTTATTTCATATAGTTTTGGATACACCAGGTAAGACCAAAGATACTATAAAAGCACGATTAGATCTTTCCCAAATTTGCAGGTGACCAAAACTTGAACTATTTGAAAATGTTAGATCACAGAGGTTAATAAAGCCAAAAGAAGATTATACACTGTCCAAAGAGAGTTAATTATTATTTTTTCAGTGGATTGCATATTTGAGACTTCCAAATGGCTATGCTTCTAATTTGGGCAGATGTGTTAAGAATGGTCATATTACCAGATTAAAAGGTTGTGATTGTAATTTTATAATGGAAAGACTTATGTCGATTGGATTCAAAGTTTTGTTGAATTCTATGATTTGGGATTTGATAACAGAAATATCATATTTTTTTGAGACATTTGTGCAACGAAAACAGACTATGATGCGCTAAGAAAACTGGAAGAAGATGTTGCTGTAATTATATGTCAACAGGAAAAAATTATTTTTCCTTCTTTCTTTGACTCAATGGAACATCTGATATTACATTTTCCATATGAATCTAAATGTGGAGGTCCAGTACAGTTTCGATGGATGTACCCATTCGAGAGATGCATGCAGAAATTGAAGAAAAAAGTATGTAACAAAGCATTAGTTGAAGGCTCAATTGCTGAAGCTTATTTGCAAGAGGAAATTTCTTTTTTGTGCTCTCACTATTTTGAATCTGAATATACCTAAAAACCCGCATGGGACGGAACAAGGGAAATGTTAATGATGAAATGGACAATCAATTATCAGTTTTTAATCATCCAAATCTTGGCTTCGGTGGAGTTCAATAATGATGGCTTTCAGATGTTGAACATCACAGAGCTCATATATATGTTCTTCTCAATTGTGAAGAAATTATAGCATTTGTATTGTGAGTGCTTCTATCGCTTATTTTATAATTTCTGTTACAGTATGTAAACTTATTTTATTTTTAGGTTATATAATAATCATATCAAGAAACAACTTCCACAAATTACAGCAGCTGCTCTTGAAGAACGCAGACAAAAACAAAATTATCAATGGTTTCAAAAACTGGTAATATAAATTATTGATGGTTTAATATCAGTTCAGTTTACTATTTATTATATTGATAATTTTTTTAAAAAAATTTAGGTATCTCAACATGCTGATAAAATTGATAAGCGATTGTGTATATTGAGTAACCCACCATCCAGAATGTTTAAATCTTATAATGCATATGTGATGAATGGTTTTTGATTTCATACACGTGCATATGGGGAATCAAAAAAAACAATGAACAGTGGAGTTTGTTTGAGAGGATCGCATCATAGAGAAACTGAAGTTGACTTTTACAACATTCTGGATGAAATTATTGAGCTATGTTATCTTGGATAGAATTATATAACGATGTTTAAATGTCAGTGGTTGGATACTGAGAGAGTCTTGCATGTTCATCCTACTCATGGAATCGTCGATATTAAATATAAAAGTCTTCTTGCAGTAAATGAACCATTTTTACTTCCTCAACAGGCACATCAAATTTATTACGCAAAGTACTGTGTTACTTCAAAAGACCTGAGTGATTGGTGGAGCATAATAAAAATGAAATCTCGGGAAAATAAATTTACTCAAACTGAATTTGGTTTTGTTGAAGTGGAAGGAATTTAAATTTTTCAAGAGACTACTCAAAATCCATCATTTTCACAACTAAACGTGAATATCGATGATGACACCCTACAATTAAGGGTCGATGGTGATGAAGATGTTAATGATGTTACAAATGAATTTGAAATGACAAGGGATGGTGAAAGTGAAACTCATATGAATATTGATGATTTCGAGGAGGAATATGAAGACATTGACATCATCAGATATGAAGATGATGATGAAGGTGAACATTGACATAGTTAAATGTTAGTTATGATCATAACTAATATATATCTATATATGATATTTATTTTCAACTATCTGCTAAAAACAATCATTTTGTGTTTCAGATGGATCCTAATCTATTTCGCGAGTTGCAGGAAGCTGATCTACCTTTGGATGAGGGGGATGTGGGATCATCTGACCCTCAGCCTACTGGTGGTTCAGGAGGTATGTGGAGGGGGTGCAGTCTTGCACGATTGATGATTCCTGACCCTATCCCCGAGCGACGTCCACATCTTGGCTTCGATCCACGCACATGGAGGTATGATAACCTATATATTTTAGTTATCTTTTTCATTAATTTATTTTTATATATACTAATTGTTTGATTATTTATTCTTTTTTCATAGTTTTGCGCATGTAGCTATTGGACAGGGGATCACTATCTTGCGCAATTATTTTTCTCAGCCATGGATCACACGGGAACAGATTCCCGTTGATGTGCAGCTCTCCATGTACAATCATTGGCTGGTACCTATATAAATAATATTTATTTTGAAATTTATTTTATTAATAACTTTATATTATAAATTATTTGTAGGGTTTATGGTATCTCATCGATGATAGCATGTGTTACGCTATCCATGTAGCATGGGAGGTGGCTATGCGTGAGTGTTTGAGTCATTTTTTGCACAATTTTTGAAAGACGACTATTAAGAAAGCAGGAGCGACAGTATTTGATGAGTTGTGTTGAGCCCACCAACCAGAGTACATTTCATCTCAGGTTTGGGATGGATTATGTGCACACTGGTTGGGTGGTGGATTTCAGAGGAGGTCTTCATTTGGTCGGCAGAACCGAGGGAGATAGGAGGTGACTCATCGAGCTGGTAGTCGTACATTCAGTACGCATAGAGAGCATCTGGTAAGTTTATTTTTTTAATATTTTATATAACTTCAAATATAAACAGTTTATTTTATATTCATATAGGCAGTCGAGCATCCCGATATTACAGAGTATGATGTTTATCGGAAGATGTACAGTGATCCATCCACCGGAGAGATTAGAGGTGATCGCCAGCGTTAGATTGTGGTTAGTCTTATTTTTTCGGTTTGACAATTAACTGCATATAATATTTTCTCAATTTTAATTTCAAATTGGAATTGAAGGAGTCATATGAGGCTGCGACCTCTTAGACACAGGCTGAGGGTCAGGACAAGGTGACTGATCAGACCAGTGCACACCATTTCGACGAGGCGTCATGGATGTAGGCGACTCAGTATGGCTTTGAGAAGGGCCGAGTAGTTGGTACCAGCTCTCATGTGACTCATGGTACTTATTATGGTACTACTGCGATGTCGGTGTCTAGCTAGAGAGTAGCTTATAGAGAGTCATCATATTTTTCCTCATAGTATCAGGAGCAGTTACGAGCTCAGAATGACCTTATAGAGAGTTTGAAAAAGCAACAAGAATAGATGAGTCAGCAGCAGTAGAAGCAGCAACACGAGGAAGAGATGCATCGATGGCAGTAGCAGCATCAGGAGAAGATGGAGTACATGCGTCGTCTAACTCGTAGTTTAGGGATGGTGTTTCCTCCACCATCTCCTTCAGCTCCTCCACCTCCTCCAGAAGACAACCCCCCAGTGATTTTTTTAGGTTAAAAACATTTGAATTTAACATTTGTTGTAATATGAACTATTTACAGTTTCTATCTTTTATATTGGTGCGAATATTAGATAATTTAATTTTTAATATTTTATGATTTTTTTGTGAACATTGAGAATTTTAATAATTTTAATAATTTTTATTTTTTTATTATTTTAATAATATTAATATTATTGTTTCATTAATCATAATTTTATTAAATATATTTTTTCAGTATTATATTTTTTAATGTTTGTTTATTTTACTAATAATAATAATAATAATAATAATAATAATAATAATATTTTATGATTTTTTATATATTTTTTTGTGAATATTGAGAATTTTAATATATTTATATTTTAATTATTGTAATAATATTAAAATTAATTTTTCAATAATCATAATTTTATTAAATTTATTTTTTTTTAATTTATTTATTATTTATGACGGGATCTGTTGCGATGGGTTCCCATCCCAAATAGTCTAAATAATTTTTTTTAAAGTATTTTTGATGGGATTAAGGGCCCGTTTCAAGAAGTATTTGCGAAGGGCCCGTCACAAATAGTCTAAATAAATTTTTTTACAAAAGTATTTGTGGCGTGATTACGGGCCTGTCGCAAATACTTTTTGCGATGGGCCCATTGCAAAATATTATATATATATATATATATATATATATATATGTATATATATATATGTATATATATAAAGTATATAATCGGAGACTTATTTGCGACGGTGAAGTTGTCTGTCGCAAAAAAATATTATTTGCGACGGGCCCGTCGCAAATAATATTTATTGTGACGCCGTTTTCTGCAATGGGCTATTTACGACGAGACCCCATCGCTAAAGCTTATTTGTGACGGGATCCCGTTGTAAATACCAAGAATTCTAGTAGTGCCGATAGGGACCCCGATACCCCAGAAGGTCTCTCAAAATTCCACAAAGTAAAACCACAAGCATGATCTCAATTACAAAGCACAAAGCAAAAGACACGGCTCAAACCAAGTATAACTGAGTACAGTAGTACAGATGATTATTCGTAAATCTATATCATCTTATTCTATCAAGAGACACTGCTTCTGACCCACACAGGATCGATATGTACTAACCCCTGCAAGACCCACATAGGATTGATAGGTGTTGATCCACACAAGATCACTTGGTGCTGATTCGCACAGAATCGCTAGGTGTTGATTCACACAGAATTGTTGGGTACTGATTCACACATAGATGATGGGTGCTCATTCACATAGAACGCTGGGTGTTGATTCACACAGAATTGTAGGGTGTTGATTCACACAAAATCGCTGGGTGTTGATTCACACAAAATCGCTGGGTGCTGATTCACACAGAATTTCTCTTCATTCTTCATGTCTAAGCCAAATACAGGATTCCCACTCAAAGTACACATGATTCTAGGAGAAAATGATCCTCAATCCATTGTTCATATTTCAATCAGCAATAAGTCTCACAAATAAGTTACCTCATGATCCGTCATGTCATAAGGGTTTCAGCGCAACAGACGGCGCATCAACCGGATGCCCAGTTTGTAAGTTATTTGCATTTTAATGCCAAGGGTCTGGTTTGATTCGGAGCCGATCCAACCCAGCCATATTCCAAAATTATCTAAAACTCTCATGGAGTATCTCAAAATGACTATATTTCTCCAAGGATCTCAGTGCCGCAGACGGTTTGTCAAACAGATGCCTGGTTCCCAAGATATGGTCTTTTAAGTGTATCTGGGCCTGAGAGGGGTATGGGTTCGGTCCAACCCGGTCAGACCGACCTGAAATGGGCTGACCCGAACTGGTCCGGGTCTAACTCGGACTGGCCCCAACTGGTTTGGGCTAGCCCGATTGGGTCGGGCTACGGTGGGCTCGGCCCGCTGGGCCGAAGACTAACCCGGCCCACCGGGCGATCTGGTCCACTGGCTGGCGCGACCCGCACGGGGGAAGCGTGGTTATAGTGACCCATACTTTACATACATGGTTATTACTTCAAAATTGAAGCATAATTATTACAACATATAACAAAACCAAGAAATGACCGTATAGGTATAATGTCTTTAGAAACTGGGTAACATAAACAACTGGTTCATAAATCATCTACGTTGTCTCCCATTTATTTCATCATATCTAGAGTCCCTTTTTGGAATATCCTACTTAATATCCTTCTTCCTGTCCTAGGGAAAAGAAAACATAACAAAGGGTGAGCTCAAATGCTCAGTGAGGGTAAAAAAAATAAATATCAAACATATCATATTCATAAGAACATAACATTTTGAAAAATCTTATCCTGCAAAAGATATCATAACATGTGATAAATCATAGAAGTGACATGTAATCCCAATAATCATAACTTAAAACATTAAGCTTTATGGAATACACACATAATCATAGAGAATCATTTCTTATTAGTCAAGACTCATTACCAAGACTATCTTAGCAGACAAAGTCCATTTCTAAACCAAGTTCACTCCTCGTTTCAGTCCTGTTTCACTGAACCGGTTTAACCTGCCGTTCCATCCATGTCTATCTCATGAGATATAAATCTTTACCCAATGCATTGGAGGTAGATATATGTCCCACCCATTTCATAATGATACCATTCTTATGTTTGCCACAATATCATAAATCATACATCATAGCGTAACCCATGTAATAAAAATGGGATTCTTAAACATCGTGACATCATAAAACAATTCATATAATATAAAGGAATTCATAAAAATAATTCCATCACAACATAATCAAATAAATGTAATAATAGGGATAGAAACAGAACCCTTTATTATCTTAGATGGAAAATAATTTTGATAAAACACTTGAACTCCATTCTTGAAGAAAATATCCTTTCTACTTCAAAAACATTTTTCATTTCTTAACATATCATACAATTTTAAACTAAAATAAGCTGATTAAAAATAAACTTGAAAATTTTTAAAGGAATATTCTTTGAAATGATTTTTTAAAAATCAATTCATGCCGTATAAGTTAGAAAAACATTCTTCTCGTACTTACGTCAGAAAAGTCAAAAGGTACCTCATATGAAAAACGACAAAAGATTCCTTCCATATCTTTTACTAAAAACTCACTGAAGTGTAAAATTGGATTTAAAAAATTTTAGGAGGATATAAATAATATTACATATTGAGGAAACATGTATTTGGATGATAAATATTCCCCAAAAAATTCTAAAGTATAAACAATCTCGGATAAAAATTGAGATTGTGTGATTGTCCCTTACCTTAGGTCCGATTTTCTTCGTAAGTGTCCGAACATCCTGTATAATGATTTAAATAATGTCATTGACTTATTCCAGAATCATACTTATTTTTATGATATCATATATGGTCATATTCTTAGCTTCTTATAAGTAATATCTCATTGCTACTTGTTATTCAGGTGTTTATTGCTTTATGTTCGTATGTGTGTTTTATCAAATAAATTCTTATTCCTCTTTTTAGGTTATAGAAAACTCATTTCCAGAATGGTATTAGTGTAATATATTTCATATTTATTCATTCAATTCATTTATATAATCATTATTCAATGAAGATCATGTAGAACGAGTCGCATCACATCATGGAGACGATATTTCGTACGTACACACGAGAGATGATATCGTTCCCATGATTGTGGAATTGTATTGGAGTGTATGTATACTATTTCAGAATCAATATCACTTTAAAATAATCATATATAGTCATTATTTACACCATTATACCCATCCAAGTAAGGTGGTGGTGGAAAATAGATTACACCACAGTGTGGAGACGGTATTTCGTACGTACGCACGCACGGTGATTTCGTTTTCCATAGGATGGATAGATGGTGAAATAGGGTTGTTTCATACTTATAATAACATATCAGTATATGATTGATACTTATGTTGTTACTTCATAATGAAACAACTAAAGAAGAAGAATTATAAGAAGAAATAAAGTTGAAAGAATCTGTAACGGACATTACCTCTTCTTTGAAGCGCCTCTTTGAGACCTCCTCTTAGGGCACTAAAAGTGGTCTTTGAAGAAGACTAGGACCTATAAGATGTTTCTAGGGAATTGGGGAAGTGAAATGGTCAGATATTGGCCGAGCTTTAAGGCTAAAATTAGTGTGAGGGGGAGAGGGAGGAGGTGCCCTTTTATAAGGGAGGAGAGGGGCACCTTTGGAAATATAAGAAATATTAGTTTATATTAAATCCCAACCCCACTTAAAAACTTCAAAAATGACTTATATCCAAATATTAGATTAGATAGGGTTGTAATCGCATCAACCAATAAAATTTAGACATGTTAAGAATTTATTTTAAACATTATCATCTTGATTTATCCTTATTTATCAATTTAATTTTATTTGTCGTAATAATATTCTAAATTTTAAATTATTATAAATAATTACATTTGTATTGTGAATTTTCCATAATTTGACACTTTATGACATTTTAGACCATATAAATTTTAATTTATAATTTTTAAATATTTTTGTGATTTTTAAAAAATTTATAATATGTTATTTTTATAAAATAACAATAGTGTCAATTTTGACACTATTCATTTATTTGTATTAAAATAAAATAAATACAGAAGATATATTCGAACTAAAAGCTTTAATAGATTCATAAAATGTCATATGTATCTAGAAAATTATTTTAGCACATTAAATAGTTCATATAATATTTAATTTAATATTTTTAAAACCATTTATTTGATATTTTAATTAATAAAATAATTTCAACATCATTATTGTGTCATAATTAATGATAATTATTTAATCCCTAAAAATTATAAATAAATTCCTATGATGTAGATAATTGTATTAGATTTATGGAGACTAATCATGTTCAAAGTTTCATTAAGTTTATCACTAAATTAAAATTATTATACTTATAAGATTTAAGAAAGTGACATGTTGTCACATTCTTTGGTTTTAATAATAATTAAATTATTTTCAGGGAAAAAAGTCCATTAAATGAATCTAATCTGACCCTTAGGTGATATGGGTCTACTTTTAGTCATCCAATAGGATTTTGGCAGGTGTTAGGGTAATTTTATAATCTTATATTTACCCTTAATTACCCGATTTACCTTTAACTATGGTAAATAAAATTTATCATAGTTACTATTCATAATGCCAAAAAAACAAAAGTAGCCTATTAACATAATTTGGACCCACTGATTCTAAATATGGAATCCATTTTTTGAAATTCAAAACATATAAGTTGAAGTAATTAATTTAAAATAAATCTCGTTGTTAAGAAAACGGGTTATAGAAGTTAAAACATTGCCAAAGATTGAAATGTTTTTACCTATGAATTCAATGTGAAATTAATTATAATGAAATACATTATATTAAATGGTAAAAATATATTCTATTTATACTTTAAAACCATTCAATATTATAATTTAACCATATAAATTATCTCAATGAAAAAAGTTGTTTTTAATTAAAAATTAGCGTATTTTTACTATTCATCAAAATATGAAAGTTATCAGAAAAATATCAAAAATTTATCCAAAGTAAATTTTTATACCCTGATTCAAAAGAATAATTTTATTTTTTTTCAAATTGAACTTATAAACATGACAAAAACTAGATTTAATGTGGGTGCGCCATCAAAAGGCGGCAAAACTGCATTTTTTGAAAAATACTTATTTTACCCGAAAATTTTATTTTGTTCTCTTACCATGTTCTAGAAAATGTGTAAGATGAATAATAAAATTCAAAATGTAGTTAATACTATTCATAATTGCTAGTTCATAATAATATATCGTTGTTTAGTGAAACCCGATATTGCATACTACACATGCTATCGAGGAAGGTCGTGATTGCGTGTAATGCAAGTCAAGTCCGTATTGTGTGCTGTGAAAGATTCCTTTGGTGTTTTTTATAACATAAGACATAAAAAAATTCTCATAAAATCTTAGGGTGTTACATTCTACCCCCCTTAAAATGAATTTTTCCATTGAAATTCGTCACTTCATTACAAACAGATGAGGATACCTCTCCCTCATCATATCCTCAAGTTCCCATGTAGCTTCTTCTAATTGGTGGTTCCTCCATAAAACTTTCACCAAGAGAGTGGTCTTGTTCCGTAGGACTTTTTTGCTACAATCCAGAATCTCTATCGGTTGTTCTTTATAAGAAATATCTTGCTCCAGCGGTACAACTTCTGAGCTGAGTACATGTGAAGGATCAGGTATGTAATTTCTCAGGAGAGATACATGGAACACATCGTGAACTTGAGAGAGATTCGGTGGAAGCACCAATCGGTAAGCTACCTTCCCAACACGATCCAGAATTTCAAATGGACCGATATATCTAGGGCTCAACTTTCCCTTCTTTCCAAATCTCATGACCCTGTTCCAGGGAGATATTCGTAAGAACACTTTATCACCCACTTCAAAATCTAGGTCTTTTCTTCGGTTGTTGGCATAACTTTTCTGTCGACTCTAAGCTGCTATTATGTGTTGTTGAATATATCTGACCTTTTCTTCCATCTCATCAACAAGATCAGGTCCTAATAGCTTTCTTTCCCCAACTTCATCCCAGCAAGTTGGAGTTCTGCATTTCTTTCCATAGAGGGATTCATAAGGAGCCATCTGAATACTGGAGTGAAAGATATTATTATAAGAAACTTCCACCAAAGGTAGGTGTTGATCCCAACCACCATTTAAATCTATAGAGAAAGCTCTCAACATATATTCTAGAGTTTGAATTGTCCTCTCAGACTGACCGTCTGTCTGAGGATGATAAACAGTGCTGAAACTCAACTCTGTATCTAGAGTATGCTGCAGACTTCGCCAGAACTTTGAGGTAAACCTCGGATCCCCATCAGATATAATAGAAAGTGGTACTCCATGAAATCTTACCACTTCCTTTCACATATATCCTGGCAAGATGATCCAGAGAGAAATCCTCTCTAATAGAAATGAAGTGTGCAGACTTTGTAAGATGATCAACTATGACCCTGATAGCATTATTGCCTTTGGATGTTTTAGGAAGTCCAGTGACAAAGTCCATAGTTATGTTTTCTCATTTCCATTCTAGTATGGGTAATGGTTGTAACATCCCCTTAGACTTCTGTCTCTCATATTTAACTTGATGACAAACCAAGCATCGAGAGACATATTCAGGAACATCTCTTTTCATGTCATCCCACCAGAAGTACTCTTTCAGGTCCCTATACATCTTCGTGCTTCCAGGATGAATAGTGAATGAAGAACTATGAGCCTCATCCAGCAGCTCCTTCTTTAATTCGGGGATGGGAGGAACACAAACCCAATTCCTGAACTTTATTATCCCATCACAATCAAGGTTGAATTCAGGAACATTTCTCACCTTCTTTTATAACTCGACATCTTATTTTTGTGCCTCTTGAATCTTCACATGTATAGATGGTTAAACATTCATTTGACAAAGATAAGATTTCTCCCCTTCCATTAAAATTCCAAGATCCATCCTTTGTAAATCCATAAATATTGGATCTTTTGTGATCCTCATCATGGATAAGCTAGCATGGTCTTATCGACTTAATGTGTCTGCTACCTTGTTTGCTTTCCCAGGGTGGTAATGAATTGAGAAGTCGTAATCCTTAATCAGCTCCAACCATCTTCTTTGATGCATATTCAGATCCTTTTGTGTGAAAATATACTTTAAAATTTTATGATCAGTATAAATATCACACCTTTATCCATAAAGATAATGCCTCCAAATCTTTAATGAAAACATTACCGCAGCTAACTCCAAATCATGAGTTGGGTAATTTTTCTCATGGATTTTCAACTGTCGTGAGGCATAAGCTATCACCATATCATTTTTCATGAGAACACATCCCAGTCCCTTTTTGGATGCATCACTGTAGATCACAAACCTTTATCCACTACAAGGTAGTGTGAGCACAGGTGCACTGGCTAACCTTCTTTTTAGCTCTTTGAAATTTTCTTCACATTCATCCGTCCAAACAAACTTAACTCCTTTCCAAGTCAGCTTGGTGAGTGGGTTAGATAACCTTGAAAAATCTTTCACAAAACGTCAGTAATATCCAGCCAAACCAAGAAAACTTTGGATCTCAGTTACTATTGTTGGTCTCGACCATCTTTCGATAACCTCTGTTTTTGCTGGATCCACAGATATCCCCTCTTTTGAGATTATGTGACCCAAATATGCAACTCTTTGAAGCCAAAATTCACACTTGGTAAATTTGGAATAAAGCTTCTCCTTTCTCAGGGTCTTTAATACAATTCTCAAGTGATCTTCATGTTCTTCCTTGATCTTTTAATAGACAAGAATATCATCTATAAAGACTACCACAAACTGATCAAGATAGTCTCTAAAGACTCTATTCATCAGATCCGTGAAGATATCAGGGGAATTAGTAAGACCAAATGGCATCACTATAAATTCATAGTGTCCAAACCTTGTACAGAAAGTCGTCTTTGGTATATCCTCCCTTTTGACCCTTAATTGATGATACCCTGAACGAAGATCAATCTTGGAAAATTATTGAGCTCCGCGTAGTTGGTCAAATAGGTCATCAATGTGTGGGAGAGGATATTTTTTATTGATAGTGATCTTATTAAGTTCTCGATAATCAATGCAGAGTCTCATTGATCCATCTATCTTCTTAACAAACAGAACAGGTGCTCCCCAAGGTGACGCACTAGGGCATATGAATCCCTTATCAAGATTCTATTGGAGTTGCTTCTTTAATTCATGCAACTCAATTGGGGCCATTCTATAAGGTGTCTTTGAAATAGGCAAAGCACCCGGTATGAGTTCTATTGAAAACTCGACTTCACGATTTGGTGGAAGACCCGACAATTCCTCTGGAAAGACATCATCAAACTCCCGTACAATGGGAATATTCTTAATCATGAGTTTCTCTCCAACCATTTGAGATAAATAACCCTCATTTAGTGGAATCAAGACCCATAAGATGGAAGAAATTTCCACTGGAAGGTTATGTTCATCCTTGCATCGATAGACGATCAAAGATTGATCTGGAATATGAAATGTGACTTCCCTTCATTGGCAATTGATATGAGCTCCATATAGAGAAAGCCAATCCATGCCAAGAATCACATCAAATTCCACTATAGGAAGGATCACAAGATTTGCAGGAAGGAATTTCTCACAAACTTCAATCGGAGAATAATTGTAAACTTTTTATGCGACTGTTGTGCCATTAGGAGTTGTCACAGCCAACTCAACATCTAATTGTTGAGGTAATACGGAGATACCCTTAGAAAATTCTTCAGAAATAAAAGAGTGGGTGGATCCAGAATCAAATAAAACATTTGCTACTTTAGAGTGGATGGTAAGTGTACCTCTCACCACTTCATTGTCCTACTCCACATCGCCGATAGTAATTGCATGTGACTTTTCTTTGTCTTTGTACTTAAGAGTTTTTTGACGTCGATCATCATCATCAACCATTGGATTTGGTCATTGATTGGCATAATGCCCCATCTCCTTGCACTTAAAACATATAAGTGTAGTAGGTTCATTCTGTGTATCCCTTCCTTTGTTTGCATCATTAGACATCTTCTTCCCATTATTTCGACATTAAATTTCCCGATGACCCTCTTTTCCACACTTATAACATTTCCTTGTCCCCTTAAGACAATTTCCTCCACGTTTCTTTCCACACTTTGAGAATAAGGGGAAACTCATCTTCTTTCAGTGTGGTCTTTAGATTTTCCTTTGAATTCCATTTTCCTCTTCTTATCAAACCCATGTGACTGATGGGTTACACCAATCTCCATCTCAACCTTGAGAGAACATCGAACAATTTCCTCCTAGCTATTGAAGTCCCTTATGGCTAACGCCCTTCGAAGACTTGGTTTTAAGCCACTAAAGAATCGATCGATCTTACTCTCAGGTTGGATAATAATTCCGGAAGCATACCTTGCATGTCTTATAAAATTTTCTTCGTAGGTACCAACAGATTCATCATCCTTTTTCTTCAGTTCAAGAAACTCCTTCTCCATCTTTTTTCGAAGAATACGAGGTAAATACTTATTGAAAAATAAGTTCTTGAACTTGTCCCATTACATGGACTCAATTTCATCCCTTTTCCTCATATTCTTAATAATATTCCACCATTGATCAGCATCACCTTCCAAACGATATACTGCTAAGATGACTTTATCATGTTCAGAACATTAAAGAACTGAAAATATCTTTTCAGTGGTACTGATCCATTTTTCAGCCACTAATGGATCAGAAGACCCACTAAATAAAGGTGTACGCTTACTCATGAAGGATTCAACAGAATGTTGCTTCTTCCTTTGCTCATTTGGAAGTCCTGCATAATTCATAGCTTGAGAAAGTTGTGTGAGCATGGCTACAAGATTTTGCATTCCAGCTCCCATAACATTTGGTTGCTCAGGGGGGAAATCATTTCATTGCTCGTCACATTCCGCATTAACATAGTTCCTTTGGGTTCCAGCCATTGACTAAAACCAAGAAGAATAGTGAGAGAAATACTAATTATAATAGGAAAACCACATAATCAAGAATAAAATTTCACACTTAAGGTCTTATCATAGGTTGTTCATGTCCATTTCTAAAACACTAAGATTGTGTTCTATGCTTAGACATATCCTTAGGTTTCATACTAAGGATTTCACATCCTAGTTTCCAAAGGTTGACTATACCTTTCCTCTGATACCAAATATAGCGACCCATACTTTACATACATGGTTATTACTTCAAAATTGAAGCATACTTATTACAACATATAACAAAACCATGAAAGGACCGTATAGGTATAGTGTCTTTAGAAACTGGGAAACATAAACAACTGGTTCATAAATCATCTACGTTGTCTCCCATTTATTTCATCATATATAGAGTCCCTTATTGTCATATCATACTTAATATCCTTCTTCATGACCTGGGGAAAAGAAAACATACAAAAGGGTGATCTCAAATGCTCAGTAACGTTAAACAAAAGAAATATCAAACATATCATATTCATAAGAACATAACATTTTGAAAAATCTTATCCTACAAAAGAGATCATAACATGGGATAAATCATAGAAGTGAAATGTAATCCCAATAATCATAACTTAAAACATGAAGCTTTGTGGCATACACACATAATCATAGAGAATCATTTCATATTAGTCAAGACTCATTTCCAAGACTATCTTAGTGGACAAAGTCCATTTCTGAACCGAGTTCACTCCTCGTTTTAGTCTTGTTTCACAGAACTGGTTTAACCTGCTGTTCCAGCCATGTATATCTCATGAGATATAAATCTTTACCCAATGAATTTGAGGGAGATATAGGTCCCACCCATCTCATAATGATACCACTCTTATGTGTTCCACAATATCATAAATCATACATCATAGCATAACCCATGTAATAAAAATGGGATTCTTAAACATCGTGACATCATAAAAAAATTCATATAAGATAAAGGAATTCATAAAAATAATTCCATCACAACATAATAAAATCAATGTAATAATAGGGATAGAAATAGAACCCTATATTATCGTATATGGAAAATAATTTTGATAAAACACTTGAACTCCATTCTTGAGGAAAATATCCTTTCTACTTCAAAAACATTTTTCCTTTCTTAACATGTCATACAATTTTAAACTAAAAGAAGTTGATTAAAAATAAACTTGAAAACTTATAAAGGAAGATTCTTTGAAATGATGTTTTAAAAATCCATTCATGTCGTATAAGTTAAAAAAACATTCTTCTCATACTTATGTCAGAAAAGTCAAAAGGTACCTTGTACGAAAAACGACAAAAGATTCCTTGCATATATTTTACTAAAAACTCATCGAAGTGTAAAATTGGATTTAAAAAATTGTAGGAGGATATAAATAATATTAAATATTGAGGAAACATGGATGTGGATGATAAATATTCCCCAAAAAATTCTGAAGTACAAACAATCTCGGATAAAAATTGAGATTGCGAGATTGTCCCTTACCTTAGGTACGATTTACTTCGTAAGTGTCCGAACCTTCTGTATAATGATTTAAATAATGTCATTGACTTATTCCAGAATCATACTTATTTTTATGAAATCATATATGGTCATATTATTAGCTTCTTATTAGTAATATCTCATTGCTACTTGTTATTCGGGTGTTTATTGCTTTATGTTCGTATGTGTGTTTTGTCGAATAAATTCTTATTCCTCTTTTTAGGTTATAGAAAACTCATTTCCAGAATGGTATTATTGTAATATATATCATATTTATTCATTAAATTCATTTATATAATCATTATGCATTGAATATCATGTGGAACGAGTCGCATCACATCGTGGAGACGGTATTCCGTACGTACGCATGAGCGATGACATCGTTCCCATGATTGTGGAATTGTATTGGAGTGTATGTATACTATTTCAGAATCAATATCACTTTACAATAATCATATATAGTCATTATTTACACCATTATACCCATCCAAGTAAGGTGGTGGTGGAAAATAGATTACACCACGGCGTGGAGATGGTATTCCGTACGTACGCACGCGCGGTGATTTCGTTTTCCGTAGGATGGATAGATGGTAAAATAGGGTTTTTTCATACTTATAATAACATATAAGTATATTAGTGATACTGATGTTGTTACTTCATAATGAAAAAAATAAAGAAGAATAAGTATAAGAAGAAATAAAGTTGAAAGAATCGGTAACAGACATTACCTCTTCTTTGAAGCGCCTCTTTGAGACCTCCTCTTAGGGCACTAAAATTGGTCTTTAAAGAAGACCAGGACCTCTAAGATGTTTCTAGGGAAGTGAGGAAGTGAAATGGGCAGGTATTGGCCTATCTTTAAGGCTCAAATTGGTGTTATGAGGAGAGGGAGGAGGTGCCCTTTTATAAGGGAGGAGAGGGGCACCTTTGGAAATATAAGAAATATTAGTTTATATTAAATCTCAACCCCACTTAAAAACTTCCAAAATGACTCATATCCAAATATTAGATTAGATAGGGTTGTAATATCATCAACCAATAAAATTTAGACATGTTAGGAATTTATTTTAAACATTATCATCTTGATTTATCCTTATTTATCAATTTAATTTTATTTGTGGTAATAATATTCTAAATTTTATATTATTATAAATAATTACATATGTGTTGTGAATTTTCCATAATTTGACACTTTATGAAATTTTAGACCATATAAATTTTAATTTATAATTTTGAAATATTTTTGTGATTTTTAAACAATTTATAATATGTTATTTTTATAAAACAACAATAGTGTCAATTTTGACACTATTCATTTATTTGTATTTAAATAAAATATATACAAAAGATATGTTCAAACTAAAAGCTTTAATAGATTTATAAAATGTCATATGTATCTAGAAAATTAGTGGAGCACATTAAATAGTTCATACAATATTTATTTTAATATTTTTAAAACCATTTATTTGATATTTTAATTAATAAAATAATTACAACATCACTATTGTGTCATAATTAATGATAATTATTTAATCCCTAAAAATTATAAATAAATTCCTATGATATATATAATTGTATTACCTTTCTAGAGACTATTAATTTTCTAAGTTTCATTATGTTTATCACTAAATTAAAATTATTATACATATAATATTTAAGAAAGTGACATGTTGTCACATTCTTTGGTTTTAATAATAATTAAATTATTTTCATGGAACAAATTCCATTAAATGAATCTAATCCGACCCTTAGGTGATATGGGTTGACTTTTAGTCATCCAATAGGATTTTGGCAGGTGTTAGGGTAATTTTATAATCTTATATTTACCCTTAATTACCCAATTTACCTTTAACTGTGGTAAATAAAATTTATCGTAGTTACTATTCATAATGCCCAAAAATAAAAAGTATCATATTAACATAATTTGTACCCACTGATTCTGAATATGGAATCCATTTTTCAAAATACAAAACATATAAGTTGCAGTAATTAATTTAAAATAAATCTCGTTGTTAAGAAAACGGGTTATAGAAGTTAAAACATTGCCAAAGATTGAAATGTTTTTACCTATGAATTCAATGTGAAATTAATGATAATGACATAAATTATATTAAATGGTAAAAATATATTCTATTTATACTTTAAAACCATTCAATATTATAATTTAACCATATAAATTATCTCAATGAAAAAAGTTGTTTTTAATTAAAAATTAGCGTATTTTTACTATTAATCAAAATATGAAAGTTATCAGAAAAATATCAAAAAATTATCCAAAGTAAATTTTTATACCCTGATTCAAAATAAGAATTTTATTTTGTCAAATTGAACTTATAAACATGTCAAAAACTAGATTTAATGTGGGTGTGCCATCAAAAGGTGGAAAACTGCATTTTTTAAAAAATACTTATTTTACCCAAAAAATTTATTTTGTTCTCTTACCATGTTCTAGAAAATGTGTAAGATGAATAATAAAATTCAAAATGTAGTTAATACTATTCATAATGGCTATTTCATAATAATATATCGTTGTTTAGTGAAACTCGATATTGCGTACTACACACGCTATCGAGGAAGGTCGTGATTGCGTGTAATGCAAGCCAAGTCCGTATTGTGTGCTGTGAAAGATTCCTTTGGTGTTCTGTATAACATAATACATAAAAAAATCTCATAAAATCTAAGGGTGTTACATTCTACCCCCCTTAAAATGAATTTCTCCCTCGAAATTCATCACTTCATTACAAACAGATGAGGATACCACTCCCTCATCATATCCTCAAGTTCCCATGTAGCTTCTTCTAATTGGTGGTTCCTCCATAAAACTTTCACCAAGCAAGTGGACTTGTTCTTTAGGAATTTTTCGCTATGATCCAGAATCTCTATCGGTTGTTCTTCATAAGAAAGATCTTGCTCCTGCAGTACAACTTCTGAGCTGAGTACATGTGAAGGATCAGGTATGTACTTTCTCAGGAGAGATACATGGAACACATCGTGAACTTGATAGAGATTCAGTGGAAGCGCCAATCGGTAAGATACCTTCCCAACACGATCCAGAATTTCAAAAGGACCGATATATCTAGGGCTCAACTTTCCCTTCTTTCCAAATCTCATGACCCTCTTCCAGGGAGATATTCATAAGAACACTTTATCACCCACTTAAAACTCTAGGACTTTTCTTCGGTTGTCGGCATAACTTTTCTATTGACTCTGAGCTGCTCTTATGTGTTGTTGAATAGATCTGACATTTTCTGCCATCTCATCAACAAGATCAGGTCCTAATAGCTTTCTTCCCCAACTTCATCCCAGCAAGTTGGAGTTCTGCATTTCTTTCCATAGAGGGATTCATAAGAAGACATCTGAATACTGGAGTGAAAGCTATTATTATAAGAAAATTCCACCAAAGGTCGGTGTTGATTCCAACCACCTTTGAAATATATAGAGCAAGATCTCAACATATCTTCTAGAGTTTGAATTTTCCTCTCAGACTGACCGTCTGTCTGAGGATGATAAGCAGTGATGAAACTCAACTCTGTATCTAGAGTATGCTGAAGACTTCACCATAACTTTGAGGTAAACCTCGGATCCCGATCAGATATAATAGAAAGTGGTACTCCATGCAATATTACCACTTCCTTTCACATATATCCTGGCAAGCTAATCCAGAGAGAAATCCTCTCTAATAGCAATGAAGTGTGCAGACTTTGTAAGACGATCAACTATGACCCAGATAGCATTATTGCCTTTGGATGTTTTAGGAAGTCCAGTTACAAAGTCCATAGTGATGTTTTCCCATTTCCATTCTGGTATGGGTAATGGTTGTAACATCCCCTTATACTTATTTCTCTCAGCTTTAACTCGATGACAAACCAAGCATCGAGAGACATATTCAACAACATCTCTTTTCATGTCATCCCACTAGAAGTGCTCTTTCAGGTCCCTATACATCTTTGTGATTCCAGGATGAATAGAGAATGAAGAACTATGAGCCTCATCCAATGGATACTTATTTAATTCGGGGATGGGAGGAACACAAACCCGATTCCTGAACTTTATTATCCCATCACAATCAAGGTTGAATTTAGGAACATTTCTCACCTTCTTTTGTAACTCGACATCTTCTTTATGTGCCTCTTGAATCTTCACATGTATAGATGGTTGAACATTCATTTGAGAAAGATAATATTTCTCCCCTTACATTAAAATTCCAAGATCCATCCTTTGTAAATCCATAAATATTGGATCTTTTGTGATCCTCATCATGGATAAGCTAGCATGGTCTTGTCGACTTAATGCATCTGCTACCTTGTTTTCTTTCCCAGGGTGGTAATGAATTGAGTAGTCGTAATCCTTAATCAGCTCCAACCATCTTGTTTGACATATATTCAGCTCCTTCTGTGCGAAAATATACTTTAAACTTTTATGATCAGTATAAATATCACACCTTTCTCCATAAAGATAATGCCTCCAAATCTTTAATGCAAAGATTACCGCAGCTAACTCCAAATCATGATTTGGGTAATTTTGCTCATGGATTTTCAACTGTCGTGAGGCATAAGCTATCACCATATCATTTTGCATGAGAACACATCCCAATCCCTTCTTGGATGCAACAATGTAGATCACAAACCTTTCTCCACTGTAAGGTAGTGTGAGCACAGGTGCACTGGCTAACCTTCTTTTTAGCTCTTTGAAATTTTCTTCACATTCATCCATCCAAACAAACTTAAATTTTTTCCGAGTCAGCTTGGTGATTGGGTTAGATAACCTTGAAAAATCTTTCAGAAAACATCGGTAATATCTAACCAAACCAAGAAAACTTCGGATCTCAGTTACAGTTGTTGGTCTCGACCATCTTTCAATAACCTCTGTTTTTGCTGGATCCCTAGATATCCCCTCTTTTGAGATTATGTGACCCAAAAATGAAAATTTTTGAAGCCAAAATTCACACTTGGTAAATTTGGCATAAAGCTTCTCCTTTCTCAGGGTATTTAATACAATTCTCAAGTGATCTTCATGTTCTTCCTTTCTCTTTTAATATAAAAGAATATCATCAATAAAGACTACCACAAACTGATCAAGATAGTCTCTAAAGACTTTATTCATCAGATCTATGAAGATAGCAGGGGCATTAGTAAGACCAAATGGCATCACTATAAATTCATAGTGTTCATACCTTGTACAGAAAGTCATCTTTGGTATATCCTCCCTTTTGACCCTTAATTGATGATACCCTGAACGAAGATCAATCTTGGAAAAGTATTGAGCTCCGCGTAGTTGTTCAAATAGGTCATCAATGCATGGGAGAGGATATTTTTTCTTGATAGTGATCTTGTTAAGTTCTCGATAATCAATGCAGAGTCTCATTGATCCATCTTTCTTCTTAACAAACAGAACAGGTGCTCCCCAAGGTGATGCACTAGGGTGTATGAATCCCTTATAAAGATTCTCTTGGAGTCGCTTCTGTTAGGTCCACAAGGCTGAATACCCTGAGAGGGGGGGTGAATCTGGGTATGACTAATTTAAAATTAAAGCCCGTTCTGATCTTGTTTCACTGTTAAGAAAAACACTCTTCTCTCTTTTCCTGTTGCAAAATATAAACATAAGGTAAAGCAAGCACAGGACACAGCAATTTTACTCGGTTCACCGCTAAGGGCTACGTCCAAGGAGCATACGCCGACAGGTTGCCGGTCGTACCAAATTCCACTATACTTCACTAGTTGTGGATACAATGGTTCAGGCTAGATCACTTCTATGCCCAGGCTCACTACCCTTACAAGGTTTAGGGTCAGCTCACTGCTTTCCCAAGGGTCACTCCTTGTTTCTCTCTCTCTGGCTCACTACTGGTGGAGAGGATCACCTTCTTCCTCTTCCTAAGCTCACTGCTCTAGAAGGGAATCCAATCACAGTTTATAGACCTGTAGGTCTCTTCATTCTCATGAGATAATGCATCTTCAACTGTTGAAAGATGCTCTGTTGAAGTCCAACGTTCATCCGCTGATGAATAGCACTTTTCCTCTGACCACTGGGCAACTACCTTTGGAAAGTACCTTCGCAAAGAACCCTACTTCGCGAAGCTCCCAATTTCGTGAAGCTCAAACAAGCCTTCGCGAAGCTCCTGCCTTTTCACGAAGCTCTCTCATTAAGCACTCTCACGATGCTCAAGTCGCCGAAAAGAAACAGCCCTCGTGAAGCTTAGTAAGCCAACGTAGAGCTCGCAGGTTTCGCGGAGCTACAATAGCCGCCGCGAAGCACCTCTTTCGCGAAGCACACTGGCTCCGCGAACCACCTTCGCAAATCGAGAGCAAATGATCTTCTCTAAAAATTCTCTCTCTACTTCTCTCGAGGGGGTCGGCCTCTATTTATAGGCAATCCCACCGACCCTCGTCCCTTCCGCGCGAAGTCAACGCCACGTCATCTCAAATCGCGAAGCTCCAAAGTTTCTGCCGGAATTCTGTCCAAATCGCGAAGAACTACGGTAATTTTCCGTTCGTGGAGCTTGATGTAGTCACGAAGAATCACCGTCAACATTCCTTCGCGCCTTCGCCGTGAATCTCCCTCGCAAAGCCCTTCACCACCGTGATGCGCTTTAGCCTCTGCCGTTCGCGAATCTTGACGTAATCACGAAGCATTACCGCCTCCATTTGTCTGGCCTTCGCGATTTCCAAACCATGAATCCTATCTTTGCGAAATTCATGCCTTTGACATATTAAATTATGATCTTCAAGGAAATCCTATTTTCGCGATGCTCACCAAATTCCAAATTTTGGATCCCAAAAATTTGGCAAACACTAGGAAATGGCGCCACCTTGTACTGCTCTTTTTGTTCGCCTCCAAATCGTCCTTTCCTTTGTCATCGTTCTTTGTTAACAAGGATTGTCAACAACTTGTTGAGAACTCAACAAATATCCATGAAAACCCGATTTGTCAACAAACACAATCAACCCAAAAATACTGCAATGTTACCTTGAGGGATTTTTTCCCAACAATCTCCCCCTTTGGGTTTGTTGACAATTCTTTATAACTCGTCTCAGAATGATTTTCTGCACGTTGATACCTCACTGAGTCTTCTTCCAGTTGCTACCACCATTTGCCTCTTGCGATTCTGATAGCATTCAAGGATTCAATTAACACGTACTCTAAGCCCACATGAGCAATGTTCGGCGTGAGAAACAAGAGTAGTATGAAAAGTTCATCAATGAATCACTTCATGTCAAACACCAATTTTCGATTCCAACATGATACCAATTCTTAAATTGATACTAATTGTTGAACCACACTGATCCCAATTGATGATAGCTGGAAACCTTATCTCACCTTTCCAACACCATTGTTCCGCTTTTATCACGATCCTCAGCTGTCGTGATATCTATTCTTTGATCGATCACTTCTAGCATCATCAGATTTAATACTCTCCCCCTTTCTCATTGCTCCCCCTTTCCGGCTGCTCCACCAGTCATCTTCTCCCCGTATCTATCATGATTTCTCAAATAGTCACATTGTCTCCCAATCACTATTTTCTCCCCCTTTAACAAACACTATTTTCTCCCCCTTTGTCAACGAACCCAAAGGTCACTCCTTTGTAGTCTGTAACAGAGTAGAGAACACATATCAGCACATTAGGGAAAACACATCATACCTCGGGGAGAGGGGGGTCCCACATCCACACCATTTCAAGTGCGGGGAATCGACTGAACTCCCAGAGCCAGTCGATGCCTCTCAAAAGCTTCCTTGGGTAAGGCCTTTGTCATAATGTATGCAACCTGTAGCTATGTAGGCACGTACTCCAACTTCACGATTCCCTGCTCAACCTTCTCCTTGATAAAATGATACTTAATCTCAATGTGCTTTGTCCTTGAATGATGGACGGTATTTTTGCTAAGATTTATAGCACTTGAGTTGTCACACATGATTCTGATCGGAGACTTCACTTCAACTCCCATATCTTCAAGCTGCTGCTTCATCCACAATAAATGTGTGCATGCTTGAGTGGCCGCAATATACTCAGCTTCTGCGGTGCTCAATGAAATGCAATCTTGCTTCTTGCTTATCCAAGAAATACACAATCCACCAAGATAGAATGCACCACCTGATGTTGATTTTCTATCATCTGCTGAACCGGCTCAGTCTGCATCAGTATATCCCAATAACTCTGTTTGAGATTTGTCAGTATATGTCAAGCTGAAATCCAATGTGCCCTGGATATACCGAAGTAATCTTTTCACTACAAGAATGTGTCTTTCCTTGGGATTGCTCTGATATCTCGCTGCTTGGCATGTGGCGAAAAATATCAGGCCTTTTTGTAGTCAAGTACAATAAACTTCCAATAATTTGCCTGTATTCTGTGATATTAACTGCCTTTCCATTGTCATCTTTCGATAATTTCATCCGGGTGGCAACTGGAGTCTTCATATCCTTGGAATTTTCCATTCCAAACCTTCTCAGGACCTCCTTGGCATATTTATATTGAGAAATTAATGTTCCATTCCTTCCTTGTGTCACCTGTAGACCAAGGAAAAATGTTAGCTCCCCAATCATTAACATTTCAAACTCATTTTTCATGAATTCAGAAAACTGTCTGCACTGAGCTTCATCTGATTCGCCAAATATTATGTCATCGACATAAACCAACACCATCATCCTTTTATTACTGTCATTACTGAAATAGAGATTGTAATCAACTCCTCCTCGCTGAAAACCAAGCTTCTTCAAGTACTGATCAAGCCTTGAGTACCATGCCCTTGGTGCTTGTTTTATCCCATACAATGCCTTCTTCAGCCTGCAAACTTTGTTCTCATCCTCATGAATGAGAAAACCATCAGGCTACTCAATTTACACCTCCTCTTCTAGAACCCCATTCAAGAATGTGGATTTGACATCCATCTGGAACAATTTGAACTTTCGTTGCACTGCTATGGCCAGAAATAATATGATTGTCTCCAACCTTGCAACCGGTGCAAATGTCTCATCGATATCTATTCCCTCGATCTGGGAGTACCCCTTGCACACTAGTCATGATTTGTTCCAAATCACTGTGCCATCTTCATTCATCTTGTTGCGATAGACCCATTTATTCCCGATGAAATTCTTGTCTGTTGGCCTTGAAACAATATCCCATGTCTGGTTCTTCTCAATTTGATCAAGCTCTTCGTTCATAGCCTGAACCCAGTTTTCATCTTCAGCTGCATCGGAAAAAAATTTCGGCTCCACTTGAGATAAAAACGATGTTTTCTGTGATGATTTCATTCTTCGAGTCTGAACTGGAGTTGTTTGATCACCAATGATATTCTGCCTATCAATTTCAGCTCGACTCTTTGGCTTCCTCGCAGACACAGACTTGACACTTTCTTCTTCATCATCAGTATCTTCTTCTGAATCAGCTTCTGACACTTCTGCTCCACCTGGGTTGCTTACCTCATCATCACTTTCATCCAGGAACTGTTCACTAGATCGTTGAGTATTCTGTTCATTTTCAACTATAGTGACATCATTGCTCTCAACAATTTTTCCCAGCCTCTTGTTGAAGCATTTATACGCTTTTGATTTTCCCTGAGTATCCAAGGAATATCCCCTCATCTCCTCGTGCCTCAAACTTCCTATGATTTTCTTTGTTGAGAATGAAACACTTACTTCCAAAGATTCGAAAGTATTTCAACGTTGGATTCTTTCCATACCACAGTTCATACAGAGTCTTCCCTTACTTCGGACACAACAGATACCTGTTTGAAACATAGACCGATGTCAACACTGCTTCCTTCCAAAATTTCTCTGGTAGGTCTTTGTCAATAAGCATTGTTCTAGCCATGTTTTTGATGATCCAATTTCTCCTTTCAACCACTCCATTATATTGGGGAGTTCTTATCAATGAAACTTGATGCCTTGTCCCATGTTTCTCGAGATAGTTTTCAACTTGACTATTTGTGAATTTTGTACCGTTATCAGTACGAAACTTCAGAATTTTCTGCCCAAGCATCTTTTCTGATTCCCTCCTATACTGCTTTATGCAACTGAACACCTCTGTTTTATGAGTAATGATGAATACCCAGGCCATTATGCTATAGTCATCAATGAAAAGGACATAATACCTTTTCCCATTTATAGCTCGTGGTGAGATAGGTCCACATACATCAGCATGAACCAGTTCGAGCACTCTAGTTGATTTCTGTTCTTTTGGCCTATATGTCTTTCTGATGATCTTCCCTTGTTGGCAATCATCACACATATGAGTGTGATCACGTGATAGCTTGGTAAGGTCTCTAGCAGCATCACACTTTATGAGATCCTCCATAGATGGTTGGCATAGATGACCAAGTCGCTTATGCCACAGTTGGTTTTCTTCTTCTCTGGATAAAAGACAAGTATCTTCTTCCCCACCTACAAGGTAGAGATTTCCCTTTGACCTTTTTTCCCACAGAACAATTCCTCCATCTTTTCCTTTCACAACACACATCTTCTCAGTAAATCGGATAGAGTGCCCAGAGTCACATAATTGACTGACACTGAGTAAGTTATGACTAAGACCCCTACTACCAAGACATCAGCATGTCTCATCTCTTTGCCCCCAAACTTGGCTTTCCCTGAGCCAACAATCTTCAGGCCTTCATCATTTCCAAATTTGACAACTCCTTCTTTGTCATATTTTATGCCTGTAACAAGATCCTTATTACCCATCATGTGGGATGTGCAACCACTGTCAAGGATCCAAACACCAGATCGATCTGATGCCTTAAGAGCAATCTCCGCCACCACGGACTTCTCATTTTTCTTCTTTTTGGTCCATAATTTTTCTTTCACACTCGGCATGTATTGCGAATTCTGTTCTTTCTCAGAGTATGATGGACCAGCCTCATCTTGCAAAGCCGCAAATCTATTCTGCATTTTTAACTCACCTGTCAGTTTATTGACCTGCTGCTTGCGAACGTTTTGATTCTTCTTTGGCACATTTCTCTGAATGATCGAAGTGCAGTACCTAGCCATGTTCCCAAATCCTCCGCACCAAAAATAGTGTCCTTCAAAATATGTTCTGGGAAGTCGTTCTCTGTTTGGATGCCATCTCTATTCTTGTTCCCTTCTATATCTCTTGGCTATGGAACACACATACTGTGAATGTCCCATTTTCCCACAGCAATAACACCTGATATATGATACATTCCTTCGTGATACCTCAGAACTATGATTTTCACTTTGGGATCTATGAATATTCTGATTCTGTTTTGTGCCCAAATCAACCTTCAAATTCAGGATGGGTGCTTGCGGTCTGACATTAACTGCCACTGATTTTTGTTTCTTATCAAGCCCTGAATCAACCTTATCATTTGATCTTTCTTGCTGCTTCACTCCTGCTGAACAACGAGCCTCCTCTTTCATCTTATCTGTCTTCTGAATGGCCTGCTTTTCTGATATCACATTGGGGGTCAAGAGTTTTTCTTGATCCTTCATTTTTCATCGCAGACTAACCACTTCTTCTTCAAGATCTTTTATACATCTGACCTACTCTTTTCCTGTGTTAGTAAAACAATCAATTTCCTTCTTTTGTTCCTCAATTCTAAGCTTATGCTCAACAATATTTTCTGAGCTCTCTGGTGTTGAGGATTTTAGTCTTTCAATTTCTTCTAACAGTTTTGACTTTTCTTCATCCTGTTGTTTCATATAGAGTTTGGCATCATGAACCACTTTATTGGCTTTCTTCATTTTGGCTCTCTAAACATCTATCTCTTCAAGAGCTGCTTCCAATTCGTCTTCCATATTAACTCTTCCTTCAACTTCTTCTTCCTCTTCTCTAATGTCAGTTTCTTCCTTTTCCTGAGAACTACCGATGACTGCTACCATAGAATTTTTTCTATGATCTTTACAATTTTTAAACTCCTCAACCTCTTCATCCTCAAACTCATCTGAACTGTCTATTTCTTGTGAAAGAAGATTCTTCCTCTTGAAGAAATTTCTCTTGAACTGTTTCTTCCCTTTCACATAGGCTGAGGATTTCTTCTTGGGAATTTCAACTTCATCATCATCATCATCGTTATCTTGAAATTCCTTGGGGCATATTTCCGCAAGATGACCAACCTTTCCACATCAAAAGCATGCTAGTGGAAGTTTACCTTTAAAGTTTCCTCTTCCTCTTTGCAGATTTGAAGAAAGGAATGACATCACCTCATCTGTCTCTTCTTCTTCATTAGAATCTTCAATGGTGAGTTTCTTCATGACCTTGAATGCCACCTCTTTGGATTTACCCTTTTCCACAGTCTCTTTATCATCGTTTCTCATTTCATATGCAACAAGAGTGTTGTGCAGGTTATCCAATGTCAGATCTTTTGGGTATTTATCTTCCAAAACAAAAACTTTCGGATTGAACCGAGGTGGAAGTTTTCCCAATATGCGCTTCACAATTTTTATATCTTCGATAATTTCTCCAAGGCCCCGCATGTCTTCTACCACAGCATTTACCCTGTCAAATAATGCATCAACAGACTCATTCGGGTTCATTCTCAGATCTTCATACTTGTTCCACAATACTTGCAGCTTTGCCTCTCTGACTTTTGTATCCCCTTCATAAATATTCAAAATCTTTTCCCACATGGCATGTGACGTCTTGTATTAAATCACCTTTTTATATATGGGATTGGAAAGGGCTCCCCCTAAGGCATTGATTGCTTTGGAATCAGCATCCAACTCTTTATGCTCTGCTTCTGATAATGCACCACTAGTAATATCAGCTGTGATTCCATGCATAGCTGCTAAAAACACATCCATTCCCAAAGATCGGAAATAGTGTTGCATTCGATTCTTCCATATCTGAAAATTACATCCATTGAAGATCGGAATCCCTCTATGATTAGTAACCTCCATTTGAGATAAGAACAACTGTCAACCTTTTGCTCTGATACCAATTGTTATGTCCACAAGGCTGAATACCCTGAGAGGGGGGGTGAATCAGGGTATGACTAATTTAAAATTAAAGCCCGTTCTGATCTTGTTTCGCTGTTAAGCAAAACACTATTCTCTCTTTTCCTGTTGCACAATATAAACATAAGGTAAAGAAAGCACAGGACACAGAAATTTTACTTGGTTCACCGCTAAGGGCTACGTCCAAGGAGTATACACCGACAGGTTGCCGGTCGTACCAAATTCCACTATACTTCACTAGCTATGGATACAATGGTTCAGGCTAGATCACTTCTATGCCCAGGCTCATTGCCCTTACAAGTTTTAGGGTCAGCTCACTGCTTTCCCAAGGGTCACTCCCTGTTTCTCTCTCTCTGGCTCACTGCCGGTGGAGAGGATCACCTTCTTCCTCTTCCTAAGCTCACTGCTCTAGAAGGGAATCCAATCACAGTTTATAGACCTGTAGGTCTCTTCATTCGCATGAGATAATGCATCTTCAACTGTTGATAGATTCTCTGTTGAAGTCCAACGTTCATCCGCTGATGAATAGCACTTTGCCTCTGACCACTGGGAAACTACCTTTGGAAAGTACCTTCACAAACCACCCTACTTCGCGAAGCTCCCAATTTTGCGAAGCTCAAACAAGTCTTCGCGATGCTCCTGCCTTTTTGCGAAGCTCTCTCGCGAAGAACTATCGCAAAGCACTTCCGCGATGCTCAAGCCGCCGCAAAGCAACAGCCCTCGCGAAGCTTAGTAAGCTAACGCGGAGCTCGCAGGTTTTGTGGAGCTACAATAGCCGCCGCGAAGCACCTCTTTCGCGAAGCACACTGGCTCCGCGAACCACCTTTGCAAATCGAGAGAAAATGATCTTCTCTGAAAATTCTCTCTCTACTTCTCTCTAGGGGGTCGACCTCTATTTATAGGAGATTCCACCGACCTTCGTCCCTTCCACTCGAAGTCAACGCCACGTCATCTCAAATTGCGAAGCTCCAAAGTTTCCGCCGAAATTCTATCCAAATTGCGAAGCACTACAGCAATTTTCCATTCGCGGAGCTTGACGTAGTCGTGAAGAATCACCGTCAATATTCCTTCACGCCTTCGCCGTGAAGCTCCCTCACAAATCCCTTCACTGCCGCGATGTGCTTCAGCCTCTGCCGTTCGCGAAGCTTGACGTAATCGTGAAGCATTATCGCCTCCATTTTTCTGGCCTTCGCGATTTCCAAACCATGAATCCTATCTTCGCGAAATTCATGCCTTTTCCATATTAAATTATGATCTTCAAGGAAATCCTATTTTCGCGATGCTCACCAAATTCCAAATTTTGGACCCCAAAAATTTGGCAAACACTGGGAAACGGCACCACCTTGTACTGCTCTTGTGTACCGCCTCCAGATCATCCTTTACTTTGTCATCATTCTTTGTTAACAAGGATTGTCAACAACTTGTTGGGAACTCGACAAATATCCATGAAAACCTGCTTTTTCAACAAACACAATCAACCCAAAAATACTGCAATGTTACCTTGAGGGATTTTTTCCCAACAGCTTCTTTAATTCCTGCAAGTCAATTAGGTCCATTCTATAAGGTGTCTTTGAAATAGGCAAAGCACCCGGTACGAGTTCTATTGAAAACTCAACTTCACGATTTGGTGGAAGACCCGGCAATTCCTCTCGAAAGACATCATCAAACTCTCGTACAATGGACATATTCTTAATCGCGAGTTTCTCTCCAACCATTTGAGATAAATAACCCTCATTTAGTGGAATCAAAACCCATAAGATGGAATAAATTTCCACTCGAAGGTTATGTTCATCCTTGCATTGATAGACGATCAAAGATTGATCTGGAATATGAAATGTGACTTCCCTTATTTGGCAATTGATATGAGATCCATATAGAGAAAGCCAATCCATGCCAAGAATCACATCAAATTCCACTATAGGAAGGATCACAAGATTTGCATAAAGAACTTTCTCACAAACTTCAATCGAAGAAGAATTGTAAACTTTTGATGTGACTGTTGTGCCATTAGGAGTTGTCACAGCCAACTCAACATCTAATTGTTGAGGTAATATGGAGATACCCTTAGAAAATTATTCAGAAATAAAAGAGTGGTTGGATCCAGAATCAAATAAAACATTTTCTACTTTAGAGTGGATGATAAGTGTACCTCTCACCACTTCATTGTCGTACTCCACATCTCTGATAATAATTGCATGTGACTTTCCTTTGTCTTTGGCCTTAAGAGTTTATTGACGTCGATCATCATCATCAACCCTTGGATTTGGGCATTGATTGGCATAATGTCCCATCTCCTTGCACTTGAAACATAGAAGTGTAGTAGGTTCATTCTGTGTATCCCTTCCTTTATTTGCATCATTAGACATCTTCTTCCCATTATTTCGACATTCAATTTCCCAATGACCCTCTTTTCCACACTTATAACATTTTCTTGTACCCCTAAGACAATTTCCTCCATGTTTCTTTCCACACTTTGAGCATAAGGGAAAACTCATCTTCTTTTCAGTGTGGTCATTAGATTTTCCTTTGAATTCCATTTTCCTCTTCTTATCAAACCCATGTGACTGATGGGTTACACCAATCTCCATCTCAACCTTGAGAGCACATCGAACAATTTCCTCGTAGCTATTGAAGTCCCTTATGGCTAACGCCCTTCGAAGACTTGGTTTTAATCCACTAAAGAATCGATCGATCTTACTCTCAGGTTGGATAATAATTCTGGAAGCGTACCTTGAAAGTCTTGTAAAATTTTCTTCGTAGGTACCAACAGATTCATCATCCTTTTTCTTCAGTTCAAGAAACTCCTTCTCCATCTTTGTTTGAAGAATACGAGGGAAATACTTATTGAAAAATAAGTTCTTGAACTCATCCCATTCCATGGACTCAATTTCATCCCTTTGCCTCGTATTCTTAATAAGATTCAACCATTGATCAGCATCACCTTCCAAACGATATACTGCTAAGATGACTTTATCATGTTCAGAACATTGAAGAACTGAAAATATCTTTTCAGTGGTACTGATCCATTGTTCAGCCACTAATGGATCAGAAGACCCGCTGAATAAAGGTGGACGCTGCCTCATGAAGGATTCAATAGAATGTTGCTTCTTCCTTTGCTCGTTTGGAAGTCCTGCATGATTCATAGCTTGAGAAAGTTGTGTGAGCATGGCTACAAGATTTTTCATTCCAGCTCTCATAACGTTTGGTTGCTCAGGGGGACAATCATTTCATTGCCCGTCACATTCCGCATTAACACGGTTCCTTTGGGTTCCAGCCATTGACTAAAACCAAGAAGAATAGTGTGAGAAACACTAATTATAATAGGAAAACCACATAATCAAGAATAAAATTTCACACTTAAGGTTTTATCATAGGTTTTTCATGTCCATTTCTAAAACACTAATATAGTGTTCTATGCTTAGACATATCCTTAGGTTTCTTACTAAGGCTTTCACATCCTAGTTTCCAAAGGTTGACTATACCTTTCCTCTGATACCAACTATAGCGACCCATACTTTACATACATGGTTATTACTTCAAAATTGAATCATACTTATTACAACATATAACAAAACCATGAAAGGATCGTATAGGTATAGTGTCTTTAGAAACTGGGAAACATAAACAACTGGTTCATAAATCATCTACGTTGTCTCCCATTTATTTCATCATATCTAGAGTCCCTTTTTGTCATATCCTACTTAATATCCTTCTTCCTGACCTGGGGAAAAGAAAACATAAAAAATGGTGCGCTCAAATTCTCATTAAGGGTAAACAAAAGAAATATCAAACATATCATATTCATAGGAACATAACATTTTGAAAAATCTTATCATGCAAAAGATATCATAACATGGGATAAATCATAGAAGTGAAATTTAATCCCAATAATCATAACTTAAAACATGAAGCTTTGTGGCATACACACATAATCATAGAGAATCATTTCTTATTATTCAAGACTCATTTCCAAGACTATCTTAGCGGACAAAGTCCATTTCTGAACCGAGTTCACTCCCCGTTTCAGTCCTGTTTCACTGAACCGGTTTAACCTGCCATTCCATCCATGTCTATCTCATGAGATATAAATCTTTACCCAATGCATTGGAGGGAGATATAGGTCCCACCCATCTCATAATGATACCATTCTTATGTGTGCCACAATATCATAAATCATACATCATAGCATAACCCATGTAATAAAAATGGGATTCTTAAACATCGTGACATCATAAAACAATTCATATAAGATAAAAGAATTCATAAAAATAATTCCATCACAACATAATAAAATCAATGTAATAATAGGGATAGAAACAGAACCCTATATTATCTTACATGGAAAATAATTTTGATAAAACACTTGAACTCCATTCTTGAGGAAAATATCCTTTCTACTTCAAAAACATTTTTCCTTTCTTAACATGTCATACAATTTTAAACTAAAAGAAGTTGATTAAAAATAAACTTGAAAACTTGTAAAGGAAGCTTCTTTTAAATAATGTTTTAAAAATCCATTCATGCTGTATAAGTTAAAAAAAACATTCTTCTCGTACTTATGTCGGAAAAGTCAAAAGGTACCTCGTACGAAAAATGACAAAATATTACTTTCATATCTTTTACTAAAAACTCACCGAAGTGTAAAGTTGGATTTAAACAATTGTAGGAGGATATAAATAATATTACATATTGTGGAAACATGTATGTGGATGATAAATATTCCCCAAAAAATTCTGAAGTATAAACAATCTCGGATAAAAATTGAGATTGCGAGATTGTCCCTTACCTTAGGTCTGATTTGCTTCATAAGTGTCTGAACCTCCTGTATAATGATTTAAATAATGTCATTGACTTATTCCAGAATCATACTTATTTTTATGATATCATATATGGTCATATTCTTTTCTTCTTATTAGTAATATCTTATTGCTACTTGTTATTCGGGTGTTTATTGCTTTATGTTCACATGTGTGTTTGGTCGAATAAATTCCTATTCCTATTTTTAGGTTATAGACAACTCATTTATAGAATGGTATTAGTGTAATATATATCATATTTATTCATTAAATTCATTTATATAATCATTATGCAATGAAGATCATGTAGAACGAGTCGCATCACATTGTGGCGACGGTATTCCGTACGTACGCACGAGCGATGATATCGTTCCCATGATTGTGGAATTGTATTGGAGTGTATGTATACTATTTCAGAATCAATATAACTTTACAATAATCATATATAGTCATTATTTACACCATTATACCCATCCAAGTAAGGTGGTGGTGGAAAATAGATTACACCACGGCGTTGAGACGGTATTTCGTACGTACGCACGCGCGGTGATTTCGTTTTCCGTAGGATGGATAGATGGTGAAATAGGGTTGTTTCATACTTATAATAACATATCAGTATATGAGTGATAATGATTTTGTTACTTCATAATTAAAAAACTAAAGAAGAAGAAGTAGAAGAAGAAATAAAGTTGAAAGAATCGGTAACAGACATTACCTCTTCTTTGAAGCGCCTCTTTGAGACCTCCTCTTAGGGCACTAAAATTGGTCTTTGAAGAAGACGAGGACCTCTAAGATGTTTCTAGGGAAGTGGGGAAGTGAAATGGGCAGGTATTTTCCGAGCTTGAAGGCTCAAATTGGTGTGAGGAGGAGAGGGAGGAGGTGCCCTTTTATAAGGGAGGAGAGGGGCACCTTTGGAAATATAAGAAATATTAGTTTATATTAAATCCCAACCCCACTTAAAAACTTCTAAAATGAATCATATACAAATATTAGATTAGATAGGGTTTTAATCTCATCAACCAATAAAATTTATACATTTTAGGAATTTATTTTAAACATTATCATCTTGATTTATCCTTATTTATCAATTTAATTTTATTTGTGGTAATAATATTCTAAATTTTAAATTATTATAAATAATTACATATGTGTGGTTAATTTTCCATAATTTGACACTTTATGACATTTTAGACCATATCAATTTTAATTTATAATTTTTAAATATTTTTTTGATTTTTAAACAATTTATAATATGTTATTTTTATAAAATAACAATAGTGTCAATTTTGACACTATTCATTTATTTGTATTTAAATAAAATATATACAGAAGATATGTTAGAACTAAAAGCTTTAATAGATTCATAAAATTTCATATGTATCTAGAAAATTATTGTAGAACATTAAATAGTTCATATAATATTTATTTTAATATTTTTAAAACTATTTATTTGATATTTTAATTAATAAAATAATTTCAACATCACTATTGTTTCATAATTAATGATAATTATTTAATCCCTAAAAATTATAAATAAATTCCTATGATGTAGATAATTGTATTATATTTTTGGAGACTATTCATTTTTGAAGTTTCATTAAGTTTATCACTAAATTAAAATTATTATACTTATAAGATTTAAGAAAGCGACATGTTGTCACATTCTTTGGTTTTAATAATAATTAAATTATTTTCATGGAACAATGTCCATTAAATGAATCTAATCTGACCCTTAGGTGATATGGGTCGACTTTTAGTCATCCAATAGGATTTTGGAAGGTTTTAGGGTAATTTTATAATCTTATAGTTACCCTTAATTACCCGATTTACCTTTAACTATGGTAAATAAAATTTACCGTAGTTACTATTCATAATGCCCAAAAATAAAAAGTATCCTATTAACATAATTTGGACCCACTGATTCCGAATATGGAATCAATTTTTCAAAATTCAAAACATATAAGTTGCAGTAATTAATTTAAAATAAATCTCGTTGTTAAGAAAACGGGTTTTAGAAGTTAAAACATTGCCAAAGATTGAAATGTTTTTACCTATGAATTCAATGTGAAATTAATGCTAATGACATACATTATATTAAATGGTAAAAATATATTATATTTATACTTTAAAACCATTCAATATTATAATTTAACCATATAAATTATCTCAATGAAAAAAGTTGTTTTTAATTAAAAATTAGCGTATTTTTACTATTCATCAAAATATGAAAGTTATCAGAAAAATATCAAAAATGTATCCAAATTAAATTTTTATACCCTGATTCAAAATAATAATTTTATTTTGTCAAATTGAACTTATAAACATGTCAAAACTAGATTTAATGTGGGTGCTCCATCAAAAGGCGGCAAAACTGCATTTTTTGAAAAATACTTATTTTACCCGAAAAAATTATTTTGTTCTCTTACCATGTTCTAGAAAATGTGTAAGATGAATAATAAAATTCAAAATATAGTTAATAATATTCATAATGGCTAGTTCATAACAATATATCATTGTTTAGTGAAACCCGGTATTGCGTACTACACACACTATCGAGGAAGGTCGTGATTGCGTGTAATGCAAGCCAAGTCTGTATTGTGTGCTGTGAAAGATTCCTTTGGTGTTTCATATAACATAAGACATAAAAAAAAATTCTCATAAAATCTCACGTTGTTACATTGGTCCGCCTCTAGAAGAGCTCAAAGATCCATTTGTTTTATTAAAGGGTGGCGCTAGGTGGTGCCACCTCGTTACCCGCGAGACCCACAGGGAGTGGGTCCCGACCTTCGCTGCGGATTTTTAGTCGCGGCCTGTTCACTATGGCACGTGACGGCACACCGCCTCCAGCCTCTATGGATGGCCAAGTGTCGACCACCCCTTCGGGTCCACCGTAGTGCCTTCAGGTGCCTCCTTTCTTCCTCAGTTGGTGAGCACCAGCCGCGGCTATCACCGCCAGCGTCGGTTGCCGGTGTCGCGCCGGCAGATATTATGTGGGCCACCAGATGATCTCTGGTGGTCCGTTCTTCCTTTCGAATGCGCCTACAGCCCTCTTGGAATGTCGTTTTCACTGCACGCCTCCCAGTTTCCACTTTCCGTCAAGTTGAAAAAATTATCCCATGAAGAACGCACCAAGAAACGAAGCGGTGGAGGGTCTGAGCCTTGTTTGTTTGGCCCGCACCCTCCATGTTAATATAATAACAAGCGGGATCAATTTTATCTCATAAAAGATAACTTTAATAAAATAAACCCCCTACCTCGTAATTCATTGGGGATGTCGCGGTGGTGAAAGAAGAATCCTTGTCCTTGGAAGCTACCAGCGCTCATCATCGATCTCTCCCACGACATCCAAGCTTTCATTCCTTGTTGGTGGAAGATGTCGCATCATTTTTTCAGAGGTTCCTCACTTGATGAAGTCGTGCCAAAACTCCAACCCGAGCCTCACTTAAATAGAGGAGGGAAAGGGTGAGTAATGCACCGAGCAATTAATGAGGTTCATTAATTGACGTAATCAATGTTCCACATTAATTAAAGGAGGGTTGGTTACGCAACCAAACTGTAATCGGGCATTTAATATCCCATATTAAATGTCTGACTACCTCTGTGATCCCCGCCACCACCACTCAATAGGTGGTAGAAAAAAAAAGAAATAAAATAACAATCTCTATGATATTTTATTATTTTTAAAAGTAGAAAAAACTAACTTTTTCACCCGACCTACTATGGTCGAAGTGAATCTTCCCTTAAGAGAATCCTGGTACTGCAGATTCAATGGTGCTCTCAGATTTCAATTCTGAGCACCAGTTCAAAAGTTAGAAAACGCCGCCTGTACATTTACAGAACGTACCTTAAAAAAGATCAAAATTCCATTTCGAGCACACCGGGCCTCATAATCATGCACCATCAATTTTCACAGACTCGTAATAATCCCAAATAATTTAAAAACAATTCATGGAATTTCTGGGTCTTTAAATTCTCCCCACCTTAGGGATTTTCATCCCCAAAAGCTACAACAAAACTTGGGAAACAAATGGGGGTACTGAGCACGTATTTGAGTCTTCCGCTCCCATGTGCTCTTCTAGAGATTCTCATGCTACCAATGAAATCGTACGAGAGTAATCAACCACCAACGAAGGACCCAATCTTGTCAATAATCTATCTCTACTGGGAACTCCACAAATGTTGCCCCATCATCGATGTCCAGCTCTCCCCAATCGATAACGTGCAATGTATCATGCACGTATCTCCTCATTTGTGACACGTGAAATACATTATGCACCTAGTGCATCTGTGGGAGAATATCTAGACGGTATGCCACCTCGCCTACTCTACTGAGGATCTGGAAAGGTCTGATAAACCTCGTAGATAGCTTGTCACCCCGACCAAACCTCTGTAATCCTCATCGGGGTGAGACCCATAGGAAGACATGATCTCCATCCTCAAACTCCAAGGGTCTCCATATCCTATCTGCATAAGACTTCTACCAGCTCTATGTAGTCTTCATCCGCTCCTGGATGATCTGCACCTTCTCTGTGGTAGCTTGTACCAACTCTGGACCCATTAGTGCTGACTCCCCTGGGTCTGTCTAGCAAAGGGGTGATCTGTAAGGTCGCCCATACAGGACCTCAAACGGAGCCATGCCAATAGTGGAGTGGTAACTGTTGTTGTATGCGAACTCCACCAAGGGTAGGTGGTCCTCCCAACTATGGCCAAAATCGAGGACACAAGCACGAAGCATTTCCTCAAGTGTCTGTATGGTCCGCTCCATCTGAACATCTGTCTGAGGGTGAAAGGTGGTGCTCAAGTGTAGTTGAGTCTCGAACACTTCCTATAACCCCTTCCACAAGAAGGATGTAAAAAGTGTTTCATAATCTAAGATGATCACCGATGGCACCCTGTGGATCCATAAAATCTCTGGCACATAGAGGCGTCCCAGTCCCTCTACTGATCCCTGCTCTCGTATGGGTAAGAAGTGGGCCGACTTGGTGAGTCATTCAACGATCACCCAGATGGAATCATGGCCCATGGATGTACATGGTAGCCCTGTCATGAAGTCCATGAATATTTCATCCCACTTAAACTCTAGTACCTCAAGTGGCTGAGCTAAGCCCACTGGTACCTGATGCTCGGCCTTCACTTGCTGACAAGTGAGGCATCGTGATATGAACTCTGCCACTGCTTTCTTCATCCATGGTCACCAGTACTGATGCCAGAGGTCCTAGTAAATCTTCTACACTCTAGGGTGTACCACCAAATGGGATGTGTGTAACTCCATCAAAAACTCCTCTCAAAGTGTCACGGGTACCATAGTGTGTACTTTAAAGATGATGATGTGCTCCCCACCTTCATAAAATCCATTAGGAGCCTATCCTGAGGATATATGAGCACGTCGGGCCTCACAGTCTACGTCCCCAAGTTGTGCCTCCCAAACTTGCTGAGGAAGTGGGGGAGTGGCAGTCATAAACTAGAGGTAAGCTGGTCCATCTCTATCCACAAAGGAAATATGCAACGCAACTAACTGCATTGTCGCCTCACTCAGCAACTGTAGACCAAACCTCCTACTGAGTGTGTCTGCTACTATGTTCACCTTCCCAAGAGTATAGACTATCTCAAAGTCATGGTCCTAGAGGAACTATATCCATCGTTTTTGTCTCAGGTTCAGGTCCTTATGTGAGAAGATATACCTGAGAATCTTGTGATTAGATTAAAAATTAAATTGTTCTCCCATCAAGTAGTGTCGCCACATCTTCAGCGCAAAGACCACTGTTGTTAACTCCATGTCATGGGTAGCGTAGTTATGCTCATACTGTCTCAACTATCATGAGTTTTAGGTGATCACTGCACACTCCTACATCAGGACACAACCTAGTCTGGTCCCTGATGTGTCACAATAGACTATATACCCAATGCCCTCTTCTGGTAGCCTCAAGATGGGTGCACTCGTCAATATTTGCCTCAACTCCTGAAAAATCTCTTGGAACTTCTCCATACACAATAAATGTTTCCCCTTCTTTTTCAAGGATAAAAAGGGTGCCGCTACCCTGGAGAATTTAGGTACAAACCTCTGGTATTATCTAGCTAATCCCAAGAAACTCCGCACCTTGGTCACACTCTTAGGTGGCTCCCAAGCAAGCACTGCTTCTATCTTTGTCAGATCCACTGTAACTCCAAACTTCGAGATAAAATACCCCAGTAAGTGTACTTCTCGTATTCGGAACTGGAACTTTGAGAGATTGCCATAAATTTGGTGCTCTTAGAGTGTATTCAGAACTATTTGAAAGTGTTTCGCATGCTCCTCCTCCGATACCAAGTATATCAAGATGTCATCAATGAAGACCACCACGAAGTGATCGAGGTATGGCTGGAAGATCCTGTTCATGAGCCCCATGAACACTTATGGAGCGTTGGTCACTCCAAAAGGCATCCCCAAGAAATATTAATGGCCATACCGACATCTGAAGGTTATCTTAGGTACGTCCCCATCCCATACCCTGAGCTAGTGATAGCCTGATCTGAGGTCTATCTTTGAAAACCAACGAGATCCCTTTAGCTGGTCGAAGATATCATTGATCCTCAGTAGAGGATATTTTTTCTTTATGGTCACCTAGTTTAAGTGCCGATGGTCCACACAAATCATTATACTCTCATCTTCCTTCTTGGCGAATAAGATCGGGGATGCCCATGGAGAAACATTGGTCCTTACGAACCCCTTTCTCTATAAGTCCTCCAACTGTACCCTCATCTCACAAAGCTCCACGGGAGCCATCCAATATGTTGGCATATATATCGATGTCATCCTGGGGTACGGGTCTATGTGAAAGTCTACCTCTCTACGAGGAGGTATTCTCGGAACATCATCAAGGAAGACATCAGCATACTAGTACACCACTATAGGATAACTTAGACTCCTCACATCAACTGCTCCAAGGGTGAGGCTAGCCAAATGGTGAGTGATCAACTACACCCTCCTCCAAGAAATTACATCTTGTGATGCAAAGGTTTCCTTCTCACTCGTGAAGGAAAACTTGATCCCGTCCTCACGGACACACCACACTTTGTGCCTAAAACAATCGATCTGAGCATGGATTATGGATAGCTAGTCCATACCCAAGATGATGTCGTAAGGCCTCAATGCTGCTACTAGAAGATCCCAGCCAAAGCTCTCGCCTCCTAGAGTGATCTCACACTACCTGCACCAGTGTTTAATCGTCAAATCTTCTCCCATAGGAGTCTCTAATCGCAAGTATTGAGCCAACATCTCCATTGGAATCTCCGAACTCCGAACAAATTCCGTGGAAATGAAAGAGTGACTAGAACCTATGTCTATAAGTACTAAAACTAGGATGTAATAGACATATATTGTACCTATAATCATCTCCAAAGCACCATGGTCGTAGGCCTTTACTTCCTGTAGTTGTGCTCACCCCTATCCACCTGCTCCCTGTGGTCGGGGCAGACCACATGGGGGTGATGGTGGTAGAACCTCAAATCGTTGTCCACTACCTAATGCACAACCTTCTCTTCTTCCAAGCTACCGCCATGTGGAACTCCTCGCTCGAACCTCAACCACAACCTTGGAAGTTCCTCGACCATATGCTGATCTTCAGTACGACGGGTTGGGAAGTCACAAGCCATGTGGTCCTGTTCGCAAAACATGAAGTACATTATTCTTCCCTACTGACCCCCTCTGCCTCACGAGCTCCGCACCTCCGACCCTATATCATGGGGTCTTATTTTGGAAGGTCTAGTTGGATTGGTACCTCTGCATCATCTGCCTATTGCCTACTACAGATGACTTGGCTACCTATCATCTGGTGGTGGCTCTCACCACTGGTGCCTGCTCAGCTAAGAATCTCTCCACCAATAATTCTCTCTCGAGCACTCTAGCATGTGTTAGGATATTGGGTGATATCATCAACACTCTGATCTCCCATAAAAGGCTCTGCTCAATGTTCTGGGCCTTGAATAATGGGTCTCACACCATGTCGGTGGAGTAGCACGAGAGGTTCGTGAATCTCAATGAGTACTGGGCCACTGATAAGTTTCCCTGCTGTAAGTGCAGCAGCTCCTGAATTCGCACAGAGTATATTGTCACTGGGATGAACTCTGCCTTGAAGAGGCTCTCAAATTCCGTCTAGGTGAGGGTCACCTCATCATGTAACTAGAGAATCAGGATACACCATCTTCCTATCGTGCCCAGAAAAAGATTAGTAGCTAGGATCACCATCTGCTCTACGGGTATCCCAACTAGGAGAAAAAATATAGCCATAGCCTCCAGCCAGACCTCAGCTTCCTGGGGATCTATCTCACCTTGAAATCCCAGAGGCCTCTATCTCTAAAACTCTTGTAATACACTCAGTAGGCGTGCACCATCCTCTAGTGGGGATGGTGGCAACTACTACCCTCTGAGTGGTGGTATTACTGGTACACCACCCAAAGGTGCCAATATAGTAAGAGGGCCCTGCACCAAAGCCTCGTCGCTTGGTGGGTCATCATCATGTACTCTCTCAAGAATCCTGGATGGTTGTCTACACATTGGAATCCTAAAAAGAAATAGGTGATCTATGATCAATAAGTTATACCTGGTGATCTGACTCAAAATAAAACAAAGTAAAAACATTTCTAAAACACACGCAATCAGTGTTTTCATGCACCGAGTCGGAAATCAGAATTCAGGGTCCTGGTGTATGGATACGTCAGCCGTCACACCAATACTAGACTCCCCAAACTAAAAACCACACTCAGAACACTTGAAATTATTACTCCATTGTAAATATCAGAGTCCTAGTTCTTCTGTAGAACTGACTCCTTTGATACCACTTTCTCACGACCCGTCCCCCGGGGCCCGTGCTGTGAGTACCCCAAGCCCGCCTTCCATAGGCCAGGGGTTGGCGACTAGCACCAAAAAGGAATATCCCTAAAACGGGAAGGTATTTACTTTAAACCTATATAAACACTCATCCCAAGAACACAATAAGATGCAAACACAAAGTAAAACTATAATAGTAAAAGTGTGTACTAAAAGTAAAGGGGGATGGAATACAAGCCCAACTGAAAAGATACAACTACAACTAAAAATATAAAATATCTCCTGAGATCATCCACTATGGATCCTACCTGAAGGGTAGGTATAACTCATCTCCTCATCTCTCTAAGTCACCTGTCACTGTCACCTCCATCCAACTTCATGTCCTAGCTCCCTGATTCTCAGTCAAGGCTGTCTGTCGTCTGCACAAGACACAACCAGGTGCGGGCAAAGACCATGAAGGGGTGAGTATAAAAATACCCAGTAGGGACCCCGATACCCCTAAAGGTATCTCATAATTCCACAAAGGAAAACCAAAGGAATGATCTTAATCACAAATCACAAAGCAAAAGACATAGCTCAAATCAGGTATAACTGAGTATAGTAGTATATATGATTAGTCGTAAAGCTAGATCATCTTATTCTATAAAGAGTCACTACTTCTGACCCACATAGGATAGATAGTTACTAACCCCCACAAGACCCACATAGGATCGATAGGTGATTATTCACAAAGGATTTCTAGGTGATGATTCACACAGAATCGATGGGTGCTAATTCACACAGAATCGACAGGTGCTGAATTACACAGAATTGTTAGGTGCTGATTCACACAAAATCAATGGGTGCTGATTCACATAGAATCACTGGGTGCTGATTCGCACAGAATCACTGGGTTCTGATTCACACGGAATCATTGGGTGCCGATTCACATAGAATCGATGGGTGCTGATTCACACAGAATCAATGGGTGCTGATTCACACAGAATTGATGGGTGTTGATTCACACAGAATCGTTGGCTACTAATTCACACAGAATCGATGGGGGTTGATTCACACATAATCGCTCGGTTTTAATTCACACAGAATCGCTGGGTGATGATTCACACGGAATTGTTGGTTGTTGATTCACACAGAATCGTTGGGTGCTGATTCACACAGAATAGCTGGCTACTGATTCAAACGGAATCGCTCTTCATTCCTCACGTCTCAACCAGTTACAAGATTCCCACTCATAGTACGCTTGATTCTTTGATAAACCTCTCCTCAAGCCATAGGTTGTATTTCAATTGGCACAAAGTCCCATGAAGAAGTTACCACATGATCCATCATGTCATAAGGGTTCCAACGCAATAGATGGTGCGTCAACCGGATGCCTGGTCTGTAAGTTATTGTCATTTTTTTTCCGATGGTCCAGTTAGATTCGGAATCGATCCAACCTGTTCGTACTCCAAATTTCTCCAAAACTATTTTGGAGTATTTTAAAAGGATTTTATCTCTACAAGGATCACATCATCATATATGGTTCGTCAAATGGACGTTTGGTTCACAAGATATGGCCTTTTAAGCGTGTCTGGGCCTGAAAGGGGTCTAGGTCTGGTCCGGTCCGGTCGGACCGACCCAGCCCGCCCCGGCCTGGGCAGACCCAACCCGGTTTGGGTTAACCCGAACTGGTCCGGGTTTGACCCGGCCCGGCCTAAACTGGCCTGGGCTGGTCCAATTGGGCTGGGTCGTGGCAGGCTCGGCCCGCTGGGTCATGGCCCATCAGGCTGTCCGACCCACTGGATGGCGCGACCCGCACAGGGGTCGCGTGGTCCACCTCCTAAACAGATCAAAGATCCATTCATATTATTAAAGGGTGGTGCCAGCTGGCGCTGCCTCATCACCCGCGGTACCCACAGGGAGCGGGTCCTAGTCTTCGTCGCGGCTCGTTCACTACGGCGCGCGACGACGCGCTGCCTCCCGCCTCCATGGCCAGTCGAGTGCTAGACGCCCCTTTGGGTCCGTTGTGGCGCCTTTGGGCACCGCCTTTCTTCCATGGCCAGCAAGCACTGGCCACTTCCAGCGCCACCGGCACCGGTCGCTGGTGCCGCCTCGTCAGTGCCACGTCGGCGGAGCTTTTGCGAGCCACCGGGTGAGCTCCGGTGGTCCGTTCTTCCTTCTGAACGCACCTACGGCCCTACTGAGATGTCTCTATCACTACGTCCCTCCTGGTTTCTACTTTTTGTCGATTTGAAAAATCATCCCATGAAGAACGTATCAAGAAACGATGCGGCGGAGGGTTTGGGCCTTCTTAGTTTGGCCCGCTCCCTCCGCGTTAATATAATAACAAGTAGGATAAATTTTAACTCATCAAAGATAACTTTAATAAAATAAGCCCCCTACCTCATAATTTGTTGGGGATGTAATATTGTTGTAAGAATAATCCTTGTCTGTGGAAGCTGTTGGCATTCGTCATCGATCCCTCCCATGACGTCCAAGCTTCTGTTCCTCATTGGTAAAAGATATCGCGTCACTTCATCAGAGGTTCCTCACTTGATGAAGTCATGCCAAAACTCCAACCCGAGACTCACTTAAATAGAGAAGGTAAAGGGTGAGTAACACACTGAGGAATTAATGAGGTTCATTAATTGACATAATTAATGTGTCACATTAATTACATGAGGGGTGGTTATGCAACCAAAGGGTAACTAGGTATTTAATATCCCATATTAAATGCATGACTACCTCTGTGGTCCCCGCCACCACCGCTCAACAGGTGATAGGAAAGAAAGGAAATAAAATAAAAATATCTATGATATTTTATTATTTCTTTAAAATCTTCAAAAACTAACTTTTTCACCCACCCTACTATGGTCGAAGTGAATCTTCCCTTAAGTGAATCCAAGTGTTGAAGATTCGACGGTGCTCTCAGATTTCAATTCCGAGCATCGGTTCAAAAGTTAGAAAATGCCACCCATATGTTTACTGAACATACCTTAAAAAAGTTTAAAATTTCATTATGGGTACACCGGGGCTCAGAATCACGCACCGTCAATTTTGGAAGACTTGTATTAATCTCAAATAATTTAAAAAAAAACATGGAATTTATGGGTCTTTATACTACATGTAAAGGGTGAGCCAAACCCCATTAAAGAACTCCAAGAAACCTTCACCCATCATCTTAATGATATGAAAATATATGCATGAAAGCAATTCATAATAGATCAATACAAAGAAACAATCCCAAGGCATATCAACCCAATATAGATAAATCATAAATAATTTCAATCACTCACAATCAAGGTCATGAAATCACCTGGATTGAGATGTTTGAATTTATAATAAAGTGTTGTTTAAACTAACTATCGGGACTATAACCTAAAAAATATATTAAAAATTTATAATATTGGGGTATTTCTCCCTATGTAGGATGAGGAATTTAATAATATCATGGAAACCTCAGAAAACAATGAGTTAAGTATCAAACAATATTTTTTTGAGAAATTTTTATTTGTTGATAGTAAATCTCTTACCCAATTCATGTAATAAACATTAGTTTGTTATAATTAAATCCCTAACTATATTCATACTATGAACATTGGTTTTTTGGGATTAATATCTCAACCATACCATGTTTGGACCAACTTTGACTCAATAAATCTAACCAACACCTTGAGGAAAAACTACTTATAATAAAAAAAAAATCAATAATTTAAGCACGTTGGCATGAACCAAGTAAAATATTCCATGTATTAAACATCTCATATGTTATTTAAATGTTTGTAATAATTTATATAATAATTATCATATTTTTTAAATAGTTAAATATGATAATTAAACCTAGTCATGATTAGATTCATTACAACATACCAGACTTCACTTGGTATATATATAATTATAAATTCAAAAAAACTAGAATTAATTTATTTTAAGATTACTATACAAATAAAAAAATGTAAATAAGATAATTAATCAAGAATTAACAATATATTAATAAATATTCATCATAATAGATTGGTTTTTATGGTTATGGGTGTAGCGAAAGCATTAATTGGGGTCGATCATTACTCGTCAATTTTCAGATTTTATAGATCATTCACATATTTTACAAGGTGTAAACATCATGACCAAAAAAAATTACAAATAATATTGACAAATAAGTTTTTTGAAACCAAGAGAAGACATTTTTCATGTTAAAATTATAATTAATTTAAATAGATCGAAAGAAAGAATACCTCATCCTGAGATATTTATTTGATGAAGTTATTTATCATATAAAACCCTTTTTTTCAACCATTGTTGTTCTTATAGGATCCAATTGTAGAATATCTCTAGCAATGATTCATATATTCTCCTTTGATCTCTGAAAAATACTGATAAATTTTTGGGTGCTAGTACGGTGGATTGATCATCTTGTGGTGTTCACCTTGATCGTTGTGATGATTCCTTCAATCTTGAAGAAGAATCCTTGAAATCGCATTCATGAGATAATGGAGGAGGAAGGAGGATCTATATAGAGTTCTTAAGTCTTGAGAGAGATCTATAGATTTCATTGTGTATAATGATTCTCTATTTTAATCAAACTCTACACAATAGACATAACCATCTATTTATATATATAGAGTTAGGGTTAAAATATTATTTAATTGAATAACATACCTTAAATAACATATTAAACATTATATAACCCTGTAATTTGTAATATTATTATTATTATTATTTTATCATGGTGTACTCTAACTAGATCAATGAAAAATATTATTTTATCATCTTAAAAATTAATATTTATGGCATTATAAAGTCTTGGTATTATAGTACTTCTTATAATTTATCAAATACCTAAATAAATATTTATTCATTAAATAAATAAATATTATATATAAATGTAATTAAATAAGAACCTTTTGAATAAATATTTATTAAATTTATGTTATCAGTAAATCATGAATAAAATTATTCCTCATACTTTAGAATTATAGTCATTACAATAATTAAATTCAAATAAAATTTAATTAATATCAATGGAAACAATTATCATGTGACCCTCTAGGATTATTTCTCATTAGCATTAGGCAGGCTTGACTAAAGTCCAAGATTATTGTCTAATAATAGGTCAAGGAACGCAAGAGAAATAAGTTAACGTCACAATGACTAAAAACACATAAAATTTCTCATTGTGTAATATAATACCTTTATCATGATATCTCATCAAGCAGGTTGCATACTTTTGTCATCAACCTATAAACTTGATATGTCTTTCTTTGACTATCTGAAATAAACTCACCATTACACCATGGCAATGGAATTTAATGAAACAGTTATATTTCAATCAAAGGGATGATATATCAACTTTCATAAATATAAAAGGGATAAATCCTTCCTTTAATCATTCATTAATAACATGTCCTTCATGACACACCCAATGTACTCAGCTATTCCATAAATTATTTTCATCATGGTTTACAAAAATAAATCTAAGTGTGAAAGTCATGACATGAGTTAATAAAAATATTAAATTCTAAGGAATATTACACATGCTCACATTTAGGAATATATAATAAAACATAAACATGTGGAATTTCTACTTTTGTGTTTGTTCTCATAATCTCCCATCTTGGAGACTACCAAGTAAGAACTTTATGAGATAAATTCTCATATGCTTATGAGTACTCACACTTGATAGTCAAAAAAATATGTATACTATCATAGAATTTCATATGACCATATAATAAGGTTTAAGAAAATTTTCACGGAATTTTAAGGTTTTTATCATAGAATGCAATTGTTATTCCCTTTTCAATGAGATATATACTTTGATACATTATTACATTAAAGTAACATAGAATGATATGTAATAAGATATTTTAATTAATATTTACTTCTTGAATATACATGAAATAAAAAGTATTCATGATTGGTTTTAGGACACCAAATCCAACTAACTCTCACTTGGACTAGAGCCAATAGCCGATAAATTTTAGTTCACTATATCTCACATGATGATCATATTTCTATTGAGTTAGGGATTTTGTCAAGGGGTCCACCACATTGTCTTTCATGGATACTATGCTCTCTAAAACTTCAAATCTATAAGAAAAATCCCTCAAGATATGCTATTTATAAAGTATTTACTTTGTCCACTGATGTGATATTAGATCCTTTTCAAGAGACACCATAGCAATATTATCACAATAGAGTGTGATAGGATCTTTAAATCTATGAATCACATCAAGATATTGAACAAATTTTCATATAAAAAATGCTTATTTAACTATCTCAAAAGTTTAAATATACTTTTACACTAATATAGAATATATTATCATAGTTTTCTTTGAGCTCTTCCAACTCATAATACTTCCATTAAGAGTGAAGAAATATCCTGATTGTGATTTCAAACCATATTGATATATTTGGAAACTATCATCTACATATCCCCTAATGACTATCTCTTTATCTCCTCCATAGACCAAAAACATATCCTTATATCACCTCAAACACTTAAGGATGGTCTTGACTGTCATTCAATGGTGGTTACCTAGGTCATATTGATATCTATCTACTACGCTTAAGGCTTGGGTGACATCTATCCTAGTATATAGCATAAAATACATGATGGAACCAATGACTAATGAGTATAGAATACTTTCCATATTTTGTCTCTCATCATGTGTCTAAGGGGATATTTTCTTGGAAATATAAATTCCATATGACATTGGAAACAATCACCTCTTGAATTTTTCCATACTAAATTTTTTCAGTATCTTTTCAATATATGTACCTTGACTTAGACCAAGAAACCTATTGGATTTATCACAATGGATCTTGATCCCAAGAATATATGTTACTTCACCTAATTCCTTCATGAATAAGATGCATTCAACTAGGATTTAACAAATTGTAAGATAGGTATTTCATTTCAATAAGTAGTATGTCATTGATATAAACTATTAAAAAAATGACCCCTCTCCCACTAAATGGTTTATATACAAAAGTATCACATTCTTTCTTTATAAAACTAAATTTAATTTTCTATGTATAAAATTAAATACTCCATGACCTAAATTCTTTCTTTAATCCATAAATGGATCTATGCAACATGCATACTTTGTTGGAATCCTTTACTGTCATGAACCCTTCAAGTTGTTTCATATAGACATCTTCCTGAAAGTTATTGTTAAGGAAAGTTGTTTTGGAATCCATATTATAAATCACATAAGCATGGTAATTTGTTATGGAAAGTAGAATTATGATTTATTTCAGTATAGAAACTGGTGAAATGTTTTGTTATAATCTATGCCTTATTGTTTTTGAACCCTTTTGCAACAAATCATTCCATATAGGTACTAACTTGTCCATCCATGTAGAGTTTCTTCTTAAATACCTGTTTATAACCAACAATATTTAATTCCACTATAGGATCTACCAAAATCCAAAAAAAATTGGTACATGGAATCCACTTTATAATTCATATCTTCTTTTAATTTAGTAGATTTTGTGCCACTTACTATTTCCTTATAGGTTATAAGATTAATATTATCAACTAAAAATGAGTCACCATCCTTAATTACTAGGAAACCATATCATTCCAGTTCTCTATAGAACCCTGAGATGCCCTAAGAGGGGAGGGGTGAATCAGGGTGTTAACTTTTTCTTTTAAAGTGATAGATCTTGTTCACACATTGGTAGGAACGTGTTAAACATGTATGATGAATATGAACAAAAAAACACATGCAAAGAGACCACGCAACACTTTTACTTGGTTCACCAAAAATGGCTACGTCCAAGGAGCATATGTCGATAGTGTGCCGATCATACCAAAATCCATTAATCTTCACTAGTTGTGGATTACAAGATTTCGGTCACAGTCACTTTGTTCTAGGCACACTTCCTTTACAATAATTTAGGGATATCTCACTGCGTTCCTTAGAACACTTCTGTCAACTCTCCCTTGCTCACTGTCCGGGGATAAGTCTTACTCAGTTTATTGACTTGAGGGTCTCTTCAATATATTTGCATTGAAGTCTTTTTCTCAGTCCAACATGATACACTTCTTACATCGATGTCCTGAATTGATGTAATTGAAAGAACTGATCACAAACTGGATATTCAAAAACTTATCAGAAGAATAACACCACACTTGTGCGCAATACCTCAACTTGCGCGCAAGAATTAGAAATTTTCATGAAAGATGAATTTCACACAAACCCTACTTTTGGATCAACACTTATCTTTTCTACAACAACACCAAAGGGTTCACTTGGTCTTTTCATACTAAAGCAACACCTTGCACGCAAGATTAACTGTCTTCAATTCTTTTGCATGCAAATTTTTCGCACGGTAGAGCGATCAAATTTTCATTGAAAAATTCTTTAGTCTTTAATGGGGGTAGTTGCCTATTTATAGGCCACAATGACCCTATGCACAAGTTTTCGATGTGTCTTTGTCGGTTCATGCAAGATTCTTCCTGAGCGAACAAAACCTCTTTTGACGTCACATTGGGCACATAATATTCTTTCGTGCAACCTCATCTTTCGCACACATTTAAGACTTGCGTGCACTTTTTTCCTTTTCTATATTTTAACATTCTGATCCCAAATTAGGCCTTGTGTGAAAATTTCTAAACACCCTTTAAACATGTGTGCAACTTCATTTTCTAAACACACATTTCTCCATTTTCTGATTTTTAGGCCCAAAAATTTGGTCAACAATAGGAAACAACGCCACCTTCAATATCGTTTTCTGCTTGAACTGTATGATACCTTTCCTAGAAAACATTCTTAACTCTTAATGAGGATTGAAAACAAACACAAACCATGTTCCATTTCTATAATAGAATGGCCATGGTTGGAACAATCTCCCCCTTTGGGATTGTTGGTAATCTCCAGATAAATTTAATAGAACACCAGCCAAAAGCAAAACCCGAAACGCAAGAATCAACTCATCCAACACTCTAAGTATACTTGATTAATGATCGGTGTATAAAACAAGAGGATAAGTTTGAATTGGGTTCCTATGTTTTGAAATTCTTAGAGATTCCCAAGCTATTCTCTTACTGTGTCACAGAAGCATTACATGCCCTAAAAGTATTCCTTCTATTCCTAACACCGAATTCGCATCATGTCACAGAAGCATTACATGTCCATTACATGTCCTGAATTTATTCCTTCTCCCCCATTGACAATAAACCCAAATACTAGTATTTTTTCATTGTACAACTCAAAACACCCCCTCGATAGTATCTCCCCCATAAACCTGCATCGCATCCACAAACATATTAAAAACATTTAACATAAATGGGGATAGGTGAATCTTGTAACCTCCTCATTCACTAAGAGGATATTGAACACCAAGGTTCAACCGATGCTTCACAAACACATGTGATAACAATGGCTTGGTCAGTATGTCATACACTTGATCATCAGTTCCAACATGCTCTATTTTAATCATGCCTTGTTCAACTTTTTCTTTGATGAAGTGATATCTGATTTCAATATGCTTCGTATGAGAATTTTGAACATGATTCTCTGTAAGATCAATTGCGCTCTTGTTGTCACAGTGAATCACCATTGGTTATTTAACTTCATCACCAATATCTATCAGTTGTTACTTCCTCCATAGTATTTGAATTCATTACTTTGTAGTAGAGATATACTCAGATTCAATAGTACTGAGTGAAGTGCTTTCTTGTTTCTTTCTCAACCAACCCACACATTTCTTCCTGATATAGAATGCTCCACCACTGGTAGAATTTTTTTTCACTATATCTCCAGCCCAGTCAGCACTAGATAATGCTGATAGTTCAGTATCCTTTCCTATAGCAAAGTATAACCCATAATTATTAGTACCTTTAATGTACCTCACGATTCTTTTTATTGCCACCATATGTTCTTCCTTTGGATTACTTTGAAACTGGACCGCCAAGCATGTTGCAAATACAATATCCGGTCATTTTGGTATTAAGTATAGTAGGATTCCAATGATCCTCATATACATGGTGGGATCAACATAAGTCTCATCCTCATGCTTTCCAAGTTTGGTTCCAACCTCAATCAGAGTCGAAATTGATTTGGAGTCATGTATATTAAATTTATTCAGCAGTTCTCTTGCATATTTTTCCTTAGAAATGAAAGTGAGGTCCTTCCTCTGTATCACTTACATTCCCAAGAAGTATGTGATCTCGCCAATCATAGACATTTCAAATTTTGATTTCATGTGATTGGAAAATTCATCTACTGATCCCTACCTGTTTTCTCAGAAAATAATATCATCAACGTACACGAGTACCATGAACTGATCTTTCAAATAATTCTTTACGTAGAGATTGTGATCCACTCCTCCTCTTATAAATTCAATATTCCTTAGGTATGAACCCAACCATGAATACCATGCTCTTGGTGCCAACTTCAAACCATAGAGGGCCTTCTTTAGTTTGGAAACCTTTGTTTCATCATTACCAAGAAGAAAGCCCACCGGTTGTTCAATGTAGACTTCTTATTCGAGAACACCATTCAAGAATGTTTTTGTGACATCAATTTGATATACTTTATATTCTATTTGGATTTCCATGGTAAGAAGAATCCTGATTGACTCCAGTTTAGCCATTTTAGAAAATGTTTCTTTAACATCAACACCTTCAATCTATGAATATCTTTTACATACCAGTCGTGCCTTTTTTCTAATAACACTTCCATGTTTATCAAATTTGTTCTTGAAAATCCACTTTGTACCAATCACAATGTGACCTTAAGGTCTCTTAACTAGGTCCTATGTTTGGTTCTTGTCAATCTGATCCAACTCTTCATTCATGGATTTAACCCATGATTCATCCTTTGTAGCTTCTTCAAATAAGGATGGTTCCACAAGTGAGAGGAATACAGATTGTGCATTACTATTCATTCTTCTTGTCTGGGTTTGTGCAGTTCTATCCCAAATGATATTGGATTCATCTATTTCATCTCTTTTGTGTTTCCTTTGAGGTTCATATGGGTATTCCTTAGGCATTATTTCTTCTTATGATTATTCTTTTGAATCATCATAATTTTGCGACCTCTAAATGTTTTTCACTCTTTCCTCTACTTCATAATTTGTATTTTTACCATGTTGACATTGATCCTCATATTCTATCACATCAAAATAAGAATTCTTTGATGCATTTTTGGATTTGTTCTCAAAGATATTTACATCACTACTTTCCACAATTTTTCCATGTCACTTATTGATGCATTTGTAGGCTTTGCTTTTCATTGAGTATCCAAGGAATATTCCTTCATCTGCCACATCACCATACTTCCTTTTATTTAATTATTTGTTTTGGATAAATCATTTACTTTTGAAAACACAAAAATACTTCAAAGAGGTATTCCTTCCATGACACAACTCATACAGTGTCTTGGTTTTACTCATATAGATCCATGTTCGATTTTGAATATATATCACTACTTGAACTGCCTCTTTCCAATAATGACAAGGTATATGGATCTCAATCATCATTGTTCTAGAAATATTGTTCACTTGGAGATTCCTATGCTCGATAACTCCATTCTGTTGTGGGCTTCTCACAGCTTCCACCTCAGGTTGTATTCCATGCTTCTCCAGGTAATTCTCAAACTCTATGGACGTGTATTATCCTCCATTATCAGATTGCAAAAATTTAATTTTCCACTCAGTGTCATTTTCGAAAATTAGGAGATAAGTCTTCATGTAATCAAGAACTTTTTGTTTCCTATGTATAACTATCACACATTCCATTCTACTATAATCATCTATAAAAAGGGCAAAGTACCTTTCTCATTGCATTCCAGCAATATTTATCAGGCCACATACGTCTATATGAATAAGGTTAAGAAGATTAGATACTATTTTATTCTTTGGATGATAGGAACTACTAACCAATTTCTCGTGAATGCACACATCACACGTCTTTTCGCGTTCACTCTTTTGGTCGGGGATATCCATGACAATTTTCAATTTTCATATCTTTTCCATGTCTTTTTAATTGATGTGCCCCAACCTATGGTTCCACAAGTTGTTTTATTATTCAACCATAAAATAGAAAATGTTCTCTTTACTATCAACTTGATATAGGTTTCTATCAGTTCTATAACCCTTCATGAGGGAATTCTCTGTCCTTCCCTTTATAGTGCACCCCTTTTCATTGAACGTCACTATAAGTCATAAGTCACAGATTTGACTCCCACTCAGAAGATTGTGACATAGACCATCCACATACATAACTTCCATCTTCTTTAGCTCTCTATTTTCCAGTTCAGTACATCCACTTATTTTGATCTTCAAAGCACTATCATTACCGAACCTCACTATTTCATCGACTTTTTTCTTAATATTCATTAACAGTTTTGCATTTCCCATCATATGGGATGAGCATCCATTGTCAGGAATCCAGGTGCTACTATTCTTGGTAGCCTCAAAAGAGACTTTAGTAAGATTGTATTTCTCAATCTTCTTCTTTTCCTTACATGAAATATTATTTTGAGTGAAAAATGATGATGTCTTTTCAAATATAATTTTACTATGCATAGGTTCATCATACTCACACTCTTCTCCTAGAGGAGAGAACCTGTTTGAAAGAGAAACATCATATGATTAGAAAGTGTTAACTTGTCTCTAAGATCTGTAGTAATTTTTCTTGTCATTATTTTTCCTGAAATACACAGCTTTGTGGCCAAAGTTAAAGCAATTAAAACAATATCCATTGAACCCATTTCATCTATAAGAAGTTGGATATGAATTCATTCTCAGATTTTGACCTCTTAGCTATCCCCCATTAAAATAACTCATTTCCTCTTCATAGTATGACATGGTATGGCCCAGATATCTGCAGAATTGACATTTCATAAGAGGAAACATCTTTTCAATTTGATTCTTTTTCATGTTCCCTTCCTTCAGATAAGATTGTGATAGATGACTATTTCTGAAATCTTATAAATATTTTTTAGTTCTCCATCCAGTTTGTCTTGGGAATTTCTTTATTTGGACTTAAAGTGACTTTTCAACATGTCCAACTTCTAGATTTCCTTTATTTCGGCTCATCTTATTCCTAGTATTTGATGATTTAGAATCACAGCCAAGTCCATTCTTCCCCATGCATGTGGGTCTTTGATCTTTAAAAATATTTTCAACTCCATTAAAACCACACTTAGCTCTCACTAGTTATTCCGAATCTAAAAATCTTCCAAACTATATTTTCTTCTTTTCCTATTTTTAGTTTGATTGACTTTGAAGTTTACTCCTAAGAGTAATAACTTATTCTTTAAGACCCTCAATAGTCTTGTACTTCTCTTCCAGTCTGGAGGTAAGATCATTGATAGTCATGGCCTATTCTTCAATTCTGAGCTTTAGTTCCACAACATCTTCTTTGATTTCAATGATTGAAGACTGTACTTTCACAAATTCTTCCAGTCGTTCAATTTCTGATTCAAGATGATCAACATAGTTAGATGATTCTTCCACAACTGCTCTCCATTTTTTTCATCTATTACATTGATTATTAGGATTATTAGGAGCTGCCCTCAATTCATGTTTGGGATCTACATCAGTGTTCAAATTATTATCTCTATCTTTGTTACTTGATGGTTCTGACTTTTCTACGGTAGCGATCATGGAAGCATGTTTCTCATATTTAAATTCTGGTTCCTCTTCCTCAAAGAATTCATTATCCCTGTCATCATATTCTTCATATAGAAAACTATTCCTCTATATTTTCTTCATAGACATGAAGTTTCCCCTTTTAGAAAACCTCTTCTTAGGCTTTTTTAAGTTTTTACCTTCACTTTCATTATCATCGAACTTCATTGAGCATTGAGAAGCAATGTACCCAACTCTACTGCAACAAAAACATTCCAATGGTAGATTCCCTTGAAATATTCCTTTTCCTATCTTGAATTTCTTGTAAAAGAGAGAGATAAACTCACCTTCATCATCAACATCATTAATGAAGTCTTCTGAAATATTGAGTTTTTCGATGGATTTGAATTCCATCTCCTTGTTAACGTGCCTTGTCATATCCTCTAGTTTTACTCTCATTTCATATGAATTAAAAATTCTTAGAAGATCATACAAAGAAATCTTGGACAAATATATTTATTAAATGGTAGACACTTTATGATTGTAGAGTGGTGGAATCCTTCTCAAAATTTTCTTCACAATGTCTATGTCTTTAATTTCTTCTTCAAGTCCAGGAATTTCTCCTACAACTTTAGTAATTCGATTGAAGAAGGAATATGCATTTTCATCTGGATATATCTTTAGATCATCAAACCTATTATGCAGAACTTATAGTTTCACCTCCTTTACTTTGTTGGCCCCTTCATAAATATTCTCTAGATTTTCCCACGTAGACTTAGCTTAAGTACATATCATCATTTTTAGATAAATTTGATCAGAAAGTGTTGTACTAAGAGCATTCTCTTCTTTGGTGTCAGCATCAAGCATCTTTCTATTTGTATCTATCATTGAAATCCTTGTAGGATCCATGACTTGAATTCCTTACATAGTATAAAATAATATGTCCATTCCAATATATCTTAGATGATATCTCATCCTATTTTTTCATATTTGAAATTTGCTTCCATCGAAGAGGGGGACTCCCCTAAAGTTGACTGAATTCTCCATAACAATAAAGTACATATTCAAAACTAGAAACCTTTACCCTTTGATACCACTTGTAGAACCCTAGGATGCCATGAGAGGGGAGGGGTGAATTAGGGTGTCAAATATTTCTTTTAAAGTGATGGATCTTGTTCCCATGTTGGTAGGAACGCGTTAAACCTATATGATGGATATGAACAACAAAAAACAATCGCATGCAAAGAGACCACACAACAATTTTAATTGGTTCACTGCAAAGGTCTATGTACAAAAAGCATATGTTGATAATGTGTTGGTCATACCAAAATCCACTAATCTTCACTACTTGTGGAGTACAAGAGTTCGGTCATAGTCACTTTGTGCCAGGAACACTGCCTTTACAATAATTTAGGGATAGCTCACTGTGTCCCCCAGAACACTTCCGTCAACTCTCCATTGATCACTGCCCTAGGAGAAGTCTTACTCAATTTCTTAACTTGAGGGTATCTTCATCATATTTGCATTAAAGTCTTTTTCTCATTCTAGTATGAGACACTTCTTGCATCGAAGTCCTGAATTGATGCACTTGAAAGCACTGATCACACACATCAGATATTAAAAATCCTGTCAGAATCATAACACCACGCTTTTTCACAATACCTCAACTTGCACACAAGATTTGGGAATTGTCGCGAAAGATGAATTTCACACAAACCCAAATTTTGGCACAACACTTATCTTTTGTGCAACAACACTGAAGGGTACACTTGATCTTTTTATACTAAAGGAACACCTTGTGCACATGATTAACTATCTTTAATTCTTTCGTGCGCAAATCCTTTGCACGACAGAGAGACTATATTTTTGTTGAAAATTATTAAGTATTCCATGGAATTAGCCACCTATTTATAGGCCGATATGACCCTCCATGCAAGTTTCTGATGCATCTTTGTTGATGCACACAAGATTCTTTCTGAGCGCACAAAACCCCTTTTGACGTCGCATTGAGCGAGTAAGATTCTTCTGTGCAACATAATCTTTCACACATATTTATGACTTGCACACAATTTTTTTCCTTTTCCATATTTTTACATTCTGATCCCAAATTAGGCCTTGTGCACAACTTTCTAAACACCCTTTAAACTTGCACACAACTCCCTTTTCCAAACACACATTTATTCATTTTCCAATTTTTAGGCCCAAAAAGTTGGCAAACACTGGGAAACGATGCCAACTTCAATACTGTTGTCCGCTTGAACTATATGATCCCTTTCCTAGAAAACATTCTGAACTTATAATGAGTATTGAAAAAAAACACAAACCATACTCCATTTCCAGCATAGAACGACCATGGTTCCAACAATTTCCCCATTTGGGTTTATTGGAAATCTCTAGATAAATTCAATAGAGTATTGTACATATCAAAACTCTCCCTGGATAGTATCTCTCCCATAAACCTGCATCACATCCACAAACAAATTAAAAACATTTAACATAACTGGGGAGAAGGGAATCTTGTAACCTCCTCATGCACTGGGAGGAGGTTGAACACCGAGGTCCAACCGATGCTTCACAAACACATGTGCTGACAATGGATTGGTTAGTATGTTATTCACTTGATCATTAGTTTTAACATGCCCCATTTTAATCATGCCTTGTTAAAAATTTTCTTTGATGAAGTGATATCTGATTTCAATATGCTTCATACGAGAATGTTGAACAAGATTCTTCATAAGATCAATTGCATTATTGTTATCACAATGAATCACAATTGTTTGTTTAACTTAATCACCAATATCTATTATTTGTTGCTTCATCCACAGTAGTTGATTGCATGACTTTTTAGCAGATATATACTCAGCTTTAGCAGTACTGAGTGAAGTGATTTCATGTTTCTTGATCAACCAACCCACGCATTTCTTCCCGATATAGAATGCTCCACCACTGGTAGATTTTTTGTCCACTATATCTCCAGCCCATCCAGCTTTAGAGAATGATGATAGTTCACTATCCTTTCTTGTAGCAAAGTATAACCCATAATTATGAGTACCTTGAATGCACCTCATGATTCTTTTTACTACCACCATATGTTCTTCCTTTGTATTACTTTGAAATTGGGCCTCCAAGCATGTTGCAAAGACAATTTTCGATCATGTCATTGTTAGGTATAGTAGGCTCTCAATGATCCTTCTATACATGGTGGGATCAATAGAATTCCCATCCTCATGATTTCCAAGTTTGGTTCCAACCAAAATCAGAGTTGAAATTGGTTTGGAGTCATGCATATTAAATTTCTTCAGTAGATCTCTTTCATATTTTTCCTGAAAATGAAAGTGTAGTCCTTCCTCTTTATCACCTGCAACCCCAATAAGTATGTGATCTCACCAATCATATACATTTCAAATTCTAATTTCATGTGATTGGAAAATTCATCCACTGATCCCTACCTTTTTCCTCTAAAAATAATATCATCAACGTACACGAGTACCATGAAATGATATTTCAAAGAATTATTTACATATAGATTGTGATCCACTCCTCTTATTATAAATTCATGCTTCCTTAGGTATGAATAAAACCATTAATACCATGCTCTTGGTGCGTGCTTCAAACTATATAGGGACTTCTTTAGTTTGAAAACCTTCGGTTCATCATTACCAAGAAGAAATACCACTAGTTGTTCAATGTAGACTTCTTTTTCGAGAACACTATTCAAGAATGTTGTCTTAAAATCCATTTGATATACTTTATATCCTATTTGGATTTCCATGGCAAGAAAAAGCCTAATTGACTCTAGTCTATCCATTGGATCAAATGTTTCTTCAACATAGAAACCTTCAATCTATGAATATCCTGTACATACCATTCGTGCCTTGTTTATAATAAAACTTCCATGTTCATCAATTTTTTTCTTGAAAATTCACTTTGTAACAATCACATTGTGACCTTTGGGTCTCTTAACTAGGTCCCATGTTTTCTTCTTGTCAATATGATCCAACTCTTCATTCATGGATTTAACCCATGATTCATCCTTTGTACCTTTTTCAAATGAGGATGGTTCCACAACTGAGAGGAATGAATATTGTGCATTAATATTCATTCTTCTTTTCTGGGTTGGTGAAATTATATCCTCAATGATATTGGATTGATCTATTTCATCTCTTATGTGTTTCTTATGAGGTTCATATGGGGATTCCTTAGGCATTGTTTCTTCTTCTGATTCTTCTTCGGAGTCGTCATCATTTTGCCACCTATGAATATTTTTCACTCTTTACCCCACTTCATTATTTGTATCTATACCATGTTCACATTGATCCTCATCTTCTATCACATCATCATAAGATATTATTTGATGAATTTGTGGTTTTTTTCTTCAATGATCTTTACATCACTACTTTCCAAAAAAATTACAAGTCGCTTAATGAAGCATTTGTAGGCTTTAATTTTCATTGAGTATCCAAGAAGTATTCATTCATCTACAACGTCACCATACTTCCCTTGATTTTATTCTTTTTTTTTGGATCAAGTATTTACTTCCAAAAACACATAAATACTTCAAGGAGGTATTCCTTCCATTCCACAACTCATACGGTGTCATGGTTTCACCCATATAGAGCCCTGTTCAATTTTGAATATATATATCACTGATTGAACTGCCTCTTTCCAATAATGATGAGGTATATGTCTCTAAATAATCATTTTTCTAGCCATATTGTTCACTTGGAGATTCCTACGCTCCAAAACTCCATTCTGTTGTGGGGTTATCACAAATTCCACCTCATGTTGTATTCCATGCTTCTCCAGGTATTTATCAAACTCAATAGACGTGTATTCACCTCCATTATCATATTGTAGAACTTTAATTGTCTTCCTAGTGTCATTTTCAGTAATTCGGAGATAAGACTTCATGCAATCAAGAACTTTTTGTTTCCTGTGTATAATTATCACACATGTCATTCTACTATAATCATCTATGAAAAGGACAAAGTACCTTTCTCATTGCATTCTAGCAACATTTATTGGGCCGCATACATCTATATGAATGAGGTCAAGAAGATTAGATTCTCTTTTCTTCTTTGGAAAATAGGAATTGTAGACCAATTTCCCATAAATGCGCGCATCACATGTCTTTTCACGTTCACGCTTTAGGTCGGAGATATAATTAAAAAAAATAGTTTTGATATCTTTTCCATGTCTTGTTGATTGATGTGCCCCAACCTCTGGTGCCATAAGTTGTTTTCTTCTTCAACCGTCAGATAAAAAATGTTCTCTTTACTGTCAACTTGATATAGGTTTCCATCAGTTTTACAACCCTTCATGAGATAATTCCCTATCCTTTCCTTTATAGTTCACCCCTTTTCATTGAATGTCACTATATGTCCTGAGTCATAGAGTTGGATTACACTCAGAAGATTGTGACATAGACCATCCACATACAGAACTTCTGTCATCTTTAGCTCTCCATTATCTAGTTCAGTACATCCACTTCCTTTGATCTTCAAAGCACTATCATTACTGAAACTCACTGTTCCATCAACCTTTTTCTTAATATTCATTAACAGTTCTACATTTCCCATCATATGGGATGAGAATCCACTATTAAGAATCTAGGTGCTACTATTCTTGGTAGCCTTGAGAGAAACTTCAATAAGATTGGATTTCTCAATCTTTTTCTTTTCCTTCCAAAAAATGTTATCTTGAGTTAAGTATGACGATGGATTTTCAAATCTAATTTTACATAGCACAGTTTCATCATACTCACACTCTTCTTCTAAAGGAGAGAACCTATTTGAAAGATAAACACCATATGATTGGAGAGTGTTTACTTGTCTCTGAGCACTACAGGAATTGTTCATGTCATTCTTTTTCCTGTAATACACATATTTGTGGCCAAAGTTAGATCAATTAAAATAATATCCATTGAACCCATTTCTTCTATAAGAAGTTGGATATGAATTCATTCTCTGTTTTTGACCTCCTAGCTATCCCCCATTCAAATAACTCATTTCCTCTTCACAGTATGACATGGTATGGCCCAGATATCTACAGAATTGACATTTCATAAGAGGAAACATATTTTCACTTTGATTATTTTTCATGTTCACTTATTTCAGATAATATTTTGACTATTGATTATTTCTAAAATATTGTGAATATTTTTCAGTTCTCCATCTAGTCTATCTTTTTTCTTTCTTTATTTGGACTTCAGGTGACTTTTCAACATGTCCAACATCTAGATTTCCTTTATTTCGGCTCATATTATTCCTAGTATTTTATGATTCAACATCACAGCCAATTCCACTATTCCCCATGCATGCGGGTTTTTGATCTTTCAAAATATTTTCAACTCCATCAGAACCATGATTAACTCTCACTAGTAATTTTTCATCTTAAAATATTCCAAACTGTATTTTATTCTTTTCCTCTTTTGAGTTTTATTGAATTTCAAGTTTACTCCTAAGAGTAATAACTTCTTCTTCAAGACCCTCAATGGTATTGGACTTCTCTTCCAGTATGAAGGTAATATCATTGATTCCCAAGGCATTTTCTTCAATTCTGAGATTTAGTTCCACAACATATTATGTGCTTTCAATTATTCAAGACTATACTTTCACAAATTCTTTCAGTCATTCAATTTCTTCTTTAAGCTGATCAATATAGTTAGATGATTCTTCCACAACTACTCTCAATTTTTTCATCTATTACATTGATTCTCAGTCTTACGAGGAGAATCCCTCAATTCAAGTTTGGGATCAACATCAGTATTCAACTGATTATATCTAGATTTGTTACTTGATGGTTCTTACTTTTCTACGGTAGCCATCATGGAAGCATGTTTCTCATATTTAAATTCCAATTTATCTTCCTCAAAGAAGTCATTATCACGGTCATTATCTTCTTC